>BMAR01000042.1:0-600000 GCA_021605115.1 Astrephomene gubernaculifera | reverse complement strand
CGGCGGTGCGTCGCCCCTGAACGCCACCCCGCCGGGGCCCTGGCGGCCCAGGCCCTCACCGCCCCAGCCCAACAGCTGGACCTCGACCGCTGGAAGCCGGGGGCCGGCGAGGCGCCCGGCGTGGCCAGGCTCCGAGAGCTGTTCGGCCTCGGCAGCCTTTACTGCCTCCACGGATTGTACAACACCGACTGGACGCCCCACGCCATGCAAGCCTGACGTGCGCGTCTGCCAAATGACCTCGCTCCCTCCTGAACTAGGTGGACGTGTTGCACAGACTTTACAACTGCGACCACCGGCCATGCGCCATGCAGGCTGCCGTACAACATCCCCGCCCCTGCCCCCTACACTGCTTACAGCTGCATTACCGCACCCTCCTATTTACTTTCCAGCGGGCGGGGCAACACCACGGCGGCAGCACCGCTGCCTTCCATGCCACCTTCCCACCGGGCACCGCTGAGTCCGCCCTGCCCCCTAGCCCCTAACCCTCGCTACTCCCTTCCCCCTACCCCCTACCCCCGCCTTACCCCCTACCCCCTGGCCCCCCCCTACCCCCTACCCCTTGGCCCCCCCCTACCCCCTACCCCCTGGCCCCCCCCTACCCCCTGGCCCCTGCCCCCCCCCCCCACCCCCCACCCCCTACCCCCTACCCTACCCCCCCCCCCCCCCACCACCACACGGCCCTCGGCGTTAAGGGTGTCAGCGCCCTTCGGGCCGAAGGCCGCTTGGCTGCCGCTTGCCGCTTTCTAGCACCTGCGCGTAGAGGGCTATCAGACGCAACCGCCCGCCCCCCAAGCCTTGCAGCCGCCGCCAAACGGGAACAGGGGTAGGGGGGAAGGGCCTAGGGAGGAAGGCCCTAGGCTCGGCGTCGTTTCGCATAGGATGAGCCTGAGCTGCCGCCATAAAGGTATTAATAACGTACATACAGCCTGCGTTAATAAGCAGCAATCGGCGCCTGAAATTGCTGCGGCGCCAGGAAGATATTGGCTCCCGATGGCAAGCCAGATTTCCAAACTTCTTCCCCAAACTTCCTCACCAGGCCGCGCTTTGCAGAACTATTTATATCTGGGTTCATGCCTTCCAGCACGGTACCATAAAACAACATTACCTCTCAAACGAAAAATGGCAACTCCCCCTAGCACCTTCCGAGCCGTGCAAGCCCCTAGCCCCTACCCCCCTAGCCCCCTTCCCAGCCGTGCAAGCCCCTAGCCCCTTCCCCCCTACCCCCCTTCCGAGCCGTGCAAGCCCCTAGCCCCTACCCCTTAGCCCCCTTCCGCGCCGTGCAAGGCCCTAGCCCCTTCCCTGCTAACCCCCTTCCGAGCCGTTTATGCAAGCCCCTAGGTCGTACACCCCGGGCCTCCTTTCCAAGCTTCCTCCGAGCGGCGGAGGCCTGTCGTTGGACCACAGTCCCTAGGCTTGACGCCCAGTCAGCCCGCCCGCCCGCCCGCCCGCGGCTTGCCTGAAGCCTGAAGTGCCGCTGCCGCTGCGCTGCAGCGCCCCCCTCACATGCAGCGGCAGCATGCCACCAGCGCCCAAGTTGCCCTTTCACATCGCAAGCCCCTAGCCCCTGGGGTGGGGCCGCTGTGCTGCTGGCGGGCCAGCCGCCCGGCCGTGTTGTCCCTAGGCCTGCCGTCCATTCCAATAAGAGAAGCCTCAAGTGCCACTGCCGCTGCACTGCTGCCTGCGGACCCGTGGGTCACCCTGCCCGTAACTCAAACAAGGCCGGCCCAGCCTCGATTTCGCGTGCCCTCCGGCCGCACTTCGGGGCTTCCCGCAACTTGCCGCCCTCACATGCAGCGCCAGCATGCCAGCAGCGCCCGCGGCCGCCTGGGAGGCCCCCGACGGGGTGGGCCGAGACAAGGTGGTCGCCAGCTGGTGGGCTCTGCCGCCGGGTGGCCAGGGGCCCCTGGGGTGGGGCCGCTGTGCTGCTGGCGGGCCAGCCGCCGGGCCGACGAGGCCGATGACGCCCTGGTCGCCCTGTCAGCGGAGGAGGGCTGCGCCTGGCGGTGGCCGGCGCCGCCGGCAGCCCCGAGGGGAGTAACCTTGCGGCCGCCTGCTGCATGCACCCGTGGTACGACCGCGACACGTTCGAGCCCAGCAGCAGGCCGGGGCCGCCGCCACCCCCCACTGCCCTCGCCCGCAGGCCCGGCGCCCACAGCGCCGCGGCGGCCCCCCGGGCCTCCGGGCTCGGCGGCAGCGCGGCGGCTTGGTGCGCCCGGCGGTGCGTCGCCCCCGAACACCACCCCGCCGGGGCCCTGGCGGCCCAGGCCCTCACCGCCCCGGCCCAACAGCTGGACCTCGACCGCTGGATGCCGGGGGCCGGCGAGGCGCCTGGCGTGGCCAGGCTCCGGGAGCTGTTCGGCCTCGAGAGCCCCCGGGCGTGGGGGGCGACGTGGCTCACCCAGAGGTGGGCGAGGCCCGCGCCGGCCCCCCCGCCCGCCCGATGTGCCCGTGGCCGACATGGGGGTGGCGGCCTCTGCCGCCGTGTGGCCAGGGGCCCTGGGGTGGGGCCGCTGTGCTGCTGGCGGGCCAGCCGCCGAGCCGACGAGGCCGATGATGCCCTGGTCGCCCTGTCAGCGGAGGAGGGCTGGGGGCTCGTGACGGCCTCGGACCCCTGAGGGCGGGCCTTCGCGGCCTGGGGTAAGGCGCCCGCGGGCAACCGGCACTTGGCCCTGGCCCTGGCCCTGGCACTCACAGCTGCATTACTGCACCCTCCTATTTCCTTTCCAGCGGGCAGGGCAACACCACAACGGCAGCACCGCTGCCACCGGGCACCGCTGACTCCGCCCTGCCCCCTAGCCCCAAACCGCGCTACTCCCTTCCCCCTACCCCCTACCCCCGCCTTACCCCCTACCCCTTGGCCCCCCCCTACCCCCTAGCCCTGGCCCCCCCCTACCCCCTGGCCCCTACCCCCCCCCCCCCCCACCCCCTACCCCCTACCCTACCCCCCCCCCCCCCACCACCACAGGGTGTCAGCGCCCTTCGGGCCGAAGGCCCAGCTTGTCGACAGCTGACGTAGTTGTCACACCCCTGTTCGATTCCTGCCGGGAGCAGATTCCTTCTTCCTGCCCGCATTCGCCCGCCTTTTGCCGCTTGGCTGCCGCTTGCCGCCTTCTAGCACCTGCGCGTAGAGGGCTATCAGACGCAACCGCCCGCCCCCCAAGCCTTGCAGCCGCCGCCAAACGGGAACAAGGGTAGGGGGGAAGGGCCTAGGGAGGAAGCCCCTAGGGTTGGCGTCGTTTCGCTTGGGAAAAGGCTGGGCTGCCGCCATAAAGGTATTAATAACCTACATACAGCCTGCGTTAAGAAGCCGCAATCGGCACCTGAAATTGCTGCGGCGCCAGGAAGATATTGGCTCCCGATGGCAAGCCAAATTTTCAAACTTCTTCCCCAATCTTGCGCACCAGGCCGCGCTTTGCACAACTATTCACACCTGGGTTCATGCCGTTCAGCACGGTACCGTAAAACAACATTACCTCACAAACGAAAATGGGCACCTCCCCCTAGCACCTTCCGAGCCGTGCAAGCCCCTAGCCCCTACCCCCCTAGCCCCCTTCCGAGCCGTGCAAGCCCCTAGCCCCTACCCCCCTACCCCCCTTCCGAGCCGTGCAAGCCGCTAGCCCCTACCCCCCTAGCCCCGGCTTCCTAGCCATGCAAGCCCCTAGCCCCTTCCCCCCTAGCCCCGGCTTCCGAGCCGTGCAAGCCCCTAGCCCCATCCCCGCTAACCCCCTTCCTAGCCATGCATGCAAGTCCCTACCTCGTACACCCCGGGTAGCCTGAAGCCTGAAGCGCCGCTGCCGCTGCGCTGCTGCCTGCAAACCCATGCCTCAAACAAGGCCGGCCCAGCCGGCAATCCCGCCGCACTTCGGGCCTTCCCGCAACTCACCAAACCCTTGCACCGCCCGACGCAACGCCCCCCTCACATGCAGCGGCAGCATGCCAGCAGCGCCCAAGTTGCCCTTTCACATCGCAAGCCCCTAGCCCCTGGGGTGGAGCCGCTGTGCAGCTGGCCCGCCAGCCCCCTAGCCCCCTTCCGAGCCGTGCAAGCCCCTAGCCCCTACCCCCCTACCCCCCTTCCGAGCCGTGCAAGCCCCTAGCCCCTTTCCCGCTAACCCCCTTCCTAGCCATGCATGCAAGTCCCTACCTCGTACACCCCGGGTCTCCCTGAAGCCTGAAGCGCCGCTGCCGCTGCGGTGCTGCCTGCGAACCCATGCCTCAAACAAGGCCGGCCCAGCCTGCAATCCCGCCGCACTTCGGGCCTTCCCGCAACTCGCCAAGCCCTCCCACCGCCCGACGCAGCGCCCCCCTCACATGCAGCGGCAGCATGCCAGCAGCGCCCAAGTTGCCCTTTCACATCGCAAGCCCCTAGCCCCTGGGGTGGGGCCGCTGTGCTGCTGGCCCGCCAGCCCCCTAGCCCCCTTCCGAGCCGTGCAAGCCCCTAGCCCCTACCCCCCTACCCCCCTTCCGAGCCGTGCAAGCCCCTAGCCCCTACCCCCCTAGCCCCGGCTTCCGAGCCGTGCAAGCCCCTAGCCCCTTCCCCGCGAACCCCCTTCCTAGCCATGCATGCAAGTCCCTACCTTGTACACCCCGGGTCTCCCTGAAGCCTGAAGCGCCGCTGCCGCTGCGCTGCTGCCTGCGAACCCACGCCTCAAACAAGGCCGGCCCAGCCTGCAATCCCGCCGCACTTTGGGCCTTCCCGCAACTCGCCAAGCCCTCCCACCGCCCGACGCAGCGCCCCCCTCACATGCAGCGGCAGCATGCCAGCAGCGCCCAAGTTGCCCTTTCACATCGCAAGCCCCTAGCCCCTGGGGTGGGGCCGCTGTGCTGCTGGCGGGCCAGCCGCCCGGCCGTGTTGTCCCTAGGCCTGCCGTCCATTCCAATAAGAGAAGCCTCAAGTGCCACTGCCGCTGCGAGAAGCCTCAAGTGCCACTGCCGCTGCGCTGCTGCCTGCGGACCCGTGGGTCACCCTGCCCGTAACTCAAACAAGGCCGGCCCAGCCTCGATTTCGCGTGCCCTCCCGCCGCACTTCGGCGCTTCCCGCAACTCGCCGCCCTCACATGCAGCGCCAGCATGCCAGCAGCGCCCGCGGCCGCCTGCGAGGCCCCCGACAGGGTGGGCCGAGACAAGGAGATCGCCGGCTGGTGGGCTCTGCCGCCGTGTGGCCAGGGGCCCCCTGGGGTGGGGCCGCTGTGCTGCTGGCGGGCCAGCCGCCGGGCCGACGAGGCTGATGACCCCCTGGTCGCCCTGTCAGCAGAGGAGGGCTGGGGGCGGGCCTTCGCGGCCTGGGGACCGCGCCACGTTCTAGCCCAGGAGGAGGCCCGGGCCGCCGCCACCCCCCACTGCCCTCGCCCGAGCCCGGAGCCCCAGGGGGCCGGCGCGGCGCTGTGGGCGCCGGGCCTGCGGGCAGCGGCGGCGCATCGCGGCCGCCTGTTGCATGCACGACAGCAACATGTTCGAGCCCACCGAGCCACGGCAGGCGCGCCACTGCCTCGGAGTGCCAATGCTCTACGCCGGGGCTGGGGTGCAGGTGGCCGACGTGCTGACGTGCCAGGGGGCGGCGGAGGCTGGGAGCGCGGCGTGACCTGCCTGTCCGGCCACTGTAGCACCACCGTCAGCAACCCCAGCAACACTGGCAGCACCCTGCGCCACCCGAGCCAGCATCAATAACACCCACAAACCAGATTTCTTCTTCCAGCCCGCATGCGCCCGCCTTTTGCCGCTTTCCGGCCGCTTGCCGCCTTCTAGCACCTGCGCGCAGAGGGCTATCAGACGCAACCGCCCGCCCCCCAAGCCTTGCAGCCGGCGCCAAACGGGAGCAAGGCTAGGGGGGAAGGGCCTAGGCAGGAAGGCCCTACCTCTCGCGTGCTTTTGCATAGGAGGCGTTTAACCTACCGCCATTTAGGCAAATACCATTGCCATACAGCCTGCATTAATAAGCTGCAAACGGCGCCTGAAAATGCTGCGGCGCCAGGAAGATATTGGCTCCTGATGACAAGCCAAATTTTCAAACTTCTTCCCCAAAGTTCCTCACCAGGCCGCGCTTTGCAAATCTAATCATACCTGGGTTCATGCCTTTCAGCGCGGTACCGAAAAACAACATAACCTCACAAACGAAAAATGGCACCTCCCCCTAGCACCTTCCGAGCCGTGCAAGCCCCTAGCCCCTACCCCCCTAGCCCCCTTCCGAGCCGTGCAAGCCCCTAGCCCCTACCCCCCTACCCCCCTTCCGAGCCGTGCAAGCCCCTAGCCCCTACCCCCCTAACCCCCTTTCCAGCCGTACAAGCCCCTAGCCCCTTCCCCGCTAACCCCCTTCCGAGCCGTGCAAACCCCTAGCCCCTTCCCCCCTAGCCCTGGCTTCCGAGCCGTGCAAGCCCCTAGCCCCTTCCCCGCTAACCCCCTTCCTAGCCATGCATGCAAGTCCCTACCTCGTACACCCCGGGTCTCCCTGAAGCCTGAAGCGCCGCTGCCGCTGCGCTGCTGCCTGCAAACCCATGTCTCAAACAAGGCCGGCCCAGCCGGCAATCCCGCCGCACTTCGGGCCTTCCCACAACTCGCCAAACCCTTCCACCGCCCGACGCAGCGCCCCCCTCACATGCAGCGGCAGCATGCCAGCAGCGCCCAAGTTGCCCTTTCACATCGCAAGCCCCTAGCCCCTGGGGTGGGGCCGCTGTGCAGCTGGCCCGCCAGCCCCCTAGCCCCCTTCCGAGCCGTGCAAGCCCCTAGCCCCTACCCCCCTAGCCCTGGCTTCCGAGCCGTGCAAGCCCCTAGCCCCTTTCCCGCTAACCCCCTTCCTAGCCATGCATGCAAGTCCCTACCTCGTACACCCCGGGTCTCCCTGAAGCCTGAAGCGCCGCTGCCGCTGCGCTGCTGCCTGCGAACCCATGCCTCAAACAAGGCCGGCCCAGCATGCAATCCCGCCGCACTTCGGGCCTTCCCACAACTCGCCAAGCCCTCCCACCGCCCGACGCAGCGCCCCCCTCACATGCAGCGGCAGCATGCCAGCAGCGCCCAAGTTGCCCTTTCACATCGCAAGCCCCTAGCCCCTGGGGTGGGGCCGCTGTGCTGCTGGCGGGCCAGCCGCCCGGCCGTGTTGTCCCTAGGCCTGCCGTCCATTCCAATAAGAGAAGCCTCAAGTGCCACTGCCGCTGCACTGCTGCCTGCGGACCCGTGGGTCACCCTGCCCGGAACTCAAACAAGGCCGGCCCAGCCTCGATTTCGCGTGCCCTCCGGCCGCACTTCGGGGCTTCCCGCAACTCGCCGCCCTCACATGCAGCGCCAGCATGCCAGCAGCGCCCGCGGCCGCCTGGGAGCCCCCGACGGGGTGGGCCGAGACAAGGTGGTCGCCAGCTGGTGGGCTCTGCCGCCGGGTGGCCAGGGGCCCCTGGGGTGGGGCCGCTGTGCTGCTGGCGGGCCAGCCGCCGGGCCGACGAGGCCGATGACGCCCTGGTCGCCCTGTCAGCGGAGGAGGGCTGCGCCTGGCGGTGGCCGGCGCCGCCGGCAGCCCCGAGGGGAGTAACCTTGCGGCCGCCTGCTGCATGCACCCGTGGTACGACCGCGACACGTTCGAGCCCAGCAGCAGGCCGGGGCCGCCGCCACCCCCCACTGCCCTCGCCCGCAGGCCCGGCGCCCACAGCGCCGCGGCGGCCCCCCGGGCCTCCGGGCTCGGCGGCAGCGCGGCGGCTCGGTGCGCCCGGCAGTGCGTCGCCCCCGAACGCCACCCCGCCGGGGCCCTGGCGGCCCAGGCCCTCACCGCCCCGGCCCAACAGCTGGACCTCGACCGCTGGAAGCCGGGGACCGGCGAGGCGCCTGGCGTGGCCAGGCTCCGGGAGCTGTTCGGCCTCGAGAGCCCCCGGGCGTGGGGGGCGACGTGGCTCACCCAGAGGTGGGCGAGACCCGCGCCGGCCCCCCCGCCCGCCCGATGTGCCCGTGGCCGACATGGGGGTGGCGGCCTCTGCCGCCGTGTGGCCAGGGGCCCCTGGGGTGGGGCCGCTGTGCTGCTGGCGGGCCAGCCGCCGAGCCGACGAGGCCGATGACGCCCTGGTCGCCCTGTCAGCGGAGGAGGGCTGGGGCCTCGTGACGGCCTCGGACCCCTGGGGCCGGGCCTTCGCGGCCTGGAGTAAGGCGCCCGCGGGCAACTGGCACTTGGCCCTGGGCCGGAGGCGCCTCGCGGCCGCCTGCTGCATGCACCCGTGGTACAACAGCGACATGTTCCAGCCCACGGAGCCACGGCAGGCGCGCCACTGCCTCGGAGTGCCAATGCTCTACGCCGGGGCTGGGGTGCAGGTGGTCGACGTGCACGCCCGACTGGCCGCCGCCGTGCTGACGTGCCAGGGGGCGGCGGCGGCTGGGAACGCGGCGTGACCTGCCTGTCCGGCCACTGTAGCACCACCGTCAGCAACCCCAGCAACACTGGCAGCACCAGGGCAGCCATCCCACCCTGCGCCACCCGAGCCAGCATCAATAACACCCACAAACCACAGCGACCCCTACCCGCAACACCCTCAATCCTCCCTTCCCCCTCGGCAGCCTTTACTGCCTCCACGGATTGTACAACACCGACTGGACGCCCCACGCCATGCAAGCCTGACGTGCGCGTCTGCCAAATGACCTCGCTCCCTCCTGAACTAGGTGGACGTGTTGCACAGACTTTACAACTGCGACCACCGGCCATGCGCCATGCAGGCTGCCGTACAACATCCCCGCCCCTGCCCCCTACACTGCTTACAGCTGCATTACCGCACCCTCCTATTTACTTTCCAGCGGGCGGGGCAACACCACGGCGGCAGCACCCTGCAAGCCCCTACCCCCTACCCCCCTACCCCCCTTCCGAGCCGTGCAAGCCCCTAGCCCCTTCCCCGCTAACCCCCTTCCTAGCCATGCATGCAAGTCCCTACCTCGTACACCCCGGGTCTCCCTGAAGCCTGAAGCGCCGCTGCCGCTGCGCTGCTGCCTGCGAACCCATGCCTCAAACAAGGCCGGCCCAGCCTGCAATCCCGCCGCACTTCGGGCCTTCCCGCAACTCGCCAAGCCCTCCCACCGCCCGACGCAGCGCCCCCCTCACATTCACCGGCAGCATGCCAGCAGCGCCCAAGTTGCCCTTTCACATCGCAAGCCCCTAGCCCCTGGGGTGGGGCCGCTGTGCTGCTGGCGGGCCAGCCGCCCGGCCGTGTTGTCCCTAGGCCTGCCGTCCATTCCAATAAGAGAAGCCTCAAGTGCCTTTGCCGCTGCGAGATGCCTCAAGTGCCACTGCCGCTGCGCTGCTGCCTGCGGACCCGTGGGTCACCCTGCCTGTAACTCAAACAAGGCCGGCCCAGCCTCGATTTCGCGTGCCCTCCCGCCGCACTTCGGCGCTTCCCGCAACTCGCCGCCCTCACATGCAGCGCCAGCATGCCAGCAGCGCCCGCGGCCGCCTGGGAGGCCCCCGACGGGGTGGGCCGAGACAAGGTGGTCGCCGGCTGGTGGCCTCTGCCGCCGGGTGACCAGGGGCCCCTGGGGTGGGGCCCCTGTGCTGCTGGCGGGCCAGCCGCCGGGCCGTGTTGTCCCTAGGCTTGCCGTCCATTCCAATAGGAGAAGCCTCAAGTGCCACTGCCGCTGCGAGAAGCCTCAAGTGCCACTGCCGCTGCGCTGCTGCCTGCGGACCCGTGGGTCACCCTGCCCGTAACTCAAACAAGGCCGGCCCAGCCTCGAATTCGCGTGCCCTCCCGCCGCACTTCGGGGCTTCCCGCAACTCGCCGCCCTGACATGCAGCGCCAGCATGCCAGCAGCACCCGCGGCCGCCTGCGAGGCCCCCGACGGGGTGGGCCGAGACAAGGAGGTCGCCGGCTGGTGGGCTCTGCCGCCGTGTGGCCAGGGGCCCCCTGGGGTGGGGCCGCTGTGCTGCTGGCGGGCCAGCCGCCGGGCCGACGAGGCTGATGACCCCCTGGTCGCCCTGTCAGCGGAGGAGGGCTGGGGGCGGGCCTTCACGGCCTGGGGCAAGGCGCCCGCGGGCAACTGGCACTGGGCCCTGGGCCTGAGGCGCCTGCGCCTGGCGGTGGCCAGCGCCGCCGGCAGCCCCAAGGGGAGCAACCTCGCGGCCGCCTGCTGCATGCCCCCGTGGTACGACCGCGCCACGTTCCAGCCCAGGAGGAGGCCCGGGCCGCCGCCACCCCCCACTGCCCTCGCCCGAGCCCGGAGCCCCAGGGGGCCGACGCGGCGCTGTGGGCGCTGGGCCTGCGGGCAGCGGCGGCGCATCGCGGCCGCCTGCTGCATGCACCCGTGGTACGACAGCGACATGTTCGAGCCCACCGAGCCACGGCAGGCGCGCCACTGCCTCGGAGTGCCAATGCTCTACGCCGGGGCTGGGGTGCAGGTGGCCGACGTGCACGCCCGACTGGCCGCCGCCGTGCTGACGTGCCAGGGGGCGGCGGCGGCTGGGAGCGCGGCGTGACCTGCCTGTCCGGCCACTGTAGCACCACCGTCAGCAACCCCAGCAACACTGCCAGCACCAGGGCAGCCTTCCCACCCTGCGCCACCCGAGCCAGCATCAATAACACCCACAAACCACAGCGACCCCTACCCGCAACACCCTCAATCCTTCCTTCCCCCTCGGCACCCTTTACTGCCTCCACGGATTGTACAACACCGACTGGACGCTCCACGCCATGCAAGCCTGGCGTGCGTGTCTGCCAGATGACCTCGCTCGCTCCTCAACTAGGTTGACGTGTTGCGTCCATGCGTCATACAGGCTGCCGTACAACATACCTGCCCCTGCCTCCTACACTACTTACACCTGCATTACTGCACCCTCCTATTTACTTTCCAGTGGGCGGGGCAACACCACAACGGCAGCACCGCTGCCTTCCATAACTAACACCTTCCCACCAGGCACCGCTGAGTCCGCCCTGCCCCCTAGCCCCAAACCGCGCTACTCCCTTCCCCCTACCCCCTACCCCCGCCTTACCCCCTACCCCCTGCCCCCCCCCCTACCCCCTAGCCCTTGGCCCCCCCCTACCCCCTAGCCCTGGGCCCCCCCTACCCCCTGGCCCCTGCCCCTACCCCCTACCCTACCCCCCCACCACCACAGGGTGTCAGCGCCCTTCGGGCCGAAGGCCCAGCTTGTCGACAGCTGACGTAGTTGTCACACCCCTGTTCGATTCCTGCCGGGAGCAGATTCCTTCTTCCTGCCCGCATTCGCCCGCCTTTTGCCGCTTTCCTGCCGCTTGCCGCCTTCTAGCACCTGCGCCTGGAGGGCTATCGGACGCAACCGCCCGCCCCCCAAGCCTTGCAGCCGCCGCCAAACGGGAACAAGGCTAGGGGGGAAGGCCCTAGGGAGGAAGCCCCTAGGGTTGGCGTCGTTTCGCTTGGGAAAAGGCTGGGCTGCCGCCATAAAGGTATTAATAACCTACATACAGCCTGCGTTAAGAAGCCGCAATCGGCACCTGAAATTGCTGCGGCGCCAGGAAGATATGGCCTCCTGATGACAAGCCAAATTTTCAAACTTCTTCCCCAATCTTGCGCACCAGGCCGCGCTTTGCACAACTATTCACACCTGGGTTCATGCCGTTCAGCACGGTACCGTAAAACAACATTACCTCACAAACGAAAATGGGCACCTCCCCCTAGCACCTTCCGAGCCGTGCAAGCCCCTAGCCCCTACCCCCCTAGCCCCCTTCCGAGCCGTGCAAGCCCCTAGCCCCTACCCCCCTACCCCCCTTCCTAGCCGTGCAAGCCCCTAGCCCCTACCCCCCTAGCCCCGGCTTCCTAGCCATGCAAGCCCCTAGCCCCTTCCCCCCTAGCCCCGGCTTCCGAGCCGTGCAAGCCCCTAGCCCCATCCCCGCTAACCCCCTTCCTAGCCATGCATGCAAGTCCCTACCTCGTACACCCCGGGTAGCCTGAAGCCTGAAGCGCCGCTGCCGCTGCGCTGCTGCCTGCAAACCCATGCCTCAAACAAGGCCGGCCCAGCCGGCAATCCCGCCGCACTTCGGGCCTTCCCGCAACTCGCCAAACCCTTGCACCGCCCGACGCAACGCCCCCCTCACATGCAGCGGCAGCATGCCAGCAGCGCCCAAGTTGCCCTTTCACATCGCAAGCCCCTAGCCCCTGGGGTGGAGCCGCTGTGCAGCTGGCCCGCCAGCCCCCTAGCCCCCTTCCGAGCCGTGCAAGCCCCTAGCCCCTACCCCCCTACCCCCCTTCCGAGCCGTGCAAGCCCCTAGCCCCTTTCCCGCTAACCCCCTTCCTAGCCATGCATGCAAGTCCCTACCTCGTACACCCCGGGTCTCCCTGAAGCCTGAAGCGCCGCTGCCGCTGCGGTGCTGCCTGCGAACCCATGCCTCAAACAAGGCCGGCCCAGCCTGCAATCCCGCCGCACTTCGGGCCTTCCCGCAACTCGCCAAGCCCTCCCACCGCCCGACGCAGCGCCCCCCTCACATGCAGCGGCAGCATGCCAGCAGCGCCCAAGTTGCCCTTTCACATCGCAAGCCCCTAGCCCCTGGGGTGGGGCCGCTGTGCTGCTGGCCCGCCAGCCCCCTAGCCCCCTTCCGAGCCGTGCAAGCCCCTAGCCCCTACCCCCCTACCCCCCTTCCGAGCCGTGCAAGCCCCTAGCCCCTACCCCCCTAGCCCCGGCTTCCGAGCCGTGCAAGCCCCTAGCCCCTTCCCCGCGAACCCCCTTCCTAGCCATGCATGCAAGTCCCTACCTTGTACACCCCGGGTCTCCCTGAAGCCTGAAGCGCCGCTGCCGCTGCGCTGCTGCCTGCGAACCCACGCCTCAAACAAGGCCGGCCCAGCCTGCAATCCCGCCGCACTTTGGGCCTTCCCGCAACTCGCCAAGCCCTCCCACCGCCCGACGCAGCGCCCCCCTCACATGCAGCGGCAGCATGCCAGCAGCGCCCAACTTGCCCTTTCACATCGCAAGCCCCTAGCCCCTGGGGTGGGGCCGCTGTGCTGCTGGCGGGCCAGCCGCCCGGCCGTGTTGTCCCTAGGCCTGCCGTCCATTCCAATAAGAGAAGCCTCAAGTGCCACTGCCGCTGCGAGAAGCCTCGCCACCCCCCACTGCCCTCGCCCGAGCCCGGAGCCCCAGGGGGCCGGCGCGGCGCTGTGGGCGCCTGCTGCATGCACCCGTGGTACGACAGCGACATGTTCGAGCCCACCGAGCCACGGCAGGCGCGCCACTGCCTCGGAGTGGCAATGCTCTACGCCGGGGCTGGGGTGCAGGTGGCCGACGTGCACGCCCGACTGGCCGCCGCCGTGCTGACGTGCCAGGGGGCGGCGGCGGCTGGGAGCGCGGCGTGACCTGCCTATCCGGCCACTGTAGCACCACCGTCAGCAACCCCAGCAACACTGGCAGCACCAGGGCAGCCATCCCACCCTGCACCATCCGAGCCAGCATCAATAACACCCACAAACCCCAGCGACCCCTACCCGCAACACCCTCAATCCTGGCACTTGGCCCTGGGCCGGAGGCGCCTCGCGGCCGCCTGCTGCATGCACCCGTGGTACAACAGCGACATGTTCGAGCCCACGGAGCCACGGCAGGCACGCCACTGCCTCGGAGTGCCGGCCGCCGGTCCCTGCATGCTCTACGCCGGGGCTGGGGTGCAGGTGGCCGACGTGCACGCCCGGCTGGCCGCCGCCACGCTGACGTGCCAGGGGGCGGCGGCGGCTGGGAGCGCGGCGTGACCTGCCTGTCCGGCCACTGTAGCACCACCGCCAGCAACCCCAGCAACACTGGCAGCACCAGGGCAGCCATCCCACCCCGCGCCACCCGAGCCAGCATCAATAACACCCACAAACCACAGCGACCCCTACCCGCAACACCCTCAATCCTCCCTTCCCCCTCGGCAGCCTTTACTGCCTCCACGGATTGTACAACACCGACTGGACGCTCCACGCCATGCAAGCCTGGCGTGCGTATCTGCCGAATCACCTCGCTCGCTCCTCAACCAGTGGATGCAGTAAAGGCTGCCGAGGGGGAAGGGAGGATTCAGGATGTTGCGGGTATTTGATGCAGGCTCGGGTGGCGCAGGGTGGGATGGCTGCCCTGGTGCTGCCAGTGTTGCTGGGGTTGCTGACTGTGGTGGTACAGTGGCCGGACAGGCAGGTCACGCCGCGCTCCCAGCCCGGGGGCGCTCGAGGCCGAACAGCTCCCGGAGCCTGGCCACGCCGGGCGCCTCGTCGGCCCCCGGCTTCCAGCGGTCGAGGTCCAGCTGTTGGGCCGGGGCGGTGAGGGCCGGGGCCGGCAGGGCGCCGGCGGGGTGGCGTTCGGGGGCGACACACCGCCGGGCGCACCGAGCCGCCGCGCTGCCGCTGAGCCCGGAGCCCCGGGGGGCCGGCGCGGCGCTGTGGGCGCCGGGCCTGCGGGCGGGGGCCGGCGCGGCGGCCCCCCGGGGCTCCGGGATCGGGCGAGGGCAGTGGGGGGTGGCGGCGGCCCGGGCCTCCTCGTGGGCTGGAACGTGTCGCGGTCGTACCACGGGTGCATGCAGCAGGCGGCCGCGGGGTTGCTCCCCTGGCCACCCGGCGGCAGAGCCCACCAGCCGGCGACCACCTTGTCTCGGCCCACCCCGTCGGGGGCCTCCCAGGCGGCCGCGGGCGCTGCTGGCATGCTGGCGCTGCATGTGAGGGCGGCGAGTTGCGGGAGGCCCCGAAGTGCGGCGGGAGGGCACGCGAAATCGAGGCTGGGCCGGCCTTGTTTGAGGTACGGGCAGGGTGACCCACGGGTCCGCAGGCAGCAGCGCAGCGGCAGTGCCACTTGAGGCTTCTCTTATTGGAATGGACGGCAGGCCTAGGGACAACACGGCCGGGCGGCTGGCCCGCCAGCAGCACAGCGGCCCCACCCCAGGGGCTAGGGGCTTGCGATGTGAAGGGCAACTTGGGCGCTGCTGGCATGCTGCCGCTGCATGTGAGGGGGGCGCTGCGTCGGGCGGTGGGAGGGCTTGGCGAGTTGCGGGAAGGCCCGAAGTGCGGCGGGATTGCAGGCTGGGCCGGCCTTGTTTGAGGCATGGGCCCAGAGGAAGTTTGGAAGGGAGACCCGGGGTGTACGAGGTAGGGGCTTGCATACACGGCTCGGAGGGGGGTTCGCGGGGAAGGGGCTAGGGGCTTGTACGGCTGGGATGGGGGTTAGGGGGGTAGGGGCTAGGGGCTTGCACGGCTCGGAAGGGGGCTAGGGGGGTAGGGGCTAGGGGCTTGCACGGCTCGGAAGGGGGCTAGGGGGGTAGGGGCTAGGGGCTTGCACGGCTCGGAAGGTGCTAGGGGGAGTTGCCATTTTTCGTTTGTGAGGTAATGTTGTTTTACGGTACCGTGCTGGAAGGCATGAACCCAGATATAAATAGTTCTGCAAAGCGCGGCCTGGTGAGGAAGTTTGGGGAAGAAGTTTGGAAATCTGGCTTGCCATCGGGAGCCAATATATTCCTGGCGCCGCAGCAATTTCAGGCGCTGATTGGTGCTTCTTAACGCAGGCTGTATGTAGGTTATTAATACCTTTATGGCGGCAGCTCAGCCTTTTCCTAAGCGAAACTGCGCCAACCCTAGGGGCTTCCTCCCTAGGCCCTTCCCCCCTAGCCGGGCACCCGTGCAAGCCCCTAGCCCCTCCGGGCCTGGGCGGGGCCGTCTCGGCCCACCCCCCCGGGGGCCTCCCCCCAGGGGTCCGAGGCGGTCACGAGCCCCCAGCCCTCGAGCACCCAGAGGCCCCAGAGGCCGCCACCCCCATGTCGGCCACGGGCACATCGAGCCCAGAGGGCCGTATGGTGGTAGGGGGTAGGGGGGGGCAGGGGCCAAGGGGTAGGGGGGGGCCAGGGCTAGGGGGTAAGGCGGGGGTAGGGGGTAGGGGAAAGGGAGTAGCGCGGCGTGACCTGCCTGTCCGGCCACTGTACCACCACAGTCAGCAACCCCAGCAACACTGGCAGCACCAGGGCAGCCATCCCACCCTGCGCCACCCGAGCCTGCATCAAATACCCGCAACATCCTGAATCCTCCCTTCCCCCTCGGCAGCCTTTACTGCATCCACGGATTGTACAACACCGACTGGCCGCCGCACGCCATGCAAGCCTGGCGTGCGCGCCTGCCAAATGACCTCGCCCTACCCTACCCCTTACGCCCTACCACCATACGGCCCTCGGCGTTAAGGGTGTCAGCGCCCTTCGGGCCGAAGGCCCAGCTTGTCCTATGCGAAACGACGCCGACCCTAGGGGCTTCCCCCCTAGGCCCTTCCCCCCTAGCCCTGTTGGCGTTTGGCGCCGGCTGCAAGGCTTGGTGGGCGGGCGGTTGCGTCCGATAGCCCTCTAGGCGCAGGTGCTAGAAAGCGGCAAGCGGCAGGAAAGCGGCAAAGGGCGGGTGAATGCGGGCAGGAAGAAGGAATCTGCTCCCGGCAGGAATCGAACAGGGGTGTGACAACTGCGTCAGCTGTCGACAAGCTGGGCCTTCGGCCCGAAGGGCGCTGACACCCTGTGGTGGTGGGGGGGTAGGGTAGGGGGTAGGGGGTGGTGGTGGGGGGGCAGGGGCCAGGGGGTAGGGGGGGCCCAGGGCTAGGGGGTAGGGGGGGGGCCAAGGCCTAGGGGGTAGGGGGGGGCAGGGGGTAGGGGGTAAGGCGGGGGTAGGGGGTAGGGGGAAGGGAGTAGCGCGGTTTGGGGCTAGGGGGCAGGGCGGACTCAGCGGTGCGTGGTGGGAAGGTGTTATGGAAGGCAGCGGTGCTGCGGTTGTGGTGTTGCCCCGCCCGCTGGAAAGTAAATAGGAGGGTGCAGTAATGCAGCTGTAAGTAGTGTAGGAGGCAGGAGCAGGGATGTTGTACGGCAGCCTGTATGACGCATGGACGTAGCACGTCAACCTAGTTGAGGAGCGAGCGAGGTCATCTGGCAGACACGCACGCCAGGCTTGCATGGCGTGGAGCGTCCAGTCGGTGTTGTACAATCCGTGGAGGCAGTAAAGGGTGCCGAGGGGGAAGGGAGGATTGAGGGTGTTGCGGGTAGGGGTCGCTGTGGTTTGTGGGTGTTATTGATGCTGGCTCGGGTGGCGCAGGGTGGGAAGGCTGCCCTGGTGCTGCCAGTGTTGCTGGGGTTGCTGACGGTGGTGCTACAGTGGCCGGATAGGCAGGTCACGCCGCGCTCCCAGCCGCCGCCGCCCCCTGGCACGTCAGCACG
Source organism: Astrephomene gubernaculifera (assembly GCA_021605115.1). Classification (NCBI taxonomy): domain Eukaryota; kingdom Viridiplantae; phylum Chlorophyta; class Chlorophyceae; order Chlamydomonadales; family Astrephomenaceae; genus Astrephomene; species Astrephomene gubernaculifera. Next base: position 582,898 of record BMAR01000042.1, on the reverse strand, counting down.
GCGGCGGCCAGTCGGGCGTGCACGTCGGCCACCTGCACCCCAGCCCCGGCCCAGTGGCGCGCCTGCCGTGGCTCGGTGGGCTCGAACATGTCGCTGTCGTACCACGGGTGCATGCAGCAGGCGGCCGTGATGCGCCGCCGCTGCCCGCAGGCCCGGCGCCCACCGCGCCGCGCCGGCCCCCTGGGGCTCCGGGCTCGGGCGAGGGCAGTGGGGGGTGGCGGCGGCCCGGGCCTCCTCCTGGGCTGAAACGTGGCGCGGTCGTACCACGGGGGCATGCAGCAGGCGGCCGCGAGGTTGCTCCCCTCGGGGCTGCTGGCGGCGCTGGCCACCGCCAGGCGCAGGCACCTCAGGCCCAGGGCCCAGTGCCAGTTGCCCGCGGCCGCCTTGCCCCAGGCCGCGAAGGCCCGCCCCCAGCCCTCCTCCGCTGACAAGGCGACCAGGGGGTCATCAGCCTCGTCGGCCCGGCGGCTGGCCCGCCAGCAGCACAGCGGCGCCACCCCAGGGGGCCCCTGGCCACACGGCGGCAGAGCCCACCAGCCGGCGACCTCCTTGGCTCGGCCCACCCCGTCGGGGGCCTCGCAGGCGGCCGCGGGTGCTGCTGGCATGCTGGCGCTGCATGTCAGGGCAGCGAGTTGCGGGAAGCCCCGAAGTGCGGCGGGAGGGCACGCGAATTCGAGGCTGGGCCGGCCTTGTTTGAGTTACGGGCAGGGTGACCCACGGGTCCGCAGGCAGCAGCGCAGCGGCAGTGGCACTTGAGGCGTCTCCTATTGGGATGGACGGCAAGCCTAGGGACAACACGGCCCGGCGGCTGGCCCGCCAGCAGCACAGCGGCCCCACCCCAGGGGCCCCTGGCCACCCGGCGGCAGAGCCCACCAGCCGGCGACCACCTTGTCTCGGCCCACCCCGTCGGGGGCCTCCCAGGCGGCCGCGGGCGCTGCTGGCATGCTGGCGCTGCATGTGAGGGCGGCGAGTTGCGGGAAGCGCCGAAGTGCGGCGGGAGGGCACGCGAAATCGAGGCTGGGCCGGCCTTGTTTGAGTTACGGGCAGGGTGACCCACGGGTCCGCAGGCAGCAGCGCAGCAGCAGTGGCACTTGAGGCTTCTCGCAGCGGCAGTGGCACTTGAGGCTTCTCTTATTGGAATGGACGGCAGGCCTAGGGACAACACGGCCGGGCGGCTGGCCCGCCAGCAGCACAGCGGCCCCACCCCAGGGGCTAGGGGCTTGCGATGTGAAAGGGCAACTTGGGCGCTGCTGGCATGCTGCCGCTGCATGTGAGGGGGGCGCTGCGTCGGGCGGTGGGAGGGCTTGGCGAGTTGCGGGAAGGCCCAAAGTGCGGCGGGATTGCAGGCTGGGCCGGCCTTGTTTGAGGCGTGGGTTCGCAGGCAGCAGCGCAGCGGCAGCGGCGCTTCAGGCTTCAGGGAGACCCGGGGTGTACAAGGTAGGGACTTGCATGCATGGCTAGGAAGGGGGTTAGCGGGGAAGGGGCCAGGGGCTTGCACGGCTCGGAAGCCGGGGCTAGGGGGGTAGGGGCTAGGGGCTTGCACGGCTCGGAAGGGGGGTAGGGGGGTAGGGGCTAGGGGCTTGCACGGCTTGGAAGGGGGCTAGGGGGCTGGCGGGCCAGCAGCACAGCGGCCCCACCCCAGGGGCTAGGGGCTTGCGATGTGAAAGGGCAACTTGGGCGCTGCTGGCATGCTGCCGCTGCATGTGAGGGGGGCGCTGCGTCGGGCGGTGGAAGGGTTTGGCGAGTTGCGGGAAGGCCTGAAGTGTGGCGGGATTGCGGGCTGGGCCGGCCTTGTTTGAGGCATGGGTTCGCAGGCAGCAGCACAGCGGCAGCGGCGCTTCAGGCTTCAGGGAGACCCGGGGTGTACGAGGTAGGGACTTGCATGCATGGCTAGGAAGGGGGTTAGCGGGGAAGGGGCTAGGGGCTTGCACGGCTCGGAAGCCGGGGCTAGGGGGGTAGGGGCTAGGGGCTTGCACGGCTCGGAAGCCGGGGCTAGGGGGGTAGGGGCTAGGGGCTTGCACGGCTCGGAAGGGGGCTAGGGGGGTAGGGGCTAGGGGCTTGCACGGCTCGGAAGGTGCTAGGGGGAGTTGCCATTTTTCGTTTGTGAGGTAATGTTGTTTTACGGTACCGTGCTGAACGGCATGAACCCAGGTGTGAATAGTTCTGCAAAGCGCGGCCTGGTGCGTAAGATTGGGGAGGAAGTTTGAAAATTTGGCTTGTCATCGGGAGGCCATATCTTCCTGGCGCCGCAGCAATTTCAGGCGCCGATTGCGGCTTCTTAATGCAGGCTGTATGTACGTTATTAATATGTTTATGGCGGCAGCCCAGCCTCTTCCTAAGTGAAACGACGCCGACCCTAGGGCCTTCCTCCCTAGGCCCTTCCCCCCTAGCCCTGTTGGCGTTTGGCGCCGGCTGCAAGGCTTGGGGGGCGGGCGGTTGCGTCTGATAGCCCTGTAGGCGCAGGTGCTAGAAGGCGGCAAGCGGCAGCAAAGCGGCAAAAGGCGGGCGAATGCGGGCAGGAAGACGGAATCTGCTCCCGACGGGAATCGAACTGGGCTGCACAAGTGCGTCACAGCTGTCGACGTCAGCCCCCCTCAGCCGAGGGCTGAGGGTGTCAGCACCCTCAGCCGGGGGCTGAGGGTGTCAGCACCCGAGGGCCGTATGGTGGTAGGGCGTAGGGGGTAGGGGAGGGCATAGGGGGTAGGGGGGGCCAGGGGCCAGGGGGTAGGGGGGGCCAGGGCTAGGGGGCAGGGCGGACCCAGCGGTGCCCGGTGGGAAGGTGGTATGGAAGGCAGCGGTGCTGCCATTGTGGTGTTGCCCCGTCCGCTGGAAAGTAAATAGGAGGGTGCAGTAATGCAGGTGTAAGTAGTGTAGGAGGCAGGGGCAGGGATGTTGTACGGCAGCGTGTATGACGCATGACCGGTGGTCGCAGTTGTAAAGTCTGTGCAACACGTCCACCTAGTTTAGGAGCGAGCGAGGTCATTTGGAAGGCGGGCACGCCAGGCTTGCATGGCGTGCGGCGGCCAGTCAGTGTTATACAATCCGTGGAGGCAGTAAAGGCAGCCGAGGGGGAAGGGAGGATTCAGGATGTTGCGGGTATTTGATGCTGGCTCGGATGGCGCAGGGTGGGATGGTTGCCCTGGTGCTGCCAGTGTTGCTGGGGTTGCTGACGGTGGTGGTACAGTGGCCGGACAGGCAGGTCACGCCTCGCTCCCAGCCGCCGCCGCCCCCTGGCACGTCAGCGCTCTGAGGCAGTGGCGCGCCTGCCGTGGCTCCGTGGGCTCGAACAGGTCGCTGTCGTACCACGGGTGCATGCAGCAGGCGGCCGCGAGGCGCCTCCGGCCCAGGGCCAAGTGCCAGTTGCCCGCGGGCGCCTTACCCCAGGCCGCGAAGGCCCGCCCCCAGGGGTCCGAGGCCGTCACGAGCCCCCAGCCGTCCTTCGCTGACAGGGCGACCAGGGCGTCATCGGCCTCGTCGGCCCGGCGGCTGGCCCGCCAGCAGCACAGCGGCCCCACCCCAGGGGCCCCTGGCCAGACGGCGGCAGAGGCCGCCACCCCCATGTCGGCCACGGGCACATCGAGCGGGCGGGGGGGCCGGCGCGGGCGTCGCCCAGCTCGGGGTGAGCCACGTCGCCCCCCACGCCCGGGGGTGCTCGAGGCCGAACAGCTCCCGGAGCCTGTCCAGCTGTTGGGCCGGGGCGGTGAGGGCCTGGGCCGCCAGGGCCCCGGCGGGGTGGCGTTCGGGGGCGACGCACCGCCGGGCGCACCGAGCCGGCGCGCTGCCGCCGAGCCCGGAGCCCCGGGGGGCCGCCGCGGCGCTGTGGCCGCTGGGCCTGCGGGCGGGGGCCGGCGCGGCGCCCCCCCGGGACTCCGGGCTCGGGCGAGGGCAGTGGGGGGTGGCGGCGGCCCAGGGCCTCCTCCTGGGCTGGAACGTGGCGCGGTCGTACCACGGGGGCATGCAGCAGGCGGCCGCGAGGTTGCTCCCCTCGGGGCTGCCGGCGGCGCTGGCCACCGCCAGGCGCAGGCGCCTCAGGCCCAGGGCCCAGTGCCAGTTGCCCGCGGGCGCCTTGCCCCAGGCCGCGAAGGCCCGCCCCCAGCCCTCCTCCGCTGACAGGGCGACCAGGGGGTCATCAGCCTCGTCGGCCCAGCGGCTGGCCCGCCAGCAGCACAGCGGCGCCACCCCAGGGGGCCCCTGGCCACACGGCGGCAGAGCCCACCAGCCGGCGACCTCCTTGTCTCGGCCCACCCCGTCGGGGGCCTCGCAGGCGGCCGCGGGTGCTGCTGGCATGCTGGCGCTGCATGTCAGGGCGGCGAGTTGCGGGAAGCCCCAAAGTGCGGCGGGAGGGCACGCGAATTCGAGGCTGGGCCGGCCTTGTTTGAGTTACGGGCAGGGTGACCCACGGGTCCGCAGGCAGCAGCGCAGCGGCAGTGGCACTTGAGGCTTCTCTTATTGGAATGGACGGCAAGCCTAGGGCGTGTTGTCCAACCAGAGGCCTCCGCTGCCCAGAGGAAGCTTGGAAAGGAGGCCCGGGGTGTACGAGGTAGGGACTTGCATGCATGGTTAGGAAGGGGGTTAGCGGGGAAGGGGCTAGGGGCTTGCATGCCTAGGAAGCCGGGGCTAGGGGGGTAGGGGCTAGGGGCTTGCACGGCTCGGAAGGGGGCTAGGGGGGTAGGGGCTAGGGGCTTGCACGGCTCGGAAGGGGGCTAGGGGGGTAGGGGCTAGGGGCTTGCACGGCTCGGAAGGTGGTAGGGGGAGGTGCCATTTTTCGTTTGTGAGGTAATGTTGTTTTAGGGTACCATGCTGAAAGGCATGAACCCAGGTATGAGTAGGTTTGCAAAGCGCGGCCTGGTGAGAAAGGTTGGGGAAGAAGTTCGGAAATTTGGCTTGCCATCAGGAGGCAATATCTTCCTGGCGCTGCAGCATTTTCAGGCGCCGGTTGCGGCTTATTCATGCAGGCTGTATGTACGTTTTTAATATGTTTATGGCGGCAGCCCAGCCTTTTCCTAAGTGAAACGACGCCAACCCTAGGGCCTTCCCCCCTACGCCCTTCCCCCCTAGCCCTGTTCCCGTTTGGCGGCGGCTGCAAGGCTTGGGGGGCGGGCGGTTGCGTCTGATAGCCCTCTAGGCGCAGGTGCTAGAAGGCGGCAAGCGGCAGGAAAGCGGCAAAAGGCGGGCGAATGCGGGCAGGAAGAAGGAATCTGCTCCCGGCAGGAATCGAACAGGGGTGTGACAATTGCACCGGCTGTCGACAAGCTGGGCCTTCGGCCCGAAGGGCGCTGACACCCTGTGGTGGTGGGGGGGGGGGGTAGGGTAGGGGGTAGGGGGTAGGGGGTGGGGGGGGTCAAAGACCATACCAAACCATAGGAGACCACAAGTTAGGGCAAAACAATGGGGGTAGGAGTTGGCAGGGTGCCACAAGACAATGGGTTGGTTAGCTTTCCCTACCGATACCGGGTCCGCGTTGCGGATGAAAAGTTGACACTCCAGCGAGCGGGCCGAAGAAAACTGGCTGTTGGAGTTGTCTATTGCTGGTTATGGCTGGTATTGCTGTCAAATGTTGGTCACCAAGGCCCCACATGTGCTCGGCGTGACAAGGAGGCAGGGCCGGAGAAAACGGGGATCAGCTGTAAAACAAAAGACTAGGCAAGAAAAAGAAACAAAAGGGGGGCTTACCTATAAGGAGGAAGCCCAGCGCAGCAGAAGCCGCCACGGAAGCCGCCACAAGCGCGCCATACGTGCGAGAGGGAAAGGCAACATAAGTAGTGATGGAAAGTAGGTAAATAAGGACGCGAAAAAATAAAGGGACGGTGGCAAATTGTGTGTGGGTGTTGGATGGTGTGAGGAATGCGAAGGGGCCTTGGTGACAAGTAGGGTAGTATAGGAAAACGTAAAAGAAGTGAACTAAATAAAGCATTAAAATTGAAAAACAAAGGGAACAGGGTTATGACAACAGGGGACAAACAATGGGGTACGACAACGGGTGCGATGAGGGGAAGAGAATAGGAATGACGAGGGATGACAGCAGGATCAATGTTGCCTGTGCGGTCCGGCAAAGGAGCCCCACTACAGGCCAACACTAAACAGGTGACCGCAGTGTCACGCTGTGAGGTATGGGGCAAGGACAGGGTGGAAAAAAGTTTAAGGGAAGGGGATGTGTGCCGCGCGTATGTAAGAAACGTGTGGCCCCAGAGGCGCCAAACGGGCGACGTGCTGGAGTGCTCCGCCCACCGAGCACGAAAGGCGCGATATGGGTTAGGAGCAAAAGGGTCCTAAGGTCCTGGAAAGGATCCCCGTAGGAGCACGCGACAGGAGGGCACGGGGTGTTAGTGGCATGGAGGGCACGGGGTGTTAGTGGCATGGAGGGCACGGGGTGCACGGGGTGTTAGTGGCATGGAGGGCATGGAGGGCACGGGGTGGTAGTGGCATGGAGGGCACGGGGTGTTAGGGGCATGGAGGGCACGGCGTGTGTGGGGCATGGAAGGCACGAGGTGCACGTGGTGTTAGTGGCATGGAGGGCACGGGGTGTTAGTGGCATGGAGGGCACGGGGTGTTAGTGGCATGGAGGGCACGGGGTGCACGGGGTGTTAGGGGCATGGAGGTAGGTCAAGAACAGGCAAACACGGGACAACAGGTGCCAGACGCCGGGGTGGGGGGGGGGGGGGTAGGGGCCAGGGGGTAGGGGGGGCCAGGGCTAGGGGGTAGGGGGGAAGGTGTTATGGAAGGCAGCGGTGCTGCCATTGTGGTGTTGCCCCGCCTGCTGGAAAGTAAATAGGAGGGTGCAGTAATGCAGGTGTAAGTAGTGTAGGGGGCAGGGGCAGGGATGTTGTACGGCAGCCTGTATGACGCACGGACGCAACCCGTCCACCTAGTTGAGGAGCGAGCGAGGTCATCTGGCAGACACGCACGCCAGGCTTGCATGGCGTGGAGCGTCCAGTCGGTGTTGTACAATCCGTGGAGGCAGTAAAGGGTGCCGAGGGGGAAGGGAGGATTGAGGGTGTTGCGGGTAGGGGTCACTGTGGTTTGTGGGTGTTATTGATGCTGGCTCGGGTGGCGCAGGGTGGGAAGGCTGCCCTGGTGCTGCCAGTGTTGCTGGGGTTGCTGACGGTGGTGCTACAGTGGCCGGACAGGCAGGTCACGCCGCGCTCCCAGCCGCCGCCGCCCCCTGGCACGTCAGCACGGCGGCGGCCAGTCGGGCGTGCACGTCGGCCACCTGCACCCCAGCCCCGGCGTAGAGGATTGGCACTCCGAGGCAGTGGCGCGGCTGCCGTGGCTCGGTGGGCTCGAACATGTTGCTGTCGTACCACGGGTGCGTGCAGCGGGCGGCCGCGATGCGCCGCCGCTGCCCGCAGGCCCGGCGCCCACAGCGCCGCGCCGGCCCCCTGGGGCTCCGGGCTCGGGCGAGGGCAGTGGGGGGTGGCGGCGGCCCGGGCCTCCTCCTGGGCTGGAACGTGGCGCGGTCGTACCACGGGGGCATGCAGCAGGCGGCCGCGAGGTTGCTCCCCTTGGGGCTGCCGGCGGCGCTGGCCACCGCCAGGCGCAGGCGCCTCAGGCCCAGGGCCCAGTGCCAGTTGCCCGCGGGCGCCTTGCCCCAGGCCGCGAAGGCCCGCCCCCAGCCCTCCTCCGCTGACAGGGCGACCAGGGGGTCATCAGCCTCGTCGTCCCGGCGGCTGGCCCGCCAGCAGCACAGCGGCCCCACCCCAGGGGGCCCCTAATCACACGGCGGCAGAGCCCACCAGCCGGCGACCTCCTTGTCTCGGCCCACCCCGTCGGGGGCCTCGCAGGCGGCCGCGGGTGCTGCTGGCATGCTGGCGCTGCATGTCAGGGCGGCGAGTTGCGGGAAGCCCCGAAGTGCGGCGGGAGGGCACGCGAATTCGAGGCTGGGCCGGCCTTGTTTGAGTTACGGGCAGGGTGACCCACGGGTCCGCAGGCAGCAGCGCAGCGGCAGTGGCACTTGAGGCTTCTCCTATTGGAATGGACGGCAACCCTAGGGACAACACGGCCCGGCGGCTGGCCCGCCAGCAGCACAGCGGCCCCACCCCAGGGGCCCCTGGCCACCCGGCGGCAGAGCCCACCAGCCGGCGACCACCTTGTCTCGGCCCACCCCGTCGGGGGCCTCCCAGGCGGCCGCGGGCGCTGCTGGCATGCTGGCGCTGCATGTGAGGGCGGCGAGTTGCGGGAAGCACCGAAGTGCGGCGGGAGGGCACGCGAAATCGAGGCTGGGGCGGCCTTGTTTGAGTTACGGGCAGGGTGACCCACGGGTCCGCAGGCAGCAGCGCAGCGGCAGTGGCACTTGAGGCTTCTCGCAGCGGCAGTGGCACTTGAGGCTTCTCTTATTGGAATGGACGGCAGGCCTAGGGACAACACGGCCGGGCGGCTGGCCCGCCAGCAGCACAGCGGCCCCACCCCAGGGGCTAGGGGCTTGCGATGTGAAAGGGCAACTTGGGCGCTGCTGGCATGCTGCTGCTGCATGTGAGGGGGGCGCTGCGTCGGGCAGTGGGAGGGCTTGGCGAGTTGCGGGAAGGCCCGAAGTGCGGCGGGATTGCATGCTGGGCCGGCCTTGTTTGAGGCATGGGTTCGCAGGCAGCAGCGCAGCGGCAGCGGCGCTTCAGGCTTCAGGGAGACCCGGGGTGTACGAGGTAGGGACTTGCATGCATGGCTAGGAAGGGGGTTAGCGGGAAAGGGGCTAGGGGCTTGCACGGCTCGGAAGGGGGGTAGGGGGGTAGGGGCTAGGGGCTTGCACGGCTCGGAAGGGGGCTAGGGGGCTGGCGGGCCAGCTGCACAGCGGCTCCACCCCAGGGGCTAGGGGCTTGCGATGTGAAAGGGCAACTTGGGCGCTGCTGGCATGCTGCCGCTGCATGTGAGGGGGGCGTTGCGTCGGGCGGTGCAAGGGTTTGGCGAGTTGCGGGAAGGCCCGAAGTGCGGCGGGATTGCCGGCTGGGCCGGCCTTGTTTGAGGCATGGGTTTGCAGGCAGCAGCGCAGCGGCAGCGGCGCTTCAGGCTTCAGGCTACCCGGGGTGTACGAGGTAGGGACTTGCATGCATGGCTAGGAAGGGGGTTAGCGGGGATGGGGCTAGGGGCTTGCACGGCTCGGAAGCCGGGGCTAGGGGGGAAGGGGCTAGGGGCTTGCATGGCTAGGAAGCCGGGGCTAGGGGGGTAGGGGCTAGGGGCTTGCACGGCTAGGAAGGGGGGTAGGGGGGTAGGGGCTAGGGGCTTGCACGGCTCGGAAGGGGGCTAGGGGGGTAGGGGCTAGGGGCTTGCACGGCTCGGAAGGTGCTAGGGGGAGGTGCCATTTTTCGTTTGTGAGGTAATGTTGTTTTACGGTACCGTGCTGAACGGCATGAACCCAGGTGTGAATAGTTGTGCAAAGCGCGGCCTGGTGCGCAAGATTGGGGAAGAAGTTTGAAAATTTGGCTTGTCATCAGGAGGCCATATCTTCCTGGCGCCGCAGCAATTTCAGGTGCCGATTGCGGCTTCTTAACGCAGGCTGTATGTAGGTTATTAATACCTTTATGGCGGCAGCCCAGCCTTTTCCCAAGCGAAACGACGCCAACCCTAGGGGCTTCCTCCCTAGGGCCTTCCCCCCTAGCCTTGTTCCCGTTTGGCGCCGGCTGCAAGGCTTGGGGGGCGGGCGGTTGCGTCCGATAGCCCTCCAGGCGCAGGTGCTAGAAGGCGGCAAGCGGCAGGAAAGCGGCAAAAGGCGGGCGAATGCGGGCAGGAAGAAGGAATCTGCTCCCGGCAGGAATCGAACAGGGGTGTGACAACTACGTCAGCTGTCGACAAGCTGGGCCTTCGGCCCGAAGGGCGCTGACACCCTGTGGTGGGGGGGGGTAGGGTAGGGGGTAGGGGGTAGGGGGTGGGGGTGGGGGGGGCAGGGGCCAGGGGGTAGGGGGGGGCCAGGGCTAGGGGGTAGGGGGGGGGGGGGGCCAAGGGCTAGGGGGTAGGGGGGGACCAGGGGGTAGGGGGTAGGGGGGGCGAAGGGCTAGGGGGTAGGGGGGGGCCAGGGGGTAGGGGGTAAGGCGGGGGTAGGGGGTAGGGGGAAGGCAGTAGCGCGGGTTTGGGGCTAGGGGGCAGGGCGGACTCAGCGGTGCCCGGTGGGAAGGTGTTATGGAAGGCAGCGGTGCTGCCATTTTGTATTGCCCCGCCCGCTGGAAAGTAAATAGGAGGGTGCAGTAATGCAGCTGTAAGTAGTGTAGGGGGCAGGGGCAGGGATGTTGTACGGCAGCCTGTATGACGCATGGCCGGTGGTCGCAGTTGTAAAGTCTGTGCAACACGTCCACCTAGTTGAGGAGCGCGCGCACGGAGCCTGGCGCCGCGCACGCCAGGCTTGCATGGCGTGGGGCGTCCGGTCGGTGTTGTACAATCCGTGCAGGCAGTAAAGGGTGCCGAGGGGGAAGGGAGGATTGAGGGTGTTGCGGGTAGGGGTCACTGTGGTTTGTGGGTGTTATTGATGCTGGCTCATGTGGCGCAGGGTGGGATGGCTGCCCTGGTGTTGCCAGTGTTGCTGGGGTTGCTGGCGGTGGTGCTACAGTGGCCGGACGGGCAGGTCACGCCGCGCTCCCAGCCGCCGCCGCCCCCTGGCACGTCAGCGCGGCGGCGGCCAGCCGGGCGTGCACGTCGGCCACCTGCACCCCAGCCCTGGCGTAGAGCATGCAGGCACCGGCGGCCGGCATTCCGAGGCAGTGGCGCGCCTGCCGTGGCTCGGTGGGCTCGAACATGTCGCTGTCGTACCACGGGTGCATGCAGCAGGCGGCCGCGAGGCGCCTGTGGCCCAGGGCGAAGTGCCAGGATTGAGGGCGGCGGCCGTCCTGATGCTGGCGCGGCATGTAGGACAAGGGGTTAGAAGTTACACAGGGCTTGGGAAGGGGTTAGGCGGGTGAGGAGGTGTGATGGAAGGCAGCGGTGCTTTCGCGGGCGTGGCGGGTAGGGGTCGCTGTGGTTTGTGGGTGTTATTGATGAAAAGGAGGGCACGGTGGGATGGCTACGTACCCTGGTGCTGCAAGTGTTGCTGGGGCTGCTGACGTTGGTGGTAGAGTGGGGCGCAGGCGCTCGCGTCGTAGAGGGTGGGAAAAGCTGGGCTATGTTGGGAGCTAGAAGGGCGTTTCAGGCTCGGTTCTGGTGTTGAGTGCGGTGCTCCGGTTGTGGTGTTGCCCTGCCCGCTGGAAAGTAAATAGGAGGGTGCAGTAATGCAGCTGTAAGTAGTGTAGGAGGCAGGAGCAGGGATGTTGTACGGCAGCCTGTATGACGCATGGACGCAACACGTGAACCTAGTTGAGGAGCGAGCGAGGTCATCTGGCAGACACGCACGCCAGGCTTGCATGGCGTGGAGCGTCCAGTCGGTGTTGTACAATCCGTGGAGGCAGTAAAGGGTGCCGAGGGGGAAGGGAGGATTGAGGGTGTTGCGGGTAGGGGTCGCTGTGGTTTGTGGGTGTTATTGATGCTGGCTCGGGTGGCGCAGGGTGGGAAGGCTGCCCTGGTGCTGCCAGTGTTGCTGGGGTTGCTGACGGTGGTGCTACAGTGGCCGGACAGGCAGGTCACGCCGCGCTCCCAGCCGCCGCCGCCCCCTGGCACGTCAGCACGGCGGCGGCCAGTCGGGCGTGCACGTCGGCCACCTGCACCCCAGCCCCGGCGTAGAGCATTGGCACTCCGAGGCAGTGGCGCGCCTGCCGTGGCTCGGTGGGCTCGAACATGTTGCTGTCGTACCACGGGTGCATGCAGCAGGCGGCCGTGATGCGCCGCCGCTGCCCGCAGGCCCGGCGCCCACAGCGCCGCGCCGGCCCCCTGGGGCTCCGGGCTCGGGCGAGGGCAGTGGGGGGTGGCGGCGGCCCGGGCCTCCTCCTGGGCTGGAACGTGGCGCGGTCGTACCACGGGGGCATGCAGGTTGCTCCCCTTGGGGCTGCCGGCGGCGCTGGCCACCGCCAGGCGCAGGCGCCTCAGGCCCAGGGCCCAGGGCCAGTTGCCCGCGGGCGCCTTGCCCCAGGCCGCGAAGGCCCGCCCCCAGCCCTCCTCCGCTGACAGGGCGACCAGGGGGCCGCGGGCGCTGCTGGCATGCTGGCGCTGCATGTGAGGGCGGCGAGTTGCGGGAAGCGCCGAAGTGCGGCGGGAGGGCACGCGAAATCGAGGCTGGGCCGGCCTTGTTTGAGTTACGGGCAGGGTGACCCACGGGTCCGCAGGCAGCAGCGCAGCGGCAGTGGCACTTGAGGCTTCTCGCAGCGGCAGTGGCACTTGAGGCTTCTCTTATTGGAATGGAGGGCAGGCCTAGGGACAACACGGCCGGGCGGCTGGCCTGCCAGCAGCACAGCGGCCCCACCCCAGGGGCTAGGGGCTTGCGATGTGAAAGGGCAACTTGGGTGCTGCTGGCATGCTGCCGCTGCATGTGAGGGGGGCGCTGCGTCGGGCGGTGGGAGGGCTTGGCGAGTTGCGGGAAGGCCCGAAGTGCGGCGGGATTGCAGGCTGGGCCGGCCTTGTTTGAGGCATGGGTTCGCAGGCAGCAGCGCAGCGGCAGCGGCGCTTCAGGCTTCTCTTATTGGAATGGATGCCAAGCCTAGGGCCTGTGGTCCAACCACAGACCTCCGGCGCCCAGAGGAAGTTTGGAAGGGAGACCCGGGGTGTACGAGGTAGGGGCTTGCATACACGGCTCGGAGGGGGGTTCGCGGGGAAGGGGCTAGGGGCTTGTACGGCTGGGATGGGGGTTAGGGAGGTAGGGGCTAGGGGCTTGCACGGCTCGGAAGGGGGCTAGGGGGGTAGGGGATAGGGGCTTGCACGGCTCGGAAGGGGGCTAGGGGGGTAGGGGCTAGGGGCTTGCACGGCTCGGAAGGTGCTAGGGGGAGTTGCCATTTTTCGTTTGTGAGGTAATGTTGTTTTACGGTACCATGCTGAAAGGCATGAACCCAGGTATGATTGGTTTTGCAAAGCGCGGCCTGGTGAGGAAGTTTGGGGAAGAAGCTCGGAAATTTGGCTTGCCATCAGGAGGCAATATCTTCCTGGCGCCGCAGCATTTTCAGGCGCCGATTGCGGCTTATTAATGCAGGCTGTATGTACGTTATATATATGTTTATGGCGGCAGCCCAGCCTTTTCCTACGCGAAACGACGCCAACCCTAGGGCCTTCCCCCCTAGGCCCTTCCCCCCTAGCCCTGTTCCCGTTTGGCGGCGGCTGCAAGGCTTGGGGGGCGGGCGGTTACGTCTGATAGCCCTCTAGGCGCAGGTGCTAGAAAGCGGCAAGCGGCAGCCACGCGGCAAAAGGCGGGCGAATGCGGGCAGGAAGGCAGAATCTGCTCCCGACGGGATTCGAAGTCGAAACCGCAACTACAAATGCTGTCGACGTCAGCCACCCTCAGCCGGGGGCTGAGGGTGTCAGCACGTCAGCCCCCCTCAGCCGAGGGCTGAGGGTGTCAGCACGTCAGCCCCCCTCAGCCGAGGGCTGAGGGTGTCAGCACGTCAGCCCCCCTCAGCCGAGGGCTGAGGGTGTCAGCATCGTGGGGATCCACGATCACCAACCCTAGAAAAGCTCAAAGATCGTTGACGATTTCGGTCATTTTCCGCCTTAAGAAATGTGCCATTTTCAGAAATTTTTCGAAAAAACGAAGTAAGATAGAAACGCTGATTCCACCCAAACAAGGGTTGCCAACGGACACAGGTCCACATGGCTGACCCAGCCAGTGTGGTCCTGACCTCAGAAGGGGATTCACCCATTTTACAGCTGCTTCAGGAAGCTAACACCCCATGTCCGTAAAAAAGGTGCTCCCTTTCACTCAGCCACCGGTTCCATGCTGGGTGCTGGGCCCCTCGCAGTCCGAGCCGCAGCACCACCCTGCGCCTCCCCACCCTTCTTCCTAAACCGCGTCACCGCCTTCAGCTTCGTCGCAGCGCGCTCCCACAGCAGCTTGGCGGCACTCTTGTCAGCGCCCGTCGGATCCAGCTGCTGTCCCGCAGCCGTACCCGCCCGTGACAGCGGCGCCGCCTCACAGCCCGCCCCCGTCCCCGCTGTCACTCCTCCCTGCTTGGGCGCTTGGGCAGGTTGCAGCGTGTTCCTCTGGCGCAGGAAGTGCTGGTAGGCGGGGTTGAAGTGCGTGAAGCAGATGCTGCACACGCAGCGGCTCTCGTGGCCGCAGGAGCCCGTAGCGCCATGCGGGCTGTGTACGGGAGGGGGAGACAGGAGGGAGGAAGGGTGCTGGGACACGGGTGGCCTCTAGTGACCTGCTGGAAGGCCACTAGGGATGCTAGAGCGTTACCCAAACCTCCGCACAGGTTAACCTCCTATCACCCAGCCGCCCCGCCAGCCGCCTCTTGTCCTAACCCTGCAGCAACCGCAACCCCCCCAAACTACCGGTATGTCATCCCGCTGCACCCCCCACCTGTACGCCGTGTGCGCCCCACACACCGTCTGCTGGCAGCGCCCGCAGTAGTGCCGCCGGCTGTACTCCCGGAAGTGCCGCAGGTCCAGCTTGCGGCCGCAGCCCAGGATGGCACACACGCGGTCGCGGTCCCGGCCGCTAGGACCCTGCTGCTGCCAACTTGAGCCAGCACCCGCAACAGCTGCTGCCGCAAGTTCCAGTGCCTCCGCTTCCACCTCCGCACCTCCCTCGCCGACACCGCCACCGCCATTACCGGAGCCGCTGCGCCGGCCTACCCCGGTCGGTGCGCCCTGACTAACAGCCGCTGCCGGGGCGGCCCTCAGCATCACCAGCCCATCCGCACTGCCAACATGGGGCAACCGGTGAGGGTCGCCACTGGCGGCAGCGGAGGCGGAGGTAGAGGCGGCAGCGGAGGTGGAGAAGCGTGCAAAGGGGGCGGCGGCCTCTGCCAGAGCAGGTGCAGAGGAGCCGTGCGGGAGGTGGTGGTGGTGCTGAGGGCTGGCTGGCATGTGGGCATGGTTGGAGGCGTGTGGGTGGGCAGCTGCCGGCTCGCCCACTAGGTCCCCCTCGCTGCTGCTGCGGTGGGGCGCGCAGCCGGAGGGGCGGTGCGGGCGTGACGGCGCCGGCAGCAGCCGGACGGCGGGGGGAGGGCCCCGGGGACGCGGCGGGCTGCCCAGGCCAGCGGCGACGGCGCTGATGGCGGCGGAGGCGCGAGTCAGGAGGCCCGGGGAGCCGCCGGCGCCGCCGCTGGGGCTGCCGTACAGCATCCCGGCAGCCTCGGAAGGGCTGTCGGCGGTTCCTAGCGGCGCTGCTGCCGCAACATCGGTTACTGATCTAGCATATGGCTGCTGCTGCACGCCGCGCGGATTGGACACCGGAATCGGTACGGCGGCGGTTGCAGGTGCAGCTGGTGGCCCCGCCGCCGCCGCCTCCGTCATCCCGGCTGCACCGTCTGGCCGCTCGGCCCGGGAAACCGCGGCCCTTAACCCCGGCGCCGCAGCTACCACACCCGGGGCGGCGGCGGCGGCAAGTGCAGTCCTAGCCCCAATCACGCCAGGCGCAACACCCACCGATGCGATCTGGGGTCTCAGCCTCAACGACGCTGGCGGCGGCGGTGGCGGCACTACCACGGTCTTCAATCCCGCTGGCGGCTGTAGCGGCGGCGGCGGCCGCGGCGGCTCCAGCAGCATCCACTCCGGCGGCTGGCGGCCCGCCACCTCACACACCCGCAGCAGCAGCCCCTGCCCCGCCTCCACCACCCGCCGCAGCACCGGCACCGGCAGCAGCCGCAGCAGCCACGGCAGCACCAGCAGCAGCAGGCTATTCCACCAGCGGGCGCCCCCCGCCTCGCCGCCGCCCGTAGCCCCGCCCCCTGCAGACCCAGTCCTCATCCCAGCTCCTCCACCACCAGCCGGGACGCTAGAGGACCCACGCAGTCGTGAGCCAGCGGCAGCGGCCCCGTCGGCTCTACCCAGCCGCGGCTGATCCCCAGGGCGCAGCTGCTGCTCCTGCTGCTCCCTTACTGCCGATCCGCAGGAGGCGGACTCCCCAAGCAGGGACGCGGGACCCCACCCTGCCGCAGCTCCCGCTACTGCCCCCGCAGTCGTCGCATTCCCAGGAGCGGCATACCCAGCAGCCGGTGGTGCTCCGTCCACCGCCACTATCGCGCACACTGCCGTGCCGTACGGACTCCTGCCGTACAAGTTCCAAGCGCTAACCCGGAACACCAACGACCCTGCGCCTCCGCCGCTGCCGCCGGCCCGAAGCGCCGGCGGCAGCGGCGGCAGCACGACCAGCTCCCCTGTAGCTGCCTCCGCCTCCGCTGCCTCCACTCCCGCCAGGCCCCCGCCTCCTGCTCCGAAACCGGGCCCCGCCAGCCCCGCCTCCGCCACCCCCAGTCCTAGTCCCAGCTCATCTACCATCATCGGCCACGCAAGAGGAATCGGAGTCTGTTTGAGTTTAGACTGTATACAATAGCTGTCAGACGCGTCATCGCCTATGTCGCGAGCTAACTACTCCAGCCGGCCGGCCTGCCCTATGCTGATAGACCGGTATGAGATGAGGGAGTTTTTTTTACTGAAAAGGACAGGAAGTGAAGCAACTGGGGGAGAGTGATTGTCTTGAGGGAAGGGTATTCGGGGATAGAAAGCCAAACCATCAAGGCGGTAAGCTTAGCCCTTAGGGGATAGGCAGAGCAGGAGAAGGGGACAATGACAGTGGGTAATTGGGCGAGGTTCAAGGGGAAAGAGAGGACACTCACTTAAAACTGCATCAAGCTATGGTACTTTGTTGAGCCCACCAGCTTGTTCGACTCTTACAGCGGTTCCCCAGGACGTGCAGCGGTGGGTGATGGAGGCGCCTCTGGTGGTTCAGATGCCCGGGTGTACCGGTAGCTGCTCGAAGTAGCTTGCCTGTGCAACAACCGCGCATTTGGTGAACCAGCAGCAGCAGCAACGCCCGTCCTGGCCCCGATCACGCCAGGCAGGGCGTCCATCGCCTCGGCTTGCAAGTCTCAACCTCGACGATGTACCCTGGCTGCACTACCGCTGTCATCATCCCCACTTCCGCAGCACGGGCAGCAGCCTCAGCAGCACCGGCAGCAACAGCAGCAGCAGGCTGTCCTGGCGGCCTCCTGTCTCACTGCCGCCCATAACCTGGATCCCTCCAGCCGCCCTAGCCCCAGCAGGGGGAAATGTAATTCCAAAGTGTGGTATGATAATGATACAAGTTGCTGACAATCCCTGGTGGAATCAACCGTGAGTCGAGCCGAAACTGGGGGGAGGGGGTCAAGGCCTTCATTGCCATATGTTTCGGCGTAATTTGCAAGGCATTTGCAACGTCCATATAACAAATTAATAACGACTTTGAACAATGCTAATGTACGCTTTATTGCTTTACCCTGACATCACTATCGCATCGATTGGCGATCGTGACACCAAAAGACACATGCTTCTGGGTACAATACACCTCGGAGTGTTTGCCTCTTTTCCCAATTTTTCTGCAGCCCTGACCATACTATGAAGAGCGCTGTTGTTGCAAAGTCATTTAGCGTTGAGCACATTTATTTCTTCCGAAGTTGTCTAAACGGTTTCCGCAACCGTGGTTTCCTGTGTTCGTACAGCAAAGCGTTTGGGGTGGTCGTACGGTTGTACGACAGCGTGAGCAGTGTCTTAGGGAACCCGGTTGCATTGAGTTAGTACTTTCGCGAGCTTGTTCGTCAGATCTGACACCGCCGTGTCACGTCGCACCATACTACGAGGTCACTGGTGCACGTTACACGGTGGACCAACACTCGCTCCCCATCCCCTTCGGAAGAACCTCTTTCTCTGCTTGCAGGTACCCAGAGCGTCGTCGGACGCAATGCTGGAAACCAATAGTTCAAACACTTCCGGGTTGCTCATTTCAATGCCACAACAAAGAATTTTATTTTGAGACTGCCCAGGCTCGCCTCCAAGGGGTTTTTGGTGCACCATGTAACGCATGTAATCCTTTCCATCCCTCAAGAATAAATATCTATATGAAAAGTGTGCAGTTTGCGCAAAATATAATAATTCTGTCTGGGCCTGCACGATTGAGGAGAAATCCCTGGGGACCCTTCCCCCAGCATGCCCCAACCCCAATTTAGCTCCGCTGGCCCAGCCCCTGGCTGCATACTAGTGTGCCCAACCTAACCCGAACGGTGTGGGTAGAGCTCGCTGTCTTGATGATCTAGGCTTACATGGCGGCGTTCCTGCAGACAATTTGCAGCACTGGCATGCATGGCCTCCGTGAACCTAAATGTTAATTTCCGACCCATCTGCGCGAACCTAAACATAATTTCAGAAAATGGCCCTGCGCGATAATCACAACAAGGTACGGTATTACAAACGGCCGGGCGGAGCGCATGCATGGAGACAAGCAAGGGCAAGCCAAAAAGCACACTTGCCATACAACCAACCTGGGCCCATAAATCTTTGCCGTACAACCCCAAGTTAAATTTCTAAAAGCATACCGTACAGCCACAAATTTCATTTGACATGGCTCTTGAAGCCTTTTCTCCAGCCCCTATTGTTGGAGCGGGAATCACTTAAGCCCCATTGCTTACTGCTGGTGGGGAAGTTCTAGCCCCAACTGACGTGGACCGAACATCTCCAAAAGCCGCCCCTAACAACATACACATTATGGTGGCAAGAAGCACGCGAAGGAATTGATGCCGCAATATTTTAAACCTAGATAGCACAGGATGGAGGATAACTGGAGCACCTACGGGCACCCACTCCTACACAAACGCACCCAGCATGCCCTCATACCATTAACCCGAACCCACTTGCGTTACATGCCCCAAATTCGTATAGGACTCGACAGTACCGGCTTCTGTGCCCCCAGTGCCTGAGACGTACCCCCTGAGAAATCTTCAGTTACAGGCGGCTAAGTTTACCTTGGCAAGACAGGCAAATCATTAAAGTGCTAAGCCCAGCATGTTCACAAAGACGGTATCCTTTCATCACTCGCGGGCCTTCAGGAACAGACTAAAAAGGGGCCCCAAAAGAATGCGCAACAATAGACAAACAGTCTCCTATTTCAAATTACGCAGATTCGGGTGCTAAGGTCAGCCCCAGCAAAGGGAACATGCAAAACGAGCAAGAACAGCAAGGCTGCCTGGCATCATAATTTAACCAAAACACAGCAATTATGACAGTCTGATCAGTGAATCCAGACGCTATACCCTCAGCACGAGATCCACGCACGTAAGAAGCCCGCAAAACCGTTCGATCACCCTCGGTAGCAGACTCCTCCCCTCCTTGAAAAGGGCCATATCTCCAACCCTCCTCCGAAGAGGCTATCTAAGACCAGATCAACCTAAACACACTGAATGCTGCACGCCTATGATTTCCAACACGTCTTACCCACAGCCAGAGCGCTGGAAACGATCGAGCACAAAACATAACGGGAATTCCCAGGAAATTGGATCCCATTAACATTTTAACTCCAGAATATTTCACGCGCCTGAAAGCTCTTATCCCGCCTAACCCGGCACGGCGGTGAAGTGTAGCGAAAAAATTGTACAAAATCCCGTTCATAATTTTGCACTATCTATGGACGCCTACAATTTCCGGAAAAAAGGCCTCTAGCAGCACAAGTGTACAGCACGCATTTGAAATTAGCTACTTAGTTGGAGAGCCGTGGTCTCCCTGACTGGAAACACATGCAAAACAAGGAACCACTCCATCCAGCAGTGCACCTGCCTGACACCCCCAAACGGGGAGCCCGAAACCTGCCATTTGTGCTCCGATAACCCAAATAAACCCGGCTTCTGTGCCCCCATTTGACACTTAGTCGGCGAACGTTTCGCACCAGTTGACAGAGGCACAAGACGGTAAAACAGCCCGGCTCACTTGACTAAACACCAGCAGCAAGCAAAACTATACCTGTCAATAACCTAAACCGTACGGTAGTTTGGAACACTCACATCAAGCTCTTGGATAGCAAAGCGTAGTAATTACTTCGGTACCTGGGTGATTAGCCCAACAAAGGTTTTATAAGAACTCGATCACGCACATGGCCTTCAGAAACACTTCCTCAAGGGCAAAGCCAAAGGCCCAAAAGATTGCACAACAATACAAAGCAGTTTCCTATTTCATAATCCGCAGACTCGGGTGCAAACGACAAATCCCTGATAGGGAACACGCAAACTAGCAAGAACAGCAAAGCTGGCATCATAGTCAAAACACCGCAAAAAAGGACAGCCTGACCAGTGGACACAGACGCCATCCCCTCAGCACTAGATAGACTCGCGCACGTAAGAAGCCCGAAAAAACCATCCATAGCAGACTCCTCCTACCTCCAAAAGAGTTTCGAGCTCCTACCCTTGCTCCTCCAAAGAGGCTAAGACCAGAACAACCCAAACACAATACTGCACACCTTTGATTCTCAACACGACAGAAGTCCCACAGCCATAGCGCTGGAAACGAGCGCGAAACGTAACGGGAATCTTGGGAAATTGGATCCCAACAGCATTTAAGCTCCAGAAAGTCGCACACGTTTTAAAGTTCCTCTCCCGCCTAACGCTACCTGCACGGCGGTGAAGTGTAGCCCAAAGGTTGTCCCAAACCTCATGCATCTATAATTTCCGCACCACCGACATCTACAATTTCCGGAACGAAGGCCTCTAGCAACACAAGTGTACGGCACGCTACCAAACTGGAGAACGATGGTCTCCCTAACTGGAAACAGTTTCAAAACAAGGACCACTCCATTCAGTGCACCTGCTACCCCCAAACAGGGAGCCCAAAATCTGCCAAGCATCCCCTTCCGTGCCGGAGGAGGTTAGTTGGATTGATTGGGCGGGGAGGCGTAATCCAAACCGCTGGCACCTCACGCAACACCCGCTCACAATACGTTCACAATCACAGTATGTTCAACAACTACATAAGCAACCCGAATTTTCTGAACACACCGATACTTTAGTTCACGAAGGGCGTGGCAATGGACTAGAACCGGATAACGATACTTCAAAGCCCGCGTACCTGATTAACCCACTACCTCATTGGGCCAGAAACGGAATGCCCCAACACCAGCAGCTACCCCGGTTACAATTACCCCGACGCTATGTCTGCAACAGGAGATAAAAACGCTAGAGAAGACACTATGCGTTGAACACCCTCCGGCATCTACCCATTCCTAGCCAAGGCCCTGCCCGACTAGCCTGGGGACCAAACGCAAACCGGGGCGAGACTTCTAAAAACAAAGCTGCGCGCGCTGCCAAGGGTGCCTACAACCCCCTAGCACCATCACTAAATGGACGAAACCGGCTCCCCAATAAGCAAGGCGAGCCTCCCGGACGTGTGCTAACAAGGCGAATCACCAAACCAACTACCCTTGGTACAGCCTTGTGACAGCCATATGGTTGTCCATGTGACAGCCTACCCCGAACACCATAGCAACCAGTGTTACACCGGGTGTAGCAAGGTTACATTATAAGAGTCCTAGTACGAGAGGCAGGGAAAACTCAAAACGCTTTTAGGACCTATGCTGCACCGGGGTGCCCCCGTATCGTACCTAAGCCGCCGCGGCCTAATGTATGTGTTAAGGAGACTGACATCATGTGTCCGTACATGACTGCTGCCCGCCTTATGCTCCCTTCGACCCACAGCACGGCGAAGGAAGCAGCGGTAGCATCCAGAACACCTAAACTGACCCAACGGCAAAACCCATGCCCCAACCTAACCCCAGCTCCAGTCACTTCAAGATACAATGCTACGCAAGCAAATCATGACTTCATGCTCCCTGCCTGCCCACATGCACCAGGCGATCAGTAGGGGTGATGCAGCAGTCCAACACCAGCAGCATGGCAGCACGCATCCAGCTGCACGGCAGGGGCATACTGACCCACCTAGGTGCCATCGACGCCCTCCACCCCTCCACCTCCTGCTGCCCGCTTGCCTAGCCTAACACGCCGCGTGCCTCGCCGCAACCTCGTGATGGTGAGCCGCCTAAGGTCCGCCGCCACAGCCGCCTGAAGTTCCGACATTTGTGCCAGCTGCTCCTCTATCGCCTTTTGCTGCCTCTCCATGGCCTTCTGCTGCTGCTCCATTACCTTCCGCTGCTGCTCCTCCATCGCCTTCTGCAGCTCATCCATCGCCATCTGCTGTTCCTCCTGAATCCATTCCAGCTCCCGCACCATCCTCTTCCGTGTTTCCAGTCCGACGTGCTTTACGCTGGCCACAGCCGATTCAAGTTCCGACATCTGCGCTAGCTGCTTCTCCATCGCCTTCTGCTGCTCCTTTTGAATCTGTGTCATCTGCCATTCCACCTCCTTCCGTGTTTCCCACTCGACCTTTTGAATGTTGGCCAGCATGCCCCAGTCGACCCGCTTTTCCTCCTTTTTGAGCTTCTTTATTCTTTATTTGCAAGTCAACTTTGCCCTCCTCTGCCAAGGCTACCTCCGACTCGGTAAACTCCGATCTATAGCTTGCCAGCCACAAGGCTTGACAGACAGCACAGACTTGCCAGTTGCCACATTTGCCGTTGTCAAAGCTATGAAAACCTAAGGTGCCAATGCTGCGTCGACCTGTGTCATGTGCTATGACATACATGTGTAGGGATTCACGGCGGAAATGGAAGGCCAGCTAGCAGCTACCCATGCATCTGCCTTGCAACACAGCAAACAGACTCACCGCCGGCACCGGCACAGATACACTGCCCGACTGAGACCCTGAAGGGTCTGTTGACAGCTTCGAGCTGCCATCACTCGGAACCGCAGGCTTGAGGATGCCAAGGAAGGGGAAAGGTGGCGACGTGGGGTGATGCAAGGTGCGTTAAGAGGAGGGTAGTGAGCATGCAACGAACTAACTTGCTCGTTACAGAGGCTGCAATACGGTTTGTAGCACAGTTGCCGAACCATTTGCACAGCCCAAATCAGTTAAGCCAACACAAAAGGAGGATGGAGAGCTTAGACTTCCCAAAGCAAAACAAACGCATTTGGAATGAAAAACTAGGTTTGAATAGCAAAGGAGAGGTCTGTCAGCTACTTCGGCCTGAGATAAAGAAGTTGTGGAAGCAGTTTGGTTGTGGTTGAGGAAAGACGCTTTAGTGAGCGAGATGGTTGTTCTGTTTTACTGTTGCAGGAATGAATGTTATAATTTCTGCTTAATGTTTTGTATACGTTTGATAGCTTTGCGGTCTATTTTGGAGGGTTTGACCCGAGGGTCGGTCTGTCGGCCTCCGAAACCCCGTACGGGAAGCCGTACGAAGGTGGCGAACGGCTCCAGAACCTTCGGCATTACGTTGGCAGGTTCAGTTGGCTTCCGTATGACGTTGCGACAGGCCGGTAGTAGGTTTGGATTACGTTGCACACTTTGTCGTACAAAATGCCGTACATTTCAGTTAGTATAAAAACGGTTATTTTGCAAATAGTTAACCAACCAAAACAAAGTCTTGGCCCCTGTTGCGGGGAGACTAACGGTTCCGGCCAAGGCCCGTAAGCCCCCTTCTTTGGTAAAAACCAAGACGCTAGGAATTTCCCTCTCCCTCTCTAAGGGCTGCAACATCAGGGCCCTCACTTCTGCACGGTTTCCTCATCCAGCGTCAGTTCCCCCTTTCCCTTCCCCTCTCATCGCCCTTCGGCGCTTCTTCTGCGTCTTCTTCTGTCAAGCCCTTCCGCACGCAAGCACCCAGTACGGTTGTGGCATCCGTAGGCCTTCAACAGCTACTGAGTCTTAGGTGGTCAAACATACTTGCTTAGATACCCCGTTACATTACCGCTCGCGCATTAATTCTCGATATAGTCATCCTTAGGCGTAAACCCCCCCATACACGGTGGTAGAGGCTGTGTGGTACAAGTGTAGTGTGACGGCTTCCACGGCATTACACGGCAGCAGTAGTGTCACCTAGTCCTTGGGCATTCCGTATACTATAAGTGACTCTGTCCCAGAGTCGCGAAAAAAATTACTCCTAGGGGTATAGTGTAGGAGCGTTCGTGGCATCGAGACCAGGTTTTAGCTGTCGCTCTGCTGCCCCCACACCTCTAAAACACCTAAACTGTTAAACAATCCCTTCGAGTACC
Source organism: Astrephomene gubernaculifera (assembly GCA_021605115.1). Classification (NCBI taxonomy): domain Eukaryota; kingdom Viridiplantae; phylum Chlorophyta; class Chlorophyceae; order Chlamydomonadales; family Astrephomenaceae; genus Astrephomene; species Astrephomene gubernaculifera. Next base: position 559,001 of record BMAR01000042.1, on the reverse strand, counting down.
ATGGATGCCCAAGACCAACCTAACCCAGGTCAGGTGGCGGGGCACCTACACCCTTCCGCCATCAACTCTATCCCGGCTTATCGCCCTTCCGATAGTGCCGTACAATGGGTGGAGAGGCTGGAACGGTTTAGCCGCATGTATGCATGGACCGAGGACAACAAGCTAGACGTTGCTGTCTGCCGGCTTGGTAATACTGCGGCTACATGGTACTCCGGTGTAGAGAGCCATGTTAACACCTGGGGCGCCTTTAGAACCGCCTTCCTCGAGCGGTTTGGTGATGATAAGGAGGAGTTGTATAACCGCCTAGCTAAGTGCCGGCAGGATAAGGGCGAGTCCGTACGAGCGTACGCTGATCGGTTCCGAGATCTAGCCGCACGCTTACAGATCGACCCCAATGCAGACCCGGTACATCTGTACAACTTCATGCAAGGCTTAACCGTTCGCATTCATAGCCGTGTGTACCTCATGAGGCCCGCTACGCTGGAACAAGCAATCAAGGATGCCATTTACATTGATGAAGGGTTCGGACGCCATGTCGTACAAGACGAAACCACCATGCACCCACTGGCGGAGCCGGGTCTACGCCACGCTGAGCCACCACACGGTAACCCACGTAATCAAGACCGCCGTGCCAACAACGACCGCGGCAACTATGTTTCTACAGGCCCAAGACGCCCCTTTGAGCCGCCGCAACGTCGAGATGTTCCCCCTTCCTACCAACAAGTCAGGCAAGACGATCAACGACGCCGCGATGGCCCACGACCTTCACAGCCAGGTCCCGCTGCCACCCCATTAGAGTCGCAAGTGGCCGACTTAGCCAAACAAATGGCACGCCTTACTCTGCTCCTGGAGGGCGGCCCTCAAGCCCATTACTATAACCCGTCGCCGCTACCGTCGTCGAGTCATGCACCCCTCGAGTATGACGACTCGTGGGAGACCCAAGGCTATGCACCATACGACGCAGAGGCCTATGTAAAGCGTGTTGCTGACTTCGACCCTACCCCATTGCCGCGCAAGCGTCAACCCGTCGCGGTGCCCCCACCGCCCGCACAACAGCCTCCTACTGGACCCAATGCTTCTCCTCCGCCACCCGCTATGCCCCGTGTTGCTGTCCCACCACCGGTTCCAGCGCCACGCGCCCCCATGGGGCCCACTCCTCCTCCTCGGCCCGTCGGCCCGTCGCCCCCGGTCACACAACGGCCCGTTCCAGCCCGGCCTACGGCTGTCAGGCCGTTTGCTGACCGTCCGCCTCCGTATAGGGCCCAACGGCCACCTGGCGCCGTCCATGGCCGTACGGATCCAGCACCTGCGGATCCGTTCGAGGAGGAGCGCCGGATTGCGGATGAGATAGTTAGCAAGGTTAATAAGTACTCCCTCCCGCTAGGAACTACTCTGCGCTGTAACCCAGTTAACATCTACACGAAGGTGGGAAGCAAGGTGCTGGGTATTGCTAGGCAGCATAACTCGGCGCAAACAACCCGCCTGGATGGGCCGGTAGTGGGGGTCGGTCGGACAACGGGGGCGGCCAACCTTTCGGAAGGGCAGGAAAGCCCTGTCCCCTCGGCAACCGCACCGGTGTACACCGCTACGCAAGTTACCCCGAGATGGCAAGTGTGCCGGACTACCATTAGCGTGGCTAACGGGCGCGGGGAGATGGTTCCCATACCGGCTGTCATCGACTCGGGGGCGTCACACAGTGTGATAACCAGAGACACCTTGCGTCGCCTAGACCTTCTCAACGAGGTGGAGGAGACGGACATAACGTTCCTTAACGCGGACGGCAAGCGCGGGCGTGCTGCCGGGCGGGTTCGTGGGCTTCAGGTGTCCACAGGCGACATGGCTATGCTACTAGAGCCTTACGTTAGCACCGCCCTTAACTACCAGATACTGTTGGGGACAGACTTCTTATACCCCATTCGCGCTAGTATCTCGTATGGAGGTAACCGGTTAGAGTACACTAATGACCATAACCAGCGGACGAGCATTCCCATCTGCTTCCTGCGGGAGCAGAGCCCTGCCACCGCTGCAGAAACCCACATGCACAACGCTGAGCCGGAGGACCCTACGAGATACGTCCCGCCGGTCGCTTACCTTAGTGAACCGGACCATTCCTTCGGTCGGGACCAGGAGGCCACGCCTGCCGCAGCGGCCAACGGTGCTGGTCCCGTTGGGCTGCATGCCGCGCCGACCGCGGCCATTCCTGAGCGGCGGGGAGCGGGAGTCCTGTCGGCGGCCCGGATCCAGTGCCTGGAACAAGAAGCAAGGGAGGCGGAGCAGGCGGTGGAGGAACTAGTTTGCGGTTCCGAGCCGCATGATTGGTGGGCTTCGGGGGGCACGGATGAGTGGGGTATGGATGAGTGCTCGCCTGGTGATGGGTTCATAGAAAGCGGCACTGCGTCCTCGGGATCTGACGGCCCAACTACTGTGGAGTCTGACGGTTTTACGGATACAGAGGCGGGGACGGATGCTTCGTCAGAGGAGGAGGGCCCTCCACCCCTACTGGAGGAAACGGACTCTGATGACGAGCCAGCCGCGGTCACCCCTGCTGACGCACCAGGCATGGAGTTCCCAAGTACAGATGCTACTCGCACCGGCCTGTTAGAGGCGCATCCTAGCCCCTCTTTCCTAACTCCAAAGCCCTACGCGACCCTGGTAGCTGAAAGGAATGTGTCCCCGGCGGACGGCACGCACCTTGAGCCGGCATTGCCGCCGGATGGGAAGGATCATGACGGTCACTTGGATGAGGCGCAACGTAGGAGCCTGTGGCAACGGGTTATGCGTGCAGCACAGCAGCCGAGTGAGGAGTTGCAGGACCTCCTGGCTAGCAAGGTGGACCCTGCGCTATCCGCCACTGACAGGGGCACGCTCATTGCTTGCTTACTGGACAACTTCGACATGTTCGCTCTCAGCAATCGAGAGCTGGGCTATACGACCTGGGCATCTATGCGCATTGATACAGGAGATGCACCGCCTATAGCTCAGAACCCTTACCGGCTGTCCCGCGCCGAGAAGGTAGCGGTGGAGGAGGAGATGGCCAAGATGCTAGCCGATGGCATTATCGAGCCCTCCACAAGTCCATGGGCGTCCCCTGTGGTGGTGGTGCCAAAGAAGAATGGGGAGTTGCGGCCGTGCGTAGACATGCGGCGGGTGAATGACGTAACTAAACCCATCCGCCATCCCATCGGACATATCCAAGATATCCTAGACACGGCCGCCCCTCCTGGCGGTCAGCGGCGTTACTACTCATCGCTGGACCTTAAGTCAGGGTACTGGCAGGTGCCTATGCACGATGACGCCTCCAAGGAGCGTACGGCCTTTGTCACTCCCACCGCGCAGTACCAGTATGTACGCATGGCCATGGGCCTGAAGGGAGCTGCCGCCGTGTTTGCTGCACTCATGCGTAAGGTGCTGGGTCCCGTGCTGGAAGAACCCATCCCAGCTCCGGGGAGGCCAACTTACCGGGAGCGCTGCGTTGTGGTCTATCTGGATGACATCCTCATCTTCAGCCCTACGATGGAGGACCACATTCGGCACCTACAGTGGGTGTTCGATTTGTTACGCATGGCGGGGTTAAAGGCGGCAGTTAAGAAATGCGAGTTCGGGAAGCGTAAAGTGGTCTTCCTGGGCCATGTTCTGAATGGGGAAGATGGTACCATAGGCCCAAGCCCGGCCAACATTGCCAACATCGCTAAGATGCCACCGCCGAGGAACGTCAGTGAAGTACGGGCTTGGCTCGGGGCGGTGGGGTACTATCGTACCTTGGTACCGGGGTTCGGCCTGATTGCACGCCCGCTGACTGCCCTGCTGCGCAAGGACGCGCCCTGGAGGTGGACGCGGCGGGAGGAGGAGGCATGGCACGAGTTGCGGGACTCGTTGCTGCGGGAGCCTATCTTGAGGGCCCCCGATTTCTCGCGGCAGTTCTTGGTCCAGGTGGACTGGTGCCGCCTGGCCGTTGCCGCATGCCTGGCACAGAAGGACGATGAGGGGGTGGAGTACGCTGTTCAGTTCGCCAGCAAGGCCATGACCGGCGCTCAGCTCAACTACAGCAGTACGGACGGGGAGGCCTTTGCCGCGCTATGGGCCATCAAGCACTTCCACCCGTACGTCTATGGCACGCACTTCATCCTAGTAACCGACTCCATGGCAGTACGCTATATCCGCACCGCTAGCGTACGCGACCTTCACGGCAAGCTGGCGCGGTACGCACTAAAGTTGCAGGCTTACGATTTCGAGGTACTCCACAAGGCCGGCCTCCGTAATGGCAACGTCGATGGGCTGAGCCGCTTGGGGCACCTGTTGGAGGAGAGGGAGCCTGACGGCGCCGCCCCGCAGGAAGAGACTGTACTAGCGGCGCAAGGGGAGGACAGAGGGGAGATGGAGATTGAGTTACTCCTTACGGATGGCATGTGGGAGACGGTCCCGGAGGCGCATGAGGGCCACGATCAGCCGGGCGAGCCTCAGCCCGCAAGGTCTGAGAGCTGCTTGATATCAGCAGGTAGGCTGCCCAGATTGCATAGCCCCGGCCCGGCGCCCATACGGAACCTTCTCCAGCCTATGGACGGTGCGGCCCCGGGCCCCAGCGATCCCGGTGCTGTGCCTACGGCATGGGTGCCGGTACCTAGGGACCCAAGACCCGCACGCCCTAAGACGGTTAACACGCTCTTGGGGGCTTATGCGGAGCCGCCTATCTCGGACTCGGGCACAACGGACGAGGACCCCAGGACGGTATGCATTATGTGTCAGAAGGGCAAACCTAGTTCCTCCCTCCTTCTCTGCGACGATCCGGAGTGCGGCCTGGCCTGGCACTTACGCTGCCTGGACCCGCCGCTCAAGGATGTGCCCGCCGGGCCGTGGTACTGCCCCATGCATTCGGCGGTGGTCCCTAAACTGCCCGCTAAGAGGCGACCGGACGCATCTCCTGACCCCACGAGTTCGTACTCACCCAGCTTTGAGGGATCTTCCGAGGAGGAGGCGAGTGAGGAGGAGGATCCGGACGATGACGTAACGCCGCAGCGGCACGAGCGTGCCGACGCTTGCGCTGCTCGGCGCCCAGCGGTGTACGACGTTTGGGAGGATGCCGCCTTCCTTGCGTATCTGCGGGAGGGTGATTTGCCTCAAGGACACGGTTTACGGGGAGACGAGCTGCGAAAGGAGCTGAACCGGGTGAAGAGCCGAGCTAAGGTGTATCGGTGGGAGGACGGGCAGATCTACAAGCTGCAAAGAGGTGGCCAGCAGAAGGTCCGTGTGCCGCCTCCCCGGGAGCGAGAGGCGCTACTACTGGAGGCCCACGGGGTAGGCCATTGGGGCATGGAGCGGACATACGATCTGCTGCGCCGCAACTACTATTGGGAAGGGCTGAAGACGGATGTGCAAGATTATGTGCAACAGTGCGAGCAGTGCCATTCGGGGAAGCACAAGCTGTTGCGGAATCACCCGCTACGACCGCTCCCCATCATGGCCCTGTTCGAGCGGGTGCATGTTGACCTAATGGGTCCCCTAAAGCCTACGCCGCGCGGCAACGCCTACCTCGGTGTGGCCATCGACAGCTGGTCCAAGTGGAGCGAGGTTGGGGCCCTGCCGGACAAGCGCGCCGAAACGACAGCATCATGGTTCTTCAAGGAGTGGGTGTGCCGCTACGGTGCGCCTGCCAGGGTCATGACGGACCAAGGGAACGAGTGGGCAGGGGAGTTTGACGCTATGCTGGGACGGCATCGAGTTAGGCACCTCCGCACCGCGGCTTACACGCCCCAGTCAAACGGGCAAGCGGAACGGCTCATAGGAGCTCTGACGGAGGCACTGAGGAAGGTGGTCAATGAGCGGGAGGACGACTGGGATGAGCGCGTCTACCCCATCATCCTTAGCTACCGCGCAACGCGCCAAAGCAGCACACGGGTTAGCCCAGCCATGTGCCTTTTCGGCCGGGAACTAAGCTTAGCAGGGGAACCGCTGACCCCGGCTGCGGGAGCACTTACCCCGGTGCCGGAGGCATCGTCGGCCGAGGAGTACGAGGCGAGTGACTACCAAGCCCTGCGGCGCCGACAGGAGGAATTGGAGGGGATGGCACGCAAGGTAAACGAGAACCTAGCCAAGGCGCAAGCGCAGGACATCAGACGGCATGAGCAGCGCCGGCAACCCCCTAATTACCGGGCCAGGGCAAGACCACCGACTCCCATCCCGCGGGAATTGGCTGTAGCTGGGCGGGCGGATCCGTCTGACAATCGGCAGTTATCCCTTACCCGAACTGCGGAGGCTGCATCACAAAGCAATACCGGCAACCGGGGAGAGGGGACCATAGGCTCGCAACGCCCCAACTTGAACCCGCCGGCGCCAGCACCTGTGTCGGAGAGGAGGGAAGCAAGGGCGCAAGCCGCGAGTTTCAGTACTCCCGTGGCACGGACGCAAGATGGCAGCAACCTAAAGGAGAGTACCAACCCCGTTCAACTCAAGCCGGCAGCAACTGTGGCCCCCGCACACGCACCGGCAGTGCGGGAGGACGACTCTGATATGCTGCGGCATCTGCCAGATTTGCCAGAAGGAGCGCTGGTCTACCGCCGCATCAAACGAACATCAAAGCTCGCACCGGATAGGGAAGGCCCGTACGCTTTCTACTGTTGGCATCCCCGTGGGACTATGGCTCTAGTCAAAACAGGTGATGGAGCCCTCTTCTCCGTCCCAACTCACCAACTGTATGTGCCCCCACGGCAGAAAAAGTAGCGCTTGGTGGCTCAGAGTGTGGGAGACGGTGCCGGAGACGTAGTTTGACGTACGGCGGCCGGGGCAAAGGACGCGAGGGGGAAGGATGCGCCCTCTTGCTGCTCGGTAGATAACATCAGCACTGGGGAGTAGCTGCCATGAGTCAACTCTGGGAAAGCGAGTAGTTGACGAGGAGGGGCGAGTCGTGAACGAGTAGCCGGCGAACGGTGTACGAGAAGGGGGCTACGTGCCAGGGCACACGCAAATGACATTGGAGCGTGTGCAGGGCTTAAGCCTGCGTCCCCGGAACACGCGCCGGGCACGAGGCTGCGTGGGATAGGCACGCGCTGGCCGTTTTGCGCCCCCCCAGGATGCCAGGAGGAAGCCGCCGTTAGCCGTCTGCAGGCATGGGCGAAAAGGGAAGATTGGTGGGTGTTATTGCCACTAATTACGATGGTATCGGAGCGCGGTTTGACCTTTATACGAGATCCATGCCAACGTAATGCAGATTCTGTCGGATAGGTGACCCATGGGACAGGGCCTGCTAGCGGGAAAAAGACAAAAAAGAAGAAGGCCCGCTTACTTTGTTTCCCTTAGAAGCACCAGTGAGACTTTACGGTTTAACTTGGAAATAAATAGCCAAATAAACAACACCTTGAGCAACGTTTCTTACTGTTCAACAAACCTGAGAGGCAAATCATGAAGGTTAGCGGGTTGCTAGGCCTCTTCCGGGGAAGTACTACGTTCTCGCACCGCCTCCATGGCAAGGTTAGCCCTAATTACCGGGCCATGGGCAACGGTTCACCCCGCCGGCGCGGCCTAAAGCCTCAGTTCCGGCGGCGCATCAACCTACCTAACTTCACCGACACCGAGTCCTACAGCGAGGAAGGCTCGCTGTTTGGGGAGGCCGCCGAATCGCCACCGGAGCTGTTTATGGCCCAAATGGAGGACGCCGCCAGCATTGGGGCTGGAGGCACTCCGCCACCATCTCCGTTCCTGCCTCCTCCGGACGCTGTTCCGCCGCTGCCGCCACAGCCGCTGGCGCCCAAGACGGAGCACTCGCCTCCAGCGGAGCCGCCTTTGGTTCCCGGGGAGATGAATTTCCAGGGACAGGGGCTGCTGGCAGCTTTTCTGAGGTCGCCATCGCCGCCGCTGCTGCCGCCGGGGCCTCTGCCGCAGCCGGGGCCAGACCTCCTGGCTGGGCTGATTGATTTCACGCCTTCGGCTGGGGCAGCGGCGCACAGCCCGCAGCCGCCGCCCTATTCCCCCGTTACTGCGGACAGTGGGGGGGAGTCGAGCGGTAGCGAGGAGGGGGATGAGGAGGTGACGGCGCCGCAGCACCCGCAGCTGCGACGCCTTGGAACGCCGCCGCCGCCACCGATGCCACCCGGAGCCGCGCCTGTGCCGCAGTTCTCACTGCTGCAGCTGCTTGACATGCTGCCGGTGCCGCCGGCGAACAACCTGCCGCCGGTGCAGCCGGTTGGGGTGCAAACGGCGCCGCCGCCGCCGCCGCCGCCGCCGCCGCCGCCGCCGCCGCCGCCGCCGCCGCCGCCGCCGCCACCGCCACCGCCGCCGCCGCCGCCACCGCCGCCGCCGCCGCCGCCGCCGCCGCCGCTGCCGCAGCCGCCGCCGCGCCCTGGTGCCGCGCCGCCACTGCCGCCCGTTCAGCTCCTTCTGCCGATCATCAATCCGGTGACCACCCAGGAGCGCCTCTCGCTGCGACAGCTCCTACAGCGGGTGTTTATGCCGCGCTGGGGGCCGGCGGTAGCAGGCCTGCTTGCGTTCAGGGTCTGCGATGACGCGGGCTGGGGGCCCCCGGGGCCCCAGGAGATCCGGCAGTTCTCGGACATCCTGGGCCGGCCGGTGATCGCCCTGGGCCGGGCGCACGCGCTACACATGGCGGTGCAGGCCGCCGTCGCGATGCTTGAGGGCTACGAGGTGTCCGCGGCCCTTGCGGACGCCCTGGAGGAGGGCGTGGAGGCCGCGGTAGACATCTAGGCGGTCGCCGTAGGCGGAACCAGGAGCTCTCCCAACCCGAGGTTGAAGCTAAGTGGAGAAGAAAGGGGTGGGATGGGAGCTCGGGGGGGGGTCAGGAAAGGGAAGGAGCGGGGGGATAAGGTTATTCGCAAGGCGGAATTACGGTTTACGGCAGGACGCGTAGGGGTGGAAGGGAAGGAATGGAGGTTGAGAAGGGCGTTGGATGGAGCAAGGGGGAAGCCGGCGCCAATGTTGCTTCGCCGCGAATATCATTGCTTCCAACATGTTGCTAGCAGGAATGCGTATGGATTAATTGCTGTTCGAAGGCAGGAAACGTAGCGGCAAACTAGGGTAGACCGTATCCTTCAAGCGAAGGAAGATATCCCGTGAGGAGGCCAGGACGGCGCGTCTTGGCGCCGCCTAACAACCTATAGGCTGAGTCGCACTCTATGGATTCGTTCTTCCCTACTGAGTTGTGCGCCCAGAAGTTGCGGATGGTGTCGCAGGGTTGAGGAGAGTTGGATTCGCTCAGCAATGTCGGAGCCGCCGAGCGGTGCTGGAGCCCGTTGTCCTCCAGCCTGCTGCGGTGGGTGGTGGCGGTTGGAACTTCGAAGCTGGCGAAGGGAAAGCTTGAGTTTTGGATCGCCTTTTAGGGTCGCGTTGCTAGAGCTGCCGCGTTGGGCAAGCCGGGTCGGCTTGCGCTAGCAGGGGAAAGTGCTGACAGCTGTCAGCTACTTCGGCCTGAGATAAAGAAGTTGTGGAAGCAGTTTGGTTGTGGTTGAGGAAAGACGCTTTAGTGAGCGAGATGGTTGTTCTGTTTTACTGTTGCAGGAATGAATGTTATAATTTCTGCTTAATGTTTTGTATACGTTTGATAGCTTTGCGGTCTATTTTGGAGGGTTTGACCCGAGGGTCGGTCTGTCGGCCTCCGAAACCCCGTACGGGAAGCCGTACGAAGGTGGCGAACGGCTCCAGAACCTTCGGCATTACGTTGGCAGGTTCAGTTGGCTTCCGTATGACGTTGCGACAGGCCGGTAGTAGGTTTGGATTACGTTGCACACTTTGTCGTACAAAATGCCGTACATTTCAGTTAGTATAAAAACGGTTATTTTGCAAATAGTTAACCAACCAAAACAAAGTCTTGGCCCCTGTTGCGGGGAGACTAACGGTTCCGGCCAAGGCCCGTAAGCCCCCTTCTTTGGTAAAAACCAAGACGCTAGGAATTTCCCTCTCCCTCTCTAAGGGCTGCAACATCAGGGCCCTCACTTCTGCACGGTTTCCTCATCCAGCGTCAGTTCCCCCTTTCCCTTCCCCTCTCATCGCCCTTCGGCGCTTCTTCTGCGTCTTCTTCTGTCAAGCCCTTCCGCACGCAAGCACCCAGTACGGTTGTGGCATCCGTAGGCCTTCAACAGCTACTGAGTCTTAGGTGGTCAAACATACTTGCTTAGATACCCCGTTACATTACCGCTCGCGCATTAATTCTCGATATAGTCATCCTTAGGCGTAAACCCCCCCATACACGGTGGTAGAGGCTGTGTGGTACAAGTGTAGTGTGACGGCTTCCACGGCATTACACGGCAGCAGTAGTGTCACCTAGTCCTTGGGCATTCCGTATACTATAAGTGACTCTATCCCAGAGTCGCGAAAAAAATTACTCCTAGGGGTATAGTGTAGGAGCGTTCGAAGTGCTGACAGGTCTGCTTTCCATGCGATGATGGTGTGATGGTGAGGGCCAGACGACGGCTGACGCTGGACATGAAAGGTCTAAACCAGCCGGGAAAAAGGCATCAGGCAACCGTAATATGAGCGCACTGCTGCTTTCCACTATGTTTGCTCCTCGTACATGCACAAGTCACATGCACGAATAAGCTGTACGACACAGACGACAAGGCAGCCCGATAACTGGAGATGGAGTGTTGTCGCATGGCAAATGTTTGGAGCATCCTTGGTTTGTTAAAGGATTTAGACACTCACAGGCCCCACATTGTTCAAGCACATCCGCCCAACTACTCTTCGGGCATCTTAGAGACATACCTCCTCAGCCAGACTAGCTGAAGGGGAAACCCTCCAACGAGTCCGTTCCGGCCCATGGCGCCGCGCATCATGGCCTGGTATGTAGTCGTCGAAGACCTGAGGAGAAAAGCAACGGCGGGAGGTGATTGCAAGAAGCGTGGAGGGTGCAACGCTTTGCGGCGGAGAGGGACACAGGCAAGGGGCGCAGGCTCTTGCATGGGACAACACGGCAGACACCGGAGGGCTTCATAACCTGCTAGCACGAGCAACTGGTAGGACATGAAACCCAGGGGGTTAACCCCTGAATCTGAACCGATCTATAGCTTGCCAGCCACAAGGCTTGACAGACAGCACAGACTTGCCAGTTGCCACATTTGCCGTTGTCAAAGCTATGAAAACCTAAGGTGCCAATGCTGCGTCGACCTGTGTCATGTGCTATGACATACATGTGTAGGGATTCACGGCGGAAATGGAAGGCCAGCTAGCAGCTACCCATGCATCTGCCTTGCAACACAGCAAACAGACTCACCGCCGGCACCGGCACAGATACACTGCCCGACTGAGACCCTGAAGGGTCTGTTGACAGCTTCGAGCTGCCATCACTCGGAACCGCAGGCTTGAGGATGCCAAGGAAGGGGAAAGGTGGCGACGTGGGGTGATGCAAGGTGCGTTAAGAGGAGGGTAGTGAGCATGCAACGAACTAACTTGCTCGTTACAGAGGCTGCAATACGGTTTGTAGCACAGTTGCCGAACCATTTGCACAGCCCAAATCAGTTAAGCCAACACAAAAGGAGGATGGAGAGCTTAGACTTCCCAAAGCAAAACAAACGCATTTGGAATGAAAAACTAGGTTTGAATAGCAAAGGAGAGGTCTGCTTTCCATGCGATGATGGTGTGATGGTGAGGGCCAGACGACGGCTGACGCTGGACATGAAAGGTCTAAACCAGCCGGGAAAAAGGCATCAGGCAACCGTAATATGAGCGCACTGCTGCTTTCCACTATGTTTGCTCCTCGTACATGCACAAGTCACATGCACGAATAAGCTGTACGACACAGACGACAAGGCAGCCCGATAACTGGAGATGGAGTGTTGTCGCATGACAAATGTTTGGAGCCTCCTTGGTTTGTTAAAGGATTTAGAAACTCACAGGCCCCACATTGTTCAAGCACATCCGCCCAACTACTCTTCGGGCATCTTAGAGACATACCTCCTCAGCCAAACTAGCTGAAGGGGAAACCCTCCAACGAGTCCGTTCCGGCCCATGGCGCCGCGCATCATGGCCTGGTATGTAGTCGTCGAAGACCTGAGGAGACAAGGGGGTTCAGCTTCCTCAAAGCTGGAAAAGGGCGGAGCCCCTCCTCTTCAGTACAGGAATGTATTATTACCACTGGAATGAATGCGATTACAGGGGAGTGGAACGACTCAATGGGCCTTATAGACTTGGAATGAGCACGGCATGCGCTCCTGTGACTCCACGGCACCAGATGACCTAAGCGGAGATGCTTGCATGCGTGCATATGTGTGTTGCACGGGGTGACGGGGCGTGTAAAGCGGGAGTGCTTGCATGCATGCGTGTGTGGGTTGCATGGGGCGAGAGGGCTTGTAAAGCATGGTTGCTTGCGTGTGTCGAGATAACTGGCCGCGAGGCGGAGCGTACTGCGATTGCCCGTGCGTGTGTTGCATGGGGCGAGGGGGCGAGTCAAGCGAGGGTGCGTGCATGCGTGAGTGTGTTGGTTGCATGGGGTAAGGCGGCGCGTAAAGCGGAAGTGCTTGCATGTGTGCGTTGGTTGCATGGGGCGAGGGGCGGGGCAAGTAAAGTGGGGGTGCGGGCATGCGTGTGTGGGTTGCATGGGGCGAGGGGGCTTGGGAAGCATGGTTGCTTGCATGTGTTAAGAAAACTGGCCGCGAGTAGGAGCGCACTGTGATTGTCGGAAGATGAAGTCCCCACAGAACCACCGCAGGAGCCTCGGAATATGGTAGCGTATGTAGGTATATAAGTCCAGTACTGGTGCTGAGTAGGACGTAAGAAGCACTCTCGGAAAACGACCGGACCTAGGGCTTGCATGTGTTTGTGTGATGCACGGGGCGAGGGGACGAGTAAAGCGGGAGTGCTTGCATGCATGCGTGTGTGGGTTGCTTGGGTTGAGGAGGCCAGTTAAGTGGGGGTGCTGTCCCGCATGCAGCCCTTCTTCCACTGCCCCTCTTTTACTTGGGGCTCCTTGCGGCCCTCCTGCTTGCGGCTGTCTTCGTAATGGCCCTCCAGCACACAGCGCCCCTCCCACACGCCTATACACACGGCGTTCCTCCCACTCGCTTGTATGCGCACATTGCCCCACCCTATCGCCCTCCCGCACACAGTCTTTGTCCCACTCATCCATCATGCTACGCCCCTCCATCATGCTACGCTCCTCCCACTTACTGTCATGCACGTGACACGCCGTGGCCCTTCCACTCGCTCTCGCTCTTGCTACCACATGACGCACCTCTTACTCGGCTTCCCTCCCTTCTTTTGCAGTAAGAGGTGGTACCGCTATTCCTTCTCCTGACATAGCAATACTCGTGCACGGTTTCAAACTGGCTTCCCCGTTTATATCGCTTCGATTTACTATCGTAACGAGCCACTTCCACCTAAGACGGACAACCGGCTTCTGACACCGTCGTAATGTTAGGGTATGTGTGCTTGGATTGGTTGGACACATTTGTATCCGTGTGCAAGTCGGTTCCTTGCCTGAAGTCGGGCTAAAGCGCACTCGCCTGCGGTGCTCTCCAGCGTGGGCTTCCTACATTGCTCCGTCCTGCATTGCTCCGGCCAGATGTCGCTTTGAAATGTGGCGAAATGTGGTCGTTAACGGGGCCGTCTTTCCAAAGCCGCCTCTTTGGTGCTTTGAGTACCGTGTTTTGCGTTGTACATTGGTTGCCATTGGCGAGCCGTTTCGGCGACTTTTTCGCGCTAGAGACACACATCTTAGGGCTCCAACTTCGCGGTGCCTTTGCCTTGAAGCAGCATTTTCGGTGCGCTAGGTAACTTGTTAAGCACTGTACTTTTAGTTGCCTTGGCAAGACGAATGGGCGACTTTTTCGCCGGAGCAATGTAGCGACGTGACCGTAAATCCCCCCGTAACGAAGTGGAGGGGAGGATTGGAGGACAGTCGGTCGAATTTGTGTCCGTCTGTCCGTCCGTCCGTCTGTCTGTGCGTCAGCGTTGGTGGCAAGGTCCTTAGGGCGCTAAGCGCTCAGTCCTGTGCTGAGCCAGCCAGAGGTCTGCGGTTCGAGCCAGGTAGCGACCTCTTGGCGACTTCCTGGGCACCCTTGGAGATGATGCCTGGGCCTGTGGGGATGGTGTTCTGGGAGATCTCGAGTACGACAACACACTGTACGGCAGCAGACTGTACGGCAATTGTACACCACATGACATCTTGCCACACAGTACGGCACAATTGCCGTACAGTCTGCTGTCGTACAGTGTGTTGTCGTACTCGAGATCTCCCAGAACACCATCCCCACAGGCCCAGGCATCATCTCCAAGGGTGCCCAGGAAGTCGCCAAGAGGTCGCTACCTGGCTCGAACCGCAGACCTCTGGCTGGCTCAGCACAGGACTGAGCGCTTAGCGCCCTAAGGACCTTGCCACCAACGCTGACGCACAGACAGACGGACGGACGGACAGACCGTAAATCCCCCCGTAACGAAGTGGAGGGGAGGATTTTGGAGGACAGTCGGTCGAATTTGTGTCCGTCTGTCCGTCCGTCCGTCTGTCTGTGCGTCAGCGTTGGTGGCAAGGTCCTTAGGGCGCTAAGCGCTCAGTCCTGTGCTGAGCCAGCCAGAGGTCTGCGGTTCGAGCCAGGTAGCGACCTCTTGGCGACTTCCTGGGCACCCTTGGAGATGATGCCTGGGCCTGTGGGGATGGTGTTCTGGGAGATCTCGAGTACGACAACACACTGTACGGCAGCAGACTGTACGGCAATTGTGCCGTACTGTGTGGCAAGATGTCATGTGGTGTACGACATGTACGGCAACTGTACGACAGTGTACGACAACTGTACGGCAGCGTACGATATCTGTCGTACGCTTGTACGGCATCTGTACGGCATGTGTTTTGACACGGCCTCCCACCCCCCTCCTCCCCCTCTTCTCCCCTCGTCGCCTATACGTCACCCCGACCCTCCTTGTGACTCCTGGCACCATCCCCCCCTCTCCACAACAACTGGCAGTACAGTACGGCTTGGGTTTCGACACGCTCTCCCACCCCCCTTCTCCCCCTCTTCTCCCCTCGTCGCCTATACGTCACCCCGACCCTCCTTGTGACTCCTGGCACCATCCCCCCCCTCGCCACAACAACTGGCAGTACAGTACGGCTTGGGTTTCGACACGCTCTCCCACCCCCCTTCTCCCCCTCTTCTCCCCTCATCGCCTACACGTCACCCCAACCCTCCGTGTGATTCCTATACGGCCAGGCGCAAGCAATGCGTGAGCGGCGGAGTGGTTGTGCCGTATTGGTACCTAGTGTTTGGCGTAGCCGGCCAGGCACGGCTTGAGCTGGAGCGGCTGGAGAACGGCGTCGCAAACGAGTCCGTCCTGGGGAGAGAGTGGGCATAGGACAATGCGTAGACGCCATAGGACAATGCGTAGACGCAGCGCCATATGACAATACGTAGACGCCGTAGGACAATGCGTAAACGCTAAAGGACAATGCGCACATGCCATATGACGGGGGAGCCGTTTTGGTCGCTATGTCGGCTGCGATACACGCTATGTCGTTACGTATTGCGTATTGTGCGTAGACGATGCATCGTTGCAATGCGTATACGGCCAGGCGCAAGCAATGCGTGAGCGGCGGAGTGGTTGTGCCGTATTGGTACCTAGTGTTTGGTGTAGCCGGCCAGGCACGGCTTGAGCTGGAGCGGCTGGAGAACGGCGTCGCAAACGAGTCCGTCCTGGGGAGAGAGTGGGCATAGGACAATGCGTAGACGCCATAGGACAATGCGTAGACGCAGCGCCATATGACAATACGTAGACGCCGTAGGACAATGCGTAAACGCTAAAGGACAATGCGCACATGCCATATGACGGGGGAGCCGTTTTGGTCACTATGTCGGCTGCGATACACGCTATGTCGTTACGTATTGCGTATTGTGCGTAGACGATGCATCGTTGCAATGCGTATACGGCCAGGCGCAAGCAATGCGTGAGCGGCGGAGTGGTTGTGCCGTATTGGTACCTAGTGTTTGGCGTAGCCGGCCAGGCACGGCTTGAGCTGGAGCGGCTGGAGAACGGCGTCGCAAACGAGTTCGTCCTGGGGAGAGAGTGGGCATAGGACAATGCGTAGACGCCATAGGACAATGCGTAGACGCAGCGCCATATGACAATACGTAGACGCCGTAGGACAATGCGTAAACGCTAAAGGACAATGCGCACATGCCATATGACGGGGGAGCCGTTTTGGTCGCTATGTCGGCTGCGATACACGCTATGTCGTTACGTATTGCGTATTGTGCGTAGACGATGCATCGTTGCAATGCGTATACGGCCAGGCGCAAGCAATGCGTGAGCGGCGGAGTGGTTGTGCCGTATTGGTACCTAGTGTTTGGCGTAGCCGGCCAGGCACGGCTTGAGCTGGAGCGGCTGGAGAACGGCGTCGCAAACGAGTCCGTCCTGGGGAGAGAGTGGGCATAGGACAATGCGTAGACGCCATAGGACAATGCGTAGACGCAGCGCCATATGACAATACGTAGACGCCGTAGGACAATGCGTAAACGCTAAAGGACAATGCGCACGTGCCATATGACGGGGGAGCCGTTTTGGTCGCTATGTCGGCTGCGATACACGCTATGTCGTTACGTATTGCGTATTGTGCGTAGACGATGCATCGTTGCAATGCGTATACGGCCAGGCGCAAGCAATGCGTGAGCGGCGGAGTGGTTGTGCCATATTGGTACCTAGTGTTTGGCGTAGCCGGCCAGGCACGGCTTGAGCTGGAGCGGCTGGAGAACGGCGTCGCAAACGAGTCCGTCCTGGGGAGAGAGTGGGCATAGGACAATGCGTAGACGCAGCGCCATATGACAATACGTAGACGCCGTAGGACAATGCGTAAACGCTAAAGGACAATGCGCACATGCCATATGACGGGGGAGCCGTTTTGGTCGCTATGTCGGCTGCGCTACACGCTATGTCGTTACGTATTGCGTATTGTGCGTAGACGATGCATCGTTGCAATGCGTATACGGCCAGGCGCAAGCAATGCGTGAGCGGCGGAGTGGTTGTGCCGTATTGGTACCTAGTGTTTGGCGTAGCCGGCCAGGCACGGCTTGAGCTGGAGCGGCTGGAGAACGGCGTCGCAAACGAGTCCGTCCTGGGGAGAGAGTGGGCATAGGACAATGCGTAGACGCCATAGGACAATGCGTAGACGCAGCGCCATATGACAATACGTAGACGCCGTAGGACAATGCGTAAACGCTAAAGGACAATGCGCACATGCCATATGACGGGGGAGCCGTTTTGGTCGCTATGTCGGCTGCGATACACGCTATGTCGTTACGTATTGCGTATTGTGCGTAGACGATGCATCGTTGCAATGCGTATACGGCCAGGCGCAAGCAATGCGTGAGCGGCGGAGTGGTTGTGCCGTATTGGTACCTAGTGTTTGGCGTAGCCGGCCAGGCACGGCTTGAGCTGGAGCGGCTGGAGAACGGCGTCGCAAACGAGTCCGTCCTGGGGAGAGAGTGGGCATAGGACAATGCGTAGACGCCATAGGACAATGCGTAGACGCAGCGCCATATGACAATACGTAGACGCCGTAGGACAATGCGTAAACGCTAAAGGACAATGCGCACGTGCCATATGACGGGGGAGCCGTTTTGGTCGCTATGTCGGCTGCGCTACACGCTATGTCGTTACGTATTGCGTATTGTGCGTAGACGATGCATCGTTGCAATGCGTATACGGCCAGGCGCAAGCAATGCGTGAGCGGCGGAGTGGTTGTGCCGTATTGGTACCTAGTGTTTGGCGTAGCCGGCCAGGCACGGCTTGAGCTGGAGCGGCTGGAGAACGGCGTCGCAAACGAGTCCGTCCTGGGGAGAGAGTGGGCATAGGACAATGCGTAGACGCCATAGGACAATGCGTAGACGCAGCGCCATATGACAATACGTAGACGCCGTAGGACAATGCGTAAACGCTAAAGGACAATGCGCACATGCCATATGACGGGGGAGCCGTTTTGGTCGCTATGTCGGCTGCGCTACACGCTATGTCGTTACGTATTGCGTATTGTGCGTAGACGATGCATCGTTGCAATGCGTATACGGCCAGGCGCAAGCAATGCGTGAGCGGCGGAGTGGTTGTGCCGTATTGGTACCTAGTGTTTGGCGTAGCCGGCCAGGCACGGCTTGAGCTGGAGCGGCTGGAGAACGGCGTCGCAAACGAGTCCGTCCTGGGGAGAGAGTGGGCATAGGACAATGCGTAGACGCCATAGGACAATGCGTAGACGCAGCGCCATATGACAATACGTAGACGCCGTAGGACAATGCGTAAACGCTAAAGGACAATGCGCACATGCCATATGACGGGGGAGCCGTTTTGGTCGCTATGTCGGCTGCGCTACACGCTATGTCGTTACGTATTGCGTATCGTGCGTAGACGATGCATCGTTGCAATGCGTATACGGCCAGGCGCAAGCAATGCGTGAGCGGCGGAGTGGTTGTGCCGTATTGGTACCTAGTGTTTGGCGTAGCCGGCCAGGCACGGCTTGACATGGAGCGGCTGGAGAACGGCGTCGCAAACGAGTCCGTCCTGGGGAGAGAGTGGGCATAGGACAATGCGTAGACGCCATAGGACAATGCGTAGACGCAGCGCCATATGACAATACGTAGACGCCGTAGGACAATGCGTAAACGCTAAAGGACAATGCGCACATGCCATATGACGGGGGAGCCGTTTTGGTCGCTATGTCGGCTGCGCTACACGCTATGTCGTTACGTATTGCGTATTGTGCGTAGACGATGCATCGTTGCAATGCGTATACGGCCAGGCGCAAGCAATGCGTGAGCGGCGGAGTGGTTGTGCCGTATTGGTACCTAGTGTTTGGCGTAGCCGGCCAGGCACGGCTTGAGCTGGAGCGGCTGGAGAACGGCGTCGCAAACGAGTCCGTCCTGGGGAGAGAGTGGGCATAGGACAATGCGTAGACGCCATAGGACAATGCGTAGACGCAGCGCCATATGACAATACGTAGACGCCGTAGGACAATGCGTAAACGCTAAAGGACAATGCGCACATGCCATATGACGGGGGAGCCGTTTTGGTCGCTATGTCGGCTGCGATACACGCTATGTCGTTACGTATTGCGTATTGTGCGTAGACGATGCATCGTTGCAATGCGTATACGGCCAGGCGCAAGCAATGCGTGAGCGGCGGAGTGGTTGTGCCGTATTGGTACCTAGTGTTTGGCGTAGCCGGCCAGGCACGGCTTGAGCTGGAGCGGCTGGAGAACGGCGTCGCAAACGAGTCCGTCCTGGGGAGAGAGTGGGCATAGGACAATGCGTAGACGCCATAGGACAATGCGTAGACGCAGCGCCATATGACAATACGTAGACGCCGTAGGACAATGCGTAAACGCTAAAGGACAATGCGCACGTGCCATATGACGGGGGAGCCGTTTTGGTCGCTATGTCGGCTGCGATACACGCTATGTCGTTACGTATTGCGTATTGTGCGTAGACGATGCATCGTTGCAATGCGTATACGGCCAGGCGCAAGCAATGCGTGAGCGGCAGAGTGGTTGTGCCGTATTGGTACCTAGTGTTTGGCGTAGCCGGCCAGGCACGGCTTGAGCTGGAGCGGCTGGAGAACGGCGTCGCAAACGAGTCCGTCCTGGGGAGAGAGTGGGCATAGGACAATGCGTAGACGCCATAGGACAATGCGTAGACGCAGCGCCATATGACAATACGTAGACGCCGTAGGACAATGCGTAAACGCTAAAGGACAATGCGCACGTGCCATATGACGGGGGAGCCGTTTTGGTCGCTATGTCGGCTGCGATACACGCTATGTCGTTACGTATTGCGTATTGTGCGTAGACGATGCATCGTTGCAATGCGTATACGGCCAGGCGCAAGCAATGCGTGAGCGGCGGAGTGGTTGTGCCATATTGGTACCTAGTGTTTGGCGTAGCCGGCCAGGCACGGCTTGAGCTGGAGCGGCTGGAGAATGGCGTCGCAAACGAGTCCGTCCTGGGGAGAGAGTGGGCATAGGACAATGCGTAGACGCCATAGGACAATGCGTAGACGCAGCGCCATATGACAATACGTAGACGCCGTAGGACAATGCGTAAACGCTACGACAATGCGCACATGCCATATGACGGGGGAGCCGTTTTGGTCGCTATGTCGGCTGCGCTACACGCTATGTCGTTACGTATTGCGTATTGTGCGTAGACGATGCATCGTTGCAATGCGTATACGGCCAGGCGCAAGCAATGCGTGAGCGGCGGAGTGGTTGTGCCGTATTGGTACCTAGTGTTTGGCGTAGCCGGCCAGGCACGGCTTGAGCTGGAGCGGCTGGAGAACGGCGTCGCAAACGAGTCCGTCCTGGGGAGAGAGTGGGACAATCCAACTTCGCTGATCACTCCAGCGGCATCTCAGTACCACCATCTCACCTGGGCGTACTGTACGGCATGGGTTAGGGCACGGTCTCCAACTGCCTTCCTCACCTCCCTCGCCCACACTGTATTGTCAACTAAACTATAACTGATTTAATGAGCCATTCGCTGTTTTATGGTTACTATATGACCGTAAATCCCCCCGTAACGAAGTGGAGGGGAGGATTGGAGGACAGTGACCGTAAATCCCCCCGTAACGAAGTGGAGGGGAGGATTGGAGGACAGATCACCGCTAAAGTTCGTCTGTCTGTCTGTCCGTCCGTCTGTCTGTCTGTTCACAAAAGTGGTGGCAACGACCTTCCGGCGCTAAGCGTTCAGTCCTATCCTCAGCCAGCCAGAGGTCTCCAGTTCGAGCCGGGTAGCGACCTCTTTGCGACTTCCTCGGCACCCTTGGAGATGATGCCTGGGCCTATGGGGATGGTGTTTTGGGAGATCTCGAGTACGACAACACACTGTAGTACGGCAACGCAGTACGGCACGGGTTTCGACACGCCCTCCCACCCCCCTCCATGCTCCCCACTCCCCTCACCACCCCCTCGCCCCTCTAGCACCCCTGAACGCCCCTGCATCACCGTGAGGTGTACGGCAACGCAGTACGGCACGGGTTTCGACACGCCCTCCCACCCCCCTCCATGCTCCCCACTCCCCTCACCTCCCCCTCGCCCCTCTAGCACCCCTGAACGCCCCTGCATCACCGTGAGGTGTACGGCAACGCAGTACGGCACGGGTTTCGACACGCCCTCCCACCCCCCTCCATGCTCCCCACTCCCCTCACCTCCCCCTCGCCCCTCCAGCACCCCTGAACGCCCCTGCATCACCGTGAGGTGTACGGCAACGCAGTACGGCACGGGTTTCGACACGCCCTCCCACCCCCTCCATGCTCCCCACTCCCCTCACCTCCCCCTCGCCCCTCCAGCACCTCTGAACGCCCCTGCATCACCGTGAGGTGTACGGCAACGCAGTACGGCATGGGTTTCGACACGCCCTCCCACCCCCCTCCATGCTCCCCACTCCCCTCACCACCCCCTCGCCCCTCCAGCACCCCTGAACGCCCCTGCATCACCGTGAGGTGTACGGCAACGCAGTACGGCATGGGTTTCGACACGCCCTCCCACCCCCCTCCATGCTCCCCACTTCCCTCACCTCCCCCTCGCCCCTCCAGCACCTCTGAACGCCCTGCATCACCGTGAGGTGTACGGCAACGCAGTACGGCATGGGTTTCGACACGCCCTCCCACCCCCCTCCATGCTCCCCACTTCCCTCACCTCCCCCTCGCCCCTCCAGCACCCCTGAACGCCCCTGCATCACCGTGAGGTGTACGGCAACGCAGTACGGCACGGGTTTCGACACGCCCTCCCACCCCCCTCCATGCTCCCCACTCCCCTCACCACCCCCTCGCCTCTCCGGCACCCCTGAACGCCCTGCATCACCGTGAGCTGTACGGCAACGCAGTACGGCACGGGTTTCGACACGCCCTCCCACCCCCCTCCATGCTCCCCACTCCCCTCACCACCCCCTCGCCCCTCCAGCACCCCTGAACGCCCTGCATCACCGTGAGCTGTACGGCAACGCAGTACGGCATGGGTTTCGACACGCCCTCCCACCCCCCTCCATGCTCCCCACTCCCCTCACCACCCCCTCGCCCCTCCAGCACCCCTGAACGCCCCTGCATCACCGTGAGCTGTACGGCAACGCAGTACGGCATGGGTTTCGACACGCCCTCCCACCCCCCTCCATGCTCCCCACTCCCCTCACCACCCCCTCGCCCCTCCAGCACCTCTGAACGCCCCTGCATCACCGTGAGGTGTACGGCAACGCAGTACGGCATGGGTTTCGACACGCCCTCCCACCCCCCTCCATGCTCCCCACTCCCCTCACCACCCCCTCGCCCCTCTAGCACCCCTGAACGCCCCTGCATCACCGTGAGGTGTACGGCAACGCAGTACGGCATGGGTTTCGACACGCCCTCCCACCCCCCTCCATGCTCCCCACTCCCCTCACCACCCCCTCGCCCCTCTAGCACCCCTGAACGCCCCTGCATCACCGTGAGGTGTACGGCAACGCAGTACGGCATGGGTTTCGACACGCCCTCCCACCCCCCTCCATGCTCCCCACTTCCCTCACCACCCCCTCGCCCCTCCAGCACCCCTGAACGCCCCTGCATCACCGTGAGGTGTACGGCAACGCAGTACGGCATGGGTTTCGACACGCCCTCCCACCCCCCTCCATGCTCCCCACTTCCCTCGCCTCCCCCTCGCCCCTCCAGCACCCCTGAACGCCCCTGCATCACCGTGAGGTGTACGGCAACGCAGTACGGCACGGGTTTCGACACGCCCTCCCACCCCCCTCCATGCTCCCCACTCCCCTCACCACCCCCTCGTCCCTCCAGCACCTCTGAACGCCCCTGCATCACCGTGAGGTGCACGGCAACGCAGTACGGCATGGGTTTCGACACGCCCCCGCCCGCCCCCCTCCATGCTCCCCACTCCCCCCACCACCCCCTCGCCGCTCAAGCTCCTCTGACCACCCCTGTCGTACAGCGACTTTGTACGGCATGGCTTCAGGCACCGCGTATCACCAATCTTCTTGTTGCAATATCTTGCATTGTGATCTCGACTAAGCTATAACTGAATTAATGAGCCATTCGCAGTTTCTTGGTTACTTTCCAAAATCAGCGTCAAACTGTTTGGTGACCGTGACCACCCCCTCCATGCTCCCCACTCCCCTCACCACCCCCTCGTCGCTCTGGTTCCTCTGACCACCCCTGTCGGATAGCGACACGGTACGGCATGGGTTCGCAATGGGCTCCCCATTCCCCAACTACCCCCTCGTCGCTCTGGCTCCTTTGAACACCGTCGTGAAGTCGGTGCATCTCATGAAAAGCGTCGATTACTGATCGCCGAAAACTGTAGTTGATCGGCGATTGCTGATCGGCGAATGCTGTCAGGGGAGATCGCCGTGAAAGCTCTTTAGATTTCGGCACAATTGGCATGGCATCGGCAAAAATCTTTCGGCGCGATTTGCAAGCTGGTCTCGGCGATAAGCACGGTCGTGAAGTCGGCGCATCTCCTGAAAAGCGTCGATTGCTGATCGCCGAAAATGATAGCTTTTTTGGTGATCACTGACCCACGGGTCATGAGACGTCGCCCTCATGCGCACATGTGTTTTTGTGTGTGTGTGTGTGCATGTAGTGCGCAGGTAGCGAGGCTCCACCTGTATATGTTGGTACAGAACAAGGGCTTTTCATGCCTTGGACATGCCAACATGCCGTAGGGCAGCCCCAAGAGGTCACCGATAGCGGAAAACGTCCGGAGGCGCCCCAAAATTTGAATTTGAAGCTGTTCGACGCCATGCCGTACACGTTCGCCATGCCGATTATTGCTTTCGAACATGAGCCGCACGCTGACATCAGGTCCGCCGACCATGCTTGTCTGCAACACATGAGCAACCTCACAACACTGGTCGGCACGCCAACGTTAGGTCCGCAATGTGCTGAAGTCATGCCGGCACGCAAAGCTTGTTCGTTCGCGAATTCATCACCAATCAGGATTTACGGTACCCCCGGCCGCGGCGACCACGACGCGGCGCTATCGGTCGAATTTGTGTCCGTCTGTCCGTCCGTCCGTCTGTCTGTGCGTCAGCGTTGGTGGCAAGGTCCTTAGGGCGCTAAGCGCTCAGTCCTGTGCTGAGCCAGCCAGAGGTCTGCGGTTCGAGCCAGGTAGCGACCTCTTGGCGACTTCCTGGGCACCCTTGGAGATGATGCCTGGGCCTGTGGGGATGGTGTTCTGGGAGATCTCGAGTACGACAACACACTGTACGGCAGCAGACTGTACGGCAATTGTGCCGTACTGTGTGGCAAGATGTCATGTGGTGTACGACATGTACGGCAACTGTACGACAGTGTACGACAACTGTACGGCAGCGTACGATATCTGTCGTACGCTTGTACGGCATGTGTTTTGACACGGCCTCCCACCCCCCTCCTCCCCCTCTTCTCCCCTCGTCGCCTATACGTCACCCCGACCCTCCTTGTGACTCCTGGCACCATCCCCCCCTCTCCACAACAACTGGCAGTACAGTACGGCTTGGGTTTCGACACGCTCTCCCACCCCCCTTCTCCCCCTCTTCTCCCCTCGTCGCCTATACGTCACCCCGACCCTCCTTGTGACTCCTGGCACCATCCCCCCCCTCGCCACAACAACTGGCAGTACAGTACGGCTTGGGTTTCGACACGCTCTCCCACCCCCCTTCTCCCCCTCTTCTCCCCTCATCGCCTACACGTCACCCCAACCCTCCGTGTGATTCCTATACGGCCAGGCGCAAGCAATGCGTGAGCGGCGGAGTGGTTGTGCCGTATTGGTACCTAGTGTTTGGCGTAGCCGGCCAGGCACGGCTTGAGCTGGAGCGGCTGGAGAATGGCGTCGCAAACGAGTCCGTCCTGGGGAGAGAGTGGGCATAGGACAATGCGTAGACGCCATAGGACAATGCGTAGACGCAGCGCCATATGACAATACGTAGACGCCGTAGGACAATGCGTAAACGCTAAAGGACAATGCGCACATGCCATATGACGGGGGAGCCGTTTTGGTCACTATGTCGGCTGCGATACACGCTATGTCGTTACGTATTGCGTATTGTGCGTAGACGATGCATCGTTGCAATGCGTATACGGCCAGGCGCAAGCAATGCGTGAGCGGCGGAGTGGTTGTGCCGTATTGGTACCTAGTGTTTGGTGTAGCCGGCCAGGCACGGCTTGAGCTGGAGCGGCTGGAGAACGGCGTCGCAAACGAGTCCGTCCTGGGGAGAGAGTGGGCATAGGACAATGCGTAGACGCCATAGGACAATGCGTAGACGCAGCGCCATATGACAATACGTAGACGCCGTAGGACAATGCGTAAACGCTAAAGGACAATGCGCACATGCCATATGACGGGGGAGCCGTTTTGGTCACTATGTCGGCTGCGATACACGCTATGTCGTTACGTATTGCGTATTGTGCGTAGACGATGCATCGTTGCAATGCGTATACGGCCAGGCGCAAGCAATGCGTGAGCGGCGGAGTGGTTGTGCCGTATTGGTACCTAGTGTTTGGTGTAGCCGGCCAGGCACGGCTTGAGCTGGAGCGGCTGGAGAACGGCGTCGCAAACGAGTCCGTCCTGGGGAGAGAGTGGGCATAGGACAATGCGTAGACGCCATAGGACAATGCGTAGACGCAGCGCCATATGACAATACGTAGACGCCGTAGGACAATGCGTAAACGCTAAAGGACAATGCGCACATGCCATATGACGGGGGAGCCGTTTTGGTCGCTATGTCGGCTGCGATACACGCTATGTCGTTACGTATTGCGTATTGTGCGTAGACGATGCATCGTTGCAATGCGTATACGGCCAGGCGCAAGCAATGCGTGAGCGGCGGAGTGGTTGTGCCGTATTGGTACCTAGTGTTTGGCGTAGCCGGCCAGGCACGGCTTGAGCTGGAGCGGCTGGAGAACGGCGTCGCAAACGAGTCCGTCCTGGGGAGAGAGTGGGCATAGGACAATGCGTAGACGCCATAGGACAATGCGTAGACGCAGCGCCATATGACAATACGTAGACGCCGTAGGACAATGCGTAAACGCTAAAGGACAATGCGCACGTGCCATATGACGGGGGAGCCGTTTTGGTCGCTATGTCGGCTGCGATACACGCTATGTCGTTACGTATTGCGTATTGTGCGTAGACGATGCATCGTTGCAATGCGTATACGGCCAGGCGCAAGCAATGCGTGAGCGGCGGAGTGGTTGTGCCGTATTGGTACCTAGTGTTTGGCGTAGCCGGCCAGGCACGGCTTGAGCTGGAGCGGCTGGAGAACGGCGTCGCAAACGAGTCCGTCCTGGGGAGAGAGTGGGCATAGGACAATGCGTAGACGCCATAGGACAATGCGTAGACGCAGCGCCATATGACAATACGTAGACGCCGTAGGACAATGCGTAAACGCTAAAGGACAATGCGCACGTGCCATATGACGGGGGAGCCGTTTTGGTCGCTATGTCGGCTGCGATACACGCTATGTCGTTACGTATTGCGTATTGTGCGTAGACGATGCATCGTTGCAATGCGTATACGGCCAGGCGCAAGCAATGCGTGAGCGGCGGAGTGGTTGTGCCATATTGGTACCTAGTGTTTGGCGTAGCCGGCCAGGCACGGCTTGAGCTGGAGCGGCTGGAGAACGGCGTCGCAAACGAGTCCGTCCTGGGGAGAGAGTGGGCATAGGACAATGCGTAGACGCAGCGCCATATGACAATACGTAGACGCCGTAGGACAATGCGTAAACGCTAAAGGACAATGCGCACATGCCATATGACGGGGGAGCCGTTTTGGTCGCTATGTCGGCTGCGCTACACGCTATGTCGTTACGTATTGCGTATTGTGCGTAGACGATGCATCGTTGCAATGCGTATACGGCCAGGCGCAAGCAATGCGTGAGCGGCGGAGTGGTTGTGCCGTATTGGTACCTAGTGTTTGGCGTAGCCGGCCAGGCACGGCTTGAGCTGGAGCGGCTGGAGAACGGCGTCGCAAACGAGTCCGTCCTGGGGAGAGAGTGGGCATAGGACAATGCGTAGACGCCATAGGACAATGCGTAGACGCAGCGCCATATGACAATACGTAGACGCCGTAGGACAATGCGTAAACGCTAAAGGACAATGCGCACATGCCATATGACGGGGGAGCCGTTTTGGTCGCTATGTCGGCTGCGCTACACGCTATGTCGTTACGTATTGCGTATTGTGCGTAGACGATGCATCGTTGCAATGCGTATACGGCCAGGCGCAAGCAATGCGTGAGCGGCGGAGTGGTTGTGCCGTATTGGTACCTAGTGTTTGGCGTAGCCGGCCAGGCACGGCTTGAGCTGGAGCGGCTGGAGAACGGCGTCGCAAACGAGTCCGTCCTGGGGAGAGAGTGGGCATAGGACAATGCGTAGACGCCATAGGACAATGCGTAGACGCAGCGCCATATGACAATACGTAGACGCCGTAGGACAATGCGTAAACGCTAAAGGACAATGCGCACATGCCATATGACGGGGGAGCCGTTTTGGTCGCTATGTCGGCTGCGCTACACGCTATGTCGTTACGTATTGCGTATTGTGCGTAGACGATGCATCGTTGCAATGCGTATACGGCCAGGCGCAAGCAATGCGTGAGCGGCGGAGTGGTTGTGCCGTATTGGTACCTAGTGTTTGGCGTAGCCGGCCAGGCACGGCTTGAGCTGGAGCGGCTGGAGAACGGCGTCGCAAACGAGTCCGTCCTGGGGAGAGAGTGGGCATAGGACAATGCGTAGACGCCATAGGACAATGCGTAGACGCAGCGCCATATGACAATACGTAGACGCCGTAGGACAATGCGTAAACGCTAAAGGACAATGCGCACATGCCATATGACGGGGGAGCCGTTTTGGTCGCTATGTCGGCTGCGCTACACGCTATGTCGTTACGTATTGCGTATCGTGCGTAGACGATGCATCGTTGCAATGCGTATACGGCCAGGCGCAAGCAATGCGTGAGCGGCGGAGTGGTTGTGCCGTATTGGTACCTAGTGTTTGGCGTAGCCGGCCAGGCACGGCTTGAGCTGGAGCGGCTGGAGAACGGCGTCGCAAACGAGTCCGTCCTGGGGAGAGAGTGGGCATAGGACAATGCGTAGACGCCATAGGACAATGCGTAGACGCAGCGCCATATGACAATACGTAGACGCCGTAGGACAATGCGTAAATGCTAAAGGACAATGCGCACATGCCATATGACGGGGGAGCCGTTTTGGTCGCTATGTCGGCTGCGCTACACGCTATGTCGTTACGTATTGCGTATTGTGCGTAGACGATGCATCGTTGCAATGCGTATACGGCCAGGCGCAAGCAATGCGTGAGCGGCGGAGTGGTTGTGCCGTATTGGTACCTAGTGTTTGGTGTAGCCGGCCAGGCACGGCTTGAGCTGGAGCGGCTGGAGAACGGCGTCGCAAACGAGTCCGTCCTGGGGAGAGAGTGGGCATAGGACAATGCGTAGACGCCATAGGACAATGCGTAGACGCAGCGCCATATGACAATACGTAGACGCCGTAGGACAATGCGTAAACGCTAAAGGACAATGCGCACGTGCCATATGACGGGGGAGCCGTTTTGGTCGCTATGTCGGCTGCGATACACGCTATGTCGTTACGTATTGCGTATTGTGCGTAGACGATGCATCGTTGCAATGCGTATACGGCCAGGCGCAAGCAATGCGTGAGCGGCGGAGTGGTTGTGCCGTATTGGTACCTAGTGTTTGGCGTAGCCGGCCAGGCACGGCTTGAGCTGGAGCGGCTGGAGAACGGCGTCGCAAACGAGTCCGTCCTGGGGAGAGAGTGGGCATAGGACAATGCGTAGACGCCATAGGACAATGCGTAGACGCAGCGCCATATGACAATACGTAGACGCTGTAGGACAATGCGTAAACGCTAAAGGACAATGCGCACGTGCCATATGACGGGGGAGCCGTTTTGGTCGCTATGTCGGCTGCGATACACGCTATGTCGTTACGTATTGCGTATTGTGCGTAGACGATGCATCGTTGCAATGCGTATACGGCCAGGCGCAAGCAATGCGTGAGCGGCGGAGTGGTTGTGCCATATTGGTACCTAGTGTTTGGCGTAGCCGGCCAGGCACGGCTTGAGCTGGAGCGGCTGGAGAATGGCGTCGCAAACGAGTCCGTCCTGGGGAGAGAGTGGGCATAGGACAATGCGTAGACGCCATAGGACAATGCGTAGACGCAGCGCCATATGACAATACGTAGACGCCGTAGGACAATGCGTAAACGCTACGACAATGCGCACATGCCATATGACGGGGGGGCCGTTTTGGTCGCTATGTCGGCTGCGCTACACGCTATGTCGTTACGTATTGCGTATTGTGCGTAGACGATGCATCGTTGCAATGCGTATACGGCCAGGCGCAAGCAATGCGTGAGCGGCGGAGTGGTTGTGCCGTATTGGTACCTAGTGTTTGGTGTAGCCGGCCAGGCACGGCTTGAGCTGGAGCGGCTGGAGAACGGCGTCGCAAACGAGTCCGTCCTGGGGAGAGAGTGGGCATAGGACAATGCGTAGACGCCATAGGACAATGCGTAGACGCAGCGCCATATGACAATACGTAGACGCCGTAGGACAATGCGTAAACGCTAAAGGACAATGCGCACATGCCATATGACGGGGGAGCCGTTTTGGTCGCTATGTCGGCTGCGATACACGCTATGTCGTTACGTATTGCGTATTGTGCGTAGACGATGCATCGTTGCAATGCGTATACGGCCAGGCGCAAGCAATGCGTGAGCGGCGGAGTGGTTGTGCCGTATTGGTACCTAGTGTTTGGCGTAGCCGGCCAGGCACGGCTTGAGCTGGAGCGGCTGGAGAACGGCGTCGCAAACGAGTCCGTCCTGGGGAGAGAGTGGGACAATCCAACTTCGCTGATCACTCCAGCGGCATCTCAGTACCACCATCTCACCTGGGCGTACTGTACGGCATGGGTTAGGGCACGGTCTCCAACTGCCTTCCTCACCTCCCTCGCCCACACTGTATTGTCAACTAAACTATAACTGATTTAATGAGCCATTCGCTGTTTTATGGTTACTATATAGGTAAACCCGCCCACACTCTATTGTCAGCTGAACTATAACTTAATTAATGAGCCATTCGCAGTTGTGATATTCTTACTGTGGGTTTTGACACGGCCTGTCACCCCCCTTCTCCCCCTCTTCTCCCCTCATCGCCTATACGTCACCCCAGCCCTCCGTGTGATTCCTGGCACCCCCCCCCTGAGGAGAGAGTGTCCTGGCGACACGGCCCCGGCAGACTGGCATTACAGACAGGGCCCCCAAGGGATTTACGGTACCCCCGGCCGCGGCAACGACGCGGCACTATCGGAGGCCGACGTCGTAGACGGAGTCCGGAGCTAGCGAAGCAGCGAAGGAAAGGCATCAATAGGGAGGGGGGGTTTCGTGTAACATTTTTTTGGCAAGCGCCTTAACAGGGACGCGGCGTTTTGAGCGCTAAAAGTCGCGGTCCGGGTTCGAATCCCACCCAAAACATGAGTTTTGCCGGTTGTTTTTGGCTGTTTTCTCTCCACTCGGCCGCGCAACGCGTCGCCAAGTGGCGTTTTCCGAACCCATTTGAAGGTCGCAAGCGCCACATGCATCACGGGCGGCGTTTTGAGCGCTGGGTGAGGAGGGGCCTGTCAGGGCGCCCACCCTGGAGCCCTAAGGGGTGTGTCCGTAACGCATAAAAGTAGCACAAACGGCCCGCCAAAGCCACCAGAAGTACAGTGCCTAACACGTTACTCAACGCACCGAAAAGGCGGCTTCGAGGCAAAGGCACCGCGAAGTTGGAGCCCTAAGATGCGTGTCCGTAACGCAAAAAAGTCGCCCATTCGTCTTGCCAAAGCCACTAAATGTACAGTGCTTAACACGTTACTTAGCGCACCGAAAATGCTGCTTCGAGGCAAAGGCACCGCGAAGTTGGAGCCCTAAGATGCGTGTCCGTAACGCAAAAAAGTCGCCCATTCGTCTTGCCAAGGCAACTAAAAGTACAGTGCTTAACAAGTTACCTAGCGCACCGAAAATGCTGCTTCAAGGCAAAGGCACCGCGAAGTTGGAGCCCTAAGATGTGTGTCTCTAGCGCGAAAAAGTCGCCGAAACGGCTCGCCAATGGCAACCAATGTACAACGCAAAACACGGTACTCAAAGCACCAAAGAGGCGGCTTTGGAAAGACGGCCCCGTTAACGACCACATTTCGCCACATTTCAAAGCGACATCTGGCCGGAGCAATGCAGGACGGAGCAATGTAGGAAGCCCACGCTGGAGAGCACCGCAGGCGAGTGCGCTTTAGCCCGACTTCAGGCAAGGAACCGACTTGCACACGGATACAAATGTGTCCAACCAATCCAAGCACACATACCCTAACATTACGACGGTGTCAGAAGCCGGTTGTCCGTCTTAGGTGGAAGTGGCTCGTTACGATAGTAAATCGAAGCGATATAAACGGGGAAGCCAGTTTGAAACCGTGCACGAGTATTGCTATGTCAGGAGAAGGAATAGCGGTACCACCTCTTACTGCAAAAGAAGGGAGGGAAGCCGAGTAAGAGGTGCGTCATGTGGTAGCAAGAGCGAGAGCGAGTGGAAGGGCCACGGCGTGTCACGTGCATGACAGTAAGTGGGAGGAGCGTAGCATGATGGAGGGGCGTAGCATGATGGATGAGTGGGACAAAGACTGTGTGCGGGAGGGCGATAGGGTGGGGCAATGTGCGCATACAAGCGAGTGGGAGGAACACCGTGTGTATAGGCGTGTGGGAGGGGCGCTGTGTGCTGGAGGGCCATTACGAAGACAGCCGCAAGCAGGAGGGCCGCAAGGAGCCCCAAGTAAAAGAGGGGCAGTGGAAGAAGGGCTGCATGCGGGACAGCACCCCCACTTAACTGGCCTCCTCAACCCAAGCAACCCACACACGCATGCATGCAAGCACTCCCGCTTTACTCGTCCCCTCGCCCCGTGCATCACACAAACACATGCAAGCCCTAGGTCCGGTCGTTTTCCGAGAGTGCTTCTTACGTCCTACTCAGCACCAGTACTGGACTTATATATCTACATACG
Organism: Astrephomene gubernaculifera; assembly: GCA_021605115.1. NCBI lineage: Eukaryota > Viridiplantae > Chlorophyta > Chlorophyceae > Chlamydomonadales > Astrephomenaceae > Astrephomene > Astrephomene gubernaculifera. The sequence goes on along the minus strand of BMAR01000042.1, from coordinate 527,021 downwards.
CTACCATATTCCGAGGCTCCTGCGGTGGTTCTGTGGGGACTTCATCTTCCGACAATCACAGTGCGCTCCTACTCGCGGCCAGTTTTCTTAACACATGCAAGCAACCATGCTTCCCAAGCCCCCTCGCCCCATGCAACCCACACACGCATGCCCGCACCCCCACTTTACTTGCCCCGCCCCTCGCCCCATGCAACCAACGCACACATGCAAGCACTTCCGCTTTACGCGCCGCCTTGCCCCATGCAACCAACACACTCACGCATGCACGCACCCTCGCTTGACTCGCCCCCTCGCCCCATGCAACACACGCACGGGCAATCGCAGTACGCTCCGCCTCGCGGCCAGTTATCTCGACACACGCAAGCAACCATGCTTTACAAGCCCTCTCGCCCCATGCAACCCACACACGCATGCATGCAAGCACTCCCGCTTTACACGCCCCGTCACCCCGTGCAACACACATATGCACGCATGCAAGCATCTCCGCTTTACTCGCTCCCTCGCCCCATGCAACCCATACACGCGCGTATGCAAGCACTTCCGCTTTTACTCACCCACTCGGCCCATGCAATCCATACACACATGCACGCACCCCGCTTTACTCGCACCCTTGGCCCATGCAACCCACTCACGCATGCACGCACCCCCACTTTATGTGCCCGCCCGCCCAATGCAATCCACACTCACACGCATGCAAGCACCATAGCTTTACGCGCCCCCTCACTCCACGCAACCCACGCCCGCAGACATGCATGCATTCCCGCTCACTCGCCCCCTTGCCCCATGCAACCCACACACGCACCCCCGCTTTACTCGCCCCCTAGCGCAATGAAACCCACGCGTGCACGCATGCACGCACCCCTGCTTTACTCGCCCCCTTGCCCCGTGCAACCCGCGCAGCACGCATGCACACACCCCCGCTTTACTCGCCCCCTCGCCCAATGCAACCCACATATGAACGCATGCAAGCATCTCCGCCCCCTCGCTACATGCAAACCACACTCGCACGCATGCAAGCACCCGTAGTTTTACGCGCCCTCTTCCCCATGCAACCCACGCCAGCAGACATGCATGCATTCCCGCTCTACTCGCGCCCTTGGCCCATGCAACCCACGCACGCATGCAAGCACCCCCACACTACGCGCCCTCCTGCCCAACGTAATCCACACTCGAACGCATGGAAGCAGCATAGCTTTACGCGCCCCCTCACTCCACGCAACCCACGCCCGCAGACATGCATGCATTCCCGCTCACTCGCCCCATGCAACTCATACACGCACCCCCGCTTTACTCGCCCCCTTGCCTCATGCAACCCGTGCACGCACGCATGCACCCCCTCTAATACTCACCCCCTCGCCCCATGCAACCCACACAGGCACGCATTTAAACACCTCTGCTTTACTTGCCCCCTCACCCCATGCAACCCACACTCGCACGCATGCAAGCACCCGTAGCTTTACGCACTCCCTCGCCCCATGCAACCCACGCCCGCAGACATGCATGCATTCCCGCTTTACTCGCGCCCTTGGCCCATGCAACCCACGCACGCATGCATGCACCCCCACTTTACTCGCCCCCTAGCACCGTGCAACCCACGCATGTAAGCAACTCCGCTTTACTCACCCCCTTATCTCATGCAACCCATGCACACACGCATGCAAGCAACCCCGCTGTACACACCCCCTCGGCCTATGCAACCCACACACGCATGCCCGCACCCCTGCTTTACTTGCCCCGCTCTTTGCCCCATGCAACCCACACACGCATGCAAGCCACCCCGCTTTACTGGTAGGGCCGCCATGTGAGCGTGTGCACTTTAAGGCGTCTTGAATGCACGTGTGCAGCAAGCAACACGGGTGGCATGCTGGGCGATACGATGTGGGCCTGACATTTCCACAGCCCTTCACCTGTCAAAGGAGGCCCACTAACGAATGCAGTTCAGCCCGATTTGCAGATAGATAAAGAAGGACTAGCAAAGCTGGTAATAGTAAGGCGCGATAATCTAAAGTTGGCAAACAAGGCCCTCCGAAAAAAGGACATCCTACGTCCGTTTTAAGTACGACAATTGTCATTACTTGCCTTTTTACTCCAGCGACAGTGTCGGGTTGCCGCGAAAACAAAACGGTACGCACTCATATATCTGCCAGGGCTTAAGTACAGACGATTGAAAGGCAAAACGGACCCGAGCATACTGCGATGCCAAAGCAACTTTCGACAACCACTAACCCACGTCTGAACCAAGCTATTCTGCATAGCATTTATGATGTCTGAACTTATGATGTATTAAATGAGCTGTTAGCAGGACGATAACGTTGTCTTAGGTTGACTGATATACCATATACGTATCGCGAAAGGCCACAACACGTCACCAAAATGCAGCATTTGAACTTGCCATGTGGCGCCTGAGCCCTGTAGGAGACCCTCGCTAAAGAGCACCGCAGGCGATTGCGACTACATCCCGACTTCAAGCAAGGAGTCGACTTGACTTGCACACGGATACAACGAAGTATGACCAGCCACTTCATGTAGACACCCTGACATCCTGACGCTAACAGAAGCCAGTTGGCCATCTAAGGTGGAACTCGTAAGATGCTATGACAGTAAATCGAAGCAAAGTAAACGGGGAAGCCAGCTTGAAGTAGTGCATAACTATTTCTATGTCTATGAAAAGCGGTACCTTCGCTTACTGCAAAAGAAGAGAGGGAAGCCGAGTAGTAGGAGGTACGGCATGTGAGCGAGGGCTAGTACCGCATCTTTGACGGCACGTGCGTGGAGCGTAGCTTGATAGAGGGTGAGTCGAACAAAGGTGGCAAGCGACAGGGCGATTGGGTGGGGCGCTGTGCGCAATAGAGAGCAAGTTGGAGGCATATATATACGGGAATGCAGCATGGGGAAACAACACCCCCCCAAACCCCACCACACCCCACAACCCAAGTTGCGACGGCCCCCCCCTGGCACGCCCCGCCATGTTAGGTTACGCCTGTTCAATCGAGCACTCAGTAACGTCTTATCATGCTTGATAACACCCATGCATTAGGCTACAGAACCCAAATCGGCGGCGTAACTGCCACATGGGAGTGCTTTCAGGGTCCCGTAGGTCGTTTAGGTTTCACCTACATTACTAACATGATGAGGAGGTCAGGCTCGGCAATCTCGGCATCGTGCTCAGAAGGACTTCAGCCATTGCGCCGCAACATCGCATGTTAGCTTATAGGCGAGGTACCCGTTTGCATTACAGTTCATAGGCATTATGGCACACAAACCAATAGCAATGGCAGGCAACATCGTCACAAAGGATTGTGTGAGCTCAGAGTAGCACAATCGATGTTGAGCTCACACAATCGATGGAAGCAAGCATGCTCCCACCGACTTTCACAGGTTGCCCTTTGCCGTCACGCCGCTGTTACCAAATCACTAAATACTATTTACGGTACCAGGACAAACCACAGAGGGGCGCTAATCGGTGTTGCCGAGGTGGTCCTTTTCAATGGTTGGTCAATAATATGTTCATTGCGAAATCAAGCTTGTTTGACTTGCTGTTATTTTTACTGAATACAGATAACAAATATCTATTAGGTGCAATGAATAGGTTTGTCTAGTTTGTATGTTTTGCCGTTACGGACGGACGGACGGACACACGGACACACGGACACACGGACAGGGGCAATCTGCTGGGCGATGAAGAATGTCCGTGTGGCCGTGTGCGGTTGGTGGCGGTTGTACTTGGTGGTTGGTGGGATGTGTCCGGCTGTCCGTCTGTCCGCCTGTTTTCGGAGCCGGGTCGGGGGTTCGTAAGGTGCCATGGAGCAGCGTTGTGGCGCTGTTGCATGTGTTACTGTTGCTTTGGGCTGCTGAATCTTAATACTACCGAAGCGTACGTTTCGGAGGTCCTGTTAGGGCGCCATGGCTGCTTCTAGTAGCGGTGGAAGGCGCAAAGCAACGGTCCGGTACTATGATGATTACCCGGGAGGTAAGGTGTTGGTTACGTTGACTGTTCGGTCTGAAGGTGTGTAAGAAGTCCTGATTGCTGGTGCAGGTTCGGAGGGGCGGGCAAGGCGTATTGGCCTTGCACGTTGTGTGGCGTTCAAGGTGGCCAAGGTTGTCAGTCTAGGCATTGGAGTCGGCATTCTCACAGCCATCCTGATGGCTTACGCAGCTTGGTTGCGTCCGCATGGAATGTCGGCATCGGGACATGTGTTTGGCAGCGTTAACAAAGCTTGTAACATGACGATGTCAAGAATGACAGGTAGGACCATACTGCTTACTGCTGTTAGGCAGTGTGCAAACGTGTGTCCTTGCTAGCAATAGTTGTCATCAGGCATTCAACCAAGTGCAGGGCATACAGCAACGGCAACCAATATGGTTATTCAAAGTGACTTGTTAAGAACTTAAGAACTGTTATGCGTGTATTGCTTCTTTTAGCGCCGCTTGTTGTTGGCACGATGTGTCGAAGATGTGCTGGGCGACCAGAGCATAGTTTGACGCGCACACAGGACTTCGAAACACATTCATTTTGTGACATTGGTGTAGGTACCAGCCTGAAGAACACAACAAGCGCAGTTGCGGAGCCGTTTGGTCTTCACTCGGTTTGCTTTGCAAGGCTGCCAGAACCAACAAACCAGACATCAGCGTGCTTCGCTTCAGCTCTGGCGTACACTCCTCCTTTGCCTTCAGAGGAACCAGCCCAGCGTGCCCCAATTAACGTTCACAGCTTATTTGCCTACATCCACCGAGGCTGCTTTGCCTGGCTTGAGTGGTTGCGCTTCCCCCCCGAAGCCGCTTCGCGGCGGGGGCTCCGCCCAAAAACAACTGCAAGGCAACAAACTTAGTTTAGGAACAAACGAATTATTGACCACCCTTCAGGGGTGCTATCTTGGAGTATGCGGACGAAGTTTTTGACATATTGTGCGTTTCGGGCGAATCTTTTAGTGGCCAAATCGTCCGAAGAAGCGGCGCTGAAGGCGCCTTTTTAGCCAAATTTTGCCTCCAGCCAAAAATAATTCCCTAAGGAAACCTATGAAATCGTCTGCGTGGTCGCTCAACCCTGTTTTGCGGGGAGTGCAGGCAGGGCAGGAAGTCTGTGAGATGCTTCACCTAGTATCCATTGCACTAAACCCAGTCGCATCTGCACCCATGCTTGCGAATCGCACTCAATGGCACGTCCGTGAAAAACAGCAGCTCTTGGGAGGGCAGAGAGAAACAAACGGGGACCTTAGGGGACGTTGTTGTGAGGTGGCATGCAACAAAGCGCGGCCCTATCTACACAAAGCAGTCAAGCTGGCTGGCCACATGCGTTTGAAACATACTGCGTAACTGTGCCATGAAAGGAATCCGTGACAATGATCTTCTTCGTGGTCTAGTTGGGAGCCGCTTGACATGCAATTTGGGGGCCGCAGTAACTGTAGGGGCGTTCGTGACATGTGTGACACACGTGCGTGAGGAACGAACTCGTGATACAGAGATGTGTTCCCTTAGATAAACATGCTTACATGCCGGTGCTGTGAGTCCGGTGTCTTGACTTGTTACCCGGGGGTAACAAGGCTGGGTTAGGTGCCTCGGAAACTGAGGTTCGTCATACCCAGTTAACCCACCTTTCTGAAACAGACCCATGACGAGGGGGTAACGTAGGGACGTCAGTTACCCCTCGGTTGGAAAATGGGCAACGGAGGGGGCAAAGCGGTACCCCTGGGGTAAGACCTGGTTCGACTGCTGCTATATCCGTAACCATTCTTCGTATTCCTCACCAGTATCCGCAAACTAACCATAGGAGTCCGAAACATTACTACGGAACCTAGTTCAATGCTACTTACTCACTTGTAGGTGTAGTGGGAATACATCACGCGCACGCTTCTTTTGTCCTTGAGTGCAGTCCCCATGAAGTACCGTACTACATGACACTAGTCAATTCGTAATCTGGGCCTGCCCTCCGTAAAGTGTGTTCACATGTGCGCGAACCAGGGTGAATCGGGGTGGTTGGCTGGAACGCCCAAGGCGTTGGTACGCGCATTTATACACACTGCTTTCAACTAATGTGCTTTGATGAGGACTGCTAGCGGCGATGCGCTGTCCGCGAGCGTGTATATGTGTACACGCTGGCTTGGGCCTCTCGAAAGTTTTGTCCATTTCATAAAGGAATTCGTTTCCAGCCAGAAGAAAATATCGGCTCTGAGCTCGTCTAGCCAACAACGATGAGTCAAACTATAATAAGCAAGGGGATTCAGCGTCCACGTAACAAGATGTGTAAGGTCAACTGGTGCCGAGATTTGACCGTGCGCATGCCGTGACATCCAAGTGATCACAGCACGTTCCTGTACTGAGCAGGCAGGAGGGACTCCACCCTTTTCCAGCTTTGAGGAAGCTGAACCCCCTTGTCAGTAACTCTATAATCAACGTCTGGTTTCACTGCTGCATTCGGTGATCAGTGCAAACATCATTGGAAGCCCCCTTTACACTTTAAATAAATGTCACACACCTGTCCACCTGGCAGGCCCCACATGGCCAGCTTGAGTCCGAAGCACGCCACCAACATTGCCACCAGCAGCGCCTCCACAACGTTGAAGCCGTTGAAATAGTATCGCATTATACGACCATGATACTGGTAGATGAGCTCCTGAGCCTCGTCCACCACCATGCCCGCGATGTACAGCACCAGCACCACATGCTGCCACACCAGCCGGAACTCGTCTGGAGTGTGGCAGATACTGGTCAGTTTAAAAGCAAGCCTCAAAACGTGTTTGTTGGGTCAGCAAGCTGCTTGGTGCATGGACACCAGCCCCACCCAAGATTCCTTCAACCCATGCCAACAGCATGTGTGCATGTCCCTTGCTTGCACTGCTGTACATGCCTCACCCGTCATGAGCAGCACATGGTGGTACACGTACAGGAAGAATCCCTCAAGGAAGAGCTTGAACACCCAGCGGCCTTGCGGGGACTCGAAGAAGGGGGTTTTCCTGCGGGGATTCAAGGCAATAATAATAATAATTGAAGGGAACTTAGAAGCATGGAGGTTGTCATGGACCAACGCATAACCGTTATGTGCAGCACATTATACTTTGCCCATGCACCTACTCACTGAGTCATAAAATCCCACATAAATTCGGTGTCGTTGGCGCGTAAAAGGCCTTAAGAAATTAACCACTCCACCAGAATGTCGACGACCTGCACATGCATGGGGCGAAAGTGAAAAGCACAGAAAGGCTTTGCTTCACCTTCCATATGTGTGCATAGGAAGGGCAGATAAGCAGCAAACGGCTGCTCAATATACATGTAGTCGAATGCATTAATTGAAGTGGGTGGTACCCTACAGGGTGTTCTAAAGGGTAGCCCACGGATTTGCGTACTCTGCCGGCTATGTGTTCGTGTCTGGTGTACGAACCATAAAGGGGTCATGCATAGCAGCAACACGTTGCCCATACAGCAAGGCAGCCTAACGTTTTTACACAAACTAGCAAGCTCACATCAAAAGGTGCTCCTAAGTATCCCCAAAACGTGGTCCGGAACTCCACACGTTCAGCAGCTTTGGGTGTGGGTAAATTGGGGCTGCGTAATTGCGGGTGAAGTCCCGCAAAGGGAGGACGGTCCTCCCCTTGTCCCTTGGCAATCCATCGCTTCCTCATTAGGTCTTGTATTGCAGGTGCCGACATGAAGTCCAGGTCGACGGTGTCGAAAGCGATCTGCAGCGGGCTGGCCTCGCTGATGGACTTTATGACACTCTTGGGGTGCAGCACAGCCTGGATGGTCTCGGCCCGCTTACGGGGAATACTGGTATCAAGGTGCCCCAGCAGCTCCACGGCCACGGTACGCAGTTTAATCGCGAGTTCCCTGTGAGTTCAGCCGTTTGGCCAAGCCAATGAGGCCGTATGTGACAAAACCGTTATGCCCTTTACACAAATAGGGAGGAGGTATAATAAACGAATGCGGCTAAACAAAGCTTGTTGCCAATGTACGGCATGATACTGACTTGTTGCCTCCAGGACTGCAACTTGCATGAATGGACCCCTTCCTGACACCTCACCTCCATTTCTTCGCCTTTCCCCCGTTAGATGTTGCCCCCTGGGCAGTGAGCTCCTGGGCAAATGCCATGGCAGCAGCGATGGGGTTGCGGTGGTGGACCAGGTATGACAGCACGAAGTGCTGCACATTGAAGTATCCATCATCATGAAGAACGCTGGTACCCGTCTCACTGTCGTCCTTCTCGAGGATGTACCTGGGGAACGGAAGGCAAATGGAGGTCGGGGGCATTTATTTGCCTGCCGCCCGTTTTGCGTCATTCATGCCAGCAACAGGATGGCTAGTGTAGGAGTGAATAAGCCCCTTGAGTAGGCGTGTGCACAGGAGCTACAGTATCCCGGCAACAGCAGTGTTGCTGCAGGCAGGGCGCGAGCAAGGATGAAGCCCTTGGTTCAAGCCCTAAGCCATTTATATTCAACATCATCGAGAACTACCTGAAAGTTTGAACATCTATCTCCGCACCCTCCGCCACCAAGCGAATCAGTTCTGTCCGACGTCCCTTCGCTGCTGCCACCGTGGTCAGCAGTTGCTTCTTGCCATCGACGGTGACCCAGAAGGGTAACTCGATGCAGTCAACGAATTCCCTGCGCGTTTTCAGATGTTATATTGACCTACGGTCCAGAAGTTTTCAATACCTACTCAAATGAAGTGGGGCACGCATACATGCAGACTACGGAATGAAGAAGTCTACCCGGTAAAGGACTAGAAGAAAAAATAGTATCTTTCCGAAAGGGGGCAGCACCGAGTTTTAGGAAAGCTCGTTGCATGTACCCCACCCATCCTCACCTGTACAGTTCTACAAGAGAAGGTAGCATGTCAACAGCGGGGTAAATGAATATGCTGCCCTGCACGAAATCCAACAAGTGGCCCTCCACCTCCCCAAGCAAGACTTCATCGGAGGGAGCCTCCGTGTGTTGGTAGGCTGCCCGGACGGGCCTTTCAGTGCAACGTCCCCCCGTCATACCCTCTGCATTAAACACTCAGCAGAGGTAGCAAGGGTAGGGCATTTATTACTCCCCGGAATGCGCCGCCAAACCAAGAAGGGCTGCTGTTAACAATGCAGCAAGGGCAAGGCAAGTGGTACATAGGATGGGTTTAGCTGGACAGCATAACCTACGGGATCACCAGACGATGGGCCTGATTTGGATCACACCTCTCCACGTGTACCGCCCCATGCATGTTGTCTGCATGCATCTCCCGGAGCTACCCCAGCCTAGCCCGCATACTCACCAGGGTAGTGCTGGGGTCCCCCATACTCAAGTGACATGCGCCTAGGGGGCTCCTCCACCTCCTCACCCTCTCCAAGCTTCTGCCACGCCAGCAGGTACGTGTAGCCGCGACCTTGCTTACCCTGCGGCGCTCCGAGTACATAGCGGACGCCAGGCATGCACTGGTGCTTGCGCTGCCAGACGACGAGGCAGAACTCTGGGCGCCTGAGACTGTCTGGCGCATCACGACTGGCATGAACGACATCATTTGGCAAGCACCTAAACTCTCGGGGTAGCCACTTAGGGATCTTTGAGCCGGCCTCCAGCAGCACGTACAGCTGCACCTGCTCGGTGAAGGTCACCTCCAGATACTCGGGGTCGTGTACACTGTAATGATCCTGGAAGGCTGTAAACGAGTACACCTTGTGGTCACGGAAGGCGCCAGGAGGACGACTCCACTTTGGAAGCGTAGCTGGTGTGCTTTCCCATAGCTGAATCTGAGACCCCTTCCACACCTCGGCTGCTGGAAAGGCAAACACCCTTTCTGGCTTTACCAAGCCATGATAGGGTATGAGGAGCTCTTGCAGGCCGAATTTGTGGAGGAAAGGCGTTGTCTGAGCTTCACTGCCTGGAGCTGCATGCTCGGTTGAAACCCTATGGTCGCTTATCTGGGTGCGGGACTCAAACCGGGCTTCATCTTGGCAAACTCCAGGGTCGCGTTGTAAAACCCCATGAACACTGTCTATCCGTTGGGATATGCCAGAATGCACGTCAGGCGTCAACGCAACTTCCCCCAAGGTGATGCCGCCTATTTTGATGTCATCAAGTGTTGCTGGCGCCGGGGCATTCGGCGTCGGACGTCCTTGGGCCATTGCGTAGATAGTTCGCGACGCATAACTACAGGCCGTGTACTGGAAACGATTTCATTAAGAGGTCTCTATTAAACAGCGTTTGTGCTGAAGAGTACCATATGGGTAACCGCTGATAGGTCCATTTTGGTTTGCCTAGTGCTGGTCGAATACAAGCGTAAATTTGTCAATATAAGTTTGCAAAAGCGCTGTAATACAACTCCGCGTCGCGGCGCCGTACCTTACGGTACTTTTGCATTCTTTGCACGTGCAGCTAAGTCTCCCGGTAACTTGTCATACTCGAGGTGGGATCATACTTTAGGTGGAATCCCACTTATAGTGGGATTGTACATAAAGATTTTTCGAGCCTTGACAAATCGCGCAATCCCACGTATAGTGGGATACCACTCATACAGCGACACTATTTGTGCCGGACACCACTTATGGTGGTATTCCACATATGGCTGTGCAGTTGCAAGTTGCCGAACATAGCCTGGTAAACCAATTACTGTGCTGCTGACACTGAGCTTTAATTAGTATACCAATGTTATCCGACCTCTCGTGAAAGCAGGGAATAAGGCGGAGGTCAATGTTCGGAGGCCGACATCCTTGGACACCACATCCTTAGAGCAGAAATGCAAGGTTATCAGCATACAAAGTTTGTAAAGGAGACTGTGCAGCTTATATGGCTTAACCTGCAATCTTTATGTGCCGCATGGCGCGCGAGCGATGGCATCAATTGGAATGCCTTGCTTGGGCGCTGCCCGCCCCTTGACTCGCATTCCCCTAGAACAAACAAGATGGATAGGGATCAGGTTGGCCTGGTTTAGTGGTATTACAGACGATAATGAGGACCAGGGTCCCGCGGGTCCAAGACATTTGGGAAACCTAAGGACATCTTGCGTATAGGGAACGTAAAACTAACATCACACCTAACAACGTAGGATAAACTAAAGGAGGTGCGCTGCTATTCCCCCTGTCACGCGGCGAAAAAACGGGGTGTGACAGGATTATTGTAGATCCCCACCATACATGACCTAGGTCTGCATTCAGCCCAACCACACTCGCATGGCGCAACCAATCGAGGCCCACGCTTGGCGACATGATACTACATGTCTAAGGAGTCTATGGGTGTGACGGCGAGGTCGGGATCTGCTCATACGGCCGGATAGGACCCCGAAACCTTGGGTTTGACTAGGCACCTCACCATGCACTCAGTCTGAGCGGCACATTCAGCCCAACCACACGCGCATGCGGCAACTAAACGAGGCCCACGCTTGGCCACATGATACTACATGTCTAAGGAGTCTATGGGTGTGACGGCGAGGTCGGGATCTGCTCATAAGGCCGGATAGGACCCCGAAACCTTGGGTTTGACTAGGCACCCCACCATGCACTCAGTCTGAGCGGCACATTCAGCCCAACCACACGCGCATGCGGCAACTAAACGAGCCCCACGCTTGGCCACATGATACTATATGTCTAAGGAGTCTATGGGTGTGACGGCGGGGTCGGGATCTGCTCATACGGCCGGATAGGACCCCGAAACCTTGGGTTTGACTAGGCACCTCACCATGCACTCAGTCTGAGCGGCACATTCAGCCCAACCACACGCGCATGCGGCAACTAAACGAGCCCCACGCTTGGCCACATGATACTATATGTCTAAGGAGTCTATGGGTGTGACGGCGGGGTCGGGATCTGCTCATACGGCCGGATAGGACCCCGAAACCTTGGGTTTGACAAGCACCTCACCATGCACTCAGTCTGAGCGGCACATTCAGCCCAACCACACGCGCATGCGGCAACTAAACGAGCCCCACGCTTGGCCACATGATACTATATGTCTAAGGAGTCTATGGGTGTGACGGCGGGGTCGGGATCTGCTCATACGGCCGGATAGGACCCCGAAACCTTGGGTTTGACAAGCACCTCACCATGCACTCAGTCTGAGCGGCACATTCAGCCCAACCACACTCGCACGGCGCAACCAATCGAGGCCCACGCTTGGCCATATGATACTACATGTCTAAGGAGTCTGTGGGTGTGACGGCGGGCTCAGGCGCCGCTCGCACGGTCAGATACGCACCCTAAACCCTGATTTATTTATGTCCCTGATTAAAGCCAGATACCGCCCAAACAATGCGTGCATGCCGCAACCACTTCAGCATCGCGCTTGCTTACATGCTTTCTGACTTGTCTTACACCCGAACGGGCCTATCCTGTGTGTACCTCAAGGCCAGTGCGGTTTTGTAACGTTGTGCTGTCCCGTGGGCCCGTGATTTACTCATGGCAAGACTCCCCTTTAAAAGTCGCGCATTCAGGCTATATTTGATAGTTTGTCCAGTCCTGTCCTGGCGGTTTGAAGGGAGCAACGTTCGCGAGAGAGGATTCAGTTTGGTCAAACTGACCAGCATGGCCTCCAGCATTGTGCACCTCCAGCGCTTTCTGCGGCTTTTTGACAAATTTTTTCACAGTTTATGCTAGATAAAACGGCGCACTTTTGCAAACGCATATATGTGAAGGGCGGCTTTGCCAACGACTTTCGCCATGCTCCCTGCCTTCGGGAAAACTCGGAAAAGGATGCCATTGCGACACTCGGTCTAACGGTGCCCAGTATTCTATGAGTAACACAGTATTAAGTTCAGCAGTTGGGGCCAGTGTAGCGATATCTGGAATAACAGCATATGTGGAATCCAACCATATGTGGAATCCCACAATAGCCCTGTTTCCATGGGCGCAGGTTTGGTTTCGGACAGTTCCTACGTGTTTCCATGAGGACTGTCGTACGAAATTTTCACGCAGGAACCCTGCAGGAACTCCCTATTTTCCTACGGCGCCTCCCCCCTCGTAGGAAAATAGGAAGCCATAGGACGGCGTTAGCTGCCGTAAAAGTGGAGCGAGTGGAGCGCAGCCGGAGCGGAGCATCGCCTTTGGTTAAAGCCTCTAGCCTTTACTTGTTGCTCTTTTTGCCTTGCTTTACTTGTCGCGCGTATTGCCTTCACGGCCCTCATTCCTGACTTCTAGAGCGGTTGGAATATGAGCGTATGGCGTGGCAAGGAAATTTAAAGCGAGCATCGATCTGAACCTTGCGTGGCCTGAGTCTTATGTCCGAATGCTCGGTTACTGCGAACTGAGCATTTCTATGCATATTAAGAGCCTACAGTTTGAAACACAAAGCAAAGCAATAGCTTGTGTGGCGCCCCACAAGTGCAAGATCATGCGCGATAGCGCAGTGTCCCAACTTTCGCTGCACTCAGTTAGCAAAGCACGAGCAAATTGGGAAACAATAGCAGCTTCCGCAATGCCAGATGTAGCAGCGAGTATGAACATAGCCTGTCCACGATGATGGCACCGCCAACCATGTCGCTGCACTTCCCGTTCCTCAAACCACGTGAAACCTACCAGTGTGGCCCTAGTACCTTTGCTGACTTCCTCAGGGAGCAATTCGCCCTTACCCTTTCTGGCCAGGCAACCAGGCACCTCCTGATGGACCCATGGGCTCTGTGGTGACTGTGCCACAGCAGAGGCAGACCCGGTACCTGCCCCTTAGGTCCTTACCGCTAGGGTGCAAACTCCACAAATGAGTCAGAACGACAACCCAGTACCTAGAAGTATGGATTCCACGATAAAGCAACCATTCCTTCTTCCTTTCCCTTGTCACCCCGGCCTTCTAATATCTCCCCTCCGAAAGGATGCTTGGCATGTGGGCTACTGCTTGAGCGATGGTTCGAAATGGAAGAGCAGGAATATGATAGAACATAGGGAGGACGGAGGAGGCACAGTGCTGCCGGCAAAGGATCCCCACAACAGGCCAACACCAAACAGGTGACCGCAGTGTTACTCTGTTTGGGAAGGGTGCATGGTGTGGCATAGGCATGGCATACCCATTCAGCCTACTCCCCGACAACCCAGGGGGCTTGAGGGGTGGGGCCGCAAGACTGGTAAGAGACCGAACGCGTATGCATGCGAGAACCTGTAATATGCCCCAAAACACGCAAATGCAAGGTGAATTTGAGGGACGGTATAGAGCACGTATTCTCTAACGGTTGACCCTTGGTGCGAGATCTAAGCAGCTACACGTTCAAACACAGGCTCAGAGCATGGGTGCCTAGATCTGTTTGAGAATGATAGCGCATCCTTGGTAGTGCCTTGCCACTGGCCACTGGCCAGTGCCTTGCCACTGGCTCCTAACCACTGGATGGTGCTCATCATTAAAAGTGCTAAGACGCCGGATAGAACATGAAATCTAAGCAGCTATACGTTTAAACACAGGCTCAGAGCATGGGTGCCTAGATGATAGCGCATCCTTGGTAGTGCATTGCCAAGGCTCCTAACCACTAGACGGTGCTGATCATTGAAGTGCCAAGACGCCGGATAGAACATTAAACATAAACACCGCTCCTACTATAGCGTGAAGACGAATGAAGTTCAAGAAACAAGCTTTGCGGAAGAACCAAAGGAAACTTTTCCGCGTGCGCGCAGCACAAAATGCAATAAATGGTTCGATATCGCCATAATATACTGGCCAGGTACGGTGGTCTCAGCCTTGGTTTCTCTATTCCATGGAAACAGTCTCGTAGGAAGTCGTAGGATAGGAAGGGGTACGACCAGAAACCAAAATTCCTACGAGCCCATGGAAACAGGGCTAATAAGTGGGATTGTTTATTTGATCAATCGCAAACATATTTGAGCGCAATCTGGCGCAATCCCACTATAAGTGGGATTCCACCTAAAGTATGATCCCACCTCGAGTATGACAAGTTACCGGGAGACTTAGCTGGCACGTGGCAAAGCGCAGCAAAGTCCTCCGATAACTTGTCGTGCTCCAGGTGGAGTCATGTAATAGGCGGAATCCATATGGTTAGTTACCGGGAGGTAAGGGAGAGCGCTGTAACACAGAGCCCCCACCGGAACACGTATGGAAGTTAACAGAAGTGGCGCCACCCCCAGCATTCCCCGTTGGTTTTGCCGAGGCAATGCAAGGACCAGATAACATCACGCTGAAGCCTAGGCCTAGGCAGTCTGTCGATACAAACCCGTCAGCTTCGCAGACACGAGGGCTCGCCCCCCCAAAAACACTCGAGCCCAATGGCGGCGACTTCCTGCCTTTGCTAAGAAAACAGTGGCGGTTTGCAACATCTCTCTGGCTTGCAATGGCTTGGTCCAAATGCTTAGCAGTGCACGTAGTGGCCGCCGTGTGTGTATAAGAGCGGACGGCAACCATTTCTGTCGGAGTGCCAGGTGATATTGAGGACATATCATGTACCTGGCAGCAGCATCAGGTCATCATCACTTCATCAGGTCATCTGGCGTGTGTGCGCGCGCGCGGCCGCCTGGTCCGGCAAGTTCGGTTGCGCCCCGTCTGCACGGTGCGGCAGCCCGGTCCGGGCGCCTTGTATACTGTGGCTAAGCAGCAGCAACCCCAACACAGAGCTGACGGTTGAGCGGCTGGGCTTGCTTTGTAACGCTGTTTGCCGCTGCAAGGATAGCGCGGGATTGCCGCCCACAGGCGCTTCTGATGCTCAGGTCGGCCAGATGCTCAACGCCCAGAACAGCACGCAGGCACACCACCGGGGTTTGGCAAAGGCTGCAAAAGGGACTGCTCAAAGAGTCTTTCCCTTTACTTTATTTCTTATACTTTTGCACCTCCGCCTCCATCACAGCGTCAACCATGCGTCCCGCAAAGTCGCAGTGCTCCTAAAGATGGATAGGGTGTGTTGAAGGGCCCCGAAGCCCGCCTGTAGCCGCACCACCTCGGCAGCAAGCCTTCTTACACGGATGGCCTTCCGTCCAAACAAGGGTTGCCAACGGACACAGGTCCACATGGCTGGCCCAGCCAGTGTGGTCCTGACCTCAGAAGGGGATTCGCCCATTTTACAGCTGCTTCAGGAAGCTGAACACCCTATGTCGGTAGGAAAGGTGCTCCCTTTCACTCAGCGACCGGTTCCATGCTGGGTGGTGGGCCCCTCACAGCCCGAGCCGCAGCACCACCCTGCGCCTCTCCACCCTTCTTCCGAAACCGCGTCACCGCCTTCAGCTTCGTCGCTGCGCGCTCCCACAGCAGCTTGGCGGCACTCTTGTCAGCGCCCGTCGGATCCAGCTGCTGCCCCGCAGCCGTACCCGCCCGTGACAGCGCCGCCGCCTCGCATCCCGCTGCCGTTCCCGCTGCCACTCCTCCCTGCTTGGGCGCTTGGGCAGGTTGCAGCGTGTTCCTCTGGCGCAGGAAGTGCTGGTAGGCGGGGTTGAAGTGCGTGAAGCAGATGCTGCACACGCAGCGGCTCTCGTGGCCGCAGGAGCCCGTGGCGCCGTGTGGGCTGTGTACGGGAGGGGGAGACAGGAGGGAGGAAGAGCGCTCGGACACGGGTGGCCTCTAGTGACCTGCTGGCCTGCCACTAGAGATGCTAGAGCGTCACCCAACCCTCCGCACAGTGTTAACCCCCTATCACCCAGCCGCCCTGCCAGCCGCCGGTTGTCCTACCCCTGCAGCAACCGCACGGCCCCCCTAAACTACCGGTACGTCATCCCCCGGCTCAGTTTATTTAATTCCCCACCTGTACGCCGTGTGCGCCCCGCACACCGTCTGCTGGCAGCGCCCGCAGTAGTGCCGCCGGCTGTACTCCCGGTAGTGTCGCAGGTCCAACTTGCGGCCGCAGCCCGGGATGGCACACACGCGGTCGCGGTCCCGGCCGCTAGGACCCTGCTGCTGCCAACCTGAGCCCACACCCGCAACAGCTGCTGCCGCAAGTTCCAGTGCCTCTGCTTCCGCCTCCGCACCTCCCTCGCCGACACCGCCACCGCCATTACCGGAGCCGCTGCGCCGGCCTACCCCGGGCGGTGCGCCCTGACTAACAGCCGCTGCCGGGGCGGCCCTCAGCGTCACCAGCCCATCCGCACTGCCAACATGGGGCAACCGGTGAGGGTCGCCACTGGCGGCGGCGGCGGCGGAGGTAGAGGCGGCAGCGGAGGCGGAGAAGCGTGCAAAGGGGGCGGCGGCCTCTGCCAGAGCAGGTGCGGGGGAGCCGTGCGGGAGGTGGTGGTGGTGCTGAGGGCTGGCGGGCATGTGGGCATGGTTGGAGGCGTGTGAGTGGGCACCTGCCGGCTCGCCTCCTAAGTCCCCCTCGCTGCTGCTGCGGTGGGGCGCGCCGCCGGAGGGGCGGTGCGGGCGTGACGGCGCCGGCAGCAGCCGGGCGGCGGGCGGAGGGCCCCGGGGACGCGACGGGCTGCCTAGCCCGGCGGCGACGGCGCTGATGGCGGCGGAGGCGCGAGTCAGGAGGCCCGGGGAGCCGCCGGCGCTGCCGCTGGGGCTGCCGTACAGCATCCCAGCAGCATCGGAAGGGCTGTCGGCGGTTCCTAGAGGCGCTGCTGCCGCAACACCTGTTACTGATCTAGCATATGGCTGCTGCATGCTGCGCGGATTGGACACCGGAATCGGTTTGTCGGCGGTTGCCGGTGCAGCTGGTGGCCCCGCCGCCGCCGCCTCCGTCATCCCGGCTGAACCGTCTAGCCGCTCGCCCCAGGGGACCGCGGCCCTTGACCCCGGCGCCGCAGCTACTACACCCGGGGCGGCGGCGGCGGCAAGTGCAGTCCTAGCCCCAATCACGCCAGGCGCGACGCCCACCGATGCGACCTGGGGTTTCAGCCTCAATGGCGCTGGCAGCGGCGGCGGCGCAACCGCTGTCTTCAATCCCGCTGGCGGCTATAGCGGCGGCGGTGGCGGTGGTGGTGGCTCCAGCAGCATCCACTCCGGCGGCTGGCGGCCCGCCACCTCACACACCCGCAGCAGCAGCTCCTGCGCCGCCTCCACCACCCAAGTTCCAAGCGCTAACCTGGAACACCAACGACCCTGCGCCTCCGCCGCCTCCGCTGCCGCCGGCCCGAAGCGCCGGTGGCAGCGGCGGCAGCGCGACCAGCTCCCCTGTAGCTGCCTCCGCCTCCGCTGCCTCCACTCCCGCCAGGCCCCCGCCTCCTCCTCCGAAACCGGGCCCCGCCAGCCCCGCCTCCGCCGGCCCCCAGTCCTAGTCCCAGCTCATCTACCATCATCGGCCATGCAAGAGCAATCGGAGTCTCTACTGAGTTGTGAGTTTAGACCACAGTTACAATAGCTGTCAGACGCGTCATCGGAAAAGGTACCGATACAGGTGTGGTTATGGGTCTCTGATCGGTAGCACACCAAAAAAGCTTAATATATAATATACAATAGGAGCGTAATTCTTACCACCCTAGGACTCAGCTAAACTTCCTCAAACTCAAATGGAGCGGACCAGCGGGAGCTGCAGCGGAGCTAAACCTGGAGAACCAGCATATGCACCGCATGCAGCGCACGAGGCAGAGATAGGCTTGAACCAAACCGCTAGCATACCGGGTAGCATTAGATCGACTCCCCTCGGGGGGTGGCAGATCCATGCTGACCTAGGACGCTGTAGCGTAAGGTTGCAATGCCTTGCCACTGGAAAGCACAAAGGAGGAAGTAGAACTGGAGCCCAACAGGGCGAGGTAGCGCAGATGCGAAATGGCGGCAAGTCAGAAGCAAAGGAGAACCGGCAAGCTCAAGGCAGGCGCATACGAACAACGAACGTAATTGTTTTCCTTCTTCTCGTGGCTGGAGCGGCAGCGGCTACAGTAGCACATGCCGGCGGTCTTCCCCAATACTCTCGCTTTCAGGTCATAGCAACTCGGAATGATAAGAGCAACAATCCGACAAACATCTCGTTCGTAAATTATCCTAAGGAGGAGGGCTACGCGGCTACGCTCGCAACGATAAATATACAGACATCATGGCGGGCTAGACCCACAGAACGGGCAAGCAACGAATTCGAAGATAACATATCAATCTCCCTCAAGGACGTTGCTGTAAGAGCCAAGCAAAGCGAAACGGTAAAAGTAAGCAGACCACCACCTGGCCCGCCAGGCGCTGCGCCCAACAGCACAGTTCCCGAGCCAAGTGTCTCCATTGAAAAACGACAGCCAGTCTCTCACTGGATACAATGGTGGGTAAGCAAGGAATGCAAAAGGCCAGACAACCCACAACCGAAGCTCCCATCCACCAGGTTGCAACACCGTCTCTTTCACCCCGTGATAGGAGGCACAATCTCTGCATTCTCTTGGGTTCGTAAACGTATCTCAGTCGCAGCAATATCCATGTTCAATGCGCTTGCGATTGCGACATGGGCAAGCTGCGGCTTAACCGCTGCAGTTGGCACGGCACGTCTCGCTTACACCGTAACACTGTCCGTATGCAGGTATCCCTGCAAACATAAGCGGAGAAGGCTCTCACGACTCATTCACTTCATCAACTGCCTGCAAACAGCAAGCTGCACTGCACTGACGTCATATATACCGCTGGTCACAGTGGCATGGCTAAGCGTAATCCCCCTGAAGTCTACAGCCCTACTCCTCAGTACCGTAGGACTCCTGTACTACCTAAGACTAGCTCTACAACAAGCTGCCCTCCAGTATGTAACGCTTGTAAATGTAGTAGCACACACCCTAACACAGACACTCCTACAATCGCTGACATGGACCTACCAAAGACCACAACTTGCAGTCATGGCAATCATAGCAATAGCCACACAGTTTTACTCCATTCCCAACCCATCATACGCGTGCGTCATTCAAGCGACGAGCCTTACCTGCATCATGGGGCCACTAATTGAAAACTGGATCCGCTGTAACCCTCAGCAAGCCCTAATCGTACCCATATGTACGACAATGTGCATAGGTGTACTGCTGAATGAGCCGTGCACGGCACTGCTCCTCACATTCGCTCCCACCCTCCTTAGTGGTTACGGCGCCACTCCCGCCCTCACGCTCGACATGACCCTTATGTTAGGCTTCGGCGCGGCAATGGGCTGCATACAGAAACCCACACTGGAAAACGCCGCACTAATAGCCATTCTCCCATGGATAATGACGCAAAGCCTGCGACTCGCGAGACCACGCGTGCCAGCTACCCATACCACCCCGCCACGACATGCAAAAGGCACCTCCCATACCGCTCCGGAACACGACCACACCCAGCTGGGAGGTGACGACGAAGACACCGCAACAGCGGCCCCTACACCCAGCAACGAACGCAATAAAGCTACCTGGCCCCCACAAACGCACGAAAGAGAAGGCCCACCATCCTATCATGAAAAACAGTACCGCCAATTCTGCATGATACACGCTATCAACAACCTCGTAGGCTGGCGGCTCTTGGACTACGCGCACGTTGTGCTGTACTGTGAGACCATGCGAAAACACATGCGAACAACAGCAACACCAGAGGCTCTAGCAACATGGGAGCACAGCTACGGGGGGGACGCAGGCAGCTACTCAACAATGATCGTGAACCACTACCTACGACACAACGTCCGACTAAACGGACACCAAAACGCACCACTACCGACCCCATACCTGGCATCCTGCTCCACAGGCGTCACCCTTCGCACCAACTCCAGATTGAGCGACGCGATAGCCCAGCTACCGGAAGAAGCGAAGGACCTGGGATTCATTGTCCACCTCCTGAACCACGCCGTCGCGGTAAAGAGATGCGGCAACAGCTGGTATTTCATAGACTCCATGCAGTCAGCCCCCGTCCGCCTAGGAGAAACATGGGAAAAACAAGACGGCGCAGTATACTACCTAAGGAATACTGATGTTCTAACCCTCAACGTCATCCATGTGGCCATCCGGCACATCCAACCACCCCACAACTGGGCCCGGCAACGCCAAGAAACCCGAGCTGCCCGCAATGAAGCACCGCCCGCCCCACACAACCCTGCAGTACAACGAACAGCGGTTCAAGAAGCGAACCCCCAAATAAGAACATACGCGCAAGCCGCTCGAGAAGGACTGAACGCAGAACCCCGAGCTGCTGCCCCAAGGAGGCAAACAAGGCCAAACCACACGAGTACAACCGGCATACCCGCTAGGAACAACAGAAGCGCAAAACGGCCCAAACCACACACCATCCTGGAGGCGTGGGCACGCGCAGCCAAACGGCGGGCAACAGAAACAGCGCCAGAACCTCTGCAAGCCCAACCCACAGAGGAAACTATGGAAGAACCAGGAGCGGACAATCCGAACCTAATCCACGACCAGACAACCAATCCTAACAACCACAGGCCCCAGACAGAAGCCAACGAAGATCCGCCCTGTCTCCCAAACGAGAGGCCACCCACCACCCTGGAAAACCCAGAACACCGTACCCCTCCTGAAAATAGCACGCAACCAAATGAGCCCGCACAACCTCAAAGCCGACACCAATACCTGCACGTCGTAACTCACAACGTCAGAGGACTAAGCGCCAACCTACAAAACACCCTCTGTAACATGGAAAACTGGGATGCGGATATCCTCATCTTTACGGAAACGAAGCTGGGAAGCCGAACTAGATGGCTAATGCAAACCGTAAAGAAACACCTCAAAGGGTACCGCACGTACACAAGCAACAAGCCCTGGGAAGGAAAGCCGAGCAATCGGTCAGCAGGGGTTCTTCTAGCAGTCTCAGGACGGTTTGGCAAACGCGGGACAACCACGATACACCAAACTCCAGTCAAGCTCCGTGGATACGTCAGCCACTGTACCCTGGCCCCGCCGCGTAGCATCCCACTGCACGTCATAGGGGTGTACTGCCCGGAAGACCTACATGTGCGGGAACTGATATACGAATACTGTACAGCTGCACTACGAGAGGCAGAAGCACGCAAGGAGCACCTCATAATAGGGGGAGACTATAACGCCGTCTTGCAACCTCAGGACAGAACAACTGGGACCAACGACACAGCTGACCGGCGACACCAAGAATTTGCCCAGCAAGTAGGCCTGGAGCCCTGCAACCCGCTCACGGGCGCTGCGCGCCCAGCCTCATATCGACAAATACATGAAGGAGTGACCAAACATGAAAGTCGTATCGACGACATCCTACTCAGCAAAACCCTACGCACAACAACACGAGCTGCAGAAGCAGCAGGGTCAACATGCGCCTACGAAACCGTCTCTACCCCAGGAGGTAGCTTCGACCATAACCCGGTCCATGCCAGGATTCCAATAAGCCTCCTGAGACTGTACGACAGCCCCGCAGCTACCGACCCAACAACCAATCAAGCCGCAAACCCGGAGGGGAACGCCTGGCAAAGCGTCATCCTCCCCATTCCTGCCGCCACGATTCTTCGTGCTACAGCTCGCATGGCAGCAGAACTAACCACCTCCATCGCCAACCTTGAAGAACAGATGTCGGGCGCTGTGATAGCCATAAACGCCGCCGTTGCGAAGCTAGGGGAGGACACCCCAGCATGCCGAGCAGCCGACGTGACCACGGGTCTTCGAAGCCAGCCTGAAATAGCGGGAGTGGACATAGACAACTTAGCCCAAACGTTTGAAAATGACATCCTGCAAAAGGCGCTAAGCATCCTTTATGAGGAATGTGAGAAGAAGCCCCCCCGCACAGGCAAGCGCCACCCCCCCAGGGTAATCACACGGCAAGTCAGGAAACTACATAAGGAACACAGGAGCCTTAAGCAGGAACTCGAGGCAAACCTGGGCCGCACTACGCAACAACACGACAGGCCCCCCACAACAAGCCCCCACATGCCCGACACCCAGGAGACCAACCCAATCAACACTGGCAGCACGCACACGGAGACAGAGGCCACCCCAAACGACACCAGTCCGAACACGGCAGCCTCCACACCCAGTAGCATCGACATGCTAAAAGCAGCCATCAAAACGAAAGGAGACGAACTCCGTCGCCTCATTAAGGCAGTTACCCGCAAACAGGTAGACAAGGCAAAACAAAGATTCCAACGCCTCATGGCAACACAACCAAAGAAAGCTCGGAAAACAATATTCAATAACTCGGACCAAGAAAGAGGCACCCCAGCGATCCTCCACCCCGCCACTGGACAATTATGCACCGAGCCCAACACCATCTTAGCATCCCTACACCACTACTTCAAGGAGCAGGCTGCCCCGGTAAACGGCCCCAAAACTGGCAAATTCCTCCCCAGCGACGCACCGAGAACATACCCATGGCTCGCTCGAAATGCATTAGACCCCTTCAACCTCACAGCCCCCACGTCTCCCATGGACCAGGCGCTGTTAACACAAATCTGCGACTGGACCAACTTTCAGACATGCATACAACACCTCGCCCGTGGGAAGGCCACGGGACCAGATGGAATACCCAACGAGCTCCTGAAGGCACTCCCGGAAGACGCACAGCATGCTCTGCACAATCTTATGAAAATCATGTGGGCCAAGGCCCGTACGCCCCGAAACTGGACCCTCTCGGACACCGTACTCATACCCAAAGCGGGCGACCCGCCCCCAGACCCCCTCCTCATTAAGAACAAAAGGCCCATCGCACTCGCCAATACCACCTACAAACTATGGACCAGCCTCATCACCGCGTCCATCGGCGAGTTCGCGCCCCTAGCCAACCTGTTCAGTGAATCCCAAGAGGGCTTCCTACGGTACCGCAACACAACCCGACAGATACAGAACCTGGTTAATGCGATAGAAGACGCCGGCCTCACGAAACAAGACCTCTACGTCCTGTACGTGGACTTCTCCTCCGCATTTAACACAATAGACCACGACAAACTCCTACAAATCATGTACGACCTGGGCCTGCCCCTCGACCTAATCGAAGTCACCCGAGACCTCTACAGCAAGGCGTGCACGCGAATCCGCACTGAGCATGGATCCACCGAACCCATACCCATAGAAAGAGGCACGGTTCAGGGAGACACGCTGTCCCCCGCTCTCTTTATAATATTCATAGAACCACTCCTTAGGTGGCTGCACGTAGGGGGCCGCGGGTACCAGTACGGCTGCCTCAGCGGGCAACTCAACAAGCGCTACAATCTGAGCTCGGCCGCCTACGCTGACGACATAGCAGTACTCACCAACACCGCGGCCGACCTCCAAAGGCAGTGCGATAAGATAGCAAAATTCTCAGACTGGGCTGGACTCCAAGTCAACCATGCCAAATGCAAAGTCACTGGCATCCTACACAAAATGGCTGATAGAGACGGCGGAATGAAAGGCCCCACCAATGAAACCATTCTTCGGAAACAAATAGGCACCCAGATTAAGATAGGCACCACACCCATACCCTACCTCCCGCCCACGGAAGCATTTAAATACCTCGGTGTACACATCACCATGACCCTTAACTGGTCCAAACAGCTTCACGAAGCTATCAAGGCCATAAGGGAACAGGGCGAACTGATCCGAACATCACTTGCATCACCGGATCAAAAACTCCAACTCATCAAGACCAACGTACAGACGAAGATTATCTACGGGTTCGCTGCCATGGCATACACATCAACCGACCTTGCCCTGTTAGATCGCATGGTAGCCAGCCTTGCCAAGAAATGCTACGGCCTTAAACCAGGCTTCCCCACCCGAGCCATCCTCCTTCCAACCAACAAATTCGGACTCGGCCTGGGATCCCTTCTCCCCGAATACGTACGGCATGCCAGTCGGACCCTCGTACAGGCACTGAACGACAATGGGCGCCTCGGCACAGTCACTCAAGCACTGCTCTGCTATCAATACGCCGCCATGGGTACCCTTCCTGCGTACGACATGCGGAAGGAAGGCCGGTTCTACACAACCCTGAAACGCATAAGCCTCCTCAGAGACAACGGTCTCGAGATAACGAAGATGGGCAGCAACCTTGCCCCCGCCGTGAACACCATCTTCCTGGCGCTCCAACGTACCTTGCCACAATGCACCCCTGACACAACCCTCCCGCTACGGCTTCTCTTACCCCTCACCGAAATCGGCCTAAACCTCCATGACCTCATAGACAAGAACACCAAGAAGCACCTGATCGACACAGATGAGCTCGCACGGCTGTACACCCGGCGGCGAACCATACAGAACCGACACAAAGTCGCCCTCAACCGCCTCAGCTTAGCACTCAGCGGTCTGCAGGCCCCCAACGCAGAAGCAGGCAACCCCACTCCCGACCCTCGCAAACATAACGACACCAAACCCCTTGCTGAATACCAGCGACGACTCCCCGACATCCCCACCCTAAGTGGCCTGATTCACAACACCACTGTACCGGCCCCCAGACGAACCCTCGTCCCCACCCTCACACCGTTCCTTGTACACAGTGACACGACCACCAGACATGTGAACGCAACTAGACATGTCGCAACAACACACGCTGCTACTGCCGAGGTTGAAATGACCGCAGCAAGACCCATCGGGCCTCCCGCACGGCGTAAAACCAAACCCGGCGCACACCGACGGCAACAGGCCTTCATAGACACCAACACACGGGTGCACAACACACAAGTACGAACCACAACATCGCAATCCCACAGGCTCCAGGCCGCCCTAGAAGAACATGATGCACGCAACCGAACAACGTACAGACAAGCACAGCACTACGCAACAGCCATGTACGCAGACCTCACCCGGGTATCTCGTAAACTAAAGAAATCCCTCACCGACGCGAAGCAACACCTTCTCTCAACGCTCAATTCCCCACCGACCTCCACCCCGGGAAACAGGAACGGACACCACCGCCCAATGAGCGCAACCCTACAAGCCAAACTAGACCAAAATGCCGCCGCAA
Source organism: Astrephomene gubernaculifera (assembly GCA_021605115.1). NCBI lineage: Eukaryota > Viridiplantae > Chlorophyta > Chlorophyceae > Chlamydomonadales > Astrephomenaceae > Astrephomene > Astrephomene gubernaculifera. The sequence continues at coordinate 501,372 of BMAR01000042.1, read as the reverse complement.
ACCCCGATGGCAACCCCGTAATGTCCTACCTGCACGACGAAGCCGAACGCGCCCCGCTGGCCGCCACCAACGCGGCCCAGCAACCGGGGTACCACCCCAACCCGCAGCCGCCCCCTGATGGCCACACGCAAAGGGAAAGGCACAAGGCGTCACGCACGATGCAGAAACACACCCTCAATTGGCTGCGAGACGAATCCGGACCCATAGCCGCACACATCGCCGCCCACCCCCAAGACACGACAGCCGCCAACCAACTCGTGTACGGTACATACAATGGAACCGAGAGGGTGCGCAGCATCATAGACGGCCCCTCCACCATGCGAGAGATTACCGAGCGAGAGGCTAAAAGAGCAGCAAAAACCCGAACATCCAGCAGGCCACCCGCCCTAGACCCCGCCCCGCATGCTACAAGCGAGACACACGCACGCTACTATACAGTCGACTGGTCACCTACCATCATCACGCCCTTGGCGATACGCGCGTACGAAGCAATGGGCTACCATCCACGGCTCTCCAGGCCTGCAATACGGGAGCTGGGCAGAGGGGGTGGTAAGCTCTTACGCTACGTCGAATGGGAGCCTAGCAAAATGCCGGAGCGCGACATAGCAATACAGGATAACTGGGCGGCCCTACTCGCCACCCACAACGCCAAAAGAGTTAGGCGCGGCACCGGTGTAAACCCAACACCACCGCCCGACAATAACCTCACTAACGAGCAAAGGCAAGGACGCTGGGCCCCGCCCATATCCAGAAGGATTGAGCATGGAAGCCTCACAAGGGCCCACACAACACTCGTCAGCAGTCCATGCAACCCCGACAGCGATATCCACCCCACTGGAAAGTACCACATCCAAACCGGGGCGCCACCCATGTCCCCCCCAGCCGGAGGGCCCGCAATGCCGGCAACAATCAATGAAGACACCGCCTACGTATACAGTCCTAGGGGAATCTGCCTGGGCACAATACCCGCCGCACGCCTACTCCTTCTACGGAAGCGTTACCTGCACATGCAGTCCACACACAGCGAGCTCCACCGCAGCCTCTCAGGAGGCCGCAGCTTTGAGGAAAACGTAGCCCGCCTCCTCCTGCGGAACCAAAGCAACAGGAAACTCGGTAACCAACAAAAGCCAACGGGCACCCCGCCCGAGCTCATGGAGGCCTTAGGCACCGCCCTCCAACGGGTGAACCCAGATAGCCCCACCACAGAACGTTTCGGCACACCCCTTACGTGCAGCCCCCTGACAGAAGCCTACTTCAGCGACGAGGTGGAAGACCAACTATTCGGTGCAAACCTGGGGGCCCTCTCAACCCCCTTCACAGGCAGCACGGTTGCCTACCCAGCCCATGATGCCCCCTCCGCTCTCCGAGCAGCTACATGGGCAGTTGCCAGCGCAGAATGGGCACCCTCACACACCCGGTGCATCACCTTCCTGATTGCCCCGTGCAAACCAGCTGCCCCGCACACGAAAATATACGACACACCCTACGCACGCAGAATCGCAGAGATCCAAATAGCACACCCTGGCGGTGAACCCCTGACCCCCACCCCCGAAGTGGTTCCGGGCACTGACCACCGCCCCCGCCCACGCAAATTGGAGATAATCCTAATTACCAATGAAGCCGGGCTCACCTCTCTGAACGCGGAAGCATGGTCCTTCCTGAAGGCGCGACTCAGACGACTCGGCGCCAAATCCATTCCCGACGACCTGTCCGATAGACCTCGTCGCGACCCAGGAAAGCGAGCATATAGCCAGCGAGTACTCCAAAGAATCAAGGCGTTCGCAGCCTCCCCACCAGTACCTCCTCGCCCGACAGTCACGGTCAGCGCATCGAATACGGACGCGGCTCGTAGCCCCGCAGACACTCCCTCTACGCGACGGCACCCTCTGAGATACAACCCAAACGCAATCATCTATACAGATGGGAGCAAGATCGAGTGCAAAACAGCCAATGGAGAGCAACACGTACGACTCGGAGCCTCAGTCCACGATCCGCAAGGACTCACCCTACACGTCAACCCCAATGGAAACGGAGTGACAATGACAATCCAACGAGCCGAACTGTCTGCAATCCGCGCGGCACTGGAAGCCCACTCAGAACGGCCCCACCTGATTATCGCAACTGACTCACTGGTTTCAATCCACCTCATCAAGCGATCTATCACTGAACCCTGTAAACTACACATCTCCAAGCACCGTCCCCTACTCGAAAGCATTGCTCAACACTTAGCGACCAGAGCACGCGAAAACAAGTATACCACCATCCTGAAGGTGAAGTCACATACAGGAATCACTGGAAATGAGGCAGCAGACAAGGCGGCAACGGCGGCGGCCCGCGGCGAGGTGGCCCCCGATGTCACCGAAACGGCAGATAACGCTCCATACGACAGGATATGGTGGGTGAAAGACGGAGCACGCAACCTGTACGCGACAGACCTCAACAAGGGCATCACGAACCTTCTCCCAGCCAAAACCCAGAAAGGATACACTAACGATACTCAGTACACGGCCCTATGGGAGGAACACGGGAAAGACCTCTGCCCTAAAGCAAGCAACGCCGCATTTACCATGCGACACGCGCACACGCTAGTCAAACGTGCATTTGACGCCAGATGGGGCCAGCTCTTCCATGAAGGGCTCAGGCGCCGGTTCAAGATGCGCTCTCGACACCCCACCCGCTGGCACCCGGACACCCCTCCCGAGGACCGTGGGCACGGACCCCCCTGCCCCGTATGCCGTAAGGCCTGTGACTCAGGGGGCCACATCCTGGGTGGCTGCAAAGATCCGCGAATGCACGGGACATGACGGAGCTGTCCGTATCGTAGCGGATGCCATACACAAGGGGCAGCACGGAGGGAGTTACATGATCATGGACGCGGGAAAAGAAGAAGAGCTCCCAGAGTACATCGCGGGGAAACGTCTACCCGAATGGCTCCGACCCCCACACACCGAAGCATCAGAGTGGGACAAGATGAGACCTGACATCCTAGTCGTACAGGGCCTGCCAGCCAGCAATAACACGATGCAGAACTCCCGGAAGCGCACACGAAACCCAAAACCCTACCCTATCCACATCCTTGAGATAGGCTACGCGGGAGACCTCAGACATGCTGACAAACAGCATCAGAAGGCCAACCAGCACAAGCGCCTTGCCGAACTACTCAGGGCGGATGGATGGACCGTGCAATACACCACTCAGGAGGCCATCAGCCTAGGAGTAGGAGGCACCATCCGCAAAGACCTTCGAAGAACCCTCATAGACCTGGGAGTCACCCCAAGCAAAGCCACAAAGTGCTGCGAAGCACTCCACCACCACGCCCTTACCCATCTCAACAAGATAGTCAGGTGCCGAAGGATGCTAGAAAACAACCCACGAGCAACCCTCCAAGAGGAGGGATAAGGACACATGCGATCTCTGACCACGTCGATGGTGGTGCTGGCATCCAAGGGCTGACCCCCTTCAGTGCCTCACCCCCTTAATCCACGCCAGGGCTTGCCCGGCGTAACTATTATTATTATTATTATTATCAGACGCGTCATCGCCTATGTCGTGAGGCAACTACTCCAGCCGGCCGGCCTGCCCTATGCTGATGGACCTGTATGAGATGAGGGAGTTTTTTGCTATTTATTTATTTGCTTTTAATGCTAGCAGCTGGGGCGGTGGAGCTGGGCTGTCCCGCTCACCAGAAGACCCACACGGTCTCGGTCTGACGGCGGCCTACATCCCTGCGAGCGTCAGGTCTGCCATGCAAGAACCCTATGCCGCTAGCGTCGTCAGGTGGTGTCCACCCTGCCTCCTTCCAGCCTCTGCTCCCCCCGCCACCTAGCAGCAGCTCCGCCGCCCCCCGCAGCACCGCCTGGTCCCTCCTGCCTAGCCGCACGAACGCACACAGCACCTGAGGCAGCTGACAAGGACTCAGGCGGTGGGGCTAGGGGCGGCCACATGTGCACGGAAACTGGCGGTGGCGGCGCGGAGGAAGACGCTGTCGGCGTGGTGTAGCAAGAGCTCATTAGGAAATGTGGCAAGTATGTGGTTGGGCACCCTTGCATGGCTGGCACATGCAAACAGCAGCTGAATAAGAGGACTGGGGGGAGGGGGGCGAGGCCTTTTTTGCCATATGTTTCGGCGTAATTTGCAAGTCGTTTGCAACGTCCATATAACAAATTATCGACTTGAACAATGCTAATGTACGCTGTATTGCTTTACCCTGACATCACTATCGCATCGATTGGGGATCGTGACACCAATGAAAAAAGACACATGCTTCTGGGTACAATACACGTCGGAGTGTTTGCCTCTTCCCAATTTTCCTGCAGCCCTGTCCATGTTATGGAGAGCGCTGTTGATGCAAAATCATTAAGCGTTGAGCACATATACTTCTTCCGAAGTTGTCTAAACGGTTTCCGCAACCAAGCGTAGCAATTGCGGAAACCGTGGTTTCCTGTGTTCGTACAGCAAAGCGATTGGGGTGGTCGTACGGTTGTACGACTGCGTGAGCAGTGTCTTAGGGAACGCGGTTGCGTTGAGTTAGTACTTTCGCGAGATTGTTCGTCAGGTCTGACACCGCCGTGTCACGTCGCACCATACTGCGAGGTCACTTGTGCACGTTACACAGTGGACCAACACTCGCTCCCCATCCCCTTCAGAAGAACCTCTTTCTCTGCTTGCAGGTACCCAAAGCGTCGTCGGACGCAATGCTGGAAACCAATAGTTCAAACACTTCCGGGTTGCTCATTTCAATGCCGCACATAAGAAAGAAATATATTTTGAGACTGCGCAGGCTCGCCTCCAAGGGGGTTTTGGTGCACCATGTAACGCGTGTAATCCTTACCATCCCTCAGGGACAAACATCTATTTGAAAAGTGCGCAGTTTGCGCAAAATTTAATAATTATGTTTGGGCCTGCACGATTAAGGAGAAACCTCTGGGGACCCTTCCTTCCCCCAGCATGCCCCAACCCCACTTCAGCTACGCTTGGCCAGCCCCTGGCTGCATACTAGTGTGCCCAACCTAACCCGAACGGTGTGGGTAGAGCTGTCTTGATGATCTATGACCCATATGCGCGAACCTCAAACATAATAGCAGAAAATGGCCCTGCGCGATAATTACAACAAGGTACGGTATTACAAAAGGCCGGGCGGAGCGCATGCATGGAGACAAGGGCACACTTGCCATACAACCAACCTGGGCCCATAAATCTTTGCCTTACTTACAACCCCAAGTAAAATACAAGCATATGTACAGCCCACAAATTTCATTTGAAATGGCTCTTGGAGCCTTTTCTCCAGCACCTACTGTTGAGGCGGGATTCACTTAAGCCCCATTGCTTACTGGTGGGGAAGTTCTAGCCCCAACTGACGTGGACCAAACATCTCTAAAAGCCGCCCCTAACGACACATTACGGTAGCAAGAAGCACGCGCACGAAGGAATTCATTGCCGCAATATTTTGAATCTATATAGCACAGGAGGAGAACTGGAGCACCTACGGGCACCCACTCCTGCTCTCATACCCCTAACACAAACGCGCACCCAGCATGCCCTCATACCATCAAGCAACCCGAACTCACTTGTGTTAAATGCCCCACATTTGTTTTGTTTTAGTCCTCTACAGTACCGGCTTCTGTGTCCCCAGTTGACAACTTGTCGGCAACCGAATTCCCTCAACACCATCAGCAACCCGGTTACAGTTACTCCGACGCTATGTCTGTAACGGGAGATAAAAACGCTAGAGAAGACACTATGCCTTGAACACCCTCCGGCATTTCCCCACCCCTAGCCAAGGCCCTGCCCGGCTAGCCATCAAACACGCTTGCGGATTAAAAGCCGGGGGCAAACTCCTAAGGAAGATAACTACTGCGCGTGCTGCCAAGGGTGCCTACAACTCCCTAGCACCATCACTAATAATGAACTAACCGGGCTCCCCAACAAGCAATGCGAGCCGCCCGGACGTGTGCTAACAAAGGCAAAGCACCAAACCAATCTACCCTTGCTACAGCCTGGTAACAGCCTACCCCGAACATCATAGCAGCCAGTGCGGTTGACCTTGACCATGTTATTTATTTGACTTAAGTGTAATAAAAATATAAGAAAGAAGACAAACAAACTACGGGGTACCCCTTACTACATTATACCCGCCGCAGCCTCATGTGTTGGTACATGACTGCTGCCCCGCCTCATGCTCCCTTGTCTCCACAGCATGACGAAGAAAGCGGCGGTAGCATCCAACAACATACCTAAACAGACACAATGGCAAACCTATGCCCCAACCCAGTCACTAAAAGATACGATCCTGCGCAAGCAAATCATGACACTATGCTCCCTGGTTCCTGCCCGCATGCACCAAGCGATCAGTAGAGGCCCTGGCACGCATGTCACGACGCAGCAGTGCAACAAAGCTCGGCAGCACGCATCTACCTGCACGACAGGGGCATGCTGACCCTTCTAGGTGCCATCGACGCCCTCCACCCCTCCACCTCCTGCTGCCCGCTTGACCAGCCTAACGCGCCGTGTGCCTCGCCGCTACCTCATGACGGCCAGCCGCCTAAGGTCCGCCACAGCCGCCTGAAGTTCCGACGTGCGGGCATGCTGCCTCTCCATTTCTTTCTGCTGCTTTTCCATCGCCTTCTGCTGCTCCTCCTGCATCTGTGCCAGCTGCTCCTTCACCTCCCTCCGTGTTTCCAGTCCGACCTGCCATACGCTGGCCTGCACGCCCCAATCGACCTGCTTTTCCTCCCTTTTGACCTCCGACAGCCTTTCGGGGCTCAGCCGGCCCTCCACTGCCAAGGCTACCTCTGACTTGGTAAAGCCGGCGTTGCGCAAAGCAAGCTCCAGTTCCCTCAATGTGATGGACTGCGGCAAGGAAAGCGAATGCCAGCATAGTTGGCTAGGAATGCAACTGTGCAAGATAAAGCCATGAATGCAGAAACCGTATCGTGACATGCTAACGTTGGGAGCGCTTCAAGTAGCTGCAACACTGGTATCTCAAAGGCCCCACATTGTTCATGCACAGGCATACTGGGATAGGATCCCATCCGTTTATTAAATTCGTGCATCTTCGAGACATACCTTTTCGGCCTCGTTATCTAAAAGGGGAAACCTCCAACGAGTCTCCACAGGTTCATAGCCCCGAGCATCACGGCCTGGAATATAGCCCTCGGAGATCTGAACGAAAAAGCGACGGTGGGATGTGATAACAAGAGGCTTGGAGGGTGCAACCTTTGCGGCGGAGAGGGGCACAGCAGGCAAGGGACACATGCCCTTGCATAATCAATGCACGGCAAACACCGGAGGGCTGAACCTGCTAGTACGTGCCACTGGTAGTACAGGAAACCCGGGGTCTTAAACCCTGATCTAAACCAACTACGTGCCACAACAAATGATGGACAGCACAGATATGCCAGTTTGTCACAATTATTGCCGTTGTCAACGCAATGAAAACCTGAGGGGTCATGCGTCTGGCTTGCAACACAGCAACAGACTCACCGATTCAGCCGACAGAGAATCTGAAGGCTTCGAGCTGCCGCCAATTGGAGCCGCAGGCAGGCTTCGCGCCTCATGCGCGGTGCCCGACTGAGACTCTGGAGGGTCTGACGACGGCTTCGGAGCCACAGGCAGGCTTCGCGCCGCAGGCTTGAGGATGCCGAGGGGAAAGGGAGAGACGTGGGGTGATGCAAGGTGCGTGCGTAAGGAAGTAACAGACTTCCATGAGCAAAGCAAACGATAAGGGGGTGGTACCACTCAACGGCTCGGTTTGTATAGCAGAGGCTTACTGCGTGCAGGAGAGGTCTGCTAATCACGCAATGTTGTTGTTGATGATGATAATGATGATGTGATGTTGCATGGCAGATGTTTGGAGCCTCCTGCCGGCAGAGGCTCGCAGATGCCAGTTTCCGAGGGCTGCTAGTAAGGCCCGTAACAGCTTCCATAGCTTGGCACCACTGCGCCTAGGCTACACCAGCCTCCCCGCCGCCCGCACATAAGCAATCGTGGCTGGTCCACAATATACCTACCTCAACAACTCCTCGCTTCCAGATTGAGGAAACACGTCCCAGCAGTCCCTAAGGAGGGCGGCATTGTGTGAATACCGTACATGGTCAGTCAGTGAAGCAGCGGTCAGCAACACGCTACAGGTGCACAAGTAACTGAGATGCAAGGGTGCCGGTCCGACCTTTAGCATGTTTTAGCATGCCTAGTTCTGCACCATCACAGGCTCACCCAGCCGACCAGGATTCTGAAGATGTTGGAGGTCACATCGACGGCATATGATGTTAGCAGCATGACCAGCAGCGCGACCCAGAGTATAGTCACATAGTATGGCAGCCAATACGCCAGCCAGAATGGTAGGGTCGCGGGGAACAAAGCAGCAACCAGAAGCCCGTAGCTTAGCCAGCGAGTGGCACGTCTCCAATCCTGTGGGCACGCGAACGGAGGGAAAGGATGATAATGTCGGTGTCTGGACCATATATGGTCGAAAAGGCTGAGCTCTTCTACCCAAAAGAAGGCCAGTACATACAAGGGGAGCGTGTCAGCTTCAGCAAAGCTGTAAAACATGCGCAGCCTCATTCCCCCTGCTGAGGACAGGACAGCACGATGAGCACTGGGATTGCAAAGCATGTCTGCCCGTGTCCCGTGACATCTCTCGTTTGAAACGCGACCCCCCCCCCCAATGGATGGAAAGCTAGCGCGCCTTGTTGGGGATGCAGACACCCTAAAGCCGGGAAGGTGACATCCCTTGTTTAGGAAGCTGATGCCCCTTGCTCGAGGAGTTGACGCGTTCTATGCATGATTAAATGCCCCCCCTTTTCCAGTATTGGCTGAAAGGCAAGTCATATTAATGATTTCGACAGGTATGGACTGCTAATCCACTAGACACACGTTTTCGGGGCAAGGCAAGTAAACACATGCAGGCAGGGGGCCAGGGGGGACGTTGCCCCTCGATGCCGCATCAGGACACGGGCTCCACTGAAACACGTGCGACCTACTTGCTCTTGGGCGGTAGCAGGTGTTGGCGTACTGTCGTCCCTAATCATGTTGCGGTATTTACGGAAGGTGAAGTAGATGACGCAATATGGCGTACTTGCGACATGGACCGCCCAGTACATCACCATCAGGACGGGGTGCATAGTCAGCAGGTACACCAGGTACGGTATGGCCTTGGTTCCGGTGGGGTACTGCCGGCCTGGAGGTGGTGGAACCCACTTCTGGATCAGTCGTGATACTCCAAACTTACTTCACCAATTAACTATTCCTGTGACAGCCAATGGGAGATAAGAAACTATATATGGCAGTTCATTATGCTATTGCACCAGCCACTGAGCCAGTTCTTATGGCTCATGTATGCATGCTCAAAAGACCTTTGCACTAGAGTGCAGAAGTTAAACGCTGATCTTGCAGTTAGGACCCATGTAGGGTTACAAACCCAAGATGGGGTCTGGCATACACTGTAGGGGAGCCCATCCAATGGACGGGGAGGCCTCTTTGGTTGGACGCACAACCCAACATAGAGCGCACACACATCGCCTACCGTCGCCATTCTCCAGGGTGCCACTTGGCAGCCATGACAGCAACAGCAGAGGTAGTGAGAACGGTGCACCCAGCAGATGACGCTCTACCATATACTCGTAGTGATGCAGCTGCTCGGCGGCCTGGAACCGAGACTGCTTAGCAAACTGCAGGCAGCGTGGGGTAAGAAGTAAGGCAGGCTTCAGGAGCAGTGTCAGGTTGGCAAGGTAGAGACACGATAGGCGGGTATGTCCATGTACAGACAGCAGACACGTTTTGGATGCATTAGAGCATGTACTGTCAGACGGAAGGGTTGAGACTCGGAAGCCCCTGGTGATCAGGGCAGTATTTTATTGTCACAATAGAGGGGCGAGCGAGCCAGTGAACGCACCTGCTCAGGCTTGTAGTGGTAGCTCATGAGAGCGATGAGCAGGTTTGCCATCACGACCGTGGCCATCAGCGTGAACAGCATTGCAAGGATGTTGCCGTACAAGTTGTATAACTGGTTGTGCTCTTCATCCATCAGCCCAAACATGCTTTCCCCGACGAAGGTGCGGAAGAGCTGGACAAGAACCAAGGGGAAGGTGCTGAGCTCCGGAATGCTCACATGGGACCTTTATTGAGGGAGTTTGGCAGGAGGACAAGAAAGTTAAAAGGTTACAGCTGGAGAGCGGAGACTAAGTATTCCTGTAAGGTGACTGAATGGCATTAAATGCATGCTGCAACACCAAGAGATCCAACCAAATCCCTGGCGATGTGACCCACCTAAAAACGGAGAAGAAGCTGAAGCCCACGCCAAACATCAGTACGACGCCAGGAAGCGCAAACTTCAGCACCTGTTATGGTGTGAAGGATATGTACAGGTGACTTCAGATAGCTCGTAACATCCATTCCATGCAACCAACTGGCACTACCGCCTATCCTTGCTAGTAAGCGCCTGCTGCAGGTGCTAACAGTGCAGGTGCATGACATTGACAGCATGATGCATGACTGGCAATGTTACCATCGTTCTCCAGCCTCCCAACCCAGGGCATCCCTGCGCTGGCAACTATTTGCATCACTATCCAGCCCCACCTCACGAATCATCAGGTTGATGATCATGAGCAAGCTGCCGAACCCTTCATATAGGGGAATGAGGTACTGCAGGATCCGGGACCAGACGAGGATGGAGGCCGTGCTGTACAGCAGCTCCTTGGCCGTGCAGATGTCCTCCCAGCGGGGATTATCCTTTGCCAATATCAATGGTCATGGAACGACAAGGATCACCGTTAATTTTCAGTGACTCCATTTATATGTAATAATAATGTCTGATTCCACTGCTGCATGTGGTGATCAGTGCAAGCGTGACTGGAAGCCCCTTTTCAACGTTTTTCAAGCCTCCATACACCACAATGAAATGACTGCACGCACCTGTCCCCCTGGCAGGCCCCACATGGCCACCTTGAGACCGGCGCACGTCACCAACATGGCCACCAGCAGCGCCTCCACAACGTTGAAGCCATTGGAGTAGTACCGCGTTAGGCAGCCGTGATACTGGTAGATGAGCTCCTGGACCTCGTCCACCACCATACCCGCGATGTACAGCACCAGCACCACGTGCTGCCACACCAGCCGGAACTCGTCTGGGGTGTAGCAGGATATTGGTTAGTTTAAGAGCCATCCAGACCTAACATTTGTCAGATGTGTCAGCAAGCTGCCTGATGCATGGACACCAGCCCCACCTAAGACTCCTTCAAACGATGCCAACAGCAACTCCCTTTACTTGCACTGCTTCACATGCCTCACCCGTCATGAGCAGCACATGGTGGTACACGTACAGGAAGAAGCCCTCAAGGAAGAGCTTGAACACCCAGCGACCTCGCGGGGACTCGAAGAAGCGGGGGCCACTGTGGGGATTGAGGGCAAACACCAAGTAATAAAGGGTACCTAGAAGCATGCATGGAGGCAGGTTGTCGTGGAACAACGCATAACAGGAATGCGCATCACCCGTGTTCCCTTTTACTAGGGAACCATGGTAATGGTCATTCAACATGGACTTTGCCCATGCACATACATACTCACTTCCAAATTATGGAAGTTTCGCTGAAGTTGCGCACACGGCCTAAAGAAATTAACTCCACCAGAGAGTTGACGTCCTGCAAAGGCATGGGGCTAACATGAAACAGCACTGATTGGCTCTGCTCATCATGCATGCACGCATGGGAAGAGCAGATCAGCAGCAAACGGCTGTTCAAGATACATGTAATGCAATGCATCAATTGCAATGGGTGGTATCCCAAAGGGCATCCTAAGGTACCGGTATCCTAAAGGGTATCCTAAAGGACAGCCCACGGACTTGCGACAGAGGTCGGTGCCGTGCTCTGCTGGCTGCCGTGCTTTTGTCTGTACGAACCAATGAGAGTTCATGTAAAGCAGCAATGCGTTGCCCATATGGCAACGCAATCCAAGTCTTGACACAAATAAGGAAGCTCACCCTGAAGGGTGTACTGTAAAATTCCCGAAACTGTTTCAACACGGACTCAAGTTCGGAAGCCAATCGCGGGTGCACTTGGGTGACGTGTCTATCTTCAGCAATCCATCGCTTCCACATCAAGCCTTGTATTGCAGGTGCCGACATGAAGTCCAGGTCGACGGTGTCGAATGCGATCTGCACCGGGCTGGCCTCGCTGACGGACTTTATGACACTCATGGGCTGCAGCACGGCGTGGAGGGCCCGCTCATCGGTATCCAGGTGCCCCAGCAGCTCAACGGCCACTGCACGGAGTTTAATGGCGAGCTCCCTGCGGTTGCAGCAGTTTGGCCCATTCCAATGTGGCAGTGGCAAGACCGTTATGCCCTTGGCACAAATGGGGAGGAGGCATGACAAACGAATGCGGCCAAGCATAGCTTCATGTTGCCAACGTACGGCATGGTACTGACTTGTTGTCAGAAAACAACCTCCAGGACTGCAACTTGCATGAATGGACCCCTTCGTGACACCTCACCTCCATTCCTTCGCCTTTCCCCCGGTAGATCTTGCCTCCTGGGCGGTGAGCTCCTGGGCAAATACCATGGCAGCAGCGACCGGGTTGCGGTGGCGGACCAGGTATGACAGCACGAAGTGCTGCATACTGGAGTATCCATGGCAGACGACGTCCTCCTGGAGGATGACTCTGGGAAACGGAGGGGCGCATGGAGGTCGGGGGAAATTGTTCGCCTGCAGCACATTTGCGTCATTCATGCCAGCAACAGGATGGCTAGTGTATGAGTGAATAAGCCCCTTGAGTAGGTTTGTGCACAGGAGCTACAGTATCCCGGCAACAGTAGTGCTGCTGCAGGCAGGGCGCGAGCAAGGATGAAGCCCTTGGTTCAAGCCCCAAGCAAGCCACTTAAAGCCATATCCGACAGCATCGAGAACTACCTGAAAGTTGCAACATCTATCTCCGCACCCTCCACCACCAAGTACATCAGCGCCTCCCAGTAATCCCTCCTTATTTCTGGCCACAAGAATGCCAGCAATGCCGAGGGTGGCATCACCGTGACCAGCAGCTTGTCCTCGCCGTTGACGGTGACCCAGAAGGGTAACTTGATGTAATCAACGAGTTCCCTGCACGTTTTCAGAATGCTCTGTTGACCTATGGTCCAGATGTTTTCAATATATACACAAATAGGAAGGGGTCGCACATGCAGACTACAGAGGAAGTCTACCAAGTAAGGGGGGCAGCACCAAGTTATAGGAAAGCCCTTTGCATGTAGCTCACCCAGCCTCACCTGTACACTTCCACCATAGAAGTCAGCAGGGCAAGATTGGCGATGTTGAACATCATGATATCCCGCAAGTAGCCCTCCACCTCCGCAAGCATGTCTTTTTTGGAGGGAGCTTCCGTGTATTCGTCGGCTGCCTGGTCGGACCTTTCAGTGCAAAGTCCCCCCGTCATACCCTCTGCATTGAACACCCGGTAGGGGAAGCAAGGATAGGATATTACTCCCCGTAATGCTCGGCCAAACCAAGATGGACTGTTAACAAAGCAGCAAGGGCAACACAAGTAGTACATAGGCTGGGTTTAGCTGGACAACAGAACCTACGTACACCATACGGGATGATGATGAGCCTGATTTTGGATCACACCTCTCCACGTGTACCGCCCCATGCATGTTGTCTGTATGCATGCATCTCTTGGAGCTACCCCAGCCTAGCCCGGATACTCACCAGGGTAGTGCTGGGGCCCCTCGTACTCGAGCGACATGCGCCTAGGGGGCTCCTCCACCTCCTCACCCTGGCCAAGCTTCTGCCACGCCAGCAGGTACGTGTAGCCGCGACCTTGCTTACCCTGCGGCGCTCCGAGTACATAGCGGACGCCAGGCATGCACTGGTGCTTGCGCTGCCAGACGACGAGGGAGAACTCTGGGCGCCTGGAACTGTCTAGCGCATCACTATTGGCTCTCAAGGCGCACCAGGTCAAGCACCTAAACTCTCGGACTAGCCACTCAGGGATCTTTGAGCCGGCCTCCAGCAGCACGTACAGCTGCGCTCGCTCGGTGAAGGTCACCTCCAGATAGTCGGAGCCGCCTAAGCTGTAGTGGTCCCGGAAGGCTGTAAACGAGTACGTCGTGTCGTGAAGGAGGTCATGAGTAAGTTCGCAGGGTAAGGGTGGTATGGTGTCCCATAGCTGAACCCGACACTTTGGGTATGTAAGTGTAAACATTCTTTCCGGCTCTACAAAGCCATGACAGGGTATGAGGAGCTCTTGCAGGCCGAACTTGTGAAGAACAGGCGTTGCCTGTGCTTCACTGCTGGGAGCTGCATGCTCGGTTGGAACCCTAGGGTCGCTAATCGGGGCGCGGGACTCAGACTCATCCTGGCAAACTCCAGGGCCACGTTGTAAACCCCCATGAACAGTGTCCAGGGCATTGTCTATCCGTTGGAATATGCCAGAATCCGAGTTGCTGCCGCCCATTTGGATTTCATCAAGGGTTGCTAACGCCGGGGCATTCGGCGTCGGAAGTTCTTGGCCGCGACGCATAACGATAGGTCTTGCACTGGAAACGATTTTGTTGAGAGGTCTAAATCAAACAGCGTTAGTGCTGAAGAGTACCATACGGGTCGCCGCTGAGAGGTCCCTGCCTAGTAGTGGTTGAGATGCAAGCGGGTATTTGTCATTATAATGTTGCAAAAGCGCTGTAATACTGCTAATACAGTCGCATGGGTGCCGCTGGTCCTAGGTCCGAAGCGACCTAGGCGTACGGCACCCGCCATAAGGATTCCCGCTTTCTGCAGCTTTCTGTGCTTTAAAAAGCTTTAATAGCTGCCCAATAATTTTATTGTCCTTTCGGGACAAAACACTATTGTTGCGCGCTCGCGACCGCGTCGTCAGCCCTCCCATCCAGCGAAGCTCAATGGCTTCCCCATTGAATTTCCGAAAGGAGAATGTCTATGCCCTGGACGAGCTTTATAACCAACAGGCAAGACCAATGCACTTTATTAGTTTTGCGGACTGCCAGGACATGCATGCGGAACTTGTCCGTTTTGAAGGTGTGACAGCAGCAGGCCGTGTTAAAGACGAAAGCCGTTACTGAGCATGGGTTGCTGACGGTGCGACCATCTGACTGCTTTCTCCCGACCAAACGACGCGCTGCATCCAGTCACATCTGCCAACAAGACTCTTGCATATGTAACCCTCTTGGACTGGGAACCCTTCATCACCACCAGCAGCGGTGGGACATCCTGCCGCTGCCCCAGAAGAAGAACCGCCACCCGCACTGCCACCTGCAGCACCAGCACCCTGCAGCATGGGAGCCTGCACCCAGCAGCATGGGAACCCATATCAATGAAATAAAGCTCTGGGGTAGGGGTGGAGGCCCTCCTAATGGCATAGGGCCAAAATCCGACCATCAAACTTTGTCACGCCTGTTTAACCCCACCTTCATGCTACCTAACAAGAACAGTTCCCAAAGTTTCAGCGCAATTGGCGATGGTCGGTTTCCCAGGTGGTGGCTTGGCGGGGGCTTCAGGGTAGGGGTGGAGGCCCTCCAAATGGCATAGGGCCAAAATCCGACCATCGAATTTCGTCATGCCCGTTTAACCCCACCTTCATGCTACCTAACAAGAACAGTTCCCAAAGCCATCAACCTCCTACAATATACAAGCGCGTAGATGAAGTTAGCCAGGGTACCCGCTTAAGTAAAGCCATGGAATAATGGGGTTTGGGGTTGGCGTATACACAGCTTAAGGGAAGGGAAGTGCCATCCAGCATGAACCATTCTTTCAAGGAAAGAGGAGAGACTACCCAAGGGAAATGCAGTTAAACTTGCCGGCATCGGAAGTAAGGGAAGGGGCAAGCTGTATGGCAAAGCTGTACTCACAAATCTCCTGCCTATCAATGAAGGGGTATGCATCCCCATCAGCAGCAGCAGCAGCCTGCCCCAACTCCACCATATCCCTCTCGCCGGCATCTTCGGAATATACTTCCTCGCTGAATATGAGGTCATCGTTGAACGCTTCAACGGCGTCTTCAAACACTACATCATCGTCATTGTTGTAGTCGGAATCGTAGCCAGAGGACATGATATCTCCATCTTCGCTCGCCATGGACTTATTGCGATAAGTATTCTTTCCGGTATCTAAGTGACTATTCATGAGCCTCTTATTGATATGACGACTCGGCTCAATATCAACATTCCTCTTTACTGCGAAGTATTGGCCTCAAAACGGCTGCACTGTTATTGATTTAGGATTAAAGCATAAGAATCTTAAAAGCAATAAGCGTCTTTTGCTGGGAAAAGTACGTGGACAGACTTGGAAGCACACTTTGAAGGTGGGCAAGGTTGATTTGAGCGCCCATTCACCTGGCTAACAATAAGGATTAATTACATTATACTGAAATGCGGTGGATTTCCACCGCAAGAGTGCTCCTACCCCCGTCGGGAGTCTGAGGTCGTACAGGGCCTCCTGGGCGCGTGCTGCGGTCGCTGTGCTCAGAAGCGTGCTATGAAACATCTTAGAAAGAATGCAATTATTCATGCCACATATTTCTATCTAAGTGCAGCCCATTTGGTATCCACCTCGCAATCGACCCAGCAGGCTTAACATAAGTAATTGTCCTTAACTTTATACAATGAAGTTATAATAACATGTAACCAAACATAGTGATTCAGATGTTAGTGTAGGTCTCCTAGTAGCTGAACACTCCGACGATGAAGCCGAAGCATTCCTTCGCGCTGCTCTCGGGTCAGATAGCAGCGGCGGTTATGAATCTGGGCATGGGAAAAACACCCTCGTTAATGTCTTAAAGAGTACTTTCCGAATATGTGCTGACCTGAAATCACGATTCCGGACCCCCCTCCGGCACATGCCTCTAGCCCTACCCTTGAGCCCTCTCCAAGTGCATACCCGCTTTTTCCGTCGCGTGTAGCATCACAACCCGAATGAGTCTGGGCATGGGAAAAACACCCTTGTTATTGTCTTAAAGAGTACTTTCCGAATATGTGCTGACCTGAAATTACGAAGTCCTTCACTTCATGCAAGAATGTTTTGTCAGCAGCCATGCAGTTGGTGCCTGAAACTCAGAAACGTAAACTTAATCCGTGCCCAGTACACGCTGTTGTCTCCGTCCGTGCTGGAGTGTTCAGCAGCACTTGCCATATGTTTGCGGCACATAACGCCTGCGTGCACTCTGTTGCGGCAGACGTATACAAGCAGTGGCATGGTACCTCAACCCCAGCGTCCAACAGCTTGCAAGGCGAGGGTATGGAGCCAACAGAGACAGGGCTCCAGCCAAACAGCAGCTGAAAACAGGCCTGTGGAGAAGGTGGTTCGAGAGGTTGCCTCTCGCCTATCAGTTGATTCGCTCAAGGCTACCATCCACAGAGCATTCACAGCAGGCCGGAGGCCCCCCACGGAACGTATGTCAGCCACGCTTGCTGCTGGACGGAGGGAGGCTGAAGCCTTGCGGTTTCTTGTCGAGTCCTAAGACCGCTACAGAGGGCCGGCGGCTTTGCGTATGCCAGCTGCGTCTCCTGCTGCACCACCGCCGATGCCTCCCCATAGCAGTGAGGTGCGGGCTTTAGCTGGTATCGTTTCGACGCTGCTCGTGACCATCCACGCAGCACTATCGGGGGCTAGCAACCTATCAGCTGACGATGTAAAGGCAGTTGCTGAAACTATGTCTGCGTGGGCAGCTTGGGTTATCCAGCGCAGCGCTGCTGCTGCAGGAGGTGAAGCCCGCTCTGATGCAGCAGCTGAGGGGCCAAGTGGTCAGGGAGCGGGCACAGCAGGGGCTAATGCGGCGCAAGACACAGCACAGCAGCAGGGTGTTACAGATGTAAATATGCATGAGGAGCTTGTTCCAGCTTGACGCGGTACGCACGCAAGGTGCAAGTAACGAACGACGTACCCATGCTAAACGCGTGTATAGAAGGAACGCTGCAATTGGTGTCAAGCGGAGGCGTCAAGGGGATTCTAGTGATAGGCAGGACGGGACTGACGGTGGTGTTGGGTATCTAAATACCTGCAGACGCGTTAGTCCTAGTACCGGCAAGGAAGGAGAAGGGAAAGGGAGGATCGTTTGCCTATGGACATACGTGGCAAGCAGAAGAGGTCAGCACATATTGCTAGTGTGCACAGATGCACAGATGTGAAACAGCAAGTATACAGGGCATCGCAAAGCCCTTAACAGCTTAATACTATCTATTAACTTCAGGACAACGTGGCACGAAACATACCTTGGGCGACTCAGGTCCTGTGGCTGCTGCTGCCGAAGAGCCGTCGCATCCACTGCTGCCATCGCCCTTCATATTCGCACTACCAACAAGACTTTACCGCCTGTGGCACAAGCCATAAATAGTGTTATCATATTAGGACTAAAGAAGATAAACATATTAAGCTTGCTAGCAATTTTCTGTAGGATGACACAGCATTGCACAGAAGTCCATTACGCTTACATTTAAATGAATATTGGAATTCCCAGAGTAAAAGGGTGATACCAATAACTTATTTGAGTTAAAAGATAGAGAATGGAAGCGCAGCACGCGCCCTGGAGGCCTTGTACGACCTCAGACTCCCGACGGGGGTAGGGGCGCTGTACCGGAAAAGGTAAACGCAAGACGGCTGCCGTACGCCTAGGTCGCTTCGCGGCTTCGGAGTTCGGACCTAGGACCAGCGGTGGTCATCCCATACAGTCCGATTACGATTACGATTACGATTACATGGTACGGTGTAGAGCCCTCTCGCCCTACCGCACAACCTCACGAACCATTCCGGTCAAGAGGTGCAATAACACACAGAAGTTCGCGGGGAGACAGAACTGTTTGGGTAGGTGGTCACCTATTAAGCGCGACTGGACCTACACGCATAAATAGCATGTAGAAGGCTCGCCAACTTAGCAACATCAAAACTCCACATAACATTAGCCATATCCGCATCAGTGGGGTTCGGCACATCAGGAAAGCCAACGGCCGCTCTCAAAGGAGCGTAACATGCGCATTCCATCAGGACATGGAACTCATCCTCCACGACATGCGCATCACAAAATTGGCATAAACGCTTTTCTCTAGCTACGCGCTGTGTCCCTTTACCAGGGCGATTCACCGCAATATCCCAACAGCCAATGCGAAAACGCATGAGGGAAGACAAGTGATGCCTAGGAATATACGTCTTGGCATAAGGGGGCCAGCTCATCATGCTGAAAGGGGATCCCATCCAATGCTTGTAACGACACATCTTCACTCCGGGTTGCCCACCATCCGACACAAAGGATCGGGGGCCCACCGCAAGCCGTTCGCTTCCCCAGCTAGCTAACAACCGATTCCGTAGAGCAGTCCGCGTTGCGGCGCCGTACTTTTGCATTTTCTGCACGTGGCAAAGCGCAGCAAAGTCCCCCGGGAACTTGTCATGCTCCAGGTGGAGTCATGTTATAGGCGGAATCCCTATGGTTAGTTACCGGGAGGTATGGGAGAGCACTATAACACAGGTCAAGTAGCCCCCACAGGAACAAGTATGGAAGTTAACAGAAGTGGTGCCACCCCCAGCATCCCCCGTTGGCTTTGCCAAGGCAATGCAAGGACCAGATTCCATCACGCCGAAGCCTAGGCCTAGGCAGAGCTGACAAGGCAAACTTAGACAGCAACCGTGCACACTCAGGCACCCCCGAGAAGGGGACAAACCGTGTGCCGTAAGCGAGGTTGCTACTATGGCTAAGCAGCAGCAACTCCAACACTGAGCTGAAGCTTTAGTGACTGTCACTAACGGTGTTTGCCGCTGCAAGGATAGTGCGGTATTCCCGCCCGCAGGCGCTTCTAATGCTCAGGTTGGCCAGATGCTCTACGCCCAGAACAGCACGCAGGCACACCTCGGCAGCAGGCTTTCTTACATGGATGGCCTTCCAGCCAAACCAAGGTTGCCAGGGGTGCCAGCGGGCACGGGTCCACATGCCTGGTCCTACGAATGTGCTCCTGACCTTAGAAGGGAATTCAGCTATTCTACAGCTCTTTGGACAAGCTAACACCCCATGTCCGTAGGAAAGGTGCTCCCTTTCACTCAACCACCGGTTCCATGTTGGGTGTTGGGCCCCTCGCAGCCCGAGCCGCAGCACCACCCTGCGCCTCTCCACCCTTCTTCCTAAACCGCGTCACCGCCTTCAGCTTCGTCGCTGCGCGCTCCCACAGCAGCTTGGCGGCACTCTTGTCAGCGCCCGTCGGATCCAGCTGCTGTCCCGCAGCCGTACCCGCCCGTGACAGCGCCGCCGCCTCACAGCCCGCTCCCGCTCCCGCTGTCACTCCTCCCTGCTTTGGCGCTTGGGGAGGTTGCAGCGTGTTCCTCTGGCGCAGGAAGTGCTGGTAGGCGGGGTTGAAGTGCGTGAAGCAGATGCTGCACACGCAGCGGCTCTCGTGGCCGCAGGAGCCCGTGGCGCCGTGTGGGCTGTGTACGGGAGGGGGAGACAGGAGGGAGGAAGGGCGCTCGGACACGGGTGGCCTCTAGGGACCTGCTGGCCTGCCACTAGAGATGCTAGAGCGTTACCAAACCTCCTATCACCCAACCGTCCCGCCAGCCGCCAGCCCCCCTACCCCTGCAGCAACCGCACGCCCCCCCACCAACTACCGGTACGTCATCCCGCTGCACCCCCCCACCTGTACGCCGTGTGCGCCCCGCACACCGTCTGCTGGCAGCGCCCGCAGTAGTGCCGCCGGCTATACTCCCGGAAGTGCCGCAGGTCCAGCTTGCGGCCGCAGCCCGGGATGGCACACACGCGGTCGCGATCCCGGCCGCTAGGCCCCTGCTGCTGCCAACCTGAGCCCACACCCGCAACAGCTGCTGCCGCAAGTTCCAGTGCCTCCGCTTCCACCTCCGCACCTCCCTCACCGCCACCGCCACCGCCATTACCAGAGCCGCTGCGCCGGCCTACCCCGGGCGGTGCGCCCTGACTAACAGCCGCTGCCGGGGCGGCCCTCAGCATTACCAGCCCATCCGCGCTGCCAACATGGGGCAGCCGGTGAGGGTCGCCACTGGCGGCAGCGGAGCCGGAGGTAGAGGCGGCAGCGGCGGCGGAGAAGCGTGCAAAGGGGGCGGCGGCCTCTGCCAGAGCAGGTGCGGAGGAGCCGTGCGGGAGGTGGTGGTGGCGCTGAGGGCTGGCGGGCATGTGGGCATGGTTGGAGGCGTGTTGGTTGGCAGCTGCCGGCTCGCCTCCTAGGTCCCCCTCGCTGCTGCTGCGGTGGGGCGCGCAGCCGGAGGGGCGGTGCGGGCATGACGGCGCCGGCAGCAGCCGGGCGGCGGGCGGAGGGCCCCAGGGACGCGGCGGGCTGCCTAGCCCGGCGGCGACGGCGCTGATGGCGGCGGAGGCGCGAGTCAGGAGGCCCGGGGAGCCGCCGGCGCCGCCGCTGGGGCTGCCGTACAGCAATCCGGCAGCATCGGAAGGGCTGTCGGCGGTTCCTAGAGGCGCCGCTGCCGCAACACCGGTTACTGATCTAGCATATGGCTGCTGCTGCACGCCGCGCGGATTGGACACCGAAATCGGTACGGCGGCGGTTGCCGGTGCAGCTGGTGGCCCCGCCGCCGCCGCCTCCGTCATCCCGGCTGAACCGTCAAGCCGCTCGCCCCAGGGGACCGCGGCCCTTGACCCCGGCGCCGCAGCTACCACACCCGGGGCGGCGGCGGCAAGTGCAGTCCTAGCCCCAATCACGCCAGGCGCGACACCCACCGATGCGACCTGGGGTTTCAGCCTCAACGACGCTGGCGGCGGCGGTGGCGGCACTACCGAGGTCTTCATCCCCGGCGGCGGTAGCGGCGGCGGCGGCGGCGGCTCCAGCAGCATCCACTCCGGCGGCTGGCGGCCCGCCACCTCACACACCCGCAGCAGCAGCTCCTGCGCCGCCTCCACCACCCGCCGCAGCACCGGCACCGGCAGCAGCCGCAGCAGCCACGGCAGCACCAGCAGCAGCAGGCTATTCCACCAGCGGGCGCCCCCCGCCTCGCCGCCGCCCGTAGCCCGGCCTCCTGCAGACCCAGTCCTAGTCCCAGCTCCTCCACCACCAGCCGGGACGCTAGAGGACTCACGCAAGTGTGAGCCGGCGGCAGCGCCCCCGTCAGCTTTGCCCAGCGGCGGCTGATCCCCAGGGCGCAGCTGCTGCTCCTGCTGCTCCCCTACTGCCGATCCGCAGGAGGCGGACTCCCCAAGCAGGGACGCGGGACCCCACCCCGCCGCAGCGCCCGCTACCGCCCCCGCAGTCGCATTCCCAGGAGAGACATACCCAGCAGCCGGTGGTGTTCCGTCCGCCGCCACTATCGCGCACACTGCCGTGCCGTACGGACTCCTGCCGTACACGTTCCAAGCGCTAACCCGGAACACCAATGACCCTGCGCCTCCGCCGCCTCCGCTGCCGCCGGCCCGAAGCGCCGGCGGCAGCGGCGGCAGCGCGACCAGCTCCCCTGTAGCTGCCTCCGCCTCCGCTGCCTCCACTCCCGCCAGGCCCCCGCCTCCTCCTCCGAAACCGGGCCCCGCCAGCCCCGCCTCCGCCGCCCCCCAGTCCAGTACGACAGCCGCCGGCTGCGCGTCGTCGACCTCCGCCAGCGGGCGCCAGCGGCCGTCGGCTGCGGCCCCCTCCAGAACGTAGCGGTGCAGCGGCGGGCGGCCGGGGATGGCGGGAGGCGCCCAGCGCACAGCCACACGCCACCCCATGCTGGGGTTGCTACCGGGATGGCTACCGGGGCTGGGGCCGGCGTTGGAGGCGGTGCCAGACGGAGTGGCGTTGCAAGCCAGGAGCTGGTGGGATGGGGGCAGAGGTGGAGGAGGGTGGAGGGCTTGTGAAGCTACTTGGTTCCCATTGCCATTCCGCCCGTGCCTAGAATGGCACTTCCTGCCCGCCCTCCCCCATCATCACTGCTACCCCTTATCCTGGCCCCTAGCCCCACTCGACCAATACCTACTCCACTCGACTAAGACCCACCCCACTCGACCAATTCCCACCCCGCTCCTCACACCCCACCAGCCCCAGCCCGCTGCGCACCTGCGGCTCCGAGGGCGGCGAGCCCAGCCCCAGGATCTGCAGCCGGATGGCGCGAACCAGCTTGGCACGGTGAAAGGGACTGGCAACCTGGGGCCGGGCGGCAGGGCGGCAGGGAGGGAGGATGTGGGAGGATATTGGAGGGAGGGGCGTGTTGGAGGGCCCGCACGGTTGGTGGGTGTGCAAGTCTGCAAGATGGAGGGCGTTGTGTGCCTGTCTGGCCGTTTGAAGGCGGGATGCCGACGGACCGTGCATGGCGGCGCCTCCACGCACGTTCCTACTCGCGGCCAGTTTCCTTATAACACACATACACAAACACGCACATGCGGCTCGGCTCTGGTTCAGATACCGTGTCATACATTGCGGATATCTCCGAGATCCCTTCGTCCCTCAAGCCAGCGCCGAGCTTTCCCTGACATCCGTAACTTCCTCTGCAAAAGTCCCTCTCCACTTTAAAACTGCGCATCCCACTCCTTCTTGGCACCTTCCACGCCTCCCAGCCCTCCCCCACCCACCCCGAGCTCCTCCTCTAGCACCCGCCCGTTGTGCTGCACCAGCACCGGGAAGTCAAGTGGTGTGATGGAATGGCGCCGGAATGCCTCGCTGTACTGCGGCAGCCCCAGGCCGTGGCGTATCCATTCCCACACGCGCACACCGCTCAGGACGTTGTGTAGGTGGATGTCTAGCTCGTCTACAGAGACGGTGTTCCCCGCATCACCTCCGTCGATGGAGGTGAGGAAGGATGCAGCAGCCTCGGCTGCTTCCTGAGGCTCATCAAATTCCTGACCACCGATGCTGCCGCCGATAAACTTCGAGGCTTCGTTGGCGTCGATAGAGCCGTCGTGGTTCTTATCTAACTCCGAGAAGAAGGCGTTAAGTGCCGGGTTGCTGTTGCAAGACGCGTTGCTTGCTAGAAATATGAATATTGGAACGAGTAATACTAAAAATGAGCTTAACTTCATGTGTTTCATTTGTGATTCAGTGCTGCCCACTTCTCTCGCTACCTGCTTACTGGAAGCCCAACTGCTTTCCTTTTGCCCTCATCCTTAAGGCGAGAAACCGATGTCATTTAGTTGTAAGGTGCCGTCCGTATGTACTTTGACTCATTTTCCTATAGAAGCGACGATTGGAAAGCCTGCGTACGGATTGGAAGGATCGTCTATCGCTGCGTTCGTATGGGGGCAGTTTAGCCCAGATGCTCCTACTCTAGGAATATGACATTCATTATATTTTCTTTGTTTTTTCCGTAGGCTACAATGGGCGCCCTTGTCTGGCGACGTAGCGATGGACAAGCTGCAGCGACGGCAAATGGGGCAGGCCCTCCTAAAGGCCGAGAAGCTCCTAGCAATGCATCCGAACAAGTATCTGCAGATACGGTGCAGCACCTCGCTCGCGCTTCGGGCAGCGCAGCGGGGTCCGGCCCTCCATTAAAGCGGCCGGCTCCACCTCAACCGGCCCTCCCAAGGCCGCCACACCACGCTCAAGGGCATATACAACAGCAACTGCCTAATCAGCAACCTTTCGCACATCACAAGCAACGGCCGCCGCAACAGCCACGTAGCATCCATCCCCAGCCGCAGCACCGGGAGCCACCCTTTAGGCCAGGAGCACCCTCCTTCACCTCCAGCGCATCACTACCACAACCCCAGCCCCACCCCAGCAACACCCTTGTTCCAGATGCCGCACAGCCCTTCACACCGTCCGTGACCAACGCCGGTCAAACACCCGACACTGCTCCCGGCCCGGCTCCAGATCCAGCTGTCAGGCCATTCAAACGCTCTCGCTGCCTGACAGCTGCCGCCCAGCAGCAGCAACCAGAGCTGCCGGGCGCGCATGACGGCCCCCCTCCTGCCGGATCCGGACACCATTTCTCGCAGCCAAGCTCAAGACATCCAGCAGGGCAGCCTGGGCCCCGTCCTGCGGGTGCTGCTGCTGCTGCTGCTAGCTGGTCACGAGCCGTACGATCGAATCCAGCAGCAGCAGCGCCTGGACCCGGGGCAGCAGAGACGGCAGGGGCAGCAGCAACTGCGGGTGGTGATCGGGTGGGGGCAGTGGCAGCCGGCGTGTCGGGCGGAGGCGGCAGCAGCTGGACGCATGCGCAAGGGGCAGGAAAGGGAGGAGGAGGAGGAGGAGGCGGAAGAGCAGGAGGAGCTGCAGGGGAGGGTGCTGGGGGCGAAGGAGGAGGCGCAGGAGGAGGAGGAGGCACGGGTGCGGGTGGGGTTGGGGGCTGCCGGGTGCGAGATGCGGAGGCGGCGGTGGAGGCGCTGCGGCGGCAGCTGGCGGCCAAGGAGGCGGCGGTGCGGGCCAAGCAGGTGAGGGTGGGGGTGGGGGTGGGGGTGGGGGTGGGGGTGGGGGTGGGGGTGGGGGTGGGGGTGGGGGTGGGGTGGGGTGGGGTGGGGTGGTAAAGAGGAAACGAAACCTCTGGGGTGAGATGGGATGGGGCTTAAACCGCACCGGCACGTGTTTTGAGGGGCCAGAGGAGCAGCTCTTGTTCGGCATCACTCAACACCGGCCCTTCACCATCCGCCCTACGTTTTTAAAGACACATTACTCCCCGCCCTTGCTTACCACTGCTACCCCACCCATACCCCACACGTACCCCAGGCTGACAAGCAGGCCAAGCAGGCGGCGGAGCATGCTAGGAAGGTGCGTGCGGTGGGGGGGCCGCAGGGGAACTAGGCAAGTTCGGAATGAGGTACCATGTCTGTTGCGACCCACGGGTCAGTTGCTCCCATCACGCAGTCCGCAGCTCTGTCCCGCACATGTGACATGTCCACCCGTACACCCAGCCGCCGGGCTTACACCCAATAGCTCGGTAGCTCCCTTGCACCTGACACGAGCCTCCTTCTCCTTCCTCTCACAGACCTGGACCCACCGCACGGCGCATTGAGCCCCTGTAACCCTAACCCGCACCCCCGTCTCGCAATCCTCCAAACCTGCACCCCCCCGCTTCCCACCTCCCCCCAGGCGGCCCTGCAGGTGGAGGCGGAGCAGCGGCGCTCGCAGCTGGCCCGGGGACTCGCAGCGCTGGCGGGGGCTGCGGGTGCAGAGGGGAGCAGCGGGGGGGCGGCGGGGGAGGGCGGAGGGGAGGCGGAGGAGGCGGGGGGCGCAGGTGGTGGTGGCGGGGGCGGGGGCGGCGTGCGGCTAGCGACTGCGGAGGATGTGGCGAGGGTGTTGGGAGCCGCCTCGGATTATGAGGTGTTGCAGGTGGGGTGGTGGCGGCGGGTTGGTGGGGCGAGGGAGTGTGGGAGTGGGTGGCGGACAGGGGTGCATTTCACTCGGTTCGCTGTAGAGCCGTAGAGGATGCTGTAGCTGTAGCTGTAGAGGATGCTACCGGTACGCTAACTTTGTTATTCCCGCTTGTTCTCTTCTTTTAACAGCCCTGTTGTACCCGTATCTCGCGGTCCTTTCCTTCGTACCTCCTCAACCCCCTTGCCCTCCCAACCCCGCCCCGCTCCTCTCCTCTCCCCTCCCCCTTCCTCAGCTCCCTCCAGGCTGCACGGCGGTGGAGGTGCGCCGCGCCTTCCGCCGCCTAGCTGCTTCGTTGCACCCGGACAAGTGCGGGCAGGCGGGGGCGGGGGAGGCGTTCATTCGGGCCACAGCGGCGTACCAGGCGCTGATACGGAGAAGCGGCGGTTGAGGGGGAAAGGAAGAGAGGACGAACCATGAGGAGGGAGGGAGAAGAGGAGGAGGGAGGGAAGGAAGAGAGGGGGCGGGCTGTTGGAAGGGAATGGGAGGAGAGGTGTGGGTGCGGGGAAAAAGGTTGCAGAGTGGTATGCGTCATTACAGACGGTGAGGATGCTGTTGATGGCAGCTGCTCAGTTGTTCCCGTGTTAGTTTCTCTGTGCCTGGGTGCAAGGGGTGGTTTCGGAGCGAGGAGGTTTTCGTGGTTTCGGAGCGTGTCGCGTGTGGCGAAGCAACACGGGTCGCAGTAGAGGGTTGGTAGGTGAGTGAGGCGACTGCGCCGCTGTTGCCAGTGTCTAGGAGCTGTCTAGGAGCTGGAGAGCGGGCCCAGTCATCCGTTCCCACCCTTGTGGAACGCCACGGGGGGATGCGTGGTGGTAGGGCCTGAGATGCTCCTGTTGAGAGCATTTCACTAATTGCTGCGTAGCGAGCTTAGATAGCCTACTTGACCATCCTACTTAAGTTCGTTGTCCACACGAATTGTCCTTTGACGATAACCTATCAGGAAGATGGTACTGCCGTAGTAAAGCAGACCCAGACAGTAACATTCTAACATAGTAGCAGGGGCATGCAGGCACGTGGTAGCAGGGGCAGGGAGATGCTGACTGGTAGCCACTGGCGAGGAGGAGTTTTCAGGTAGCCTCACACATGACATTGCTCTCGGCAAGTGCATCAGCACCTTACAAGCAGAAAACCCCGGTAAACCGGTGACTGACCACCGTAATAGTAGCCGTCATTCCCCCCTGTGGATGGCTGTAAAGGTGCATGCATACCGGTACTAGCATAACCAAGTTTATACGAGTAGCCATATGGTCACTGCAGCTGCTGAACAGCGGTTCGAATGTGTAGGTGTAGGGTGACGGCAGGAGGACACAGGGGGAAGCAAGGGGGCTAAGCAGTATCCCGGTATCAGCGGTATGTAACAGGGTAAAAGAACAGATTGCCAGCAGCCGCAGCAGCAGCCTTGGGGGGCGGTTGAGCGGCCAGGGATACGGTGTAGTCCGAGCTCGTCCGAAGACATCACCCTTCGATACCAACACGAGTAGAGTGGAATAGAGTCGGAAGTAGGGGAGGAGGACGCATCAACAGACGTCTTCCTACCGTATTATCCGGGAAAACAGCCGCACTCAGCTGCCCTGGTATAAGGTATAACGGTCATCCTGTGGGAGGGCTCTCCCTGTCGGCTCTCCCCGTCTACCTGCTCCTATGTGCCGTACTGGTATACACACGCAGTAACATAATCCACCTAGCTGCAACTCGTCCAGAGAGAGTCACCTTTCCTCTCCCCCTCCTCCTCACCTAGACACAAGCATACCGTAATACCGTAGTAGCCCCAGTTACAGCTCTAATCAGCATTCAGGACAGCATGAAACACCAGCAGACGCACCCCCACACGCCCGCTCCGCAGTCCTCACAGGGCCAACAAGCCAACCGGCTACTTACAGGCGGCCCTGTGCGCCGTTGATCAAGTAATCATATGCACACCCCTGGTTCCGACTCGCGCCCAGTTTCGGAACATACACCGTTCACCGCAGCCCTGTTCCCTCGTCACCGTCACCCGTTACGCCCGCTTTCACGTGTGGCTAGTCTTGCGGCCCCTATAGCCCCATCTCACCCCCCCCCGCGCCCCGCTGCCCGCCACATTCTCCTGCCCTGTAAGGGTCAGTTTCTCAGTTACCAAGATCAGGTCAGGCTCAAGTAAAGCCTTGTCGCAGGGCGATCTTCCCTCTTTACCCACCAGCCCCTCCCCGTCCTCCCCCTCACTGGCTTTTCACGTTGTTTGCCATTGTCAACCAACAAAAGGCTTAGCCTCTTCTTCTTCCCCCCCTTCTTCTCCCCCCCTCACGCAATGTCCGCCGACACACTGGAGGGCACCCGGTACCTCTCCATGATGCGGCTGTTTGCCTCCACCGCCCCCGCCCGCTCCACCACCATTACCCGCTCGTCCTCCAACTCAAACCGCACGTAACGACCCGGCGCCTTCACCCCCTGCTGCTGCCCCTCCTGCCCCTCCGCGCCACCCTCCGGCCCCCCCTCAACCAGCTGCTTCAGGTGCGCCAAATTGAGCACCTCCACCCCATCCACCCGCAGCACCTGCAGCGATTGGAACTGCTGGTAGCCGGTGTTCACATCGTCCACCAGCACCTGGCTCAGGATGACGATCTGCTGCCCCGGGCGCTGCATCATGCCGTGCATGGCCTTGTCGTACAGGCGGCGGGGGGCGGAGTTCATCCAGTCCTCGCCGTACTCGTGCAGGTAGGGCTGGGTTGGGGGTTGGGGGTGGGTGGGGTGGGTAGCGTGATGAGGAGGGGCGTCAGAGGGGTTGGGAAGGGAAGTCAAGTTCGCAAGTCTAGAGATTGTCTGGTTGGAAAGGTTCAAGTAATTTTCAGGGGTCACAGGTGTTGAGGTTTCCCTAAAGGGGTGGACTGTATGACGTAACCCTGGGCTAGCACACCTACTATACAGACTATACGGACGTGTGCTAGTCCAGGGTTGCGTCATACAGTCATGGTATGTAGTACTACAGTACTACAGGCTAGGCGACACGTGATAAACTCCTACATCGTGACCCCTTTCAAACCATATCAGCACCCTTCCGCCCCCCCACCTGTGTTTCCCTAATTTGCACCCCCCCCCTCGTTGCTACACTTATCATATATCCCCCCACCACCCCACCTGTGTGAGCGGCGTGAACACCAGTCCCGCGAACATGAAGTAGGAGGGCAGTCGGTCGTAGCAGTGCACCGGCACCAACAGGTCGTTGGGGGTAACCGCCAGGTCGTAGCACAGCTCCTG
Source organism: Astrephomene gubernaculifera (assembly GCA_021605115.1). Lineage (NCBI taxonomy): Eukaryota > Viridiplantae > Chlorophyta > Chlorophyceae > Chlamydomonadales > Astrephomenaceae > Astrephomene > Astrephomene gubernaculifera. The sequence continues at coordinate 471,918 of BMAR01000042.1, read as the reverse complement.
ACCGTCACGCAGAACCTGGAGGGGGGGAGGGAGCAACCATACCAGACAGGCGCACGCAAAAAGAAGCAGGAGAGGTTTCAAAGATACGATAGCGTGAAAAAGGGTGACGGCAGGAAAGGCCCTTCTCCTGAAGCATCGTGCAAGCAGGAGCAAGCGGGATGTAGGGGCCGCTAACCCTCCCTTTGTCTTATGGCCCCCTTGCCGCTAATTTCCACCATTCTTCTGCCTCAATCTGTGGTTTCTTATGGTTCGCGGTCTACTTTGCCCCCACCCCACCCACCTTGACCCGTGCGGTGCCTCCGGTGGGCTTGAGGGTGATGAGGTAGGAGAAGTAGATGCGCTCGCGCTGCCGCAGGTGCACCGTGCCGTCTGGAGGCGGAGGGGGGGGGGAAAGAAGAATACCCAAGCCGTTGAATGCGGGGCGGGGCGGGGCAAGGCCGAGGAGGTGGGGGGCACAGGGGTCAATAGCGCAGCGGGCCGTGTGCTGATGACAGCTTTATGGGAATATGTGTCCCGATTAACTCCCCCCGCACGTACGACACCGCGTGCGGCACCGCGCCGCGGCCCCCTACCGTTGGCGATCTTGACTCCATCAAACTCCAGCAGCACGTCACCCGGCTTGAGCACCTGGGAGGTGTGGGGAGGCGGCACCGGAGGGGGGGAATAGGGAAACTGAGCGAGGAAACCCGAACTGACCGTGACCGTGACCATAGGAAGACCTGTTGATGACCCGTTGATCGGAGGCATGGAGGGCAAGCGCTGCGAAGGGGCCGGGGAGCTGGGGAACTGAGCCATTTTGGCATCCCCGCGGCCTCCCCTTCCCGTCCCGCAACCTCCCACGCAACCTCCCTCCCCACCTGTGCCGCGTTGGATGTCTTCTGGATTGTGTTGACCAGCACCCCCGTCATTCCCTCGCTCATGCCCAGTGCCGCCCGCAGGTGTGGGTTCTCCAGGTTCTGACACAACACTCCCAGGCTGCAGTAGCCCTGGGGGCGGGTGGGGGCATGGGGCCGGGGTGGGGTGGGATTGGGGGGCGGGGGAAGGTGTAGGAAGGCAAGGTAGGGGTTCTGCAGCCCCTTCCGTTTTCCCCTTCCCTCCATTCCATCCCATCCATCCAACATCACCACCATCCCCTTTTCCAGCCGTGCAGTATTTTGGTACGCCGTACATCGTATACGCCGTACGTTGCCTCTGGTAGGTCCGTACCTGGTAGGACCCGTACTTGCGGACTTCCATGAGGAAGTGCCCCACCACGGGGGTGGGGATGATGTAGCCGATGTTCTCCGCCCCGGGCAGGTTCTGGAAGGCCACACCCACCACCTGGTCGCCCTGCAGGGCGGGGCCGCCTGGGGGGGGGGGGTGGAGCAGGAGGTGGGGGGAGCAGGAGGGGGGGGGCAGGAGGGGGGTAAACATTAAATGGGAAGTGCAGCAGCTGAGAGTCCCGAGAGGGGAGGGCTAGGTGGGTAGGGGCAGGAGGGGTCGAAGTTGAGCCGCAAGGAAACATGGACCATGGCCATGGGGAGGCTGGAAGAACAGGAGGCAGGAGGGGAGGGGGGTGAGGCCTACCCTAGGGGAGGTGGCTGCATGGGGGAGCGCCAGCCCTCTACTGGACTAGTACGCCCCTAGCCCCCAGCCCCAAAGCTCCCGGGTCAGCACGGCCCCGCAGCACTCACCGCTGTTGCCTGAGAGGACGTGGGTGGTCGCCGAGTGGAGGTGGCGGCGGAAGGGAGGAGCAGGGAGGGGAGAGAAGGGGGGGGAGAGAAGGGGGCGAGTGATTCTTCAGGTAAGGTAGGTAAGGAGGTAAGCAGCGCGGCAGGGGGTGAGGCAGCAGCAAGGTCAGCCGAGCAGCCAAGCAAGCTCTGGCCATCGCTCCTCCTTAGTCCTTACCCTCCTCGCCCTCCCAAGCCTTTTCTCCACAATCCTCCTTTTTCCCCCATCCAAGTGACGGCAGCACTCCCTCATCCATTCCGAATCCCCACCCCACCCCATCCACCCACCCCATCCACCCACCCCATCCACCTCCCCACCCACCCACCCCATCCACCCACCCCATCCACCACCCCACCCACCCACCCCCTCCCCCTCCCCCGCCCACCCCACCCCTCCCCCACCCCCTCCCCCACCCACCCGGGTTAATAGCCGCATCAATCTGGCACGCCATCAGGTGGCTGGCCGCATGCGCGTACTGCGCCACCTCCACTCGGCTCACCACCCCGCTGGTGACGCTGGTGTTGTCGCCCCCCGTGGGGTAGCCCACCACCACCACACCCTGCTGCAGCTCCGGAACCGGGCCCAGCTCCAGCGGCTGCATGGCGGTGGGGGCGGTCCAGAAGGACTCGTCGGCCACTGAGAGCAGCGCCAGGTCGCAGTCGTGACCCACCGCTTGCACGTCTGGGGGGCGGGGGGAAGGGGGAGAGAGGGAGGGAAGGCAGGGAAGGAGGGTAGGAGGGAAGGAGGGAGAGATTGGATAAAGTGAGCCGCGGGGAAACAATGACCGTGACCATAGGAAGACCCGTCGAAGGAGGAAGGGGCAGGGGGCGTATGGAGAGGGCTTGGAAAGTACGTAAGGTAGCGCATGGAGGTGCAGTGGGTGGGTTCGGGTGCCTGCTTCTACTCCCCCTCCCGGCCCTTCCTCCACTGCTATACTTTGCTTTCCTCCTTCCGCCCAGCTCCTTTCCGCTTCCTTTCCACTCCACCCTTCTCCTCTTCCTCCTCCCATGTAACGGTACCTACCCGCTCGGTACTTGGTTCCGGAGCCGTGCCGCTTCACCAGCACGTACGTCGCATCAGCCACCACGTGGGCATTAGTCAGAATCAGCCGGTCATGTACGACAAAACCCGTTCCCGTGGACTCCCGCTTGGGGTGGTTCTGCCAGGGGAGCGTGTAGTTGGGGCGGCTGTGTACGGTATAGATCTTGATGATGGAATCCAGTACGGAAGCCATGCCACGTGCGTACTCGGCGGGGGGTTGCGTGAGGGAGGAGAGGAGCGCCATGTCGGATTTGATGTGCTGGGAGTAGGAGCGGGAGGGGGTGAAGGTGTGCGGGGGAGGGGGAGAGGGGGGAGAGGGGGCGAGGGCGGTGGTGGAGGTGGGGGTGGAGGAGGAGGAAGGAGAGGAGGAGGAGGAGGAGGAGCAGGGGGAGGGGGAGGGCAGGCCGCCGATCATGGAGTCATCGGTTGTGAGCTGCGGGGTGAGGAGGGCGCCGTGGGAGACTGAGGCGGCTCCTGTGGTTGCTGCTGCATGAGCGGGAGCTGGGGCTGCTGGGAGGTGTGAGGAGGCGGTTGAGGGTGTTGAGGGGAAGTTGGATGGGTGGGTGTGCCACGAGGGGGCACCGGCAGGGATGGATGCTGATGTCCGGGCGACATGGGGTGCCGCTGCTAGCGCTGCGGGTGCGGGTGTTGGCGCTCCATTTGCAAGGGCGGCAGTGGCCCGAGCTGAGGGCCAGGAGGCACTGGCGTTGCCACGGGAAACCGCTGCGCAGCAGCTGCGGGGGATGCGATGGGACGATGACGAGGTGCCCGCAAGGAAAATGGGTTTTGGCTGGCCGACGCCCAGCAAGCGGTTAAGGGGCATGCGGCCTGGCTGCTGTCGCTGCACCACGCCAAGTGCTCCCGACGCAACGCTTTGAACACCGGCGGCTGACGAAGGGAAATGCGAGAGCGCTTCTGACGCCGGCTGGCTGACTGCTTGGCGCCACAAGGCTGTCGCTCTGCCGACGACTCTACTGCGAGCCATCAGGCCGGGGCCGGGCGCCCCGACGTCAACTAATGTAACGCAAATAGAAAGCTTGAAAGCAGCAAGCACTCGTAGCAAGTTAACAAAGAACAAGTATGTAAATTAAAACCTTTTATCACGGCTTGTATTTCTAATATGACAAACGCAGGCGCTTGCTGCGATACGGTGCACGACAGTTTTGACGACATGGCAAGCCGGGGATAGTTCTGCTTTGTGCTGCCAGGTTTATTCTTTAGGTTAGCACTCACTTGTCACCGCCATTTTAGCTGGTCACAATTACTACTGCAAGCCTGCTGTAGATATTTAGGAAAGCCGCCTGTCGCTTTCCGCCGTAATATCTCGCGAAACCAATAATACCTGCATTTTGGGCTGAGCTGCATTTATGGCTCAACGACAAAGCGGGAAGCTATTGTTGCGACGGGTGGGGTTGCCAAACTGCCATCACGCCGCTGCAGAAGCTTCGGCTCCTTTCCACTTTCCTACGTGTTGTAGGACAACGATGCCAACCCTTACGCTACCCGCTGCGTCACTGATGCATGCAGGCGGCTTCCCTAGCGCAGCAGCTCCTGCAGCAGCAGCAACATGTCACCGGATGTACGGCAGCAGCAGCGACGCAGTGCCGTACCTTTTCATCCAAGCCCCTATGGGCTAGCCCCTGCCCCCATGGACCCCCGGCCTTTGCCTTTGACATCGATGGGGTGAGCACTTCAGCAGGGTCGCCTTCCCGTCGCCTTGGACCTTCCATGGGGCTTCATGTCCAGGGCTGATGTCTGGGAACGCCGGGTATTGCTCAGACTCTACTTTAGGATGCAGGGTATGGGCTTTCTCATATTCCCCTCGCACTTGGACCAGCAATTTCCGCTGAGATGGCGGCACGCAGCTGAGATGGCGGCACGCAGCTGAGATGGCTGCGTGCACCCCAGCTTCTATGCCGCTGCCCCTGTCCCCCGCCCGCTTCACCACGCATTCCTGGCCCACCCCACTTGCTTTGCAGGTACTCGTTCGGGGGAAGCACGTGCTGCCCTGGGCGCTGGAGGCCATGAAGAAGGTACGACACGAACACACCCCGTACGACAGTACGACTTATGGGTGACACGCACGCCATTGCTGCCGCATGCTGCCACCACTACCTGCTCAGCTGCAATCCTGCCATCCGGTTCGCTTCCTCAACTTGGGGCCACAGCTTGGGGCCCGCTTCCCAGCGCAACTGAATGGTGGTGCTGCCTCTCTCTCCTCCCCTCTCTTCTCGCTTCCTCCTTCCCTCTCTCCCTGACCGGAGTCAGGATTTGGGATTGGGACTCCCGTTGCTTCACTCCTCATTTATGTTTTCCAACCCTCCCTCCTTCCCCCTCCTGCCTGCCCGCCAGTTGACCACCCCCGGCGGCCAGTGGCGCTACCCAGTGGTGTTCATGACCAACGGCGGAGGGGTGACGGAGGGACGCAAGGCCGAGCAGCTCTCCAACTGGCTGGGGGTACCCGTAGCGCCGGAGCAGGTGGGTACGGTACGACAGCACCGCTGCGGCTGCTGCAGCAATACAGGCTTTCAACAAATCCGCCCGTCAGATAAGCCGGTCTTCCACTCCCTTTCTGCCCACTCCCCTACATCCCCTTCCCACCCCTTCCCTCTCCTCCCCTCTCCGCCCAAGCAGGTCATCCTGGCACACACCCCCATGCGAGACCTGGTTCCGGAGCTGGCTCAGCGGCCGGTGCTGGTTTCGGGGCGCGGCGACGTACTGCAGGTGGCTCGCTCGTACGGCTTCCAGCGGGTGCTGCACACGCGGGAGCTGGCGGCGGCGCTGCCGACTGCTGCACCCTTTGCAAAGTACCCGCTGCAGGCGGCAGGTGGGTGGGGGCCAGGGGGATAGAAGTAAGGAAACTGACGAACTGTATTGTCTGTATGACCATTGTTTGCCCGCGGGGGCCGGGGGGGGGGCTGCGGGGAGGGTGGCATGCTAAAGGCGGGTGCTTGCGCTGTGCTGTGCTGTGCTGTGCTGTGCTGTGCCGCCGGGGCCATGACATGCAGACGTTTCACTACGTCCACCACGAAGGGGCCATTCCGTTCACTCTTTCTATTTACTCACTCGCTGCTCCCTAAGACTCGCCAGGGGCCCTGTCCCGTCCGTCCGTCCGGTAACCCCCACCGGTAACCTCCACCGGTAACCCCCACGGTAACCCCCACCGGCGACCGCAGGCACCGAGCGCGGCTCCAGCACCCCCGCAGTTGCCTCCGCGGCGCCTGACGCGTCCGACACCGCAGGCACCGCGCCGTTCGCCAGTCCCGCGCGTGCAGGCGCTGCCCCCGCTCCCGCGACCCACGGGTCAGCTGCGCACCCCTGCCCCGTGCGGGACCTGGGGCTGGCTACCGAGGCGGCGCCCATTGACACGATCCTTGTGATGACGGATCCAGATGACTGGTGGGGTGGGGCTGGGTGGGGTGGGGCGGGTTTGGTTTGGTTGGGGAAGTGGTGAGGATGGTGGACGGTTGGACGTGTGTCGGGACTGTTCAGCAAATAACATATACCGCTACCGGGGCTGTGCTCCTCTTCTCAGGGAGCAACTGCTGTGCCGTACTGCCGTTGCCGCGTTACTGTCGTACAGGTACCGTGACTCTCAGCTGTTGTACGACGTGTTGACGGGGGCGGGAGTTCCCACCCGGTCCCCTGCGTCGGCGGCAGCAGCAGGTGAGGGGACTGGAGAGGTAGTGGTGCGGGTGTCTGGTATGGCGATGTGAGGGGGGTCAAAGACCATGCCGAACCATAGGCAACCACAGGTTGGGGTAAGACAACGGCGTGAGGGGACTGCTGAATTCTTCACTTGCCTGCTGCCGCCTCCCTCGCCCCCTTCCGCTCACCCGCGCAGGTGCACCTCCCGTGAAGCTTATCTTTTCAAACCCTGGTGAGTACGGCGGCACGACTGGATGGGGTGTTTAACTTCCAGGACCGCTTGCTGTTTGGCCGGCAACAAGATCCACCGCCGTTCACTAAACCAATGTGCCCCGTATTCCGTACCCTCCCTCTCCTCCACTCTGCCGTACCTCCCTCCCAGACTTGCTGTGGGCCAACGAGTTCCCCCGCAGTCGCTTCGGACAGGGCGCCTTCGCCCACATGCTGCTTTCCATCTACTCGCGCCTCACAGCCGGCGCGCGCCCCCACCACGTGACGTACTACGGCAAGCCCAACCCCCAGCCGTACAGGTATGCTGTGCGGGGCCCGAACGGCATTGCTGCGTGGTTACGCCGGCAGTTGGGAGTTGGCGCATCACGGCTTTTGCAGTAATCGGCTAGGTTTGATCTTGAAGCCGCAGCAACAGCGACCACCGTTTCCCGCGCTCCCTGCGTTCCCCCTTTTTGGCTTCAATTATATTCCGTATTCAAGTGCCTTCCGTACCGACAGCAGCACACCCCCCTCAGACAGGCTTCTCCCTGCCTGCCTTACAACCCCAGAGTCCTCCCTCCTGTGGCTCCAGTGTCAAATCCACACCTCCTTCCCGCCCAACCCTCCTCCTCCCTACCCCCCGCCAACCCCCAGGCTCGCCGAGCGGCTGCTGCTGTCTCAGGCGCAGCAGCTGGGTCTCCACCTGCCCCAGGTGGCCCCTGGGGAGCTGCCCTTCAGCGGCATCTACGCGGTGGGGGACAACCCCGCAGCGGACGTGCGCGGAGCCAACCAAGCGGGAGGGCCCTGGGTGTCGGTGCTGGTGCGGACAGGTGAGCTGGGGCGGGGGGGGGGGGGGGGGCTGGACAGGCAGGCGGGGCTGTAGTGGGCCGGAACCGTGCAGCGCCCAAACCTTTCATTGCCATGCATGTGAAGCAACGTGGGCACGTGTGTAGCAGTTCCGTTGCGGACTGCACGTGACGGCTGCGGCAGTCAAACTAGGAGCGCTAACAAGCTTGCTGCCGCACTTGCAAGATGCAACCTCTCTTTACCTCACTTCATCCCACACACTACATGCATACATCTGGCTGTGCACGTGTGTTAAGAAAAATGGCCGTGTGCATGGTCGCACTTGTGTGTGTTAAAATAACTGGCCCACACACTGGCACTTGTGTGTGTGTTTGCCCACAGGCGTGTTCCAGGGCCCGGGTCCCAACTGCGATGTGGACACTGCCCGAGTGGCGGTGGACGATGTGGCGGCGGCGGTGGACGCGGCGCTGCACCACACACGCAACCTGCGCTGGCACAGCATGAGGTAGACAGAAGGGTCGAGGAGGAGGAGGGCGAGGAGAAGGAGGAGGAGGCGCGCTGGGGCTGGGCTGTGTAGGGCTCGGTAGCTTGTGCCACCTATGGGGGACACAGGTTTGTGGGACTGTGTGGGGCGGAGGCTGCTGCTGTTGGAAGGTGGCTGCTACGCTGTAGCTACTTGGGCTGCTGTAATGGTGGTTGAAAGGGAGGATGTAGGTAAGCGGTAGGGGTAGTGGGAATGAGCAGTTGCGGTTCCTAGGGGGGGGGCTGCCATTGTAGGAGGAAGGGGAGCGTGTGGGTGCGGTTGTGGGGGGTGCATTCGGTTAAGACGTTTGGGGCGCTTCAGACACCCAACAGGTGAGGAGCAATCGATGCGATGGAAGGTTCGGAGCGCATCCGGCCACGGCGTGCTTAGCGTGTGAGCACAAACCACGGGTCTGGGAATGGCAATTCGTGGGGTACCGGTCTGCAGAGAGGCAGACAGGCAGGCGACCAGGGCTACAAGACTACGTGAGGTTATGCTGTGCGTCGGTGGTTACCAGCGCATTCCAGGTGCCGCACTTTGGGGGTTGCAGCAGCAACGGTGGCAGCTGTACAAGGCTGGTGTTCATAAAAGCTAGAGCCACGCTACTGGTAGCTGCTGAGCCTGGCACCGTTGTCAGGTCTCGTCGGAGACCTTCAAGGTTCTCTTGCGTCATCCTCCGCTACTGCCAACCAAGACACATTGTGAGAAAGGTGTTCTCCGTTAGGCATATCTCCGGTGCGTATCAACTTGAGCGTACATGCTTGTGCCAACAAGTTACCGGTATACGTTTTTGTTCAGCTCCCCTTGTCAGCGTCCCATGGGCCGTGACCGTACTTCTGCACATCCCAAAACAGCCGCATTCCCAATCTGCATACCAGCACTAACATGCAAGCCCCTTCGTACCGACTTTCACATAGTTGACAGCCCGAGGCGCCAGCCGCAGCGCTTGACAAACATCACAATTGGGGTGTCCGGTAGTCTGCATCAAACCTAGGTGCCGGGCAATCACATCGACACCCAGCAACATTCCCAACGCGCTATGCCCCAACCCCTCTAGGTCCAGTCGTACAATGCCACAGCCGCTGCAGACATCAAGGTACGGTACACCAAAACAGGACAACCAGTTACCCTGCCACGCTAGCTGCCCAAGCATGGTCATTACGACGTGAGCCGTTGGACAGGTAGTGCAAGGCCCCAAACAGGGCTCAGCTCCCAACTCGCAACTGTGCAACTTGCTGTGTACCCGTAGTGTATGCCGCAACCGGCCATCAGCCGCAATCAGCCAACCGATCTGCCTTAACTGCATCACCAGATCTCTCCAAGCTTGCCTCGCTGCGCCTCCGCGCCCATCACAGCAGCATCTATCGTACTATGTGCAGGATCTCTTCCTCATTCCTGCTTCCAACAGTCCCGCAGCAAGCAAGCTCTTGCCGCCGACAAGTACATGTATACCTCAACGGCTACGTGAACTCCGGACAGTACCATCAATACCAGGTACCGGCGCCGGTCTGCTCCCAACCCCACCAGATCTGACCCCTCTAGCACCCTTTCACACCTTCCCCATCTTGGCCTTTTGCTGCATCAGTATCTCCCGGGGCGTGCGCCACGTAAACACGGGCGTCACCCGGCCGGGCGCATCCCTGGAGGTACCCTGAGCGCCCGCTGAGCCCCGGCCACCGCCCGACTTGCCGCCCCGGCCGCTGCTGCCGGCTCCGCTGCCGCCGACGGTTCGCCGGGTCTTGTAGAGCAGCCAGGCCCAGAAGAGGAATGCTACTGCGTGGCAGGCCACCAGCACACCCACCAGCCCCTCGAATTGGTGCCAGGCGTCCTTGGGATGGTGTTCGTGCTCCCGACCCAGAATCACGTGCTTGGCCATGCGGTGCTGGCTGCTGGGCTGGAGGTGCAGGAAGATGGGATGGCTGGCACCCGAGCTAAAAGACCTCTAAGCTGGGTGCAGATAGGCAATGGGACCTTCCAAGGCTTCCTAACTTGATGCACCAAGGGTCGTGGGAGCAGATGGAATGGGACAGGTTGCCCGCGAACCGAAGAAGCCGGAGATGGCTTTGGCGCGCCTATGCGTTTGGCTGAGGTTATTGCTGATCTTCTAGTCACGCTTTTCGTCGTTCTTCCTGCTGCCAGTCGATGGGCTAAAAATGACCATAATGAGCCAAAAAAGGAGTGCCGCTACATGGAGTCCCACCAAAATTAGTACTAGTGTGCCCCAGCCTTGCATATCAAAGCCGCCATGGACAAGGCGTGAAGCGTGGTGAACGCTACTCATGTCAAGCTTGGTTGATAGACGACAGAAACCGCTTGTCGTCGAACTCAACGGACTGAAATGGAAGGACCACGCCTACAATTGCAGCAGCACCTACGTATATTCAGGTGTAGATTTGTAAATGGACAGTACTACGCAAACCTCATTGCAGCCCGGCTCGCCTATCCGGTACGGGGAACGGCACACGATAACGAACGAGCACATGAACGTTCCAGACAGCCTCGTTCGTCGCCAATCCTGAGACCGCTCTAATTCGGTTAGTTCCTGCATTCAGTATGATGCTGTCAAGTGCTCCTGCGACAGGGGCTGTAATCGGTTCAAGGGCGAGGAGGTGAGTGCCATTGCTACTGCTGCCTGACGTGTTCCTGGTGCAAACCCTAAGCGTTGATCCCCATTTCCATTCGCAGCAATTGTGTCCGGACCGTTCGCCTTGTGGTCAGAGCGAGCGCGAAGAAGATAAACGTTCAGCGGCAGCCCAGTGATGAAGTGCTCATGTCCAAGGGCGTCCGCAGCTGGCCCAAATGGAGCTGCGGCGTGAGCAAGTTCCCCTGGTGAGGCCCAATTGCTGCTAGACGGGAACGCTTGATGCGTCTTCATGTTCCTGCGTGTGCACGAATGGACACACGCCTTCATACAGGTAACCCACCCACCCTGTGGCACGGTAGTCCACAGCGGCGCTTGTGCCCGTACTTGTTGCGCTTGGTGCCGTGCTGCCCCTCCTCCCACCCAACCCATGCACATAGTCGCGAAATTGATTTACCGTAATAATCCTTCCTCGTTACCCATCCCATGCAGGACTTACCAGGTGAGCCGCACCCACAGGCCGCAGCCGGGTGTTAACGGGCTGCAGGCGGCGAAGTGGCCGCAGCCAGCCATTGCTAACCCTGGTACTGCACACGCCCACCAAGCTCCATCCTCTCCTTACTCGGCCTCCTCGACATGGAAAGCTTTAGCGAACGCGACATGTAGCAGCTGCTGACCGCATCCAGGCTGCTTGGGTGGGCGACCTGCGCCTGAAAGCCGTGACGCCCTGGCTGCCCCTCCCTTTTGCTTGCAGGAATCGGAGACATGCTACATTCTTGAAGGGAAAGTGATTGTCACCCCGACAGGTGAGCTAAATGAGGACCTTAAAAAGCCGGCTTCCCGCTTTCATGTGGTGATGTGTGTTGGACTCTGCTGGCATTATGGCTGCCGGCCGCTTGGCTGTCCCACTGACCTGCAGTTCCGCTGTCCTCTGCCTCGCTTTGCACCCTCGCAGGCGGGGAGGCGGTGGAGATCGGTGCCGGAGAGTTAGCGACCTTCCCGGCTGGCATGTCGTGCACGTGGGATGTGAAGGCCCCCATTAGCAAGCACTACAACTTCCACTGAAACGGTTGCTGTTAGGGCGAATAACGGTAAAACACAGAGCGCACTATCTTAATCAATGAGTCAGCTTGGAAGTAATATCGCTGGTATGTGGCTTTGCTGGATGAATGACCATATACGACACCTAGAGATGTTGTGCAGCGGAACGGCAGCAAGGGAATGCAGTGGCGCGAAGCAGGGTAGTCCTGGGTTGCGGAGCTTTACACCCGGACCCCGAGACAGGCATCAGCGCTCTGCAACGGCGCTGGGCTGATGTGTGACCCATGGGTCTGTCGGCGGCTATGATGCCGTGTGCTTGAATGGTGGATGAGCTGCTCCTCGCGATGACGGCTAAGCAAATGCCTCATGGGCTTCTGAGGCTTAACTCTTCGGTTAGCGTGTTTTCATTGCTGGGGGCACGCAGGGGGTGCAGTCCTTTGGGTGTGGCTTGGTGCAGTACAGGTGCTGCAGTCCTTTGTGGCGGCTGGTGGGGGCAATGATATCTTGCAAATCGTAAGTGTAATATAAGAGTAATATGCTTGCATAATGGCATGGTAATATGAGAGAGAGAAGCGCCATGAGAGAGCTAAATGTGTGAGTGAGAGTGTGTATAGTCACGAGGCACAGTGGTCGGCACAAAGGCTGCATGGTACCGTTATCGAGCAGGAGACACGACTGCTTGCGTATACCGGTACCGTACCCAATGGATATAGCTGGAGGGCCTCTGTGGGCGTGCCCTTCCTGTTTCACTTTCGTTGCTTGCACCGCCGAGGTGTTGTTTCACGCCTTTCCCGGGGCCGACATCATCTGTTACAAGCGTGATGTGTGGCCGAACCTGGTGGCCAGCAGGGGAACTTGTTAATCATGTAAACAGACCCAAGAAGCTCTTTGAAATTCAAAGCCCAGACGTCGTGACCAGCAAATCCCGCATACCAGTCGTGTCAGGTAAGCGAGCGAGGGCATTACGAATGCAGCAAGCGGCACGCAGGAAACCCTCCAGTGCATGTCTCAGTTGTCTCTCTTCGGTCAACAACTATGGCCAGTACCATTACGCGGCCCAGTTGGTTCCAGCACACCCCCAACAGCCAACAGTCCTCTCCCAAGCAGCTCAACACGCAGACATGACCGCCAGCAAACCACAACACAACTTCAGACCACGCCACAACAAGCAGCTCTCGGTGGCTCGGACTACAAGTCCTGGCACTGCATCAACTTCCCGCATTTGTGTAGGCAGGGGCGCACGTAAACTACGTCACGTTAAACTCGCATCAGAGATACAACCCAACGCCCGCGTACTCCCGTGACCCACTGTCGTCGCCATAAGACCCCACGTTACCGGTAATAGCAGCAGAGACTCCACGTTAATGACCCTAGGCTCACAGTCCGACAACTGTTGTCCAAGAGGGAATGCCAGGCCAGCGCTTGCACGCTACCGGTAAGTTCGTACATGTGACAAAACTCCCAAGATATCGATGGTAATCGAAGGTGATCTTAATAGTAAGCAGGGGTGGGAGTGTTGAAGGAAGGCCAATGAAGGCCCGTGGTCCTAGCAAACATGCACAAAGGTGGACTTCCGATCACCGTTTGCCTAGCACTGCCGAAACCACTGGATCGCCAAAACCGCTGTATCGTATCGTAACGCCATAGCATTATAGCCGGGCGGATTCTGTCTGCAAGCAACACATGCAGCGAAGTGAACCCGACACGGCTTGCAACTATTAACGATATCTACAACCCCTCAACCACAAACCACGACAAAGAAGTTCGTACTAAATGGGGCTCGGCTGCACACGCCGGACCCAACAAAATTTCCCGATATCCTACGACTAGAAACGCAGCTAGCGCCATCCGCTAGCAGCGTAGCAACACCGGTACTAAAAGAAAACAGCAGTTGACGGGAATGACGCAGGATGCTTGGCAGGCAAGCAAAGCGCCACGGGAGTTGTGTGATGATGCCCAATAATTGCAGCGTTCAAGATTTCTTAGCAACGCGCGACATAGCAGCATGGCAGCAAAGCCATTGCAGCATCTTGCAGAGCCTAGCAAACCACACGCATCCGGCGAAGGAGCAAGTGACACCCACGAGTACACATGTTCAGGTCTGTATTTCAGTACGATAAAGGTACCTTTTGCAAACGTGTACGGAATGTATCGTGAAGTACGGCAAGCAACACAAAACCCCCAACAGGCCGAGCCCGTACAACCTTGGATTGCTCTAAAATGATATAGGAAGAAGAACTCTATTACCGCCGCAAGCGCGGTATACCCTCAAAGACGCTCAGACATGCGCAGGGGTATGGCCGACACCACAGCACACGACAGTCACCTGTCAATGTTTAGCTCCATGCCCGCAGCAGGTCTGCCCACGGCTGGGCGTTAGGCAGGAGGGTTTTGCTGAGCACTGATGTAAGACGTCAAACAAGGCAAGCATGCACGTTAACACAGGTAAACGCGCGGTGCACGCGACGCAGGTACGAGCAGAGCAGGGCCCATGCTGCATGAACAGGGCCTCTGACAGCTCAACAACAAGCAGCCCGGCCGTACAGTTTAAGGGAAGGCCGAAGCCAAGCCACATCTCTGGCAGCAGCTGGCAGCAATGCAGGGGTACACCACATCACAACGAGTGAACATGTAACGCACACGTCGTCTGCAACAACGCCCTCAACAGCAGCAGCACGACCCTAGTGAGGAGACACATCACCGGACGTGTCCAATGACACGACACGTGTCAGTGTCAGTGTGTACGTCACATGAAGCCCGCTTCCCCTTGCCTTCCGGTTCGGGATCACTGCAAAGGCCATTCAATCAGCAACAGCGTAGCCACCGCGAGTAATGGGTCGCATCGAGCTTCCACAGCTGTCACGTCCTTCCCAACATAGGAGGAAGAAGAAGGTGGGTTTTGGGAGTCAGGGTTCCGGGCGGAATGCCGCCCTTACGATTGATGCAAGCGCGCGAAGCAACGCGCACCGGCATGCCTCACAATGCACCTGGTAATAATGCCTTGTAAAGCAAGCAATTCTGCGGCTGCAAGGAAGAATCCGCAGCGACAGACAACCCGCTCAGCCCCGCTCGTGCATGCCCAGATAAAGCTAAGGGTAGATACAATAAGAGCCATTTCCAATCAGCAATTATCACTCGCTTGCCAAGAGCCATATCGAAGCCTTTCCTTCTCATGCGCCAACAGACACTGTAATGGCCAACGTCATATATCCAACCTCTCTCTCCAGCAGGTGTGTGTTTCTTTCTCTCTCTCGTTATTGGACATACATGTAGCCAGCCGTTCATCCCCCCACCACCATACTGCAATGCGCTCACTGCATGAGTTGGGACATGGGTTCGGGGCTCGTGATGCATATATCACGTATCCCCCCCCTCGACCCTTCCGACCCAGAATACGGTACAGTCGCTTCGCCATAACAATACAATAAGTATAGCTCCAATGCAGCAGCTTCTTGAAGCAATTTATCAAACCCCTCCCTACAACTCTACCGGGCATCCCTAATGCTCGCACTCGCTCGTGGCGGCGGTGAGAGCTTCTGCAGCGTCTCCTCGGAAATGCTCTTGTTGCGCAAGGGCACCCTGGGCCGCCCATCAGCACCCCCGCCCCCCGCAGCAGCCCCCCCGCCTCCTGCCTCCTCCGCCGCCTCATCTAGGCGCCCCGACACAGAGCCAGACAACCCCCCTCTTGGCGACTGGCTCAAGCTAGGGCCACCTGCCCCTGTCCCTGACCCCACAACAGCCCCACCAGCCGCACCCGCAGCAGCACCGACCTCAGCCCTCAGCATGGGCACGGCTTCGGAGCCCCAACTCCCCGCCCTATTGCTCCTGGTGCTGCCCCGGCTGCCAGCCGCCAAAGAGGCAGCTGGGGGACTCCCGACCGCAAACTCGGCAGTCATCGCGCTGCCAACCCCAACACCAACCCCAATCCCGCCCTGGCCGGCCGCCATCATTACGGCAGGACCTGTACTCCAACTGCCCTCGTAACCACCACCCTCAACTGACACGGACCCAACAGAGGCCATGCCGCCGCCGCAGCCCAACGTGCCTTCAGACCACCGGTGGCTACCGCCCCCGCCAGCAGTAGCACTCAGCTCGCCCAGACGCGACCGCAAGCGCTGTACAGACAGCGACGGCGGCGACGGGGAAGGTCCCTGCACACCCAGCAGATGGTAGCTGCCACTGCCGCCACTGCCGCCACTGCCGCCGCCGAAGCCAACGTCGCCCGCTGCTGGTGTTGCTGCTGCCATCGCAGGCATGGCGATGGAGGAGGCTGCTCTTGACATGGCTGCTGAGAGTGCAGACGACCGGGACAAGGCCGCTGGGGATATTGAGCCAGCGAGGAGATCCTCGGCGCAGCAGGCGGCTGGCGGCGCCGCTAGGAACCCATCCTCCGTCACCCCTACAGCGCCTGGCAAGCCCGCCGGCAACACACTGGGAGGCCGAGCTGGGGACGCTGACGACGATAACGCTGCCGCCGCCGCCGGATGCTGCTGTTGCTGTTGCTGCTGTTGCATGTACTGGGGGTGCTGCAGCTGTGGCATTGACACGGCATTTCGCAGGCCGCTGCGTTGCCCCCCAAGTCGGATGCTGCTGGCGGTGCTGACGGCGCTCCAGCGCTCCTCACCATTGCCGCCGCCGCCGCTGCCGCCGCCGCTGGCTCCACCGCTGATGACATCCGACGCCTGCCAGCGGACAGACGGCCCCACGCTTGGGAACTCAATACGGCCCTCAAGCCGACGGAGCTCCTGAGCTGCCGCCGCCATCGCGTTTGCCGACGTCAACCCCGCGCCAAGGGGCGCCGTGACGCTTTTCGCTGCCGTCACTCCCAAGCCGTCGCCTGCTGCGGGCTCGAGCTCCATCTCTGTTTCCGACTCTAGCAGGTCAGGCAGCGAGGACTGAGGCTGCTGCTGCTGCTGCTGCGGTTGTTGTTGGGAGGTGAGCGACGCCGGCCGTGGCGACAGCACTAGGATGCTTCCCTTGCTAGCAGAGCTGCCACCACCGCCGGCACCCCCTCCGCCTGTGCTGCGTGTGCTGCTGCTCAGGCTGCTCCCCAGGCTGCTACGAGAGTGGCCGACGGTGCGACTCGCGCTTCGAGACATGCGCCGCTGCAGGCTGGGTTGCTGCTGCTCCAGCAGCGTCTGAGTCGCCAGCCGCCCCGACTGCCCCTGCTGCAACGGAGACGGCTGGCCCTGTTGCCCTTGCTGCTGCTGCTGCTGTTGCTGCTGAGGCTGCGGAGCTTGAGGCAGCAGCAGCGGCGGCTGCCGCTCGGCTTGCAGCGGCATCGAAATCTCTTCGCTAAGCCTCGGTAGGGGCGAGGAGGCCGGCGGCCCCTGCCCTCCGCCACCAGTACCACCGGTAGTCCCACCCGCGTCCCACAGTGACACGCGGCGGCACTGGGAGGAGCGGCGGGAGGAGGGCTGAGCGAAGGAGGAGGCGCAGGAGCCGGCGGAGGCTGCGGTGATGTCGTAAATGGGCACGCGGCTGTAGTCGGCCGGGTCGGGGTCGTCGTCGGCGCCGCTGCCGGAGAGCTTGGGCGCTGTGGCGGCGGCACCCGGGGGGGTGCCGGGGCTCGGAGCGGCGGCATAGCTCTGGGATTGTTGTGCGGTTTGGGGTCCTGCGGGAACGGCGGCGGGCGGACAAGGGCGGGAAAGGCGGGGTTGGGACAAGGGCGGGGAAGGCGGCGGGCGGACAAGGGCGGGGAAGGCGGCGGGCGGAGGGAGTAAGAAAGGGAATGGGGTCGGTGATGCGAGCTGGAAGGTTTTGCATGCCACATGCCACATGCCACATCATAGGCCCCCGCAGCAACGTCCCCAACCCTCGCCCCGCATACTCCCGCCCCGCATTCCGCACCCTGGCTACTGCTACCGGGCACCAGCACCAACCCTCATCACCTGGGGGCGCGGAGGCCTGCAGCAGCACCCGCACGCTAGAGATGCGCTTGAGGGAGGTGGAGGGGCGCAGGCTGTTGCGGATACTGGCGTTGGAGTTGAGGGTGCGGGTGGTGGTGGAGCCGGAGGGCGGCGGCACGATGATGGCCGTAGCGGAGCTGGCTGGGCCGTTGCGTTTGCTCCGCGCCTGGCCCTCGCTGTCGCCTGAGCTGTCAGATGAGGAGGAGGCTGCGCGGCGCGGGGTGGGGGCGGGAAAGGAAGGGAAGGGAAGAGGAAGGGAAGGCAGCGGCGGGATGTCAGGGACGAGTCTAGAAGGGGCCCCCATGTGCCGAACCTGCCCCCTACCCTACTCCCCCCCCAAACAAACCACCAGCAAACCACAAGCACCCTCCCTCGCTCACCATCCGACTTCTTCAGCACGCCCTTCTTCTTCTCCTTCTTCTCCTTATCCTCCTGCTTCTTCTTCTTCGTTTTCTTCTTCCCTTCCGCCTCCTCCTGTGCCGCCGCTGCCGCCGCCGCATGGCTGCTGCTCACATCCGGCAGCGGCCCGTGCTTCGCCACCGCCACCACCGGGTCCACCTCCTCCCCCTGCGCCGCCGCCCAGCTCAGGTACTCAGCCACACGCTGGTGTATCGCACTACCCGAGTGCAGCACAGCTGCCCTCTCAGCCAAACTCGCTGCGGAGGCGCCGGTGGTGTCCGGCGCACGTGCGGAGGCGCCGCCCACCTCCACCAGCAGCCGTACCAGATCCAAATTGCCCATGCCCGCAGCCAGGTGCAGTGCTGTACACGTGCCCGCCCCCCGGGCCCCCCCGCTTCCCGACAGGATCACGCCTCTGGTGTTGGGGCTGATGTTGCTGCTGCTCACACCAATTGCTGCGTCCGCACTTGCACCTTCGCCGCCGCCGCTGGCATCGCCATCGCCTCCTTCTGCCAACGGCGTGCACACCCTCGTCGTCGTCGTGTTACTCAGCTTCAGCACCCCCGCCGGCATGACATGCACCCCCGCCGCTAGAAGCGCCGCAACCACCGGCAGGTCGTGCCGCAGCACCGCCGCCTCCAGCACCGCCACATTCGTGTCGGCCGCCGGGTCGGGCAGGCTGGCGCCCGCAGCTCGCAGCAGCCGCACCACCTCCACGTGACCCATGTCGGCCGCCTCCAGGAGCGCCACGTGCCCCACACGCTCCAGCACCCGGCCGCTCGTCCACTTGATCAGCGCTTGTACGGCACCCTGCGGGATGAGGGTGGAAGGGGGGGTAGAGTATGGCGGCAAGTTGGGGGATGGGTTGGGGTGGACGGGTGGTAAGGTTGGGTGTGTGTGTGCCAGGAGGACAACTCGTCGGGGCGCTTGGGCCCTCCCTTCCCACCAATCCAATCCATCTACGTCTTCGGCCCCAGGGCACGCCCAGTAGAGACCCCTACCAGCAGCAACCCGACCCAACCCAACCCAACCCAAACCCCAACCCACGCACCGGCTGTCCTTCCGCCGCCGCCACCAGCAGCGCAGTGTGCACGCAGGGCGGCCGCGACGCCGCAAACAGCCGCGTGATGCGCGCCACGTCACCATGCGTGCACGCCGTCAGCAGTTCCGTCTTGATCTGCCGCCGCACCTGCTCGTCACTCAGCGCAAGCCGCTCCTGCGACTCCAACCCCTCCAGATACACCACCACAGGCTCCGCACCCACCCTGCGAGCCTCATCCAGCGCCGTGTTGCCCCAGCGGTCCTGGAAGTTGGGGTCGGCTCCGCCCTCCTGTATCAGCAGCTTCACCGCAGCCAGGTTGCCCTCCGCGCCCGCGATGTGCAGCGCTGAGCGGCGGTCGTAGTCGCAGGCGTCGGGCGGCGCGCCGGCGCGTAGCAGGCGGCGCAGCTTGATGAGGTCCCCCTCGAAGACGGCGGTGCACATGGTTCCAGCGACTTGCAGCGAATTCACGCCAAGCCTGTGGGGAGGAGGGAGGGAAGGAGGGTGGAGAGGAGGGAAGAGGAGGGAAGAGGAGGAGAGGAAGGTAGGGATGAGCCAGGGCATGCCGCACGGGTATCAACAGGCATACCTTGCGTCACAAGCAGCAACCCCAGCCGGGACCAACTTTCGCAAGTTCTCTCTCCTCCCCTCCCCGCTATGGGATTACAGTGCTTCAACCTATTTTCTGTACCCCGCCCCGCCCCTCCCCCGTCCAGCCACACAACTTACGATGCCCCGTAGTTGAGCAGCAGCTCGATCTCCTTGTCGTTGCCCGCCTTGCAAGCCTCGGTCAGCGCGGAGTTGCCGAAGGCACTGCGGCAAGTCAACCCAACAACACAGCCAGGCAGGCAGGCAGGCAGGCAGCGGCGGCGGTGTTAACAGGGCGGTACAACCGGCTGTACGGTCTGTAGCTGTTTCGCGGCTCAGTTGTTTTGGCACCGCGGCGGCGGTAACAGAGACGTAACAGCAGGCAGCGGCGGCGGTAACAGGCATGGTGGCGGTGTGAGTCGGTTTCCGCATACCCCTCCCCCCTCCCGACCTACTCTAGCTGGTCGGCCTTGGCCCCGTGGTCCAACAGCAGACGCACCACTCCCTGGGCAGGCGGGAGGGAGGGAGGTGAGGGGTGGGAGGAGGATTAGATAAGCTGAGCCGCAGAAGTACTGACCCTGGCCGTGGTAGACCGGAGCAGGATAGGAGTGGGCGGAGGGAGAGGGAGGAGGGTAGGAGTAGGAGGAGGGAGAGGGGGAGCTGAGCCCGTGAGGGGAGGAAGGCGGAGGGGGGACCGCAGGAAAAGGGAAAGCAAACACAACACACAGATAGCCCGCTTGCCTTAGCAGCAATGCCAGCAATGCCGCCCTCCATGGATTCGACCGCACACCCCCCGCTTTCTCTTCGCATCGATTCAGATGCAGACGTGTTTTCCCCTGCTCCTCCCACTCCCACCTCATGCCCCGCCTTGGCCGCCAGCATCAGCCCCGTGCGCCCGTCATAGTCCGCCGAGTTGGGGCTCATGCCCTGGTTCAGCATGTTGCGCAGCGTGTCCACGTCCCCCAGCGCCGCCTGCTGCAGGAAGCGGTAGGTGCGCAGGCTGTCCACCTTGTGCACGTGTGCGCGGACCACTGCCCGGATGTCGTCCAGGCGCAGCAGCTGGTCCATCTGGGCTTGCGTCAGCGCGGCTGTGCGGGAGGGAGGCAAATGGAGGGTGAGGTGAGGTGTGCAGCAGAGGGTTATTAGTAAGGGTCGAGCATGGGGAAGACGTGAGAGAGGGAAAGACGCCCATCCCAGGGGTTTCTCCGCCGCACAGCATTCCTAACCTCCAGGCTCCCTCTATCTCCCCCGTGTGAGCTTTCTGCCGTCCTCACCACCATCCATTGTAAGGCGTGGTACATGCACCCCGCCGGAGCTCCCCCCCCCTATAGGGTCTCCGAACTGCGCTCACTGCATGAGTCGGGATTCGGGATTGGGACTCCGTTGATGCACTTATCTATATTCCCCATGCCCCCCCTCCTCCTCACCCCGCGTCTCCACCAGCAGCTGCGGGTCCATGGAGTCAATGCCCTCCTCCGCCTTCATGAGGCTGATGGCTGTCTCCAGCTGCGCGGGGCTGAGCTGGCTGGAGGAGGCGGCGGAGTGCAGCGCGGAGAACAGCTCGGCCTCGTGGCGGGACTGGGGGCGGGAGGGGAGGGCAGAGGGAGGGTGGAGGGGGGGGGGTAGAGGGAGGCAAGGAAGGGGACAATTAGAGAGGGGGGAGGTCAAAGATATACCAGAACCGCTTCTTCTTAATCTTGTCCCCTCTCTTCCACCCCTACCTCTCCGCCTCCCTCTTCCCTCCTCCTCTCCATCTAGTCCGCTTCCTCTTTTACCCCCCTCCCCCTCCCTCCCCCCCCCCAACCTGCAGGTTGTCCAGCACTATCCTGGCCTGGTGCGGGAACTGCTCCGCCAGCAGCTCCCACGCCGCCTTGGACAGACACAGCGCGCGCACCACCGTGACGGACAGCGCGGCCTCGTGGCTGGGGACGTCTGGAAGAGGGGCGGGAGGGGAGGGGCGAGGGGGAGCAGATAGGACCAAGCCATAGGAAACCTGCAGCAGGCGGCGCTGGAGGAAACACAATGGAGGAATGAGGCGGCAAGGTTCTAACATGACAAAGGGAGGGTTAGCGGCCCCTACCGAAAGGGGAGGAGGGAGGGGAGAGGGGTTAAGTAATGTGGAAGTGTTCACATAACCGCAACGGTCTCTGCGCACGTTGTTACACGATACCCGCCTGCAGGACGTGGCAGCAGCCGCAAAGTGCCTGCCCTCAATTCACACACAGCATGAGGAGCTCCCGACCGTTCACGAACTGCCTAGAGAGAGGCAGGCCTAATGTAACACAACTTTTTAAGACTGACAAGACCTTGTCCTGACAGGCCCAGCAGCCGCAGCCGCAGCCCCCGCCGCCAACGCCGGCCCCACCTGCGAAGAATGGCACCTCCGCCAGCGCCGACCCCGCAAAGCGCATGTCCCGCGTGGCCCCCTCGCGCTGCAGCCCACCGTGCCCGAAGGAGCCGTGCACGGACTCATCGTAGGAGGAGCGGGTGGAGAGGCGCGCGGAGGTGCCGGCGGGGCCGCGAGCGGTGAAGAAGCCGCGGCCTGGGGCGGGGGCGGGGGCGGGGACGTGTGGTGTGTGGTGCAGGGCGGGTGTGGGGTGAGGCGGCATTCATGCCAGGGCGTGTGAGGCCAATCCTTCCCTACGTCGAACGACAACAGACGGCCCACAAGAAGACAATAGCACACTACAAGGGCGATACAGCACACTAGAAGGGCAATACGGCTCCTGCTGCTCGCAGCCTAATCTTCCTCTCTCACTTCCCACCTCACTCACCTCCACTCATGCTGGCTCCACTGCCCACGCCTCCTCGACTCGAAGGATCCTCCATCCCTCCTCCTCCCCCTGCCCCTCCCCCTGCCCCTCCCCCTAGTGCCCCCATGTGATGCGAGGAGCCCTCCCGCCCCACCACCCCCGTCCCCATGGCCGCAAAGTGGCTATAGGCCGCTCGCATGTTTATCTGATGCTGCGCCACATCCACCTCGCCCGACACCAGCACCAGCAGCTCATTCACATTATCTCCCTCCGTCATGACTTGAACCCCCGGCATGAACAGCTCAACGCGAGCGGCGGTGAGCAGCGCGTCCAGGAAGCGCTGCTTGCAGCCCTTGAACAGGTAGCAGCCGCGCACGGGCTGCAGGTAGAGGTGGCGCAGCACCTTGCGGCGGATGGCGGTGGGGTAGATGGCGAGGACTTGTTCGTCGGGTGCCTGGTCGGAGTGGAAGGTGACGTCCAGGTGCTCCTGCATGGCGGAGTGGAGGGCCTGGGGGGCGCGGATATGGGGAAGGGTGGGGCAGGGAGGGAATAGATTACGGTAGCTGAGCCGCGGAAACAGGGGGAAAGGGGTGGGGGAAGATTAGGAGGGAGGAAGGAACGCGTGGGAGGAGACGGGGAAGACTGCGGTGGAGAAGGGTGTGCAGCTTGTGCGGAAGTCCCGCACGTACAAAACACGGCCAGGCGCGCGCAAGAAAAAATTCAGAATTGGGCCAAAAACCCAAGAACCCCCAAGTCATAATTTCGGAATTTTCAGGATGTTCTAGAAAATGTCAGGAAATTTCATGGAAATTCAGGGGATACAAACACCAACCCAGCTCCCATCCCACCGGCGGCAGCTCGTTTGTCTTGCTGAACTCGTTGAGGCTGCTCATGCGCTCTCGGAACTGCTTGCTGCGCTCGTCGCCCTTCACCACCAGCATCGTCACCGTACCCAGGATGTAGGCGGCGAGGAAGAGGTTGAAGAAGCTGGGGAGGTGTGTGTGTGTGTATTTGGGGGGGGGGGGGGGGGGGGGGGGGGGCGGACAAGGACACAGGTGGGGGGGTAGGTCTAGGGGGTGTTGAAGGGGACACGGAAGCCAGCAGCAGGCACAGGGCGGACGTACGGGCGGATGGACAGGAGGGCGTACACACTCCCCAGTTCCCAGCCACGCAGCAGCCACACACACATACGCACAGCTGCGCCCCTCCGGTCCCCCTCCTGCCGTTCGGGACTCGTTGTTTCACATATTTAATTTTTTGCCCCCCTCGGGTCCCCTCCTGCCCCCCATGCCCCCCCCCTCCCCCCCCGTCAACTTTCCATCATCACCGCGGACCCGGTATCGGTAGGGACTACTAACCAACACTTTGTCTTGTGGCGCCCTGCCAACTCCTACCCCCATTGCTTTGCCCTAACTTGTGGTCTCCTATGGTTTGGTATGGTCTTTGACCCCCCAAACCTACAGGTACAGGATCATGAAGGCCGCCTCGGGCACCGTGGACGCAAAGAGCGCTCCGTCGCCCAGCCCCGTGAAGGCGCTGACGCTGTAGTAGAGCGACAGCAGGTATCGCTCGGTGGTGGGGCGGCCCAGGAAGCGGTCGGCGTTGCGCCCCACCCAGGAGTCGCGCGAGTGGCCCTCCACTTGAGCCACCAGGTAGAACATGCAGGCGGCCCAGCTGGGGGGGGGGGGTAGGGGAGGGGAGGAGGAGAAGCTCAGGGGGGGTGGAGAGGGGAAGGGGAAGAAACCTTTTCAGGTTTGGGGAGTTAAGCATGCACTGGGGGGTAAAGGAGGGGCGAGGGTAGGAAGGGAGGGCGTGAGGGAAGAGAGAGAGGGAGAGAAAGATGGAGAGAGAAAGGGTGAAGTGCGATGTCTGCTGAGGGTGGCCTGCACGCTCGCCGGCGCCGGCGGCGGCAGCACTCACTGCGTGACGAAAAAGGTGTATGTGGTGTTGCGGATGATCATGAGCGGCCCCTGCCCCAGCGCCAGCGTGTTGTCCAGGTGGTAGAAGAACTCGAACACCCGGTACAGCCGCACCTGGGGGGGGGAGCGGGAGGTGTGGAAGGGGGGGGGAGCGGGAGGTGTGGAAGGGGGGGGGGAGCGGGAGGTGTGGAAGGGGGGGGGGAGCGGGAGGTGTGGAAGGGGGGGAAAGAAGAATCCCAAGGTGTTGAAGGTAGGTGTGGAAGGGGGGGAGGGGGGTTAAGGACCATACCATGTGAAACCCTAAGCAATGGGGATAGGAGACGGCAGGGTGCCACAATACAGAGTGTTGGTTAGGTGGAAGGGGCGGGGGAGAAGAAGAAGAATACCCAATGTCGTGAAGGGGGGGGGCAGGCAAGCGGACTGGGGGCAGGCAAACGGACTGGCAAACAACCAGGGCATGCAGCGAAGGAGGGTTAAGGCCCGGACGAGTTGACGGTGAAGACATTTTTGGAACACGCCACAGCAGAAAGCCTGTTGCATGAATCCCACACCCCCATCCCACTCGCCTTCGCTCCCTGCCTTTGGCCCCCATCCTCTCCCAGCCCACTCCCCCTACCCGCCTCCCACCCCCCCCACCTTCCCCGCCTCCCACCCCCCCGCCTTCCCCGCCTCCCAACCCCCGCCCTTCCCCCCCTCCCAACCCCTTACCAGCTGCAGCATCTTGAGGAAGTTGAATCCCTGCACGCCCCGCCCCACCGCACCGGCCCGGGTGGCCGCTGCTATGGCCACCCAGTCCAGCGGCAGCACTGACAGCAGGTCCAACAAGAACTTGTAGCTGTGCAGGCAGAGAGGGCGCGTGGAAGTGACTTTTAGGCAGAGAGGGTGCGTGGAAGTGACTTTTCAAAATGATTTTTGAGATGGTTTTAGAGTGAATATGTATGTAGAGAGTGAATGTACATAGGGTTTAAGCATAGCTACAGGGGGGAGGGAAGGGAGGTGGGAAGGGGTGAATGTGGGGAGGGGAGGTGGGAGGGGCACGGCGGGGAAGGAGGAAGCACCGCATCAGGGCAGAGACCCTGAGGTGCTGCGTAAATCTAACATGCCGGTATGAAGTCCCCTACCATCACCTTACTCCCCTTACCCCTCATTTTACCCTCACCTCACCCCGCACCTCACCGCCACCCCTCAATACCCTTACCTCACATGGCCACTCACCCCGCCCCTCAATACCCCCCACCCCGCCCCCACCTGGTCACGTACTGCCGTGCGATGCGGTGGTAGGACTCCACCAGCAGCCCGCTCTCCGGGTCGTGGAAGGCAACCAGGAACTTGAGGCCCATGTCAAACAGGAAGATGGCTGGAAGAGGGGCAGGGGCAGGGGAGGGGGAAGGGGTGAAGGGGAGGGGGGTTAAAGGTAAAGAGTAAAGCAGGCTATTGTCCCAAATTCCATGGCCCAACCCACTCATCCCAAGCTCCCCTAAGCGAGCCGCCCTCTCCCCTCCCTCACCCTTTGTGATGTACTCGGCCACCGCCCAGAAGCTTTGTGGAACATCCCTGGAGGAGGGAGGGCGGGTGGGGGCGGCGGGGAGCAGCGGAGGGGACACAGGGGGTGGGGTCGAGAGGTCACAGTGATGCATGGGGGAGAGGCAAAAGGAGACAGAGAGGGCGGCGGCCCAGAGCCGGGTCACAGAGGGGAGAAGGAAGACCGGGACGCCAGCTGCAGGACGGGTTATCAGCCGGGAGGCCTCGGGGCGCATGTGGATGGAGGGAGCTGCAACCGGGGGCTGCAACTCCACCCCCTCCATGCAACTCCCTGCGACCCCCCTGCTGCTGCGCTAGCCGGGCTGCTTCGGACCTTCTGCATGCTGCAAGTCGGCTTGTAGGAGTGCTGCCCAAAGCAAAGAGCGGCCCCGCACTCTGTCCCGAGCACTGCTGGCGCACAGAGGTCCACGGCGCCCCGCCTGACTCAGCGCCCACTGGGTGCCGCGCAGCGCCCTGCTGCTGCTGCGGCTGAGGCTGCTGCAGCAGCTGCTGCTACTGAGGGTGCTGCTGCTGCTCCTACTCGCACCTCTGCAGTACACATCCGGCCGCACACATCCAGCCTGCTGCCAGCCCTGCTGCTGCAGCCCTCTGCGGCTCGCCACTCCCAACCTGACACCCGAACCGGCCTCCATCCCCATGCATGCAGGTCAGGAATCCCATGCTGGCGTCGTTCCTAGATAGCTCCCCCGTGTGCTACTGTTACGCCTGCTGGTGTATGTACAGCCTGCCGCCGGCTTGCAGACCACATAAGGCCCCCAGCGGACACCCCAACTCACACGAGCCCAGCAGGCACCTGGCAACCCCCTAGCTTTCCCTCCCAATCCTTCCCCCTTCGCTCCCCTGCAACCCTCCTCTTCACCCTCCTCTTCACCCTCCTCTTCATCCTCCTCTCAACCGTCTCATGGCCCTCCCAAAGCACTCGCGCCGGAGCCCTCACCTGATGCGCCCCTGCGTGCCGAACGCCATGCTGAAGGGCCCCATCCAGCCCGCCAGCAGCGACACAAACACGATGAACTGGAACCAGCGATGGTACCTGGGAGGAGACGGTGGGGGGGGCCGGGGGGCAGGTTGCGGGGAAGGCGCTTTGGAAGGGAGATGTGTAAACACGTCATAGCAAATGGGCCATAACAGGTAGGTCGGCCGCGATGCGGCAAAGGATGACAACATGCAGCCGCCCTTCAGGGCATGCAAATGTCCACAATAGCCACCCTCCAGAGCACTGCGCATGCCGCCTTCCCCTCGTGCGTGCGGCCCTTCCAGGGCCTATAACCGCACAAACCCCAGCAGCCCCAGCAACCCGCAAACGGTAAGGGCCCACCGCTGGCTTTGCGGGTGGATGGGCAGGAACTCCTGCAGCCGTGCGCGCCAGCTCTTGCGAGCGGCTTGCTCCGACAACTCCTTGAGGCTTCCGAACACGGAGGCATCCGCGCTGACCACCACCGCGTGCGGGGCGCCCAAGTGGCTGTGACGCTGAGGTGGGGGAGAAGTTCGGCGTTCGGAGGAGCCGGAGGTGCGAAAAACCAACAGACTAGTTGGTAAGGAAGTAGTCCAAGCGGTACACAAGGACGTAACCCAAGGATGAGACTATATTAGGATACCGGCTAGATGCACCGTAGAAGGTGAAAATCTGGATATATATTGGTTATCTTGAAGCGGAGCGGCAACACGAGAAACGTTCTCACCGCTTTGGTGGTTAACTTGGCCGTCGCTTTATCCAGTATGGAGAATACAACAGCTTTGGAGTCGCTGTCGCCATTTTTAACCGTGGTATCATCAACCCAACTGTAAGACCTGTCACTGTAAAGGCCCTGCGCATGAAGTGCAATCCCAGTGAAGCTGGCCGAGCAGGGGCTCATACGTTGCTGATGCGTTATCTCATACTCGTTACACTCACCTCATCGCGCTTTTTGGTAGCATCGCTCGGCAAGCGCTTGCACGTGGCCGAGTCGTCAGGGGCAACTCGCATGGCAACCCTACTTCGAACGACTGTTGATAACCGGAGCGGAGGATACTACGTATAGAGTTTTCCAAATACATTTATTTTCGGTTTTAACTGGCAGGGTGGTGTGTCACCCAGGGCAATTAACACATGCTCGCAATGGAGTTCTCGCTTACGGTCCAGACGGATCCTTTCCAGTTATTATTAGTTTGCGAGTGCTACGTTTTGGTACGTTAGCACAAGAGAAACCAAACTAGTTTTCAGCTAACCGTTTCTGTGTGCGGTACGACGAAGCAGCAGGTACGTTCGTAAATTTGCGACAACGGGCGAACTCAGCGGGCATGTACCTATCATTATAAGCTGCTTTAAATGGCAATCAATGTCTCACATGTCCAAGTGTCGCCTGGACGCAAAGGCCATAATTGTTTGGGTGCACGAACCAGGTGAGAATGGCTTATTAATACGCGGAATCACCATAATCTGTATCATGTAAAACACATATGTAGTTCAGTCAGCAAGTGTGACAAAAGTTGGACTGGACTCTGGTTAATTCCCGCATACACCGTTACATCATTCCAGGACGCCTTTGGTGAGGAAGGTGTTTAGGACAGCTGCCTCAACCAGAAACACGTCTGCAGCTCTAAGTGATCTGCAACCGCTGGTGGAGCAATGGCTGCGATGGGACAAGAATGCCGAGTCTCGTGCAGAGATCCAGCAGCTATGGACAACCGGCAAAGCGGAGGAACTGCGAGGCATGCTTGGTACCCGGCTTGAGTTTGGTAGGTTCCACCGTTTCCCAGTCTCTTACCACAGTACGGCCATAAGCCAAGCGGCCGTATTTTTATTGTTACTTACCCGTGATCTTCATCTTGAATGGACGTCAAAGGGGTCGTGAAAGGAGTTGCCCAGGACGGGCTTTGAGGCGGCCTTGCCGTGTCTAACCAGCCCTAACATTAGTACCGGTAACCGTTTTACACAGATCAACCACCCGACTATGCCCAGAGCAGGATCAGGGACCACTTCCTAACCTCTTCTCAGCCTTACCACGTGTGCAGCCTAACCCTTGCCAAAATTTTCTGTTATTTTCCGATCCGTCGCTGCCGCTCCCCAGGCACGGCGGGCCTGCGAGGAAAGCTGGGTCCCGGCACTGCTCGAATGAACGGTGTGGTGGTCCAGCAGACCGCGCAGGGGCTGTGCGCCTACCTGCAGGCCACCTGCCCGCAGCAACTGCAGCAAGGGGGGCTGGTGGTGGGTGAGTGGCGGGAGCAGCGGGGCTGGGTGCAGGGGCGGGGGCGGGGGTCCCCCTCCTCAGCTAGTTTATTACCACTACGGTATCACACCACACATCGTATACCGGTACTCTTCTTTTCCCCCCAGGCTACGACGGACGCCATGGCTCCCGCGCATTCGCGCACCTCACCGCAGCCGTGTTCGCCTCGCGCGGGCTGCCCGTTGCACTGTTCCGGCGGGTGGTGCCCACGCCCTGGGTGGCGGCGGGGGTGGCGGAGCTGGGGGCGGCGGCGGGTGTCATGGTGACGGCCTCGCACAACCCCAAGGAGTACAACGGCTACAAGGTGCGGACAGCGGAGGTTGGTCATCCATGCGGAAGATGAAAGTACGGAAGGGGGCAATCAGATTAGAGATTACCCTACAATACTCGACACTTTTTGTGCACTTAAAGCATGTTTTGACTTTTCGGTTTCTGAGTAACGCATAAATATGAGTATTTGTATAAAGTATATGCTTTGTATTATGCATAAGTAACATTACAGACTCCTCGCCGTACACCGCTGCATCCCGTAGGTGTACTGGGGGAATGGCTGCCAGATCATCCCGCCCCATGACGCTGGCATCGCAGCAGCCATTGCAGACAGCCTGGAGCCCTGGGACCTGTCGCCGTACAGCAACCCACACGACCCGTACGACATGGAAGCTGAAGCGCAGCTGCTGGGCTCGCCGCTACTGAGTGACCCATGGGTCACCGTGACGACCGCCTACTACGCGCGCCTGGCTGCGCTTCGCTACCTGCCTGCGGAGGGTCCGGAGCGGCAAGCGGCGCTGGCAGCGCTGGGGGTGCCGGTGTATACGCCGCTGCATGGGGTTGGGGCGGAAGCGCTGCTGCAGGCATTCCAGGTGGGGCAGAGGGGCGTGGGGGCGTGGGGCAGGCCTACATGAATGAATGACCGTTACAATGGTTCCCTTCAAGGAAACACGGCAGGCAGGCCCACAAATGGTTACATTGGTTAGTGAAGGGTGAGTGAAGGGTGAGCCAACTAGGTGGATAGTTGGCTTGATCGCCTTGATTTGCATGGTCTGCATCTCTCGCTGCATCGTGTCATGGGTTCTTCTCATCCCAAGCACAGCCACGACAGCAGACCTGTGCATGTATGTATGTGCATGTATGTGTTACAAGCTTCGTACCGAGGACGTAAGATCCGTTCGGACGGATCTTACGAGCTCGGTACGAAGCTTGTAACACATACATGCTTACATACGTACGACAAAATGGAGCGGACTTGCATGTCGAAGCACTTCACTGCACAAAACACCACCCTGTGCCGTTCTGCTCGTATACACGGGCAGTCTTCTAAACACACAATCCGACGCCAGCGTCTTATTAAAACACGATTTCAGTACGTATTCCTACTAACGGCCAGGTTTCTATTTAACACACGCACCTCCCTATCACAGTACGTTCCGACTCGCGGCCGCAGTTTTGTTAAACCACCCTCCCACCCCTGCCAGGTGATGGGTCTGCCCGAGCCGTACATCGTTCCCGAGCAGCGCCACCCCGACCCCGACTTCCCCACCGTGGTATTCCCCAACCCGGAGGAGGGCAAGGGCACGTGGAACCTGGCGTTCCAAGCGGGTGGGTGGCGAGGGGCTAGCGGGGGTGGAGGTGGGGGCTGGGGGGCGTGGCTGGAGTAAGGCCGTGCTTAGGCCGCGGTATGGGGGGTCAAAGACCATACCTAACCATAGGAAACCACGAGTTACAGCCAAGCAATGGGGATGGGAATTGGCAGGGTTGGTTGTTGGGGGGCCTGATACGTGACAGGTGGGAGGTGGAAGGCTATCCCCTCGATGCGTCAACCCCACCCCCTCCATCCTCCCTCCTCCACGCTGCTTCAGGCATCCAGCAAGGGGCTCGACTGGTGCTGGCGAACGACCCAGGTGCGCGGTGGGTCGGTGGATGGATGGGTCGGTTGGTGGTTCAATTGTTGGACCAAATTAAAACCATATAAAAACAAAAAAGAAAAAAGCAGGGATTCACAAGGCAGAGGGAGGGTTTGTGGTCGGGCGGTGGGTGGGCCCTGTCCCCTCTCCTGGCGGTACCCGGCTGCATGGGGAATCCGCAGTACCTGCATGCCAGGGACCACATCCCAGGGCCACGCACCCAAGGGGACGGCCGGGGCCCCCACCAACACCCTTTCAGCTTGTCAGTCAACTCTTTGCCCTGCCCCCTCTTTTCTCTCCCCCTCCCTGGATGCCCTCCCTCCCTCCCTCCCTCCCCCTCCCTCCCTCCCTCCTTCCTCAGACGCTGACCGGCTGTGTGTCGCCGAGCGCAACCCCGCCTGCCCGGGCGGCTGGAGGGTGTTCAGCGGCAACGAGATGGGCGCCTTGCTGGCCCACTGGGTGTGGAGCAACTTCAGGGAGAGGAACCCGGAGGTAAGGGGGTTGGGGGGTAGTGTACGGCAGGGCAGGGTACGGCAGGGAGGCGCGGTGAAGGGAGGTGATGAGAGCTGTTTTGAGGTGGGGCAAAACCCCGAGGACTGAGGCGCCGGGTCCTACGCTCCTTCCCCAGCCTGCAATCGCCGCCCATTTTACCTCTTTTGTCTCCTCCTCACACTTTGCTCCCTCTGAACCCGACTTCCCCACCTCATGGCAGCTACGTGAACCGGCCAGCAACCGGTATGCTACCCGCCATCTCCCACGCCGCCAACCAGCCCCCTCCTAACCCTCTGCTCCACACACCCTCCCCCCGTTGTTTCACTTATTTCATTTCCCCCCTCCCCCCCAGGTCCCCCCCTCCCGCTGCGTGCTGCTCTCCTCCGCCGTGAGCTCCCGCCTGCTGGCCTGCATGGCTGCTGCGGAGGGGCTCACCCACGTCACCACCCTCACCGGCTTCAAGTGGCTGGGCAGCACTGCGAGGCGGCTGGAGCGGGAGGAGGGGCGCACCGTGCTGTTTGCATTCGAGGAGGCCATTGGCTTCATGCTGGGAGGCATGTACCGGGTAGGGGTTGGTGTGTGGGGGGGTGCGGGGGATGGGGATGGGGTTGGTGGCAGTGGGGTTGGTGGGGCTTGTACGGCGTAGCGACCTAGGGAGCGCTGTGGCAGAGGCAGTGGGCAGCCTGGTACGTGGTACCGTACCAGTGGGCGGCATGTGCCGGGTAGGGGTTGGTGGGGGCAAAGAGGGGGGAAGGCACATGTGTGATACTGCAAGTGCGGTTTGCGGGAGTGGGGCTGGTGCGGGAGCTGATGGGTTGGGTATGTGCCCGGTCTGCTCCTCTTACCGCGCCACCCTCCCTACCTCCTCTTTCGCACTCTCACCCATCCCTAGGACAAGGACGGCATCTCTCCGCTCTACCCACCTCCCTCCCTCCCTCCCTCCTCCTTCCCACCCCCCTCAGGACAAGGACGGTATCTCCGCCGCCGCCGTCTTCACGGAGCTAGCAGCCCACGTGTACGGCAGGGGCGGCACCTTGGAGGGCCTGCTACGGCAGCTGTACGACAAGTACGGCTACTTTGACTACCGGTCCGGCTACTTCATTGCCGACCGGCCGGAGAAGACACGTGCTGTGTTTTCGGAGCTGCGGGGAGGGGGAGGAGGAGGAGGACGAGGGGCAGAAGGGGGTGATGGTGGCTATGCTGGCAGCGTGGCTGGGCTAGCGGTGGAGCATGTGCGGGACCTGGGTGAGTGGTGGGGTCCATTTTTGGACAAAAAAAGCAGGGATTCATAAGGCAGAGGGAGGGTTAGTGGCCCCTACCGAAACCGCGTCCATCTTGTTCAGTGGTGGGGGGGAAGAGGAGGGGGAAAGGAGGAGGCGGGAGGAGTCCCTGTACGCCGGTATCGCACCCTCCAGGGTGACCTTCATTCGAGCCCTCTCGACGGAGTCCTCACTTCACTGAGTCCCGGCTTCTGTTCATTCCGCCGGCACGCCCCACTTGATTCATACATATTGCTCCAGACCAAGTTCCTAAACCTTCTTCTGCTGACAGCCTGACACCTTCGGACGTCCTCCCCGCTACCCGGCACATCTACCTGGCCCCAACCTCGGTCACACACGATTCTTTCACGGCGACTTTCTATCGCCTTCTCGATCGCAGGGCACTCATGCGCGTCAGGTCTTCTGCACACCACACCCTCCCTGCTTCCCCCTCCTTTGGTTCCCTCCTTGCCTCCGCTGCAGAGGGAGGAGGAGGAAGAGGAAGGAGGAGGGTAATCGGCTAATCGCCTTCCCGACCGGTACTCGTTTATACAGTCATCCGGTCTTCCTCTCACATACACCCTACCTGCTTCCCTCCCCTCCTTCCCCCTTCCTGCCTGTGGTCTCCTATGGTTTGATATGGTCTTTGATCCCCCTTCCTGCCCTCTCCGCTGCAGGCACGGGTCTGGACACTAGCCAGCCGGACGGCCGCGCGGTGCTTCCCTGGCAGCCGGGCGACATGATGATCACCTACACGCTGGCAGGGGGGGCCACGCTCACGCTGAGGGCATCGGGTAGGTGGCGTGTGGAAAGGGCTAGTGGATGTAGGGGTTGGGGCGGGCCCAAGGAGCATGTCTGCATGTGTTGGGGTGGGTAAAGAGGAAACAACTAACTGACTGAGGGATATGTGTTGGGGTGGGGTTCGCCGGCTGGCGGGCTGGGCAGGGTGTGCAGCTAATAATGTGACCCCGTTTCCCGCCTGCGCCAAGCCTCAATGATGTCGCCGGTGTTTGGGGCTCCTTGCATGCTGCAACCCCTCCAACCCGGCCATTCCCCTTTCGCTGCCCCTGCGCTTGTCTGCTGCCGTGTGTCGCGCCCTCGCCGACCCATGGGTCATGCCCGCACGCAACCGCAGGCACGGAGCCCAAGCTCAAGTACTACCTCGAGGTGCGGGGCGACGACGCGGCTGCTGCGGGCGTCCTGGCCGACCGGCTGCAGGCTGCCATTGCGGAGGAGCTAGTGGGGGCGGGGCGGCACGGACTGACACTGCCAGCGACGAGCGCTTAGATAGGGACGTGCATCGGGGTTGGAATCGTTGGATAATGAACGTGCGAAGAATTCTCTACGTACGCGCTTATTGCAACGAATGCTGTAATGATGGGGCAGGTGTGTTGTAGATAGGGAAAGAGTGGGATAGAGGAAGAGTTCTGCACGGGGGGAGGTCGTGGGTAAAGGCCTTCCACTAGTTTGTGGGTAATGAGCGGGATAGTTCGCTGCACAGTGACGCTTATGATTTTGACGAGAGCATTCAATTCCGCTATAAACATTCTAATTGGGGTGGTACCATGGGCTCTCAAAGTGGTCGTACGGCACCGGTAGGTAGGGGATTCTGGAGGCCCAACGCAATCATTTTGCCTACGCCACTTTCGCTAAATGGAAAGCAGGTCTGTAAGCGCACAAGTGACTCATTTGGCACCTCTGATGGCGCCGGGTAAACAAAAACCTTCAACAACCAATTGTTCCGCACAGCCGCCCCTCTGTTTATCCCGTCCCCCCAAAGATCAGTCCAATTGCTACCGTGCAGCCCTAGATCAACAACCAGCACAACTGCAAGAGCGAAGAAACACACACTGGTGATCGCCACGCGCACAACCAGTTGTCATGGTTTATGCAGTAAACTCAGAGCACCCTGTAACAAACAAGACGATCCTGCGGCAGGGTCGATATAGCAACATCCCCTGTCTGTAGGTGGAGAGAGCGTGCATGACACAAATGGCTTCATGCGCTGCAAACAGAGATGACACCGGGCGCTGCCGGGCGCAACAACAATGAGCATGGCGGCAAGGCGCAGCCATGAAACTGCTTCGCGCGCCCGATAGACCTTGTACTTTCCAGCTTGGCATTCAGGGCCAGGACGGGTCAGGTGCTCCCGAAAAGCGGTGAAGCAATACCGCGTCGCCCACATCCCCGAGTAAACCCTCGGAAATCTTCAACAGACAAATCACAAAACGGGGCATCCAATCGACATGCTGCCAGGCGCACCACGCATGCCAATGTGCACCGACCAAGAGGCTGCTCAAAACCCCTAACACCCATGCTAAGCACACAGCAACTCAACACCTTATTAACACCTTCGAGTAAGTGTCAACAGTTCACACACAGTTCACGCACGAGCATGCTGCCGGGAGATTACGGCCGGTATTCCCCAGCTGCAATTTGCACGCAAAGAACACAACTCCCTCAACTATAGTACGCAGCAAGCAACAAAGACCAAGATAACCGCGAGTCACCATGCTCAAGCCTCTCCCACACCCAGGCAGCAGTGGTGCAGCCACAAGTTAAGTTCGCGGAGAGGCGTCGTACTACCGTCATACAGGACGCTTAGGTCACAATCCTTAAGCTGACGCCGTGAGCAGCAGTACCGGTATCGGTCACCAACTGAAAAGCTGCGATCGTTTCACTATGGCATACCTTTATTAGCTGCATGGTACATTATTCTAAATGCAGGGAGATCACCTGTGCCCCTCTCACGCTGCTCACATTCTTCCCCGCTCTCCGCAATAATGAAAGCGCTCAAGCTCTGCCGTACACACCGGCCCGCTCGGCGACTCGAATTCCTATAGCAAAATGCAACACGCAAGGGTCATCCTGCGTTAAGGTAAATGCTAGTTGCCCCCCAAAGCCAAACTATTCACACAAAACCTTGGAAATACCGGGTTCGAACGCTCGTGAGGTAAGCAAGCCTCAGCAAGCCATGAGCGCCCGTGACACACGCAGTGAATTCTACCAAGAACGGCGCCGGTAGATTGACAAGAGGCTTTCAACTTATCACGCAGCCGCAGGCAGCGCCGGAGTGCGCATCCGCCGCTGCTAGCGGCTCCACCAACTCCTCAAGGGTCTCAACAACAGCGTCCATGTCGGGCCGCTGTACCGGATCTTGGTGCCTGCATGCGCGTGCGCCAGGCGAGAGGCACGTGGGACGGACCCGCGGGTCTCACAGCTGAAGTGCAAGATACCGTACAAGCATGCACCTAAACGCACGGGTTCCGCATTGGTCAACCCCCCAGGATACGTTACAATAATATCGATGCTAATGATGCTTATGATGATTATGATTATACCTGCCAGTCCTTCCTTTGGAGGTAACATCATGAACTGAGCCGCATGACGGGTATCCATTCTTGAACACATGCAGTGCTGGTTATCGTGCGCTAAACTAGTCATCAGACTGCTGCACACGGCATGGACTGACACTTGTTGCAAGCGAGTTACAGGTTCACACATGCGCGCCCCGGCACCACATGCCCTGCTGGCAGGCCCCTCTCAGCTCTGACTCACCAGCCGGCCTCAATGAGCTCCCACAGCGCCAGGGGCAGCTTGTCCATTTGTCTGGGCCGGGGCGGCCGATAGCCCGCGGCTACCCGCTCCGCAAACTCATTGGCATCGTGGATCATGCGTGAAAAGGCAGGCAGCTTGGTGGAGATGTGGGTGTGGGTGAGGCTGGTACGACCAAACAGTTCGTACATGAGTACGGCAAGACTGTACACGTCGACCTTGTCGTTGTACGGCTCGTTCTTGTAGGCTTCCGGGGCCAGGTAGATGAGGCTTCCGGTGCGGCCCGTGAGGCTGAAGACCTGCAGAAGTGTGTGCGTTGCAGCAGGCAGTCAGGAAATGCAGAACTTAAGCCCAGGAGTGGGGAAAACGTGGAGCCTGAAGGTGTAGCGCAAGAGCGACACTGCAAATCCGTTGAATCCATGACGTGACTTCTGCCACGACACTCGCTTGCACTTCCAAGGCGCCAAGGCAGCTCTTCACACTGTCTTCGTCCCTCTTTGCATGGTACCTAAGAACCCAGAAACCAACCCCAGTTGACCATCTAGGCACATCCTACCACAGCAGGATCACAGCACATACCTCTTCAAATTCAGCGGCCGGGACCTTCTTCACGCCAGCCGACCGCATGCCGCTAGGCCGCTCACGTGCCGCCGCACCCGCCGCGTCCTCAGCCCCAGCTGCCGACGCGCGTACCGCCGCCGCGATCGCTGCCATGCGCTGACTCGTTGATGGACGACTTCCCGCCACTCCAGAGCCGCTGTTCCGTACCGACCGTACGCTCACATTCGTCGCGCCAATCCGCATCTGCAGGAGCTCCGCAAGCTGCATCGGAGCAGCCGCTTCCAAGACGCTGCTACCCCTGCCCTCTGCACCACCACCACCATCACCACCAGCGATGTCTGCAAAGCAGCTGTTACGGTTGAACTGCGGTGGGACGTCCTTAGCCCCCGCCCCGGCCCCGCCACTGCAGGAATTAGGCATGGAGACCTGGCGCTTGGCCTCCGCCTCCGCCGGCCTGCTTCCAGGTGCCTCTCCTGGATCGGCAGCACCCACCGAAGCCATCGACGCCTCACGCCACGCCGCCACCGACCGCATAGCCTCCACTACCGGGTCCACATCCATCTCCTCCTCCCCCTCCTGCTCAGCGGTGGTGGACCGAGAGTCCACGTGTTTCGCACTGCCGGGCAGGATCAACCCACCCACTCCGCAGTCCTCAGCGCGCATGTAACCCTGGTCTGCGCTGACCACGTCGGGTAGCACCAACCGCAATGGCTGGTCGCTGATGCACGACACGGCACCGCCGCCTGCAGGCCCTGAAGCCACCTGGCCTGCCGGGCGTCGGGCACTGGCCGGGCGCGCTGCAAGCGAGGACGTTGTTGCTGTTGGCGAGGGCATGCGGCCCTCCTGTGGTTGCAGCAGCATCTCCCCCAGCATGACGTCACGAGCCGAGGTAGCCGAGGGCCGGCCATCCATAGGGCTGCTGACTGGGCAGCTGCAGGTCGTGTCGGTGGCAGTTGCTGCCGCAGTTGCTGACAGCTGTGCGTCGCCGGGCAGGGAGTCCATCAGAAGGACCGGGGCTTTGGAGATCCCGTCCCTCGCAGCCAGGGCTGCAGTAGCTGCCTCGTCGCCGCTAGCGCGACCTCGGGGGCTGATGCTGACGCCAAACGAGGAGCCCCGCACAAGCGCAGCAGCAGCGCCGCCTCCTGCCAAGGGACCCCTATCCGTCACGGATACCGCCGGCACGGCAGCACCTCCGCCAACCGAGCTGCTGCCACCGCCGCCGCCGCCAAGCCGTGTAAGGCTGGCAGAGCTGAGCCGTGGCGCCGCATCGCTGACGCTGTCCTGCCGTACACGCGCAACCGACGGTCCCAGCGGCGACGGTCGCGTTGCCGCCATGCCGCCTCCCGCCACCACTCGTCCACGCAGCTGCGTCGCCGATGTGCGGCCGCCGGACGAGTTGGGCCGTGAGGGCGCCAGCAGCGCCTTACAGGACGACGGCTGGGGTTTGCAGACGGGGCCCGCACTCACCTGGCCTCCGGGCGCGGTGGCTGCCAGGGGGTGCTGGTGTGGGGCCTGTTTGCTGCCCGGCTGCTGCCACTCCAGCTGGGACATGCTTGCGGAACGTCGTGTCACGTCCAGGTCCAAATCAAGCCCCCCACGTAGCCGCTCCAGGGCCGCTGCGGAGTCGTCACCTGGGCTGCTGGAACCGGGCCCCTGGGTGGCGAGGGAGGCAGCAGCAGCAGCAGCGGCAGCAGAGGGATCCCTGGGGGCACATGGGGAGTTGAGGTGCACCAGTGGCGTAAGGCCCTTGTTGCTGACGGTGAAAAAAAGCGGCCCGGTGTGCTGCGCGTCAGCGGGATTGGTGCGGGCGGTGTGCCGGGCGGAGGGTGTGTTGTTGTCGGTGGGCTGGGTGCCGCATGGAGGCCCGGGGTTACCGGGTCCGGAGGCCTGGCCGGACGGGCGCAGGGTGGTGGCCGGCTGCTGCTGTGGGTGTGCTGGTCGCTTGGTCGCATCGGGAGCCAGGCGGGAAGGGCCAGTGGGAACGGAGCGGGCTGCGGGCGCTGAGGGGCGCTGCGAGCGGCGTACCATCATGGTGGGCTGCTCCTGTTGTGAGGCGACAGCCTGCACAGGGATGGTGCAGCAATGAGGACAAGGAAGGGACTCGGCAACAGGAATCGAGTCGAGGGGAGGGGGCTAGTGTCATGAACGACGACGTCTACAGGCTCGGCTGCTGCCTGCTAGTATCGATATAACGAGCTGAGACGCATTTCTGCCAACCCCTGACATGCCAGCGCCAAGCAACCAGAACAGAGAGGAGTAACGTACCCGCTGGAGGCCAAAATCCGCCAGTTTGGCTGTGCACATCCCAGCTGTGAGAAGCACATTCTCCAGCCTGTAGACAAGGAGTGCAAGGAAGGGTCGGAGTGGCGCGTGGAGTTAGATAAAAATGAGGTGGCATACACAGCAGGTAAATCAGCATGCAGAGGAAGGTGTCCGTACTCCTCGTCCTCCTACGGTACTCGCATCACACCGGCTGCGATCTGCAGCCTGCCAAGTGCCATGCAGCCTGCACTTACTTCACGTCCCGATGCAGGCGTGGGAAGCCGTCTCTGCCGCCAGTGTGCAGGTACTGCAGCGCGCGAGCCACGTCAAGGGACCAACCCAAAGCCTGGGAGAACGTATACTTGGGCGTTGTGCCCGCAACCAGCTGCTTTATCATGAGGCCGGCAAGCGAGCCGCCAGCCATCAGCTCCAGCACCAAGGCATGTGCGGGCTTTGTGTAGTTCCCATCAAGGCCAGGGAACTTGGGCGGCAGCTTCAGGAGCCCATACGCTGTGATGATGTTCCTGCGGACAGGAAGGCAAGCGGGGCGTTTGAAGAAGAGTGATGGGATTTGGGTTGGACTGGAAGGAGGGTGTGAAGTCCCGGGGACCCGTGGTTCA
Source organism: Astrephomene gubernaculifera (assembly GCA_021605115.1). NCBI lineage: Eukaryota > Viridiplantae > Chlorophyta > Chlorophyceae > Chlamydomonadales > Astrephomenaceae > Astrephomene > Astrephomene gubernaculifera. The sequence goes on along the minus strand of BMAR01000042.1, from coordinate 432,346 downwards.
GTCCTTTTCCAGCCTAACCTGGGCGTCCCTTTGTGCGCGTGTAACAGACACACTGCCCTTCCTACTCCAAGCTCGGCTGTCATCTTTGGTTGCTGTACTAACTACTTCGGGTTATGGGCTCAAAGCTGTTCATCCTTTCTGATGGTTTCAAGAGTGGATAGCCTCAGTTCTCCAGTTGTACTCTGTCCTACTCCGGTTCACCAGTAACCACAGAAGTAAAACATCGGCGTGCGCGCGCTACGCTCAGCACGCGGTCGCGCGTACTAGTGACTCCCAATAATGGTCCCCAACAGGCCATAAGGCCAGGTAGTCCTGATCGCGAAACCCGCAGTGATTATTATGCGGCTCTTCGTAGGACGACGACGTGTTCTAGTTATTAGCAGGAGATAGCTAAAAAAGATACCTTTCCATTTTTCCGTTCTACCTGTGGTCGAGTTGGAGCACGAGCTCCGCCTCCTCCTTAAACAAACGCAGCTCCTGTCTGTACTCATCGGAATACTCGGGGTGTAGAATCTGAAGCGCCAGCAGGAACATGTAAGACGCGCTAACGACTTATTAATGCTTAATTGCATGTCCGCCTACCTTGACGGCGACTTGCAGCAAAGTGCCATCATCCGTTTTCAGGGTGCCGTTTTTAACGACTGCGAAACCTCCTTTCCCCAGCGTCCTTCCGATTTTCAGCGTCTCAAGTGGTGCTGGCAACCCTCCTGGGCGCCTGGCAAGAATTTCCATCTCGCTAAATACTTCACTCTACCTTACATGTCTCAGTGCAATGCAAATGCGCGTTGTGCGGGTCTCGGCAGATTCTTACGGTAGTACGGCAACATCCCTCCTACAAATATTGGGGAGTGGTACTCGGTGACAGCTTTGACCATGCACCATGTACGCGGATACGGAGCATTTGTAGCGAATATCGCACCATGAATTCAATTTTGTTGCGCGGGTTACAGCCACCTCGGACCCCTAGTCTCTTGGCCTTCAGTGACTACCGCGAGGCAGAACAAGCGAATGGAGGGAAGCAATCATCGGTCACAGCTAACGGAGCTTTACTGGAGTATGAAACGCTGGAGCTCCGAGTGCACCCCCCGAACGTGCGGTAATGTCACGTGGATGCTTTCGCTGTTGACACCTTCATACAGTTTCTTTCCCTACAGGTGAACATAGACAACGAAACGTATTCAGATCGCACCCTAATAACACTGGATAGCGCGAACCGTCCCGGGACATTGGTGGAGGTTGTGCAACTCCTTACCGAGTTAGGACTTTGCGTCATCAAGGCGCGCATATCTTCAGATGGTGGCTGGTTTGTTGATGAATTCTCGGTCACGGACTCGGGAAAGAAAGTGACAAACGAGCGCAAACTTCGGGCAATACGCAAGGTGGGGAAGCCGTTTGCAAAGCAGTCATCCGCGAGGGAGTGGGCATACGGAACGGATTGGGGTTGGGGGCGGTGGGCTTGGATTGGTTTGTGGGCTCACGGAGCGGTTGATTTGGGTTGTGTGGGTCGGGCTTGAGTGATGCAACATGTAGGTGGATCACGGGTTAGCTCGGGTACACGGGGAGCCCCACTCCTCCTCTCACGCCCTCGCCTCCCCCTCCCTCCAAACCTCCCCCCCAGGTCCTCTCAGTAGACGCAGACCCCAGCGCCGACAACGACATCACGACCAACGCCGCCGCCGCCGCAGCAACCGCAGCCAACTCCTCCTTCGAAGAGGCGTCCCAGTGCTCCACCGTGTTTGAGCTAGCGGGCAACGACCGCATGGGGCTGCTTGCCGATGTCATCGCGCTGCTCAAGAACAACGGCTGCGAGGTGCGCAGCGCCGCGGTGTGGACGCACCACCACCGCTGTGCCTTTGTCATCAGCGTGCTTGAAGGCGCCCCCGGGCTACCCATCCGGGATGGCATCAAGCTTGCACGGCTGCGGCAGCTGCTGCTTGCCATGATGGACCCGCAAGGGGCGGCTGACTCGGTGGTCAGCGTTACGTCAACCAAGGGCGTCATTCATTACGAGCGCCGGCTACACCAGCTGCTGCTGCGGGAGGAGGAGGCGACGTGGCGGCGGCAGACCGGCCTGGCAGCGCAGTACGAGCAGGATATTGCGGAGCAGCAAGCGCAGCTGGAGCGGCGGTTTGGGGGCGGGGCGGCGAGTGCGAGTGCGGGTGCGGCCTCAATGCCGGGGAGTGTTGGCGGGGCGCCCAGCTCAAGTGCAACGACTACGTCAAGCACACGTACGGCATCTGGGTCGGGCGCTCGGTCGCTGCAATCCTCGGCTTCTGCGCCTGCGGGCGCGCTGTCACCACCGAGCGGGGTGCTTTCCTCCACGCTGTCGGCGACACCGGCCACAGCTGAGGCTGCAGCCGCCGCAGTAGTAGCCGCGGCCGCCGCTGCTAACGTTGCCGTATCCGCAGGGTCCCCAACAATGGGGAGTCCTGACGGCAGCGCGCACGGCAGCGGTGCCGCCGGGGCAGGTGAAGCCAACGCCAGCGCCAGCGGCAGTGCCGCCTGCAATACCTCCACGCTTGAAGCCTCTGCTGTCGCCTCGGAAGGGAGCGAGCCGCCTTCCATAGCTGCTGCCTCCGCTAGGCCGCCACCTGGGTCAAGACCGCCGCTGCTAGATGTGAACGGCGGGCGGTCGACGGTTAAGAACGGCGGGGGCAAGACGGAGTCGCTGGCCTCATCTGCCGACTGCCTATCGGGTCAGGGTGCTGGCGGCGCTTCCTCGGGCAGCGTTTCTGGATCCACCCTGTATGATTTCCCGGCGGCGGTGTCGACCGCATCCTCGCCACGTAGCTCCATGCCGGCGGCAACGCTAGCGCCGCCGCCCTCGCCGCCGCCACCGCTCGCGCCGCCCGCATCCTCCACTTCGCCAGCCCAGAAGCCGGAGGTTTGGGTGCAGCATTCCAAGCAGCACAACTACTGGACTGTCAACATACGTTGTCGTGACCGGCAGAAGCTGTTGTTTGACACGGTGTGCACGCTGGCAGACCTCAACTACGGTAAGCCCAAAGCTCTTCATAAGGGAAGTGGTGGCTTGAATTTGCTGCTTGGGTCGCTTTTGGGTGTTGGCGCTGTTGCGCAACTAAGAGCGCCATGGCTGCCTTTGGCTTACCCATTGCGTTTCGAACTGTCGAAGCAACCTGACGGCGTGGTTGCCAGCTTTTTCGAACCCACACATGCGGCCACATGCCAACCCACACGGCCGTCTCTGGCGCACCGCCACACGCGCCCCCTACACAGCTCCCTGCTCCTCCCTGCCCAGCAACAACGAACTTGCGCCCACCTTTCCCCCATACTTTTCTCCACGCGTCCCCTTCTGCTCCTGATACAGACGTCTACCACGGCGCCGTAGACTGCGAAGTAGAGCGCGACAAGGCGGGTGTTCGGACGAGCATCGCCGTACAAACCTTCTACATGCGGCCCCGCTACGGCGACTCCTTCTGGGACCCCAAGAAGGCCGCCAAGCTCAAGTACATGCTAGAGACCGCCATTCAGCGCCGCCAGCCGCAGGGCACCAAGGTACACATTCACGGCGTGCCTAGCGGCCCCGGCAGCACTGGGGGCGCGGGCGACCTGCCCTCTCTCACGGCCGTGTGGCGCGACTTTGGGTTGTGCATCAGCCGCGCCAAGGTACGTGCGCTGGGCGGGAGCGCGGGGGAGCATACGTTCTACCTTGTGGATCACAACGGCCGGCCGCCTGCGGATACGGTGGTGCAATCTGCATGCCAGCAGATTGGCGGGGTGCGGGTGGCGCGGCCGGATGGTGCGGGTGGTACGCCGCCCGGCGGAGGTGCTGTCGTACCGGGCACGGTTGCGGCGGCAGCAGCAGCGGCGAGGGCGGCCGCGGCGGCGGGGGCGGGGGCGGTTCGCAGTGAGGCGGCGAGGTTTGGGTTTACGGTGTATTCTAGGCCGGGATGGAGCGTTGGGAGCCGTGGCAGCCCTGCAAGCAGTGTAGCGGACTCGATTTGATGATATAGGTAGGTTGATGGATAGTTCTGCATGTGCAAGTCGAGCATGTGCTGTTGTGGGTGGTGGTGGTGGTGGTGGTGACTTTAGGTAGCATGTGGATAGCGGGTGACGTGACGGTGCTTGTGCTACTCCGAAACGTAGGAGTGGTTGGGACCACGCAGGTGTTTGTGTTTGCGCTGAGTGTACTGCAGGCCCGGTGCAGAAGCATGCATGCATGCATGATGCAGTGGTGCAAAGATGGAAATATGGGAGTCTAGATACATAGGTTACGTCGACGTCATTCGCGTGTCGCTTGTGTCGAGATTTGAGACGGTGCCATATCTTGTAGTGCTTATTAGGATTCCGCGATTTACGCGTTAGGTGTCGCTGACAGTCACAGTAGGGTGCAGATACCCCGCAGATAGTACTTCTTGTATAGGACACTGAGGCAGTAGTAGCATCAGGGATAGGTGGATACCCGGTGCCCCAAGTGATCGGCATTGTAGGGCGTGCTGGCAGCCTGGTCCCCGAGTAGTTCATGAGTACAAAGCTTTGCATGAGCGGAGCACATTATGCATGTTGAGGAACGCCGGCGTGTTCTTTCACCTAGCTAATTTGAGTATTTAGGTGTTTTACAATTAGACCAAGACAGGTTGAGTCTGTCTTGCATTCACAGTGCAGCTAGGTCATTCACTAACAACTGAAACCGCGACAGTTCAGCCTGCTGTCGACCCGCATCGGCCCGCTGGTCGCTTCTATGTAAGACTCGTGTCTGCTTCACCCGCTCCCCACCGCTACCCTTGACTGTTCCAGCCTATTGCTCTTGACAATCTCTCCCCCACTCAACAATTTGAGTCTCTCCGTCTCCCTTGTCCCATGTCCCAGAGCCCAGCACGCCCAAGTGTCTCCAGCCAAACCTACTTTTACTATCGTGCAGCCCAGCCCACATCTCGGCCTGCCGCGCCTACTACTACACGCATGTTTCAACGGAAGCACAGCCAAAACGCTACAATCAGAGCCAGGAGGCACCTGGGCCATCCTACAACAACGCCAACACCTGCAGTTACATCCTCCTCTCAACTTCCAACTACGCTACACTGCCGTTAACGAAACCGACTAGCAGCCAAGCAGCCAGGCCCAGGCAGGATGTGGGCGCACAACAACACCCTCGCACTAGAGCCTTCACCGCCCCCTGATGCCCCCATCCTTGTTGCCCTCCACATGTGCCCACCACCCTCACGCCTCCTCCTACCCCCACCCCTGCGCCTCCCAGCCCGCCTCCCAGCGCGTCTACCTTCTCCCTGTACCGTGCCTTTACCCGAACCCAAAGCCCACGCTGCCCTCATGGATGGCCACCTTGAGCCGCTCCACCAGCTGCTCCTTGCTGTCGTACTCGGGCAGGTCCAGCTGGTTGAAGCAGGTGTGTGCGGAGGGCAGCCGGGAACCTGTGGGGTTGGGGGGGAGGAGAAGAAGGGGAGATAAATGAAAAGTGAAGCAACGGGAGGGGGGTGCGCCACATCAGGCGGCGAAGCCAGCAACAGAAGGGAGCAGGAGAAGAGGGGAAAGACCCACGGGTCAGCTCCAATCGGGGTGCAATGGACGTGCTTCAGGCGCAAATGCACGGGGTTTCGTCTCCTAATCCCTTTCGTGTCTTTATGATAAAAACACGCTACGGTACACGCCTCATGCAACTCCTAAACACAACCCACCAGCACAGCCCTCCGCAGAGCCTCCCTCTGTATCCCCATACCCTCGCTCCTCCCCCCCCTCCTCCCCCTCCTCCTCCTCCTCCAGGGTCGGTGTTCCCACGGCTCAGTTTACCTTCCCCTTTCCCCTCCCCTCCTCCACTCACCATCCCCGTAGGCCTTATGGATCTGGAACTTCTGCGGCCCGCTGATGCCCTGCAGCGCCTTGAACCCCTCCAGCGGCACCTTGCTGGTGCCCGTCACGAACTGCACCAGCTGCGCTCGCTCCTGCTTGTCCATGTCCCCCACCGCCTCCCAGAACCAGCGGATGACGGGTGAGGTGGCGCTGTAGCCGCTGTACTCGGTGTGCGCGCGCAGGTCGTCCAGGTCGATGTCCGGCAGACCGCTGCGGAGGAGGAGGAAGGGAGGAGAGGAAGGGAGGGATGAGCCGTGTTGCGTATGTACGGGTACTCGAGCTGTACCCGTATGTACGGGGTTAACAACATGCACATGCAAGACCCTCCTGAGGCCCCCTCCTGTGGAGCCCACATCCCAACGCCCCTCTCCCGCCCAAGATCCACCCCCCACCCCACCAACCAGCCCCCCACCCACCCCCCACCCACCCCCCACCCACCCCCCACCTGATCAGCAGCTCCAGTTCATGGTCGTTAAAGATGGCAATCAGGTGCCGCGGCACCAGCTGCCAGAAGCCCTCCAGGAAGGCGCTGATCTGCGCCTTGATGGACGTCGTCATGCGGTGCCGAGCAACCAGGTTGACGTACTCGCGCTTGTTGGTCTCAGTCACCCGCAGGTCCTTACCGCCTGGCACCAGCTCCACAGTCTCCTTGCGGCCGAAGAAATCGGTTTCGGCGGTGAAGGTCAGGTCGAGGACGTCGGTGATGTCGTTGGAGAGCATCCAGGCCAGCGCCTGCAAGTAAGAGGGAGGAAGGAAGCGGGTAAGGTCAAATGAGGGAGGGAGGAAGCGGGTAAGAGAGGGTGAGAAAGGTGTGTGTGATATATACCGTACCAGTACCTGACGGATGAGGCGAACATGGCCGCTCTTGCCATGCGCCCTTCTAATCCTCTACCACCAGTTGATTGCCTCTGCAGCTCTGCTATCATCCAAACCAACCACCCAAACCACTCAAACCCTGCCGTACCTTGTAGTACTCGGGATCCACGGCCTCCAGGTCCACATGCGTCAGCGGCGAGCCCAGTAGGTGCTTGTAGAAGGAGCGCGTGAAGTAGGCGTCGATGAGCTGACCGTCGTACAGCGCCTGCGGGGGGGAGGCAGGCACACACACACACGCGCATATTTCATCTTTCGGCAATCACAGCACGCTTCGCCTCGCGGCCAGTTATTTTAACACACGCATGTCGTGCACGTGGGGGCTCACCGTCTCGCTCATATAGCGATTGTTTATGCCTAAGTTCCAGGGTAACCAAGCTTAGAATGAGTCGAGCTGCATGCAGCACCCCAGGGCAACCCAAGCAAGGACCGAAACGTCGAACTAAGTATGCTTGCTACCACCCACATCTCTACATTCACGTGCAAGAGGACGCCCTACAGCGTGGGCGCCCACCCCATGCCTCCCAGGCGCCCCCACCCCCTCACCTTGCCCACCACCCGCCCAACGAAACGGAAGTAGTCAAGGTGCGAGATGCCCCGGTCGTTCTGCACGTGGCTGTTGGGGTTGGGCTGGAAGGTTGAGCCGCCGTCGGGCACCGTCACGAAGAGCGCGAGGTTGGGGTTGAACATCTCGCGCGCCATCACTTGGTACCACTCGCGGGTCACACCGCCCGCGTCGATGCCCTCCTCGCCCTAACAGGGAGGGTGTCAGGGGAAAGGGGGAAGGGGAAAGGCATAGGGGTTAGGAAAAGCCGCGAGGAAACAGTGACCGTGACCATAAGGAGACACGTTAATGATGGCGTCCAAAGACATGGGGTGTGTAAGGGAAGCAGAAATGTGGAAGGTATAGGCATGTCAGCATGCAAGGGGGAGCAGAAGGGGTAAAGGCGGCATGAAAAGGATGTGTATCAACGACCCCCCACCACAACAAAACCGGCTGGGCGCAACAACAACAACACCCAGCGAGCGAGCGGAATCCCGGGAGCAACACCCCCACCTGGAACGTCACGTTCAGCTTGAGCTTCATCTCCTCCGCAGGCCGCCCTCGCAGCTGGTAGAAGCTGTCCTCAAACACGTGCTCGCGCCGTACAGCCAACCGCAACGATCCGTACGTCCGGTCGCTGTCCGTGGATCGTACTTTCGTACGGAACCACGAGCGCTTGTTGTCAAAGTCGATCAGCCGCGGAACCAACATGAGGGGCGAAAGGGAGCCCTCCAACAACGCGGGAGCGCGGCGGAGGTAGGCATTTAGCAGCCTGCGGTGTCGCTCTGCAAAGCGCAGGAAGGGCGCGGACCGCTCCTCCTCACGTTGCTGGGCGGTAGGCGCGCCGCTGGCCGCAGCAGCAGCTGCTGCTGCTGCCGCAGCCACCGACGGCGTGGAGGCAGAGGGCAGCGAGCCACTCATGCCGCGACTGATGCCATGCAGCACCGGCGGCGGAGCGGGCGAGGCACCACGACCGGATGTGCCGGCGGCCGCCGCCGCCGCGCCGCCGTCGCCGGATGTACGGAAAGCGGCGGCGGCTTGCGCCGCCAGCGCCGCTAGGTCGCTGGAGTGCCCCGCCGCCATGGCGGCGGCGCTGTCAGCGGCGGTGAGGGCGCCGCCACCCGCCGCCGCGCCGCTGCTGGCTGCTGCCGCCGACGGGATGGCGTCACGCAGGGAGCACATCACAAAGAACGCCTCCACCAGCGGCAACACCTGACCGGCGCCTGGCGGCAGCGAACGCGAGGTTCCTCCTGCCGCAGCGGCGGCTGCTGCCGCCGCCGCTGCAGCGGCGGCGGCATTAGCCGCTTGGGCCTGCTGTGCTTGCGGCTGGTCTTCCGCCGCCCCGCCGGCTGCTGCGGGCTGGCCTCCCGCGCCACCACCTGCGGCCTGTGCAGCACCCGCTGGCCCGCGGCCCATGGAATCCTCAATGGCTGCGATGCATGACGACAGAGCTATCCACAACGGCTCTAAGTGCGACGCCGCCGCAGCCACCGCGGACCTAACCTCGCCCGGCAACGCCGCGAAGGCCTCCTTTGCAGCTGCACGATAGTTGCGAGCAGTCGCGTGTCCGGCCGCTCCGCTACTAGAGCTCGGCCCAGCTGCGGCTGCGGCTGCGTCCTGATCCGGCAGCTGCTCCTCCTCACCTCCAGCAACTGGGTTCGGCGGCAGCAGCAGTGCTTGCATCTTGGGCTCGGGTAGTGTACGGAAGGCCTGCAACGCTCGCAGCAGCCGCAGCACGTGACCGCCCTGAGTGGCCATGCCGGTGATGACGGCACTATCCGCATCCGATACACCATGCTGCGCGCCGCTGGCCAGCAGTTCCCGTACGCTGCTGCCCACGCGACAGAGCTCCGACGTCAGCTGCTCAAGTAGCGGTACGGCATGAGCCTGCGGCGCTGCGCACGCCAGGCCCTGCAACACGCCCGACACACGTGTGTAGGCGCCCTCCGTCAGGCCCGGACGAGCCAGCAGCAGGGGGACCTGCCGTACAAGTGGCCCCGGCAGGGACTCCAGGGAGGTGCACAGCTCATCTGCGCGACGGCGGCTGGTGTGCGCTGCGAGCTCGGCGCGGACCTCCGCTGGCAGTGCCGGCTTGTCGGAGGCAGCAGCGGAAGCGTCGCCGCCAATCGCCGGCGTTGTTGCCGTACCATCCTGCGACGGCTGCGGAGCACCCGCCTCACCCGCGGCTTGGCTGAATGGAGAGGTAGCACTGGGCTGAGTGCCAGCAGTAGCAGCAGCCGCAGCCGCAGGCGGTGCCATGGGGCCCGCCGGGGCGCCCTGCGCTGCCGCAGAGGGCCGCTCCGAGTCCATGGCATCCCCGCCCTCCGAAGCAGTGGTGGTACCTGCGGCAGCTGCGGCACTCCCGTCCGCGGTTTTACGCACTTGCTCGGCCTGCTGCTGCTGCTGCTGCTCCGCAGCTGCCACCCAGGCCTCCACCTCCTGCTGCCTCAGCTCTCCAATGCGTGCGAGCGCCATGCCCAGCAACAGGTCCGCCAGTCGCAGCGACAGGTCCAGCGTTGCGTTGCTGCGCTGCTGACCCACGGGTCGGCCCAGCGCCGCAAGCAGCAGCTCCAATGCGCTAGGGCTGGTGGGCTGCGCTGGCGCCCCCGCTTGAGGCGCAGCCGGTGCAGGGCCCTTGCCCTTGGCATCTGTTGCCGTGGGTGCGGGTGCTGATGCACCGGTCTGCCCTGCATCCTCGGTTTTGAGGGCGGCCCGCAAGCCCAGCAGCAGCGTTGCAACCTTGCTGGAGTTGCGGCAGAGGTAGATGAGCGTCTCGAGCACGCGACGGAGCTGCGGGTCGCTGGGAGGCTCCTGGGAGGAGGAAGGAGGCGGGGCCGCAGCAGCAGCCGTTGCTGCTGCTGCTGCTGTCTCGAGAGTTGCGGCCGCCGGGGGCTCAGAAGGTGCTGTAGCCTGCGAGGCGGTGGTGTTGGTGCAAGCAGTCACAAGGGAACATGGCTGAGAAGCGTGCTGCTCACACACGCCGTGCTCCAGAGGCGTTAGGGGGACGAATGCGAGAGGAGCGTGACGGGTCATGTACCGGTGGCGGTGGAGTGTGGTGTGGTAAGCACACACACCACCACAGCCTAACACCGCGGAAGCTAGGAGGAAGATGACACGCAACAGCAGCAGCAGCGCCGCCACCGCCTCTCACCTCCTCAACCTCCATATCCGCCGACCCGCCCTCAGTCGCCGCCGCCTGCTCCCGCTCTCCTCCCGACGCCGCATCACCGCCTGCCCCTGCAACCGGCGCGCCCTCCGGCACCGCCTGCCGCATGATGCCAAGCAGCATGCCCAGCAGCGTGCGGCGCGTTGTTGCATGGCCGCACAGGTTGCCCAGCACCCGCTGAAGGGGGCCGCGAGCCTGCTGCAGCGCGCCGCTCCGCAGCAAGCCCACCAGCGCGCCCAGCTCCTGTTCGTCCAGCAGAGCCGGACCCTCCGCGGCCTGTGTTGAGAAAAAGAGGAAATTGAGGATAGGAGGGTTTGAGCGGGGTCATGCCGGGCTAAGGAAGGGCTAACCTCGGGCGCCAGAGCGGACGAACGTACAGAAGAAAGCATGCTATGCTGCTGCTGCGCGCGCACTTTTACAGTTATTAAGTGGGGTCAACGTCGCCGCAACGTCTACGCGTCTCGAAACCTCCGAACCCACCTCCTCAGCCTCCTCCGAGCGTGCCCCAGCCGCCGCCGCACCAGCCCGGCCGCCTGCCGCCGCCGCGCCGCCACTCGCGCCCCGCGCACCTCCCATCACCAACCGATGCCCTCGGGTCGGCGCCGTCCGCGCCACAACCATAGGCTCCCCCGCAAACAGCCCAGGCGCCGGCACCCGCACGCGGATGGGTGCAGCCTGCGGCGGCGGCTGCTCCGCCGCCGCTGCCGCAGCCATTGCCTGGTTGCGATGATAGCGACTCCTCAATGCGATGGCCTCAGCGCGCAGCGCGGGAGGCAGGGTGGCTAGGAGCGCATCATCGCTCGTGAGCAGGACCTCCTCACGTACGTCGGGAGGGAAGGTAGCGAGCAGGGAGGCGAGGTCCAGCTCAGCGGGGCCGGGGGCAGCCGCGGCGGCGGCGGCGTTGCGGCGGCGTTCCTCCTCGCGACGCCGGCGCTCTTGCTCGGCACGCTGGGCGCGATAAAAGGGGCGTGGGGAGGGGGGGTGGGATTAGGAAGAAGCCACGAGGGGTGTAAGACACACGCCATGAGGAAGGAGTGAAGGGCGCAGAACAGGGGCTTTTTTAGCTCTTGGCGAAAGGAGGGACCAACTTTGCCGATCTTTGAGCCCGTATACGATCACACAGACGCCAAAATTGCCAGGACAATCCTGAACAAAATAAGGAGCAATGCGACCCCACTCATTCCCTAGTCACCCCTTCCTATACCGCCATCCCTCCCTACACAACCCACACACCTGCTGTGCCAGCACCTCTTGTCGCAGGTCCTCGGGAAGCGCCGCCAGGAACTCCGGGTCCACTCCCTCCTCATCCACCGCCATCGCATCGCCTCCGCTGCTGCCGCCTGCCGCCGCCGCTGCACCGCCGCCGCCACCGCCACCAGCAGCAGCCTCCGCAGGCTGCTGATCAGCGGCTGCAGCACCGCCATCAGCGCCGCCTGCTGCTGCCGTCGGCGCCGGCGCCGCAGCTGCGTTCGCGGGCTGCTGTGGAGGCGCCGCTGACGCCGCAGATCCGGCGGCCGGGGCAGCAGCAGCAGCGGTTGCAGCTGCTGCTGCAGCTGGCTGTTGCGGTTGCGGTGCCGGCGACGGCGGTTGCTCGTCCAGTACGGCACCGTGCATGAGGAGGACCTCCTCCCGCAGGTCCTCGGGTAGCGCGGCGAGGAAGGCAAGATCGATTCCTGTGAAGGTCGCATGGGGCAGCAGGGGAAGACCGGGGAAGACCCAGATGTCAAGGAGGACGTTTGGACCTACGGGTGCTTTTCATTAATACAGGCAGCTGCACAAAAAGCAAAAAGCAAAGTATGAGTCCCCTCATTACCTGCAGCCTCTGCTGCCCTGCGCAACCGCTCATCCAGCTCGTCACCACCGCCCTCTCCGCCGCCAGCGGCTGCCCCCTCGCCTCCGCCGCCAGCTGCACCGCCACCAGCAGCGGCGGCGGCGGCGGCAGCTGCCGTACCCGCGCTGCCGACGTCAGCGCTCATTGAATCCGATTGGGCAGCGTCAGTGGACATAGCCTCCGGTCCTGGCGCCACCCCCGCCGCAGCCAGCGGTTCGACAGCACCGGAAGCGGCTTCCGGTGCCGCCGCTGCGGCTGACGACTCGGCCGCCGCCGCTGCTGCCGCCACATCTTCCATCTCCGTGTCGTTATCCTCATCCCGAACCGCACGCGCTGCGTTGCCATCCGGAGCTGCTGCAGCAGCCGGCTGAGGAGCCGTGGCAGCAGCAGCCGCTGCTTCACTGGGTGCGACAGGTGCAGAACCAGCAGCCGCTGCTGCTGCGCCAACCCCTGCCTCTGGCGGCTGCGAAGCAGCAGCAGCGGCGGGGGCAGATGACGGCTGAGCGGATGGCCCAGCTGCCGGCGCCTGCGGTTGCTGCTGCTGCTGGGGTGCCGCAGTGGCTGCGAGCGCCGCGGCAAGAGCCTCTGACACCAACCCAAGGTCGAGGCGGGCCGGCGGAGCACCGGCACGGCTACCACCGCCACCGCCACCACCAGCTGCTGCTGCTGGGATTGCTGCTGCTGCTGGGGTTGCTGCTGCTGCTGCTGCTGGGGCTGCTGCTGCGGGTCGGCCCTCAGGAGCAGCAGGAGGTGCGGCAGTGACTGGAGCCGGCGCGGGTGCTGCTACCTCAGCGGGGGCCGCCGCCGCAGCAGCAGCAGCATCAACACCGGAAGGCCTCTCAGCCACCACCGCCGCCGCCGCCGCAACCACTTCCGCCGCCGCCGCTGCTGCTGCGCGCATCTCATCGGCTACTCGCCGCAGCCCTTGGGCGTCCCGCCCCCTCTCTTGCGTAATGTCGGCCAGTCGTTGCACCTCCTCTCGCAGCCGCTGTGCCTCTTCAGCCGCCTCTTGCAGGTCCCGTAGGCTCCCGTAACGGGGTCCCCGCTGCTGCTGTTGCTGCTGCTGCTGCTGGGGTTGCTGTGCCGCTGCCGGTGCTTGTGCGGGCGGCTGTTGCTGTTGGGGTTGGGGTTGCTGGCTGCGCAGGAGGCTCACCAGTTGAGACTCCAGCGAACCTGCAAGCGGGTGCAAAAGACAGGAGGTACGGGAAATCAAGAATCACAGGAATGCTGGAATGGGAGGCGACCCCAGCTGACTAGGTATTTCATGAGCTGGAACAACCTTCAGGGACAATTATAGTTGGAATCTACATCAGAATCAATTTAGCATGATTGATCACACGAGACGCAACACAACAGCGGTACCAACACGTCGTGCCAAGCACCTCCACTCACGGGCATCAATCGCGGAGTCTACCGCGGAGCGCGGCTCCTCACGCACGCCGCGCCCCACACCGCCGCCGCCCGGGTACGGCATCTCGCCAAGCACCCGCGTCAGGTCATCGATGCCGGGAATGCTGCGGTGCGCTACAGGCTGACCCGCGTTTCCGAACATGAACCCGCCGGCACCGTTGGCAGGGCCGCCACCGCCGCCGCCGCCAGCCATGGCATCCATGAGGGTTGCGTCGATCATGCTTTGGATTGCGGCCAGCATTTGGTGCGGTGGCGCGTTGCGACCTGTGCGGTTTGCAGGAGGCGAGGTGGGGTTAGGACGAGGTTAGGTGGTGGTGGGGTGAGGTGAGGCTTTAGGCGCGCATAGGTAGTGGTGGGGTTAAGGGGGTGGCTGATGGGGTCACAGGTGCGCATGCAGGTACACGATAAGGAAGAGGCGAAAGGAAAGGAGTAGCTGTCCAAAGGCTATCTAATCCTAGCACACTCTACAGCTACTATCTACCCCTGCACAGCCGCCCACACAGTCAATTTTTTCCACGACACCGCAACACCTCCCACAGCACTCCTCTCCCCTCTCTCCTCCCTCGCACCCGGCACGGGAGGAAGCGCCATGCCGCCCGGGGCCACCACCATTCCCTGCTGCGCCGCGAAGCTCAGCGGCAACACATTGGACGCCGCGAGCGCCGCGGAGGCTGAGCCCGCGGTGCCTCCTGCGCCGGTGCGGCCCAGCAGCAGCCGGTGTTGCGTGGGCATGAGGGAGGTGGCCAGGCTGAGTAGCTGGGCGGGGTCGACGGGGCCGCGACCTGAGGCTGCGGGGGCGCCGGCGTTGGCGCCGAGTGTGACGCTTTGACCGTCGGCGTTGACCAGGCGGTACCTGGGGGGATGTGATGTGGTGGTGGGGAAAAATAATAAGTGCAACTAGGGTGGTGGTGGTGGGGGGGGGGTAATTGGCAGGTGTATGTGCAGAAAGTGGACGTGGTAGGCAGGGTTAAAAGAGGACGAGGAGAGGTAACGTTGGTCTCCTAGCAAGTGGGAAAGCCACAGCCATATCCTACAAAGCCATTTCGCAAGGACGTGTCCATGCATGTTGGCATGCGTTGCAAGCCTGCATGCACAGTTTTACGCACGCCACGCCACGCCACGAACCCACCTGAAGGTGCGGTTGCGCCGTCCCGCGCCGCCGCCCCAGTCGCCCGCCTGCAGCAGCTCCGCCAGCGCATTCAGCCCCGAACGGCCACCGCCGCCGCCCAGCCCCAGGTCGTCCAGGTCTCCATGGGGCACCTGGAACTGAGCGCTGAAGCCGCCGCCGGGGGCGTGGCGGCGTATGACAACGGGGACCATCTCGCCGTCGCCACCTGGTGTGATGTGGCGTGCGCGGGTTGTGTAGTTGAGTAGGACAAGAGCAGCGGGGTGTTAAAATAACTGGCCGCGAGGCGAAACGTACTGTGATTGCCGAAAGATGAAGTCCTCAGCGGGGTGTGTGTGCATGGATTGGGGAGGCAGAGGTGTTAGGGCAGGCGTAGCACGTGCGCTATGAAGTCAAACGCAAATCGTTCTCACAAACCGCTACCGCAAACAACTCTTATTGCCACTGGCACCACCAGCCAACAGCGGCCATCACACCCACCACCCCCCGCACCCACCCACCGCCCCCGCCGTACCTTCCAGGAACAGCCGGTCAGCTCGATCCATGCCATCCGCATCCCCACCCTCGTACTCCTCCTCGTACTCCTGCTCCGTGCCATCATCCTCCTCCTCCTCCTCCACCTCCCCGCCGTCCTCCTCCTCCTCGTCATCGCCGCGCCCCTCGCCGTCCTCCTCCTCCCCGGGGTCCACCCCATCAGCCAGCAGGTGGTGCATGTCACCCACGTTGGCCAGGCCAGCCGGGTCGGCAAAGGGGTCGTGCGGGTCATGGCCGTCGGCTGCAGTCGCCATTATCAAGGGGACAGGAGAAAGAAGGGCAGGGGGCGTCAGGGAAAGTCGGAGCGCAGGGGAAGACGCATATAAAGATGCCCGGGACAGCAGGGTAGAAGAGAAAGAAGGGCGTCGTGGAGTTAAGATGAAAGTCAAACCGCGCTGGAGAAGAGCAGGCGCGCACTTAAAGAGGAGACCCTATCTATCCACATTACGTGTGACCCCAAGCCCGGGCCACATTGGAGCTGTCTGCGACCCAGAATAGCGCTCAGCAGAGAGCAGGAGAAGGGGACCTCCCCAGGAGAGCCTGAACTGCTGCCCTGAACTGCGCACGTGCAACCCCCGTTACCTACCCTCCTCGCCCTCCTCCACCTCCTCCACCAGCTCTTCCGCACCCTCCTCGCCCAGCTCCTCCGCCCCCTCCTCCTCGTCTCCCTCCTCGCCCTCATGTCCGTCCTCCTCATCCTCATCCTCCTCGTCCTCCTCGCCCTCATCATCATCATCATCCTCGTCCCCGATGTCCACGTCCTCAATGCCTGCGAGGTCGTCGTCTTCGTCGTCGCCGGCGTGCAGCAGAGCGTGGTGGTGGTGCGGGTCGTCCTCGTCCTCGTCCGAGAAGCCCTCCTCCGCCTCCGCATCCTCACTCATCTCATCTGCAGCAGCAGGATGGAAGCAGCAGGAGGGGGATTGTAACTCAATTGGGAGCGCCGCAATATAACAGAGGGCAGATACACAAGGGCAGTGGTGGGGAAGAGAGACCGACCCTATGACCCACCCCAACCACGCCCAACTAACAAGCCGGGACGCCCAATCACCCAACCCAAAGCCCCACCCCAAGCCCAACCCACCTTGCAGGCGCTGCATCTGCATCTCATCCGCCAGCTCCCCCTCGCCGCCCTCCCCATCCTCATCCTCATCCTCCTCGCCCTCCTCATCCTCGTCCTCCTCATCGTCCTCATCCATATCCTCCAAATCCTCCATCTCATCCTCATCCTCCTCGTCTCCCTCCACGCCGTGATGGTGGCGGCGCCGCCGCCGCCGCCGGCCCTCGCCCCCATGCCCCCCCTCGCCCCCATCCTCCTCCTCGTCCTCGTCCTCATCGGAGGAAGTACCCACGTGGCGGGCTCCCATGTCTTCCATGGCTTGGTCGATGCGGCTGATGAGCATGTCAACCATCTGAGTTGATTGCAGCAGGGATGGGACACGCGAACCGTGGGGACACAATGATGAATAAGGAGGATGGCAGGTAAGATGAGTCAGAGGGGGGTGTGGGTGCAGGCGAGGAATCAAAAACAGCTCAGACATACCGGTAGCAAATGGTGAAAGGAAGGAAGCCAACAGCAAAGAAGCTAACTTGCGTACAAACCCCAAGCAACAACGGCAGCAAACGCAGGTACACCAGCACTGACGGCATCTTGGACTCACCGAGTCCGAGGCGCCTCCACGACGCCCCATGGCGCGCAGCGCAGCCGGTCCCGCCTCCGCACGCGCCTCCTCATCCGCCGCCGCATCCGCAGCAGCTCCTGCACCTACCACCCGCCGCGCAGCACCCCCTGCCCCGCCCGCCGCCACCGCATCTCCCTCCGCACCGCCCCCGCCCGCCGCCGCTCCGCCCAACACCCCCTTGCCGCCTCCCGCCAGCTTGGGCGCCCATGCAGCCGCATGCCGCGTCAGCAGCTCCAGCGGGCGAAGAATGGCCTGCACCGCCTGCCCCGCCCGAGGATGCTCCGGAATCACCACCTGCAGTGCGGCGGTGAGTGCACGAACCATGCCATGTTCCCGCATGGTACGCACGATCTCGGTTGAGATGGCGCCAGCGCCCTGAGCGCCGTTGGGACCGCCCCGGCGGGGATCGTGCCCGCCAGCGGCTCCGGAGCTCTCCACCAGGCTTCCCACCAGGTTCACAACCGCACGTATCTTGGCGGGAGGCGCCCAGCCGGCCCGCTCTTCAAACGGTCCTGCAGCAGGACCCTGCCCGCCAGCGGGCCCCGGCGGTGGACGCAGAATGAGCTCCTTGTGGGCTGCGGAGAGGGCGCCCGGCGGCAGCTGAGTCACTGCCAGGGTAGCGACCAGCTCGGATATGATGCGTCGGCGACCCTCAACAGAGCGCACGCAAATGGCCTGCAGCAGCTCGTTGACCTTGTCTGCAAGAGGCGCGACGCCGGCCATGCCGGGGGGGCCGCCAGCGGCAGCGGCCCCCGCCGGATCGCTGCCTGCTACCAGGTGAACGTGGATCAGCTGACGAAGCAAGGCACCTGCTCGGTGCTGCTGTTGCTGTTGGTGCTGATCGGTTGCATTCGTGGTAGTTTGCTGCTGTTGGGGGTGCTGTGGGTGCTGCTTCTTGGCCGTGTCCGCGCCGCTGTGGTGGTGATGGTGCTTGCCGCCGGTTGTAGCCGCCCCCGCAGCAGCAGCAGCAGCCATGCTGGCACGGCGATGCGATACCGGGTGCGGCGTCTTCTCCTCCTTGTTATCCCGCGCCGCATGCGTATCCTTGCCCTCTTCCACCTTTCGCTCGGACTTAACCGCGGTGGCGGGAGCCGGCTTGCCGGCCTCACCCGCAGGCGACGTAGCCGCTGCTGCTGCTGCTGCGTCAGCGGCAGCCGCCGCCGCAGCAGCCACCGCGCCCGCTAGCTGCTCATCGCGCTTCAGCAGCAGCCCCACGGTTGGACTGAACAGCAGGCTGAACTCAGTCAGGAAGCGCAGGGCTAGGCGCTGCATGACCGTCTCGGATGACTTTCGCAGCAGCTCTTGAAGCTGAGCCTCAACCGCTTGCTGCTGCTGCTGTGCTGCTGCTGCTGCGGCGGCGGTGGTGGTAGCGGTGCCAGAAGCACCCGCCGGCGCCGTATCCGACGGCGGCTGACCGCCGCTTGTAGACGGACCAGCAGCGGCGGCAGCAGCGGCAGCACTGGCGGGGTCCACATCCATGGACTCCCCAGCAGCGCCACCGGTGGAGGAACCAGCCGGCTTCTTCTCAGCAGCAGCTGCTGACACCAGCGACGGTGCCGCCGCCGCCAGCTGCCCCTTGTACGACATGACCACGTCGACTAGCGCGTCAATCACATCCACAAAGCTGGCTGGAACCGACTTGCGCGTGACTTTGGCGACCGTGGGAGGTACAGGGTGATGCTGCGATGGGGCGCCATGTGGAGGAGTCTTGGAGCCCCCAGCACCACCCGCACCTGCCTCGTTACCCGCACCCGCAGCACCAGCGGCAGCACCTGCCGCCAGGGCCGCCGCCGCCGCTGCCGTACTGCCTGACGGCGCCGGCGTGAGGTCCATAGCGGCCGGGCCGCCGCCACCGCCCTCCTGGGAGACGCGGCGGGATCCCTGCTGGCCCTGCTGCTGCTGGGGTTGCTGCTGTTGCTGCCCCTGCTGCGGCTGCTGCTCCTGCGGCTTCTTGAGTCGCACCAGCGGGTTGGTTGGATCCAGGGAGCAGCAGCGGGACAGCACGTCCAGGAACACAAAGGGGTCCCTGGGGGGGGGGGGGTAAAGAGGAAACAACTAACTGACCGTGTGATAAGGCGTCATGGAGAAGACGGGAAGAGACCGCGGCAGGAGCGGTCGCGGCGGCAGGAGACCTCGCGTCAGGAGATTCGGGAGCGACTCAAAGGATGAGCGCCAAGCACATGGAGTGATTACGTAGGGCTGTGCGACGGGCCTGTCTGGCTTTGCTGAAGGGGTTTTAATGCATGGTGGTGCGGCAAGGTAACGGACAGAGAGCTACAGAGCTACATCATCGGGGACTCCTCTTTGCGTTGCACCCGGGCGTGCCTGGATACCCGATAGCATCAAAATTAAGTTCATCACAGCAACACACGAGCAACACCCAGACACAGTACCCCTCGCCCACCTGTTCAGCAGTCGCGACATGGCCGACAGGAAGGAGCTCATGGAGGCCACCGCGTCCGACCGGTTCTGCGGGTTGTTGTTGTGCGGGGCAGCAGCGTGTCAGGACAAGGAGGTGTGACAAGACGGTGCAGTGGAAGGAAGCGGGCAGGCGCAAAGCCACATTCCAAAGCTTCGCCAACATCCCTTTTACTGCAGACCCATGCACATTCCCTGCCTACCTCTGCCCGGCTGCTATCCACACAAAAGCAAGAGGCTACACCTCCACCCACATCGCAACCAGTTCCACACACCCGCAAGCCCCCACACCCCGCCACGCACCTGCGGACGTTGCATCACCCCAAACAAGTTGGTTGCCCCGCGTGCCCGCTGCGCAAAGTAGTTGCGTATCTCCGCCTCCATCCAGCCGCCCAGCGTGACCGGGTCCTCAAGCACGTGGCGCAGGATGGCCAGCATGGCGGGCTCGTGGCGCGCGGGATTGGGCAGCAGGCAGGAGGAAGGCAGGCGCAGCAGCAGGCGGGGAACACCCGCGGAAGCAGCCTGTTGAAGGGAAGGGAAGGGAGGGGTAAAATGTAAAAGGGAAAAACTGGTCAAAACACCGGCATTGCTGCTACCGGTACAACCCTGCGAAGCGTGTGCGTGCCAACCAAATGTTCTAGCATTAACCCCGGTTGCCTAAGCCAAATGGGAGTACCGTAATAGCACGGTGGCAAAAACCCCACGCCCGAAAACGCAAACACGCAAACACGCGCAGCCACCCACCAGCGCCGCGTTAGAGTGCCTGCGCGTCAGCCGCGCCAGCAGCTGCAGCACCGCTTGCGCCGCGGACGACGGCGACGGCTGCAGCTCCTCGCTGGGAACCGCAGCCAGCCGTAGCGGCGGACACCATTTGTCGCCATGTGCCTGCAGGTGGCGCAGCAGTGCCGTGCACACGGCCATGGCACGGCTCTGGCAGGCTTCGGAGAGCAACCCGCAGGGACGCCAGGCGGCGAATGCCTCCTGCAGCGCGGCAGGCAGCGCGGGCCGCCCAGCTGGTGCAGGCGGGGCTGTAGCGGCGGCGGTGGGTTGCGCTGCTGAGGGGCCGGGAGGCGGAGGAGGAGGAGTGGAGAGGGCATCAGCCGCACCCGCACCCGCACCCGGCTGGCGAGCGGGGGTGCTGATTGCGGTCTGGGGCTCGGGAGCTGCTGCACCTGCTGCTGCCGCTGCTGGTTCTGCACCAGGTTGAGCAGCGGGAGCTAGAGCTTGAGCTGAGTCACCGGCAGCTGCTGCCGCCGGTGCCGCCGCCGCTGGTGGAGTCCCGGCAGCAGCAGCAGCAGCGCCATCAGCAGCACCAGCTGCTGCTGTTGCACGGCCCCCAGCCGCCGCCCCAGCTGCCGCCGCCGTCTGTGCTGGCAGCTGCTGCTCAGCGGTGCGACGGGGCGCAGTGCTGGCCATGATCTCCAACGCCAACAGCATCGCCTCCACCCACACCGGCACTTGGAGACCGCGAACCACGTTCTCAGGCAGCCCCGCTGACGCTTCCGCCGACGCTGCGCCGGCATCCGCAGCACTCAGCGCCGCGACCCGCTCCTCATACCCCTTCATCCACTCCTCCACCAGCCCCATCAACACCTCAGCCACGCCCAGCTTTGCCGCCACCTCCACACTGGGGCTATCCCGTGTGAACAGCAGCAACAGCAGCCGCGACGCTGCTAGCAGCTCGCTGCCATGTACGGCCGCCTCGGGAGCCCAGCCCGCCTGCGCTGCCGCCTTTGCAGCGGCGTCCAGCGCGCGCAGGAGCTCCTCAACCACCGCGCGACGCTCCTTGCCGCCCTCGCGACAGGCAAGGGTGCTGAGCAGGTCGGAGAGGCCGACGGTGCCTGAGGAGGAGCGTGCGAGCAGCGCCAGGGCGCCCTCCACCAGTTGCTTGGTGCTGGCGACACCGGCAGCAGCGTCCGCGGTTGCGGTTGCTGCGTCTGGAGCGGTTGAGGTGGAAGCGGCGCCGGCGTCACCAGCGGGCGCGGCAGCGGACGCAGGTGGCGGCTTGGGTGGGCGCAGGTCGGAGGTCTGCTGTTTGATTCCTGCTAGGGATGCGATTAGGGTGGCGCTCAGCAGTGAGTCGTCGTCCTGCGGAGGAGGAGCGGGGGCTGCCGCACCACCGGCTGCGGCGGCGCCGCTACCGGCAGCACCGGCTGCTGCGGCTCCGGCTGCGGCGCCTGCTGCGGGAGCTGCCGGGAGAGAGGGAAGCGGTGAGGAAGGTGTCAGGAAGGGACAGAGGATGTGAGCGCGGCAGGCGTAACTACGGTAGTGCACAAAAAGCGCTTTCGACAAGCAAAAAAAGCAGGGCTGACTAGCTGGACAGAAGACCGTCCTGAAAGAGCGAAATACACACACGGAATGCATGGTCTCGCACGCACGCACCCAAGCACCCACCCGGCTCCTCCGGATGCATCACCAGCCACTCCATGGCCGCCTCCACGCTGTTGGCTCCCACTCGGCGAATCGCCTCCTCCGCACGAGCCGCGCTGAATCCCATCTCCACAATCGACTGCACCAACGCGGGATCGGGAACAAACACCGGTCGGCCCAACGCGCCGCCCAGGCCGCCGCGGCCGCCGGCGCCTCCGGCTCCGGCTCGCAGCAGCACCGCAGCAGCAGCCGACGTCCCCTCCGCGCACACGCGCAGGATGTTGACGAGGGAGGCGATGACGGTGGGGGAGCAGGAGGAGAGGCTGGGGTGGCGCCAGACGGGGAGCACCGCGGTGAGGATGCGGTTGTGGAGGGCCTTCATGAGCTCCACGGGTTCCTTGACCTGAGCGGGTTTGGGGGGGGAAAGAAGGAAATCAATGTGTAGTGTGATAGCTGGTGGTAAACTAGCTGAGAAGCCAAGGGGGTTTGGGTGGAGGAGAAGGGCCAGGAGGAGGAGGACGGTGAGCGGGCAAGTGTTGCGGTTCACATGGTCGCAACTGAGTGGGGTTGCCGCCGCAGGGAACATGCACCTGGCTGCTGGCTGAACGAGTGACTGCTACAACATGTTTGGTGCCCTAAGAGGGAACATGCGTCTTAACCCAAAAGCGAGTGCAAGCTAAGGAGGCATGCACCCCAGTGGGGACACCCTGGTGGTAACGTGTAATAAGGCAAGAGACCCGACAGGGAGGGGCGGAGGTATACCAGGACCACAGGTTAGGGGCGGGGAAGGTCAGTGAGTACGGGCTACTGCTACTGCTACTGCTGCCTGCCGCACCTGATCCAGCATGGCCACCCCAGCTGCGGTGGGCAGGCCGGTGCTGAGCAGCACGGAAGCCTGCGGGCTGGAGAAGATGGTTCCGGCGTTGGACAGCTGCTCGTACACCTGCAGGTGGGGGAAAAGAAGGATATTCCCAGCGTGGTGAATGTGAATGCAAACCAGACGACAAACTCCGGAGGGCAGGGGGGAACCTGCGGGTGCAGATGCGGGTGCGGATGATGGAGAGCGCGGGGCGGCAAGCCAGGACAACTCAGACGCGTCAGCTCCTTAAGTGCATGGACGAGCACGACATGGACTCCTTGGACAACGCAACACAATTCATGTACCGGTATCAAAGCGCTGTAATAAAGCTCGTGTGCCATGATGATCCCGGGCACCTCCTCCTTGCAATCAGCCGAGCCGCTCCACAATCATTCAACGCTGCACTACCGCTGCCCCGCACCCCACCCCACCGCACTGCACCCACCGACAAGAATGCCGCCAGGCACTTCTCCGCAACCGTCACCGGGTCCCTCCGGATGGCAACCGATACCGCGCTGTTGCTGGTGCGACTGCCCGCAGCAGCATCCGCCGCCGCCGCACCGCCTGCAGCTGCAGCTACGTTACCGCCAGCTGTTGCTGCTGCTGCATCGCCCGCACCCGCCGGAGCTGCACCACCTTCCGACGGAGCCGCCGCCGTCCCCGCCGCCGCTGCGCCCTCTGCCATCGTAGCATCGCGTCCCTCTGCAGACGTAGGCGCAGCAGCAGAAGCAGGCGGAGCAGCAGCAGCACCTCCTTCATTCGTCGCCGCCGCTTCTGCGGACGGCTGCGTTGCTGCCTCCGCCGCCACCGGCTCCGCTGCCGCCGCCGCTGCGCTGCCCGAAACAGCGGCTGCCTTGGCTGCCGTCTGCGCCTCCAGCACTGCCCACATGTTGCTTGCGGCCTGCTCGAAGCGGCGGTTCAGGGAGTCCAGTCCTCCGATGCCGGCAAAGTAGTTGAGCAGCAGCACGTGGCAGGAGCGGCGGCGCGAGTCCAGCAGCAGGTGGTTCACCTCATCAGCCAGGCTGTGCAGGTGGAGGGGAGGCGGGGGAGGGGCAACCGCGCAGGTAGTGAGTTGCTAGGGACAACAGGGCGACATTGGTAACAAGCAATGGCAGCACAGGGCAGCAGAGGTGCAGCAAACCGCGAGGAGTAACACGCGATACGGAGCATTGCAAGGTGCACGTGCATGTGTGCGAGGGTGTGCGGAGGTACAGTACACTCACCGCTGCAAATGCACCGCCCGCCGGTTAGGCGGTTGCTGCTGGGTCGCTGCCGCCGGCGTTCCGCTGTCCACCACCATCGCATCCTGTGCGCTGCTTCCCTCCGCTCCAGCTGCCGGCTTTGCAGTCGCTACCTCCGCCGCTGCCTGGCTAGAAGGGGCCTCGGCAGCAGCTGCAGCGCTCGAAGGCGTCACCAACGGCAGTTCCAAGTCCAGATTGCCCTTCAAATTAAGCGCGAGGCACAGCGCAGCGCCGCGCATTCCCACCGAGGGCAACGCCAGCGCCGGATCCTCGCGGCCGTTGCGGCGGGAGGAGGTGTGGATGGCCTTGGCAACCGCCACGTAAAACGTACGGATCGCCAGCAGCGAGTGATGCAGTACGTCGTGAGCTAGCTCCTCGGGTGTACGGCGGGACTTGGAGGCGGCGGCGGCGGCCGCGGCCGCAGCAGCGTCGCCGCCAGCCGCCGGGATGGCGGCGGCGCCGCCGCCGTCGGCGTCGACGACGTCCTCCGCGACGTCAGCAGCGGCGGCGCCTGCGGCTGGCACGCCGGCGGCGGCAGCGGCGGGGCCGCTGGGGGCAGCAGCAGCTGCTGGGGCGCCGGCGGGTGCGTCCGTAGCCATAGCTGCTGGCCCGTCCGCGGATGCCGCGCCAGTGGAACCCGACGACGCATCTGCCGCCTTCTCCGCCTCGGCACGCTGCATGGCCCATGCATCCGCCACGTCGGCCTGAGCCATAAGCGCTCGCTCCAGCCTTCCCAACGTCACCAGCACAGGTTCGGCAGGCGCCGCCGGCGGTGACGGTGCTGCTGCTGCTGTTGCTGCGTCACTCCCCGCCGCTGCCTCCCCGCTACCCGCACCCGCTGCCGGCTGCTCTGCTCCGGCTTCGGTTACCATGTCCGAGGAGGTGGAAGACGCACCCTCTCCCGACGCTGTCGCAGCCGTACCAGCAGCACCCGCGCTTCCGGCGTCCACCGCCGGCTGCTCCGGAACCATCGACAGCTGCTGCAGCATTGCTGAGGAGGTCCGGGCGATCACTGACGCCAGCGTAATCAACCCAGCAGCCGAGGCAATGTGCTTGAGGTACGACCCACGATCCGATGCCGGCATCGCAGGCACGCATGCCGCCGAGCCCAAGCCCTTCACCCTCGCCAGGGCCTCTGGCAGCGCCGTACGAAGCGCCTCTGTGGTCTTGGATGATGCCACGGCGGCATGGTTGGGAGCCAGGGCGCGAGCAACCGCCAGCAGCGGATGCGAGGAGGAGGAGAAGGCAAAGGTGAAGGACAGCCGCGGCAGGTGGTGGATCTTGAGCAACAGACCGATGATGCCGCGTTCCACTAGCAGACGGCTGGTTTCGGGGTGCGTCACCAGACCTTCCAACATGCGCGTTACGTGGGACAGGGATTCCGTCAGGAAGGTATCGCTGTCCTTTACGCTCGCTGCCTCCGACAATACCGAGGAGAAATCGAACGGCAGGGGTGCGGCGGGCGCAGCCTCCGCCGCTGCCGCAGCGGCGGCGGCAGCGCCTCCGCTATCCAGCTCCATCGCTTGTGCCGCATCAGCTTCGGCGCCTGCAGCCTCCTCGGCTGCTGCTGCTGCAGCAGCCGGCGCGGCGCCGGCGCCGTCAGCGGCTGCGTCCGCCGGCTGCTGCTGCTGCGCAGCGTCTGAGGCGGCAGCGGCGGGGGTAGCTGCAGCGGAGTCCGTATCCATGGGCTCGGCTGCTGCTGCTGTGGCTGCCTCCGTTCCAGCCTCCATAGGAGTGGTCTCGGTGGTGGAGGCAGGAGCTGTTCCGCCCTCTGCGGGAGTGCCGGTCTGCATGTCTGACGAGGCTTGTGCTGCTGCTGCAGCAGCAGCTGCTGCCGCGGCGGCTGCTTGCTGAGCAGCTGCGGTCTGCTCCCTGGCAAACTGAGTCTCCGCCTCATCGCCTGTGGAAGGTAATCAGGGATTGGGCAAAGGAAGGGCACACCATGCTAAAGGACTCCATCACAGCTCGAACTACTGGGTTAGGAAACGGTTCAGGCATGCGGCATTCTACTACCATGCGACCCCCGCTTTGTCTTCGAGTGTGATGCTTACATAACGATGATTCCCGCCGCGCATGGCGAAGCCTACCATGGGCTGCTCGCTGCTGAGGCCGTGTTAAAATAAAGACACCACAGAAAGCACCACAGCCAGACCCACCTCCCAGCACGCACACCGCGCGAACGACGTTTACCACCATGTCCACTCCGTCGGGCCTCAGGCTGGGAGTAAACCTGGAGGAGGGGGGCAGCGACGCAGCAGCGATGGGGCCAGCATTCGGTTAGCGGCTACTAAAGACATACCAAGAGTACCACCGTTTGCAACAAGGTTTGCACACCCACCCCACCCCGCACCTCTCCCGCCCCAAATCCCTCATCCACCTCAACCTCCCCATACCCGTGTTTCCTCGCGGCTCAGTTCACCGGTATTTTCCCCCAACACACCCGCGCATCCATCCCCCCCGCACCTGAACAGCTCCTCCAACCCCGCACCCATCATCACCGCCGCGTCCCCCGCCAGCGCCCTGCCGTACTGCCGGCTGGTGAAGATGGGAACCAGTGCGTCCAGCACGCGCTGCTCCCGCACCCGCGCCAGCCCGCCGGTGTTGAGGCACAGCGCCACCAGCATGCCCGGCAGGCTGCACACGGAGTCGCTGGTGGGCAGCAGACCCGCCTGCATGCGTGCGTGGGTGCGCGTGGGTGGAGGTGGAGGTGGTGAGTGATGGTGAGTAGGTGCAGGACCGGTGGGGGGGGGTAAGGAATGTAGTGGGGTGAGACAACAACCCAGGAAGGCGGCTCCCTTGCGGGAAGGGAAGGGAGGGGATGCTGACCAGGGGCGCTATGTGCACTGCGGGCGAAGACCTACACCTGTCCTTCATGTGATCACCATGTCCATCCCTGGACCCTCCCCCGCATACACACCGCCAGTTATGCGGCCAGTTATTATTTTAACACACCGCCCACCTTGACCGCATCCATGTATGCTTGCGGCAGCCCCGCCTCATCCAGCTGCCGGAACTGCAGCGGATCCGAGTGCAGGCAATCCGACACCACAGACGCAGCCAGCGCAAACAAGCTGCCGCCAAACCGTCCCGCGTCCCGCAGTACGACACCCAAACTGCGGTACAGTTGCGCCATCAGCGACTCAGAGGGCCGCGAAGCTGCCGTACTTTGGGGCGAGAAGCACGCCAGGGACAGGCAGCGCAGCAGGAACTTGATCAGGGTGGTACGAGCGTACGGCAACTTGGTGGTGTTGGTGTTGGAGCCAGGAGCAGTTGTGCCGGCACCGGCACTGGTGCTGGGGGTGCCGCTGCCGGAGGCGGCGGTGACTGGCGCCTCGGAGGAGCCGCCGGCCGCCGCTGCCGCCGCTGCGGCAGCCATGACCTGAGCGGGGGAGCCCGCAGGCTCCGCCGGCGCTACCTCACTCGCCGCCGCCGCGCCGTCAGTCGCCGTCGCGCCGCCGCCGTCAGTCGCGCCCGCCGTACTGCCAACGCCCACCTCGTACGACAGACGCGTAATGAGCTCCTGAAGCCCATTGCTCTCGCTAAACGCCGCCGTTGCAGCTCCCGCGTTGAAGTCGATATAGCCCTCGAGCACCCGCACAGCTGACGTCACCAGACCCACGTGGTCGGGGTGACGTGAGCGCAGCAGCGGCATGAGCGCCGCTATCACACCCGCGTCCGCGAGTGCCGTACCGCCCGCCGTCGACGTCACCAGCGACTGAACCAGTGTCAGGAGCGACTCCACGAATTCCAGCGAGTACACATGAGACGGCGGCGGTGGCGCCGCCGTCGCACCCTCGACACCACTCGCCGCCGCCGCCGCTGTCGCCGTAGTCGTCGTTGTCGACGCCACTAGGGACGCGATGGAGCGGTGGAGCAGCAGCGACAGGAATCCCGACTGGCCGCCGGAGTTGATGGCGGCAATGATAGATGCATGGCGGCCTCGGTCCTGCAACTGTACGGCAAGGGCCCGCAGCGCCAGGGCGCGCAGGGGCTCCGGAACCGCCGACTCGGCGGCGATGAGGGAAACCAGGTCGGACACGAACTCCGACTCGGGGCCCGCGGACAGGGGCGCCAGTTCCTCTGGATGAAAGAGCGAGGGGGCAGCGCAGGGAAGGGGCAGCGGAGGATGAGGGGAAGCGGGTACAGACGACGAGGGGGAGAAAGGGGCGTGTGAGCGTATCAAGAGACCCGCTTGCATGTGCAAGGGCTGTCAGCTAAATAGCACATCCTCACGGACCTCAGCGCGGAAGAATGGAACGCAGCAGCGGGCCTTTCGTGGACCGGACTCAAATCCCGGCTTAGCCAAGTTCGTGCACCTTACCAGGGCACTCATGCATGCATGCACTCGTGCACTGAAAGGCTGCCTATCAAAGAAAACACCCCCCACGGCAGCATGGTATGGTCTGTGACCCCCGCAGCACCCGGCCGCACCTGGCGTGGGGGTGGACATGAGCAGCACGTTGTGCGCCATGAGCCGCTGCGTGACCACCGACTGGCGCCCCCCCAGGTAGCCCATGCGCATCGCCACACGCACCCGGCACAACAGCGCGAACCTGCAGCAGGGGGCGCGGGGGACGGGGGCGCGGGGGGGGGGCGAGGAGTGAGCACAGCCCTGGGTGCGGAGTTTGGGGGGAGTGAGCCGAAAGTGGAAGCCTGGAAGTTAAGAGTGTGCTGGTTGTGACCTTTGGTGTACAAGCCAGGGCAGCCGGCGTGTGGCGAGGCATCGGTACGTGTGTCAGAATTGTATCCCCCTCACGCAGGGAACCGGATGTGCCTTCACAAGCCCTCGTTTAATATTATAACAACGGCGCAACTCTCCGCTGAAGCCATTCATCAACACCCTCTGAACTGCAGTCCCCCAGCCTGGTAAGCCACGTTTACGTGCCCTCAGCCCTAACTCCTGGTCCATGTCCATCCCCATCCCATCCCCCCCCCTGTGCCGCCCCACCGCTGCTCCGGGGGCACGCCGTGCTGCTGCGCCAGCCGCTGCGCCACCGCATGCGCTCCCTCGCCGCCCAGTCGGTCCGCTCCCGGCAGGGAGATGGACACGGGGGCGGGGGCGGGCGCGTCGGGGCGGGGGGCCGGCTGGAACTGGAAGCGTACCGTGGTGGCCTCCGCCAGGGCCTGTTGGGCGTGAAGGGGGGGTTTGCATGGGGAACGCATGGGGGGGTGCATGAAGGGGGTGCATGAAGGGGGTGCATGAAGGGACGCATGAGGGGGTATGCAGTCGCGACATCAAGATGGGGAAGGGGTGGAATGCGGGGGAAACGTGTATCCCCCGTGGGACATGTCGGGGAATGACGGTTCACAAACGGCGAGTTGGGGTTCGCAGATACGAGATACCCGCAGAGAGGGGCTCAGAGAGCTGTGCGCACCACCTCCTCCAGTGCCCAAGCTGCGTCCTGGAACCCTTAGCGCTAGCGACAGGATGCGACATGCCCCCTAATGCGTATGCAGAATGCAACGTCGCTCAGGAAAGCGTTCGGCTGTACCTGCTTGCTGGGGTTAGCGCCCTCAGAAGTGCACGTGGTCATGTCCAGACCCTGCGGGTAAACAGGGAGCGTGTTAGTGTGTTAGGAATACCCAGCAGGGTCCCAAGCCGAAGCCCCACAAGGGCCAAATGCTAACGGCTATGTCCAGCCAACCCGGCACCCCCTCCTACCCCACCTGGTCGGCTCCACCCCACAGGACACACAACGCCGACAAGCGTCCGTTCAGGTCACGCGAGCCCTGCCATCGGATGCTGGAACTGTGTGTTTTCCGCACGAACGCCTCGAGCGTTCGCAGCGCAGAAAGGACAACCTCATCGTGCTCCGATCCAAGTAAGGCCGAGAGACGCTGCAAGGAATGAATTTGTTGCATCCAGGCGTCAACACCGGCTTCCAGAAGCGCTCATGGGGTTGGTTGAGGGAAGCATTCACTCACGTCAAACGACTGGTATTGATGTTTGTTGCTGCAGTGATCGAGGATGATTGCTGTCGTGCGCAGCACAGCCAAGACCAGTTCCACAGGAAACGGGGCCTGCTCCTGCTGAGGCGAGACATCTGGCAGGCTAAGCTCCGGCCGCTCCTTAACGGCATTTTCCAAAAGCTCATCGAAATGGTTTAGAATAGGAACCCAATGGTTGATGTCACCCTGCAAGGGAATTCCTGTTAGGCGACGGACGGACAGATCCCCGGCCTAACTTGCGCGCGCGTACCTTGTCATAGGTCCACCTGAAGCCGTCCAAAAGACGCGGTAGATCAGAACTGGAACTCCTTAGGACGACGTCGAGAAGCGCCTGAATTGGAGGAGGCTGCAGAAAGCGGAGACTCGCCGTCAGATGCCGAGACCTTACAACGCTGGCAAGATCCCTTCCAACTGTATGCCTTCCTCACCACCTCTACGGCTTTCTTCAGCTTGACCTTCATTGCGGAGGAGGCGGCTCCGCTCTTTAGCTAATTAGCATTGGACAGCAAAAGGAGCTGCGCGCATACTACCCTTTGTAGCAACTGTGTTCGCTTCGTAAGTAAAGCTCTTTAATCAGTTGGAAATAAGCGAAGTGCTGGATTATGTATGTATGTATTTGCATGACTCCATGTGTCCTGTGCGTCCCAACGCCCCATCTCCCGTCCAGATGATCCCAAGCTCCTAAGCATGCCCCGCTCGCGAAACAAAGCGCTATTACTTCAAACAGGACAATTGGGTGATATGGCGTGTAACTGTCAAGACCAGCGGGTCGTTGAGTTTCCTGTGACAAGGGGCGTGTGGGTTCACGGAAGGAGGCACGGAAAGAGTGGAAGCACGACGGCACCCCTCACATTGCCGAGACCGCCAGGCTGTTATTACCGGGGCTGGGCAAGTGCTTGTACGAGAGGTGTTCCGGCGTGGCTGTATGTAAAGCAGCCCCCTAGCAAGCCTTGGCGGCCTTTCCTGCCCACTCCCCGCCCACTGCACATTCGCACATGCCCCCGCCTGAACTCTGCCCTGGTCCCCTTGCCATGTCCCTTGTCACTGTGACCTTTCTCCTGAGCAAGTTTCAGCGTTAGGAAAGCGAACAGTCAGCCCCCAGCCTTCAGCGTCCCACCCGGCTCATGGCATTCATCTGCTTGCAACGCCATGTTCAGTCGTCGCCCGGTTAAGTAGGTAATGGGAATGGGGTTCAAAGGTATACGAGAACCTCAGGCTAGGGCAAAGCAGTTGGGATATAGTAAGCAATGCGTGGGCATGGGGATGGGGTTGAGTTGGGTCTGGTGTGGAATGCAATCCCTGGGCAGCGCTCTCCCATTGAACTTGCACAAGTGCTGAACGGGTGCTTGTGCTGCATCTGTATACGCTTAGCTTTCTCTGTGGCTACTTGCAGTCTCTGGGTTAGGTTCAAGGGGGCCTCTGGTGGCTGAGCACTTGGATGGTTTAGCCAGGTGTCTTGGACCGTTACTGACAGTTAGCATCTATCACTGAATGAGAATGGCCGTTACAATGGTTCCCTAAAAGGGAACACGGGTGATGAACCCAACACACTGGTACGGTTCACTGGTACGGTTAAAGCTCAACCTGGTTAATTACTGTACAGAAAAGCCGTTGTTTGCCCACCTCTTGTGGTTGTACATACAGTCCACCGCAAGTCCACCGCAACAGGTGAGGGCACTCACAATCACCGATTTTTTTGCCCGCTAGGGAACTCACGGCTAACGCCTCTCGCACGCATCTATGCATGCAATCCAATGCACTTCTTGAACAACAATGGCGAGGCTTGTGTGACGTGTTCTCCCGACGGCAATGCAGTACGCAAAAGACGGAGCGGCATGTGCCTGTGGCATGCGCGCAGGTGTACAGGTGTACAGTATGAAACTCTCGTGCATTGCGAAGCATATAACGTCGCAGTAAGGGCAGCAGCACCGATGCCTTTATTGGTAGCAACACCATTGAGATGTCGTCCGACGGTGAAAGCCAGGCGTCGTTGACACGTGGACACACTGCCGCGCTCCTGATAACCGGTAACCTGCTTCGCAGTACATGTCCTGTGGGTTTGACTACTTAGTGGCTTCATCAATTAACTGCAACCCGCTTTCTGGAGTGCATGGTTTCCCACGTGTCACATGCCCCCAACGGAGACATCCAGTTTTACTAGACATCCTCAAGGTATTAATCGCATATACCAAAAGGGTACTAATAAATTTTGCACAGAGCTTGTCTGGGTATTCCGTTATGTTCCGTACGGGGATTCCTGCACGGTGTCCTGCCTGCCGCTGTCTCCGAAGCGCATGTAGAGTATCGCCGCTTGCAGCAATACGTCGTAAGATTGCCTTTTGTAAACTAATCACTCCTTGTCGCTTACGCGCTTTGTAGCTGCACGCTATTAGACGCCTGCAAGCATGAGCTGACGATGCACTGTCGAACATTTGAACCTTTTCGAGGGGATGCGCGTGTTCTAAGGCATCAGCACTGGTCGCACTAGAAATTTACCGGCCCCGTGACTGGCAACTTTTACGTTAGGTGCCACGTGATTCCACGCATTCGGTGTAAACGTGGTACTCATGAGCGAGCATACAAAGAGCTCTAGCTCTTGTCTAACGGACATGGCACTGTGCTTTGAGGAACACCTTATCTTCACAGCGGGCCGCCAACAACTCGGCCCTGCGAGGGCTAGTTTAGGCGGAGATATCTCTGTTCGGACTATAAATTCTACTGGCACACATATGTCTGGAAACGAAGGGAACTCTTCGGGTGGACAGGATGCACTGCCGGCTTCGCTGTTCTTTCATTACCCACTTTGTAGAGGCAAGTACTATCTAGAATGCATTTGGTACAGTTTACAATACAATTGACTTTAAATGATTTTATCGCTGTAATACCTGCTGAGCTGCTGTTCGACTATGACATGAGCAGGGAACGTGCCCCCAGCACGGTGGGCACATGCTGCTGCCGTTGTGGACGGCGTGCTATGGGTCTACGGAGGCGTGGGAAATTCCGTCCTCGATGACCTTTGCGCCCTTGATGCTGACACGTTATCCTGGAGAGTAGTTAGCACGCATGCTGCTCGGGCCAAGGACAGGCCTGAAAAGATGCTTGGTCACGCAGGTGAGCTATAGATACCAGTGTGGCAGAAGGGGGCAGCGTCGCTCGCTGCGTTGAAAGGCTGGACAGCATCGGTGTCATGCACCACGCTTGCCTCATCCGCTTGGGGCCTCCTTAACCCCTCTCCCTCAACCCTCTTTTCTCTTCCTTCCCCCTATCCCTAGCGGCCGCAATCGGCAGCAAGATTTGGATTTTCGGCGGCCAGCAAGGCCGCAAGTTCCTGCGCACGCTGTACTGCTTCGACACCGAAACGTGCACCTGGACTCGTCGCGACACGGACTCCCTGCCACCCGCCCGCGCCGGCCATGCCATGGTCACCGTACACGGCAGCGTGGTCTACCTCTTCGGCGGCCAGGGCAAACGCCTGTACAACGACCTCTACAAACTGGACCCGGCCACAGGCACGTTTGCCGAGGTGGAGGCGTCTGGCAAGCCGCCCACGCCGCGGCGCGGTCACAGCATGGTGTGGGACGGCAAGGACTACCTGGTCTGCTTTGGCGGCATCAATGCGTCCTCCACAGACGCGCAGCTGACGGTGTTTTCGCTGTCGCGCGGCGCGTGGTTCACGCCGCAGGCTTTCGGGCCCGCGCCCTCCGCGCGCACGCAGCACACTGCGCAGCTGCTGTCGCCCGGCGTGATCCTCATCTTTGGCGGCTGCAACAGCTCCGGCACGTTTTTCAACGACACCGTTCTGCTAGACACGCGGACGTTCACCTGGCACAAACCCACGCTGCTCAACACCGCACCCGCGCCGCGCTACCACCACACCTGCTGCGTGGTTAACGGTCGTACGGTCATATACGGCGGCATCAACAGCAAGCAGACGTTTGACGGTGTGGTAATCGTGGAAAGCAAGTTCATGTCAGACATAAGCAGCGTTGCGGAGGAGCTTCTGCGCATGTCCGCGGATGCGTCCTCAGCGCCGGCGTCGATGTTCATGCCGACCAGCAATGCGCCCGCGGGTTTAGCGACCGCACCCAGGATGTTGTCATCGCTGGTGGGACCACCGGGACCGGCGCCCTCGGCTTCATCCGCGCAGTCGCTGGGCGGCACGCAGACTGCGCAGAGCGCCCAGGGGCCGACACAGCCGGGGCAGGGCGGTGCTGGGGCGGGGGCGGGAGCTGCAGAGCAGCTGTTTGCCGGCAACAGCAGCAAGTCGTTGGATGCGGTGAAGGTGCAGCTAACGGACTTGCTGCTGCGGAGGAACTTGGAGGAGCAGCAGCTGCACACCGCCAAGAAGGCCGAGGTAGGCTGGTTTCTGTTTCTGCTGCAGCGTGTGTTAGGCTGCGTGTTCTGTAATGCTAAGGGGTAAGGCTGCATGTGCTGCTACCTTACTGGATCTCTGTTAAACATGCATAATGATGTCCACACTTACTTCATGGTTGTGCTTTCTCTTGCAGACGACGGAGTCCCTTTTGTGTAAGGAGCGCGAGGCTCGCGAGGCCGCTGTGAAGGAGCTGCTTCAATGCAAGCTGCTGCTGTCGGAGGCGGAGGCAGACAAGTCAGCGGCGCAGCAGCAGCTGCAAGAGGTGCTGGGCAAGGCAAACCGTGAGGCGGCGGCGTTGGCTGGGCTTCGGAGCCAGCTTGAGGCACTGCAGGTAAAGCACGCTAGTGGGGTAGTGGCTAGGTAACGTGAGCGGTAGAAGCTCTGCCCAGTTATTATCTCCGGCGGCGCCACCCTTGCCCTGTAAGTGCTAGCTGTGTTTAATTTGGTGTGCAAGTAGCGTTTAATCCCGTACCAGCCCACTAAAGCGACGCACACGTGCTGACCTTCCTCCGCCCCCAGGCCAAGCTGGCATCACGCGAGGAGGAGCTGCAAGAGGCGCGGCTGCTGCAGGACGGGCTGGTGAAGGAGCTAGGCATCATGGCCTCCCGCTACAGCCGCCTTGCGGTGGACATCCAGGAGGGCGGCAGCGGCGGCGCCGAGCACACCACCCGGCACTCCCAGCAGCCCACCACCGGCATCACCATCAGCAGCGGCATCAGCGGCATCGGCGGCTCCGGAACCACCAATCGGAGCAGCCTGGGAAGCATGCTGGCCTCGCAAACGGTGCGGCTATCCGCTCCGACGCCCGGCAGCATGGCCGTCGCTGGGGGTGCTCGGAACAACAACAACGGCAACGGCAACAACGGTAGCAACAACACGGAGGCCACGGGCGGCGTCGTTGAGGCGGCAGTTCAGCCGAGCGGCAGCTACAGCGTGCCGCTTCCAGAGCCCTCTGTGCGCACCATGCTGACTTCGGGGGTTGGTGTGCCTGCGCTGTCCGCATCCTGTACGGCTTCTGAGTTGAATAGCAGCAGCGGCGGCGGCGGCGCGGCCAGCAATTCCTCCTCTGCAGCCTGCCCCAGCAACTGCTGCCAGCAGCTGCTGGTGCTGCTATCCGATTCCGAGCGCCACCGCGCCGCATTGCTGGAGACCAACCAAGCTCTCAGCGAAAAGGTGGACGAGCTGACGACACAGAACCACATGCTGTACGGGCAGCTGCGGCAGATGCATGCGGAGGCGGGCGCCTTGGAACCCCTCAGCCTGACCGACATGGAGGAACTAGAGCGGAAGCTGGATGCCGCGTCGCGTGCTGTACGGGACGCGCTCATGCAGCGGAAGATCGACGAGGCGCAACGGAGGAGCAGCTGCGAGCAGGCGACATGTGCGTTGTGCATGGAGGGGCCCAAAGCGGTGGTGTTCAACTGCGGGCATCAGAGCTGCGAGGCGTGCAGCGGCAAGGTGGGCAGCTGTCCCTTCTGCCGGGTAGCTATTACGGCCCGCATTCGGCTGTTTGATTCCTAGCGGGGCCGTCTTTAGGGTGGCGGCGACGACAAGAGGTGGCAGTGAAGGGTTAACGTGGTGGGGGGTTGTGGTCGTGTTTGGAAGAGCAAGGGAGGTTGTGGGAGCTTGGCCACCTTCCCATGTGTTTCCGGGGTTGGTAAAGGGCTGTTGGGTTTCTTTGTATGCAGTGTCTTGTTTATTAGGTATGAGAGTGATGTGCTGTTTACGTATGCTGTTACAAGAGGTTTAAAAGTGCATGTACTGCTTCCATTTCGTTCGCGCAGTTTGCGACTTTTTATGGCTTGCGCGAAAACGTAAAACCGTACGGCAACGAACGTGGTTGTTGCGGTGGTTTACTCGCGGTTGAACCAACACCGCCCGCCGGCTGACCGTACGGTTTTGCAGCGTGGCGGTGTTACTGAATTAAATCCAGTGCCTTGGATGGCCCCCACGTCGGATGTCACGTAGTTATCGTATCCTGACATGCCGTTCGTAGGTTTCCCTTTGTAGTTTTCTGAACACCCGGACAGCTTTCCAGGACGCGATGTGATGTTGCGGTTGGTCGTTGTCTGCCGGTGTTGGCATGTACTTCACGTTCGCGGGTCCGTTCCTAGGTGCCGCCATGTTACGAGGTGAGGATACATGAGGACAAAGTCGAGGCTTTGAGCGACTCAAACGGCATTGTGTTGTGCCCCAGCCGGACAAAAGCAAGTCGAGACGGCTCGCATCTGTGCATCGCTCGGTAGCGAGTAGAGTGGGCATTGAGTGGCAAATGGAGGACGGGTCACTGCGTTGAACCGGCGGGGGCAGTTTTTGAGTCTGCATGCCAGTAGTAACTCCTATGTGTTGCATCTTCCGGGAGAAATGTCCCCAGGGACTGTCTTTTGACGAAAACACGCCATGCAGGGGCTGGTTTTTACCAAACACGCCGTGCAGGCAATCTGCGGTGCGTACGCTTTTACCCTTTAATGAGCTCTAAGAAGATGATTGGTGAGTCGCGTGTTGCGGCTCCGTTGATGTCAGGCCCCGGCATGGGCAAGTTGGTTATGGCGGAGGACGTGCGGTGTTTGGCGGAGGACGTGTGGCGGTGGGAGAAGCAGTGCTGGGAGAAACGGTGGATCGAATGGATGCTTTACGCCAAAGAAAGTGGCTTGTGCAAGTCGTTTTGTCGGAGCTCTATGTCGCCGGATATGAGCCCCGACTTGTGTGTCCTGATGGTCCTGATGCTAAGATGGCGCGTGGGGAAGCGCTTTGTACCGTACGTAGTATTGATGGCTTGTAACCGTGCGCTTTGAGGTTTGTTTGTTTCTTTTTGTTTACCGTGTGCGCACCGCTGTGCCCTTTTATTACGTGGTTAAATGTGTGTGGGGCTCGCTGTCTATAGGGTCCACATGCGTCAGCAGCGTCTTGTGTGGTGGTGGTGGTGGTGGTGGTGGTTTCCTCAAGTGATTAAACTTGCGTCCTTTCCTATGTCCGTCTCTGCGCTGGGGCCCATGTGCGGGTTGCTATGTCCCCGGCTGGCTCCTGCAATAAGTAAAGGAGGCTTTGTTAGGTACTGGGAATACTTGGGGAATAGGTGTCGGCTGACGGCTCGATAACTGCTGCTGTTCTCAACAAAGACGACCGCTGTCCCGGGCAGCGGGGCATAGTTGTTGGAATGGTACATTAGCGAGAGATACAGCATTGTGTTTAGCTGGGGGGCCTTTGAAGTCATGTCCAGGTGTTGTGATGTTGTGTATAGACGGGGATTCCTTACAATCCTTAGGACGGGTGAGAGGGAGACGCGGTGGGTTGTAAAGCCTTGGTGAGTCCAGTTGTACTACAACGCAATGAGGCTTAAACGCGGGGGAAAGGAATGTTGGCGGTTGTTAACATGTTGTCAGGCCCCAATATCCACGATTGGGCATGACAGTGCGCCTGTTTTAGCGTTCATGTTCCAGCTGGTGTGGAAGCTGGACAGAGCTGGATGCTTGTGTGTAATCGAGAATATTCACGATGCTTGCCGTACGCCAGCTCTGGTGGCTGAGCTCTGTAACAAAAGATCGGGCTCAAAGCCTGTCACCAGGGGTCACGCATCGCCGAATTGCCTCCTTATGTATTATTCAATTGTTTTATTCAACATGACGGAAGCCACTGCTGAAGGCCGCCGTATGCCGACTGCACTTCAACCCCATATACTAACATCTGCCTGTAGCACATGCAGCCATAATGTCTTTTACCCGAATCGTCGCATGAGGGCGTGCTTCAGGGCGCTTCCAATTGCCGCCCAGTGTGTCGTCATGCCCATTCAAACTGCCACCGGATCCGCCGCATCGCCGTCCAACTGCCCCACCTCTACGCCGCATCAACCTGTCCTCGCCGCCCAGCATCCTCCGCTTCCTCATCCGTTTCCTCCTCTCCCGTCTCCTCACTATCGTAATCCCTCTCCCCTTCCTCCTCCTCCTCTTCCTCCTCCTCCTCTTCTTCCCGCTCCCCCGCATCCTCCGCATGCTCCCGCAGCAGCCGGATGGTCATCATGGTATCATGCATCTCCCGCACCAGCGACAGCGGCACGTGGCTCCCCGCGTCCTCGCGCTCCTGGGCCGCCCGCATGAGACTGAATGCGTTGCGGCGGTGGGCGAGGCAAGTGCAGGATGCATGGCAGGGGCAGCAGAGAAAAGGGGAGAGCAGCATGGGGAAAGGGGGAGGTGGCGGACACACAGGGGGGGTGTCAACGGGCCGGCAGGGGTGTGTCGCGGAATGAGCGAGGCCGCTGCATTACTACAACATGCCAGTACAGGGTAAAAGCTACGACTCTGTACATGCATACCGATAGCAGAAGCAAACATGAGGGAGTTGCCATTCGGTGTCATCCGTACAGGCAGAGACGGTGGCCATGGCCCGTTGGGCTGTCCCCATGGCTCCATCCATCCACCCAACCACCGCTACACGCCCATCCTCCCCCGCCCAACGCTCCCCATTCTCTCAACGTGTAGTATCTTGCAATCTTGGCGCTCAGGAGCTCAGTCAGCTGCTCCGCCGCATCCGGAACGGCCGCTGCCCACCCGCCCTGCCGGCCTAGCTGGCCCAGCCCCGCAGCAGCAGCAGCAGCAGCTGCTGCTGCTGCGGCCTCAGGTGCCGCAGCAGCCTGGCTTGACGAGCCGCCGGCACCGCCGCTGCTGCTGCCGCTGGCGTTGCCGGCCGCCGCAGCCGCAGCCAGGGCAGTGGCCGCTGCCGCTACCTGCTTGGCTCGGGCGAGCTCCGCTTCATCCTGGGGCAGCAGTCGCAGCCGACTTAGGTCGCCAACCTGGGGGCGGGGAGAGGTGATATGGCGTTGATGATGTAGAAAGCGGCTTCAGAAAGGACACTTCAAGTTGAGTGGCAAGATTTACAACATAGGAGGCGCGTCACGGGTTGGCATTAGGAGCGCCGGTATGCTGGTTTGAGAGGAGGGACGAGTGGCCGTTTTCCTGATGTTGCCGCGCTTACCCCCGTACCCTAACGTCATGCACACTGCGAGGTTGGGAATCGGGAAGGATGCCATATATATCCGTCGCTACTGGAAGGAGCTCTCCCTATGCTATTAACCACCCAAACTCATACCGGCAGTACAGCATATCCCGTACTACACATACCTCCCCAGCCGAGTAGATCCAACCGCCGTACACCAGCAAGTCGCTGCCGCTGAGCGCAGCCACCGCGCTCATGCGCTTCCCGGGCGGTAGCCCCAGCAGACCCATGGGTCGGCCCCAGGTGCGGTTTTTCAGGTCCAGCCAGGTGACGTCATTGCCTAGGTCCAGGGAGCCGCCAAAGAGGAGCAGCTTGGAGCCCACCCGGGCGGAGGCATGGCAGCGACCCAGCGCCCTGGGGATCCAGAAGAGAAGTTAAAAGAAGAGATTAAAATCTTACTGCCAACCTTTAGACCCAGTCAAGAAGCCACAGTCACCATCGTCCTGTCATCAGCATCCGCTTGTAAATGCTCAGGAAACCCCTCCTCACCCCTCACTGTGCGGGCGGTTGGTGGTCTCCAGCCGGCTCCACTCCCACGTCCCCAAGTCCAAGCAGTAGCAATCCGTGAGGTCGTGACCCGAGCGAGCCAGATCGCTGCCATTGCCGCCGCCAACCACCCACAACCGATTGCCGTACACTGCCAACGAGCAACCGAATCGTGGTGTGGGCGGAGTGCCGGTGGTGGCGGGTGTCTCCACGGTCCATGTTGTGACGTCGATGACTGGAATGAGGGAGGAAGGGCGTACGGTGTACGGCAGGAGGAGCGGGGCGTACGGCAGGCATGAAAGGGGCCGGAATGACAGCTGGGGGGGAGTTGCGGGGTGACAGGCTGGGAGGGTGAGATGCGGGGAACGGCAGCTTACCGGTACATCATACCGTCCCACCTGATAGGTGCGTTATGCTGTCGCGTCGAGCAATGCCGCCGAATACGAAGAGCTTGGTTCCATCCTCGGACGCGCACGCAGCATGGTAGCCCCTCGCTCCGGGGTCAGGGCCGCTGAGGGCGGGGTGGAACCACTCGTACTCGTAACTGGGTGGGGCGGCGGCGGAGGAGGAGGAGGCGCTGCCACCTGCAGGGGACGGAGAGAAAAAAGGCAAAAGGCCGAAAAATTAGCAAACCACCCTGAAACCACGATGTCTGGGATGTCGGAAGCTCGGAACTAACGTGGCAGGCCCTCTACCCGCCCTTCCTCAACCGCATCGCACCTTCCGCTGCTGCCGCAGCACCTCCGGCAGCACCAGCCTCCCTCTCCCCGCCGCCTCCTCCCCCTGTGTACGGCCGCAGCACCGCCAGGCTGTGTATTTCCCCGCAGTAGCCGCCAGCCTGCATGCCGCCGTACACCGCCAGCAGCTCCCCGTTGCGCCCGCACCGAGTTGCGGAGTGGCCGTACCTGTGCCGTACAACGTACATGAAGGAGCCGAACATCAAGGCGATGGCGGATAAGGAGGAAGAGGATCAAGATGGACAAGAGGCCGGTGTAGGCCAGCTTTCATAGGCGACACATACTAACCGTACCAACCGCACCGATTTGAAACCTACAAACAACTTCACACGCACATGCCAGTTCGCCTCTCGTCCCTCATTTGAAAAGGCTTACCGTATTGCAGGCTTGCGTCCGGCCACCTGGGGAACCCGCCAGCGCCAGCCGCACCTCCGCCTCTCGCTGCCGGTCAACCAGGGGGCGACGGGAGCTGCATCCGTAGCAGCAGCGGCGGAGGCATTAGCCCCGGTACCGTTACTACTGCCGGCAGCAGCACGAGCACCTCCTCTTCCCGTGCCGCCGCATCCTCTTCCCCTGCCAGCAGGCGTAACTGAGGAGGTAGAAGTGGAAGCGCCAGCAGCACCGGTAGCAGCAGCAGCGGGGCGAGCAGTAGCAGTAGCAGGAGCACCAGCACCGGTACTATTATGGGTGGCGGGTCGGGGTGC
The DNA here is from genome assembly GCA_021605115.1 of Astrephomene gubernaculifera. Classification (NCBI taxonomy): domain Eukaryota; kingdom Viridiplantae; phylum Chlorophyta; class Chlorophyceae; order Chlamydomonadales; family Astrephomenaceae; genus Astrephomene; species Astrephomene gubernaculifera. The sequence continues at coordinate 391,229 of BMAR01000042.1, read as the reverse complement.
CTCCCTTCCGTCGTACACTCGATCCAGGATGAAGAGGTCGTTGCGGATTCCGGATCCCCAACCGCCGAAGAGGATCATGGAGTCAGCGCCCCAACTGGCAGCTGCGTGGCCCTCTCGGGGACATGGGCGCGACTGGGGGGAACGGGGGGCACGACCCACGAAGAATGCGGTTGGCCGAGGTACGTGTATTGTGAGAGGTTCAGCCGGTGTGAGGCAGTGACAGGAGAACATACCGGTAGAAATTGCGAATGGCAGGGCCGAAACAGAGTGTGACGCCCCAGCTCCCACCCACCCCTGGTTCCGCCTCGGGCTGTAGCCGCTCCCAAACGCCGTACTCGATCTTCGTCAGCATCAGACCACGAATCACGGCGCCACGCCAGTCTGTAATCTGCAGTCGCAATTTGCAATCGGTGCAGATGAAATTGCACAATCAATGCGAAGGCGCAGGCGTAGGAAGGAAAGGGGCGGACACACATGTAACCAAGGAACCGGCGCCGACAGCGGAAAGCTATTGCGGGTAGTCTGTCACAAGCGGCCCTTGCAGACCTGCATTTACCTGGGCCGGTGGCGGCAGCAGCCGCTCCTTGACGCTGTGGCAAAGCGCGGTGTCGTACAAGTGCTGCCATAACACACAAGCCTGAGCAGCGTGGCGGAGAAGCTTGCATACGAGACTTGCGGCAGCCACCTGGAGGTGTAAGCGGGAGGGTGGCAGTGGAGCTATATGTGAATATGCATGCCGGAAGGATTGAGATAAGATGCCCCTGATTAAGCGTCGCCAGGTTTTTGCGCGTTTTTTGTAATTGTCATAAGTGTTATAACAAATCCCAGTGCGCAAGCGTGTGGGCTCTGGGCTGTAGTGCTTGAGGCGTGGGGTATAAACATGTAAAGCCGGCCAGAGTCCAACTCGAAGGTCTAAAGATGATGCCACAAAGACAAGATTTAGCGTACATGATGGTGGTAAAATGACTGTCATGGAGGGTAAAAGCTTTTGGCTACGGGACGCCAACTAGGGCGCACATGTCGCGCATATGCATGCGGCACGAGGTAAGTCCCTAAATCGCGCGACTATGTTCTCTTTCGCTTTAACTGCAAGCTTCTAGCTCACGCTGATTCCATTTCCATAAAATCGTGACCTCCAGGCCGGAGTAACCTCGCCCCCAGCGCAAGCGACCCTACTCCAGCCTGCAGTTAGGGCTATGCTTGCCAGCGCCCGCACCTCTTGGGGACTCAGAAACTTAAGCACCGTCACCAATATGTTTGAGTCCAAGTCGTCCAATGCGAAAGTGGGCTGCTTCGCTAAATCCTCGGTCGATAACGCTCCTGATGCCATCCCTATTTTGGGGGGCTTGCCCTGAGTTCCCGACCCCGGACGTTATATTCTTTGTAAGTATTGAAGAAGGCAAGACAAAGTACCTTCCTGCCACGTTAGTTCAGTATGAACTTCAGGCTGTTTGCTTGCAAGATGACAGCTTTGCAGGATCGTAAGCATATATAAGAATATACTGCACCATCCTATCCTCTAAGCAGTGCAGACGGCTACCCCTTAATGCTACCTGAGTAACGTTCCGTACAGCTCGCCCGTCAGCGTCGCATTGACACCCCAAGCACCCCCGCTGCTTTGGGTAACATGCAACTAGCGTGGAGTGTCGCAGCCATCTGTGGAGCTCTTGTCTCCCTTGGCACCTTTTACATCTTGGGGGAAGGGGCTGGTGCCCCTTCCCCCATACCCCCCATGCCCCTTGTTGAGCGCACGCCTTCCTTAATGTAGTAGCACGACGCGACAGCAATTTGTGACACGCCGTCGGTTTGGAAACAACCTGCCAAACCCAGTTAGCCAGCTACGTCCGAGCAGGGTCCACGGGTGGCTCCATGTAGCAGGACCCGATGGCTATGCTACAGTAAGTGCGCGTGCAACTACGGCCTAGGCCCTTCCCGCTGTATTCCACTCCTCAGCTCACGGATGTTGGCACCGACGACGCAGGGCACCATCACCACTGCATAACGAGAGCCCCACGTAGCGACTTGTCCCCTAACCGGCAGCAACTTACGCCGCGGGACCGGCCAGCGGCTACTATCATGAGAAACCGAAGCCAAGCCTGCCATTGTCGGAACTTTCCCGCTCATCGCGTCTCTCCCGCTTGGCCCCCTTCGCCTCTTTCCGGCTTGATTTGCGGCTCCGCTCCATTTCCCTGTCCTTATCCTTGGCCCCATCCCGCTCCTTTCCCGAGTCCTTCCGGCTGCGCCACCGGTCCTTGTCTTGGGCTGAGCGGCTGCGGGACCTGCTCAGGCTCCGCGATGCACCGTCATTGTGGGATCCGTGCCAAGTATCGTCGCCAGAGCGACTGCGACTGCGGCTGTAATTGTGTGGGCCCTTCAGCTCCCTCCGTTCACCACCGCGGCTTCGGTGTTCGCCACGGTGTTCCTCGGGGCGGCTCCAGCCGTCGCTGCAGCGTGCGCGCTGGTGGCTGCTGCCTCGTGTGTCGTGCAGGCGGCCCTGTTCCCGCTTCTCCTCCCGCTTTTTACCAAGGTCCCGCTGACCCTCCTTCGCACGGTCCCTTTCTTCATTCCTCTCGCGGTCGCGTCCCGCGTGCTCGCGCAAGCTATCCCTCCGGACCCTGTAGTGCGGAGTCGTGATGCCAGGAGCCGGTGTTAATGGAGAGGCTCGAAAAGGCCCCGGTGCACCGGCGTTTTGAAAAAGTTGAGACCATTCACAAGCCTCGCGTCCGCAACGACCAATTCCTATGTTCTCGTCCCCGCACTCGCCCACCTGCTATGGCTGCGCGAGCGTAAACGCTTCCGGCTGTGCACATGGCTCCCTCGACGATCCCTGCAAGACGAAAGCAACGCAGCTGTCCGCAACGCATACTTTTGCCGGGATGCAGGCCCACGGTCTGCATCCCGGTCTGACGACCAGGGAAACATGCTAGCCGCCAATCCTTGACTCAGTGGAATAACCACATCCGGCAAAACATGATGCGCGCCATTGAAACACCTGCAAATGGCGCTTTACACGTTCACAAATCACAATGCACACCTGCTGCTGCGGCGGCTTCGACTCCTGCTCCTGCTCCTGCGGCGGCTTCGACTCCTGCTCCTGCTCCTGCGGCGGCTTCGACTTCTGCTCGTGCTCCTGCGGCGGCTTCGACTCCTGCTGACGCTGGCCTCCCGGCTGCGCTGCACAGCCCCCGCCGCCTCCACAACCCTGCTGCCCTTGCCACCTCGCTCCCGCTGATCCTTGGAAGCAGCGGGCTGTTCCCGCGGCGAGGTGGGGCCGCCGCAACTGGCCGCCGCACCTGGTGCTGCTAGGATTCCCGTTGCTTGGTCAGTGCACGGCAGGTGAGTGGGGACAGGAGGCACAGCGGCCGCGGCGTGGGCAGCAGGAGCTGAGGACCGATGTTGAAGGGAATCTGGTGCTGCTGAGGCAGCCACATGCGACATGCGGGAAGGGCAAGGGTAGCCTTGCTTAAGGGTAGGCGTGGCTAGGCACGAGGTTCTGGTAGGGCCATGAACGGGTCTGGGGCTCAGCGGGTAACTGGTTCGGCACGGGATTATGACATACAAAGCGCATTACGTCACGCGGCACAGTGCCCTACCCAACCTTTTCCACCGAATGACAAAGCGAAGAAGCAACTCACCTTCCGCTCGGGCCCCTAAAGCCTCTGAACCAGCATAAACCTGCGCTGTGGGCTCCTCTGCCTGAAGAGGCGGCGGGAAGGGCCGTGGAGCTCGGAATCACACATGCACAGATTAAAAATGCATCCAGGGTTAGTCACTGTATATCAGGCTGGCCAGGCCAGGCCAGGTGAACAGACCAGCACAGCGGTGCCAACTGCAGATATGCACCGTTGGTCAGGCACTTGTGGGGAAAACACCACCATGCGTGTCGAAATGGTCTAGGATAGTGGTAGGAGCTGCACCAAGCGCTCTACAAACCGCACCAAGTAACACGCCCCGCACCCCCGCAATGCCTCTGCCCGCTCTCCATTCTGCTGCACGCCCGTTCCCGCGCCTCACCAGTCGCTCCCTCCTATCACTGTCGGGCCCGGCACCCCGCTCCTCCATCGCAGCTGCGGCAGCCCGCTCCTGGGCCTCTGCGGCCGTCCCGTCCTGACTGGAATTCCACCCAGGCTCCGCCGCCGCACCGTCGCCATCCTCGCCCCCTCCGTTCTCCGCGTCATCGTCTGACCCGTATTCCAGCCCCAGAGCGCTAGCGCCGCCCTGCGCAGCCGCAGCTTGGGCTCCACCGGGCAACTCCTTTGCCCCACCGGCCCCCTCTTCCTGGTCACTGCCCTGCTTGTCGGCTGCAGCACCCAGAGCTGCCACCAGGGACACACCGCATGACCGCTTGATGACCCCCGGCCCCCCCTGAGCGGAGGGTGACCCCGCGCTGCGCTCCAAGTAAACTTCGCGAGCAGCCTCCTCTATGTGCATGAAGGGTGCAGTAAAGGGAAAGGGGAATGTACCTGACCTGTGCACGATTTGAGTACGGTAATCGTCGACACCGTCTTCCGCTTTCAATTTCTGAAGCACACCGGCTCCCCGTCCGAGTCCTAACTTTCCTTGCCGATTTCCTTCAGACCACCCTCCCAGCCCAACCACCCACCGAAGAGAGCGTCTGTGACCTCCAGCAGTATCTGCGTCAGGTTGACCTTGGTCTCGCGATTGATTATCTCCTGACGTATAACCGCCCCCTAACGGGAATAGACAGGGTGGGGTGGGACAAAGAGAAAGCTCGTAGACTGCTTTAGGCGCGACACCCGATGGCAGCGACAGACAGTTGCCACCTTTCCGCTAAGCAAGGGCCGTAAAGGCCATATCCTCAGCAGGATCTACGCCATGGTAAAAACCCCATGCAAGCCAGCACGCACCTCGTCCGTATCCGAATTCGAATGGTCGTCCGGAGGAAGCCCGTTGCAGCTGCCAGCGCCACCCCACCGGCTTCCGCCGGCACTGACCCCCGCAGCCGCCCCGCCTGAGACCGCCTCCACGCCGCGCCTTGACGGCTCCACAGTGGGGCTCCCTCCGTCGTCATTACTTGGCCCCTTGGCTGCCTTCGCTGCCGCCGCTAACTGCCTCTTTAGCATCTCCTCCCGCAGCCAGCCGGGGATGCGCTTGCCGCCTGCGCCTCCTGCGCCGCCCACAGCAGCACCCGTGGTCGAAGCTGCCGCACCAAGGACCGCATCACTTGGACCTGCTGGTTCTGCCGCGACGGGGGCGAAGAGGCGCAGAAGGAGGGATGCAGCATGTAGGGAGGGGTGTGCGAGGTAGGTAAGACAGACATGGTGCCATGTGTTGATTGGGCAATAGCCAATAGGGCACAGCGGTTGCCGGGGCGGCACGCTGGTAGACCTCGGTGCCGGTCTCCCGACTTCTGCACCACCTCTTACCCATGAAAGCCGTTGGGTAGGCCCCAGTGGCTCCAGGCGCCTGAGCCATCCCGTACGGCTGCTGCTGCTGGTGGGGCGGGTAGTGCGGGTAGTCGCCTGCAGCGCCCGGCGGTATGTACGCCTGCTGTTCCAAACCCAGGTGCGCATCGGCCTGTTGGCGCCGAGGATGGTTGGTTGGTGGTAGAGAGATCAGGAAATCTGGCCCAGCCTACATGGAAAGCTCCCCCAGAGACAAGGAAGATCTATATATATATATTAAGCAAGTAAAACGGACAAGACATCAGGAACAGCGGCAGATCCTGTTGGCAAGCCTCAGCAAGCTACTTGGAATGCGGCGCAACTGACATCTACCTGTCCATATGTCTGCTGCCGATATGTCCTGTCGTACATCGGTTTGTGGCCGCCATATGCATCGTAGTAACCGTACTACGCACATGGTAAGGGCAGGGGCCGAATATAGAGTGTAAACGAGGGAGCAAGGAGGGGAATGCCGGGCTGGGCATGACCTAGCCCTAGACCGTGGGAAGAAATGTTGTGAGGCTTCGCCACGCTTAATAGTCAAATTAATGGTCAAATGTGACCGACATAGAAACCACAGTCCGTGCCCCCATGTTTGCACTACCGGTATATGCCCACGCCGGCGCAGCACCGAGCTACACCTAACACCCCTGTGCTACTCACAACACACCTCCTGGTACGCCTGCTGCTGCTGGTAATCCGGGGCAGCCGCAGCAATGGATTCCCGTTCCTCCTGCTGCTCTGCAGCAACGTAGGGCGGCCCTTGCTGCTGCTGGAAGTAGTGGAGCTGCTGCTGCTGGTAGTACTGTTGCCACTGCTCCATGTAGGCTGCCTGCTGGCCCGGGGTCATGCCGTGGAAGGCGTGCCGCTCCATGTCATCCGGCTGCTGCTGCTGGGGCTGCTGGGGCTGGGAGTGCATGAGGCTGTCAGGAGCGGCAATGGCGCATGAGGGGGTTTGGTGTTGTGGTGGTGGCTGCTGCTGCGGGTTTTGTTCTCTGCCAGGGGCACTGCTGACGGGAGGTGGAGGTGGAGGTGGCGCCCCGCCGGTGGGTATTCCGGGAGGTGCTTGTTGCGGTGGCCGGGCGGGAGGAGCGCCGTCGTAGGGTGGGGCGCCAGCCGCCTGAAGTTGCGCTTGGTCGTAGTAGCCAAGGGGATGTGAGGACCACGTGCCAAAGTCCTGGTTCGAGGCTGCGGGGCCCGGCCAAGCGCTATTGTGCATACAGCCGTACCCATAAAGGTATTGCGGCTGAGGCGGATGCTGGTAGTCTTGGCTACCGGGTGCGCTGCCGATGGGGATTGGAGTTGGCGGACCGGGATTGCCCTGCTGTTGCTGGTGTTGCTGCTGCTGCAGCGGGAGCTGCTTGGCTCGTTCCGCCCGTTCTGTAAGCATTTGCCGCTGGTAGACTGTAAGCGGTTGCAGCGGTTGCTGCTGCGTGTACCCGTGCTGCGGGACCTTTGCCAACGCTTCTTGCTGGTCCCAGTAGTCTTGTTCGCCCTCGTAAGCCGGTCGCGCCTGCTGCAGAATTACGGGAGCATGCTGCGGCGCTCCAGCTCCTTGATGCATACTCAAGAGGGGCTCGTCCGCGATGATGAATACAGTTTTAGGGTACTACGGACGACAGGTTCTGCAGTAGGGGTTGGGCCTAAGAAAGTCCAGCCATTATATACCCAGACGCGGTACCTGGGCTTCACAGGTTTTGCCCACTCGCCCATGCTTACATTATACGTTCTTCCCAGCAATATGCAAGCCTTCTTGCAATTGGTTTGCAACCGTCGCTGTATTCGGTCGTACGGTAGAGCAACAAACTCGCAAGGAGGTACCCAGTGGTTATTACAATTTCGGTAGTTCGCAGGCACCAGTGCAATTAGTTTGTCCGCGGCAATTCGTTCAGCTCATTCCATGTCATAGTCCGCGCTCGACCTGGCGTACATTGGGCGAAGTTAACACTAGCGCCCATCCACCTGGAAAACATATACGTAAAAATCACTTGCTGCTGAAAGACGGGAGGAAGGGCAAAAGCAAGGTTGGTGCCGTACGCCGACCGTCGCTTCAGCGACTGAGGCTGCGAACAAGTAGACCACTTGGACCTTTGTCGTGGACCCGCGTGTGTTCATACCCACGGGTAATCGCCACAGAGATAAAGCTGCAGTCCTCGCCTGCCGCTGTACCCCCTCCGCCTGCAAAACCTGCCTGCTGCGTCCTGCATGCCGCATGATTACTTGTCCGCCATCCAGCCTGATGCAACCCTACACTCCTCTGAACTCGCCCGCAACACTGACATGCATGGCGCTTTGACGCCCACTCCTCGCTCAGTTACCGGTATGTCGTAAACTAACGTAACATGCTAAGGCCCTGCCACAATCGTTACTACCCCTTGCTTCCCGCACATGACCTGTCGCCCACGCGCCAAACCCGCCACCATGCAAGCACTAACTCCCCGCTCTCTCCCCGCACGCCCTTTTTTTTTCCCTGCCACACATTGGGTATTCTTCTTTTCCCCCCTGCCAACCCCCCACCAGCACCACACGTCAGCACCGCTCCCCCAGCAACTCCCACCCCAGCAATCCTACCACTCCTCCTCCAACCCATCCTCCTCACCCCCGCCCATCCCACCCGGTCCCCCGCCGCCACCCCCGCCTCCCCCAACCCCGCCCTCCTCCACATACTTGGCTCCAAACTGCGCATCGTACTTCTCGTACCGCTCCACCTCCACATCCGAAACCGTGCGCTTTTGCGCCTTGGAGGCCAGCTGGAAATCCCGCAGGTTGACTGGACGCAGGTCGGATGCAGCCACGTTGGTTACGTTGCCGCGTGTACGGAAGAGGTCTCGTACGGGACCCTGGCACGCCTCCTGTATCAGGTTCTTCATGTCGCTGCCAGAGTAGCCGGAGGTGCGCTCCACGATCTTGGAGAGATCGGTGGTGTTGAGGGCGTGAGTCACCTCGGCTGGGGGGTGGGGGGGCGAAGGCCGGAGTAAGACGGTGGAGGTGGGGGGGAAGGGAGGGGGAGGAAGAGAAGGTAAGGATGGGGCATGGGAGGGAGGTTAGCACTGCTGGGTTGCTGTTCTGGGTGCGTGTGTCCGGGTGAGGCAGCGGGCGAAACGTACGGACAGAAGTGTGCAGCCGCGGGTCGGACTGGCTGGCATGGTGTAAACCAAGATGAAGCCTTGACACACGGTCACGGCAGTTGTTTCCTCCTTACCCCCTACCAATCCCCCCCCCACACACACACACGGCACTTACAGCCCTGTCGGAAAGCGTTGAGCAGCATCTGGTGGCGCGCCGCGGCACACGGCAGCGGAATGTAGAGCTGCTTGGGCATGCGCCTGGAGAGAGATGGTAAGGGAGGGGGCAAAGGGGAGGGGAGCAAGGGTCAAGGGGCAAGAGGGAGGGTGGCCGCAAGCAGGCCGCATGTGCAACGCTCACGGCTCTACTCGGTACGACTAACACACGGTGGTGTTCGGCTGGGTCAAGATCTTCTAAGGACCGGCTCAGCCCTCCTGCTGCCCAGCCCTCGTCAATCTCCCCCCCACCTCCTGGCTGCCTCATCCAGCTCCTCGGGCCTGTTGGTGGCTCCAATCACCAGCACCCGCCGCTCCCCACTGCCCGGGTCGCAGCCGTCCATCTGGACCAGCATCTCCGTCTTGAGCCGCCGGCTGGCCTCGTGCTCGCCTGCAGGGATGCGGTGGTTGGAGCGGTTAGGGAGGTTGGGGCGGGTGAAGCGGTTGGGTGTGGTGAGGGTAATAAACTATTAATGGGACTTGGGTCGAAGCGGTGGGGTTTGGTGAGGCCAGGTGGGCATGCTGGGGGCACACACAGCCGTCGCGGTGAATCTTGTCTCCGTCTCGCTTACTGCGGCAGGTCCCGCACTCTTCTGCGCGCTCGTCAGCGTGTCAAGCCCCCCCCCCCCATTCCTCACCCTCTGCCTTGCGCGCCGAGAGCAGCGAGTCGATCTCATCGATGAAGATGACGGAGGGTTGCAGGCAGCCCGCCAGTGCGAACAGGGCGCGAACCTGCATGCAAGCATCATGCATGCAAGCGAGGGGGGGGATGGCAATCTGGCATGTTAACGGGGGTTACGATTGGTGGTGGTGGTGGCGGTGGGAGTTAACGCAGCAGACCGCAGATGGCAGGGTTCCAGATAAGGCAGGGAGGGCCAAGGGAGATAAGTACGGAATCAGACGCTAAACAGGTAGGGTAACCAAGCCAGCACGGCCAAGCCGGGGCCGCGCACCCACCCACCCACCATCTTCTCTCCCTCCCCGATCCACTTGCTGGTAAGGGAGGAGGCGGAGATGGAGAAGAAGGTGGCGGAGATGTTGGCGGCGACGGCCTTGCCGATCAGGGTCTTGCCTGTGGGCGCCGGCAGGTGGGGGTCAGCAGGTGGGGGGCCGGGAGGGGCGGGACGGGATGACGTGAGCGTGAATGGTGCAGCACGACGTGCCCAACAAGGATTGGGCGGGGGTTGGCGGCTCCTTCTTCTCTCAGGCACATACGCATTCCTTCCTTGTCCTTGTTCCTTGTACAGGTTACCCATGTAACCGAGGCTCTCCGCTGGCGAACCCCCTACTGTCTCCCATGCAGCCCTGACGACCATGCAACCCCTACCCTCCCATGTGTGCCCCTCCCTCTCCCTCTCACCGGTGCCGGGCGGTCCAAACAGCAGCAGACCCCGCGGCGGTGCACGCGCGCCCTGAAGTGGGGAAGCGCAAGAGCCAAGTGTGTTAGGGATACGATGACTCGTACAACATCCGGGAAATTGTCGTACCGCCGTACATGGAAGGAATCCTAATCCTACGCAGCACATTGGCTAATCCTACCCAGCACCCAGACGGCGTTTAAAACTGGCACACCAGACACCACCTGCACAGCAAACCGGTGTTGCCGGTATCGACCCTAAACCATCTCTTTACCCTCCCTTTCCCCCTCGTCAATTTCCTACACAACCCTATTACGTTCCCTCCCCCCTCACCCACCCTGAACAGCTGCGGGTTGAGCATGGGCCACACCACCATCTCCTGCACCAGCCGCTTGGCGTGCTCCTGCCCCGCGATGTCCGCCCAGCTGATGGCGGCAGAGCGGTCCAGCACCTCGTTAAACACGTTGTCAATGATCTTGGGGTCCAGCTTGGCAAGCGGCTCCGGAACCACCAGGTTGCCCTCGGGGCCGTAGGCTGCAGCAGGGTGGGTTAGGGGTGTTAAGGGTGATAAACATACAAGAGAAGTTTTGCGCATGTTGCCGGTTCAGCATGTGGCATTTGCCGAAAGGCGGTCCCCCCCGTATGACGGTCCTCACAGCCCCGATCCGCATACTAGTGTCGTCATGCTAGTCTCGCAATGTGTAATGCCCCCAGAGCCCCGCACCCCAGTCTACCCACACAGCAAGTCTCGCTCCGCTAGCAGCTCCAGTAGCTTTGGCGGGTAGGGGCTGTCCTCGCCGCCGTCGCCCGGCATGCCGCCTCCGCCGCCGCCTCCGCCCCCACCGTGCCCCGGCGGTCCCTCAATGCCCTTGGCAACAAAGGGCGGCACGAAGCCGCGTGCGCTGGAGGCTGCCCCGGTTTGCTGCTTCTTCTGGGGCCGCATGAGGCCGGTGCGGGGGGCCTGGTGGGTAGGGGAGGAGGGGGGAGGAGCAGGGGAAAGGGACGATGCTGGCGGTGTCTAGGATTGAGGCAAGAAGGCGGCGGGGATGGCGGTGAGGCGGAGGGAGCTGTTGCAGCCGTCAACACATGTTGAACGTGTCGGAACAGCCTCCTGGAGGTCGCTTCCAACCGGCCCCAAACCGGGTCAAACGTGTTGCATCCGGGCCGCAATTCACCTCGGGTCACCCCTCACCCGCCCGCCCGCCGCTATTACCGGTACTGGTACCCACACACAGGCATCGCCGCCTGTCCCCAGCAACCCACATTCTGAACACACCCACACACCCCCACTGCATCCACAACCGCCGCCTCGCCTGGTTAGCAAAGGTGGGCGGCGGCTGCCCCTTCCTCAGGCTGTCCGCTACCAGCTGCTGCCTAGCGGAACGGAAGCCGCCGCCACAACCGCCGCCTAGCCCACCGCCTCCGCCGCCGCCTCCACCGTCCTCATCGCCCGAGGGCCCTGAGTCCAGCCCTGCCGGGCGCTTGCCCGCGGCCCACCGGGAGCCCGCGCCGCCGTTGCTAACGTTGTTGCTGTTGTTGTTGTTGCTGTTGTGGAGACCGGAGCCAGCCGCGGAGAAGCCGTGGGGGCCAGCTCCGGCTCCGCCGCCAGCGGATTGCCAGCGGCCACCGTCACCTGAACGGTGCACAGGATGGAAACAGCAAGGGATTTGGGTTCATTGTCGGAATGTGGTTCAAGCGCTTCATGGTCGGAATGGCTTCATGGTCATAATGATCGCAAGGGTTCAGGGGTGTTCCAAGGGTTTGCCTTACCCTGCTGCTGGGCTGGTGGGAAGCCCGGACCGCCCGCTCCCTGCCCTGGTCCTGCGCCCGGCTGCGTCGGCTGCATGGGCGGTCGGAAGTTGGGTCGTGCAGCTGCGGCAGCGGCGGCCGCAGCAGCAGCAGCAGCGGATGCAGCGGCTGTGGAAGGCGGGCGGCATGAGGCCGGGGCGGCTCCTCCCAGGGCGGCGCCTCCCTGGAGCCCTGGACCAATCCCCGCAGCAGCGCCGAAACCCTGCATTCGTTCATGCGCGCGAGCACAGATCATGACAATGGAAAAAAGGAGGATCGGCCGATTTGGGTTTTGTTCGTGACATCGTGAGCAGGGTGAGAAATGCTGTGCCCGACGCCAGGGGTAGAGTGATGCAGAACAAGTAAGGGTACCTGAGATGCGACTCCTCCGCCGCTTCCGTTGCCGGTGTTCCCGACACCGTTCGCGCCGCCAGGATCCAGCGGGCAGGCGAAGGAGGGCCCCGGCGGGGGTCTGGGCGGCCCACCACTGTTCGCACGCTGTGCCAGGTGTTGCTGCTGCTGCTGCTGTTGGTGGTGGTGGTAGTCTAGGAGGGCCGAGTGCGCCTGAGTTGAGCAAGGCGGGAACAAGGGCTTTGCTCGCCAGATAAGAGAGGAGCAGGCTTGACCCAGCCCTTAATTCAGCTCTATCATGCATTTTCCTTGCCGTTACCACTCCCAAAAGCAACGCCCGCCATCTCTCACCTTGGCGGCCGCCTCCCGGGCCGCTGCGGCGTTGTCCGCGATATCCGCCAGCGGAGTGCCCTTCAGGATGGCCCCGGAGAGGTCCAGCTGCAGGAGGCAACCAAGGAGGCGGTAAGGGGGAGAGGACGGATCGCCGCTGGAGCGGCTGGCACTGGCCGGCCGCGAGCTGTGCGCTGGTTGAAAGCCAGGTTTAAGGACGCTGAATCTAACATGTGGATTAGCAAGGCAAGCGGGAGGGTATACTTGCCTCGGCGAGGGAGCCAGCCATGAGGCAGATGTCCTTATCCATGCCCGAGGTATGCGTGACGGTGCCCCATAGTCGCTCTCGCCGACCCTGAGCTCCAGCGTCAAGCATGCTTTCCACGACCTCTTGAGTACGGTCTGACTCAGGTACTCCAATCGAGGCCAGGAAGCATTTCAGCTGCGCAGGACGAGGTGTCGTCATCCATGCCAAGCTTCCCTAACTGCCGATGTCTGTGACTTTTATCTGCACAGTCGGTTACCTGCATCGCCTTTGTCTGCTGTTGCTCTGATCCGAGAGGCAGAGATTCAGCGGCGAAAAGTAACAATCTTAGCTGCAACAACGCATCCATCGTGCCGTCCATCGTGGCGCACCGTCCCGTCAGAAAGTAGGGTAAAATATTTGCTTGGTGAATAATTTTGGCAACGCATCTCACGACATCAGCAACTCCTGCGCGGAATCGGTTAGTCGTGATACAGGAGCCAAGGATAGTCGTCCCGCCAATTGAGTACGGGATCGTCCAGCTTACCCAAAGCAGCTGGATGGCAGCAAACGTGAATGCTTGCAACTCACGTGTTAAGCAATAAGCGATATGCCTAACATGTACTATGTCGAACGTGTTCAGAATTAGCTTTGACACCAACTATCATTTTTTGGTAGCAAATCTTTGCTTTGCTTCGTTCATATAACTGCATTCCTTACATGTATAAAAGGGAAATATACCATCGTCATTTTTTGTCTTTAACTTTTGTTGCTCGATGGAACATGGACACAGACGAGACCACGCTAATGTCCAGCTTGTTGTGCTCTTAAGCAATTATAATGGCACGACCGGGAAGTCGTCTTCCCCCGGTGGAAGATGGCGAGGGCACTCTGGGCGTCCTCAAGGTAAGTTGACGAAACACTGCTATGGAACGCCAGACACGGCTGCATTGTTTTCATGGTTATGTATCACATTAGGACGGTATGGTATGCTTATGAGTGTTGAGGAGTGGTACGCATGTTTCCCGTGGCATTGAAATCCCCTACAGGGTCAGCAAATGGTCGCTGTCCCAAGCAATTCCGGACAGAGCAAGAGCATCTCGTCCATCGACCAGTTTACGGCGCTGTTCGGGTACTCGCCAACTGACCGGCGCCCCCCTCCTGGCCGCGGTCCAGCCACTCCTCCTCCCACGTCCTTAGCAAAGGATGAAAAAGCGGGCGCGACGGTGTCACCCCCACGGGCCGGCTCGCCCCCGCGAGCAAACATCCTGGGGATGGGTCCCGAGGAGATGCAGCACGCACTGGGCTACAGGCCGAAGCGCAAGGGGGAGCACGACCTTCGCCCAGCACAGCAGCGGGCCTTCCAGTTCCGGGGCGCTATCAACAAAAGCACACGTGGGTACCGGTAGCCCAACCCAAGGATACAAAAGATTACAAACGGGGTGGGGCAGCAGTTGGCATGGCCCGGCCACTGGCCCTTGCGGAGGCATCACCATGCATGCCGTCTCAGGGCCTCACATGATGGAGTGTTGATCCCTTAATACTGGGCCGAAGGCATCGCTGGGGGCCGAAGGCATGCTAACAGCGTTTGGTCGCACGTTTCCAGCCATGCAACCTCCTCCAGCCATACCTTCATGCACCAGGCACGCATGTGGGTAGCTAGACCACCCATGCAGCAACCTCTGAAGCCAACCGTGCCGCTGTAGCCCCCAAACCCACATCAACCTCGCACCCCCTCCCTCGCCCCTCTCTCTCGCCCCTCCCCACAGTGTGCCTGCAGCCGGACCTCTCCCCGGAGTCTATCATGGACTCAGCAGCAAGTGAGCTGGTTGGGATCTCCCCGGGGCAGGAGGAGGACGATGCGCTTTCTTTGCTTGTTTACCCGGCTTGTAGCAGGCGTTAGCATTGGGCCCGGCCTGGGGCAGGGAGTGCCATTGGGGTCAGGAAGCTACGCAGGGAGCGGGCCAGCATATACGATGGGCTGGGTGTGGAAAGCACCCGGGCGGCCCACGGGTCACTAACACATCAGCGACATGGACAGCGGGCATGGAGGGAGAAGAAAGGCGACAGGGGATCAACGGGGTTGTGTGTGGGGGGGGGGTTAAGGCGTGGGGGCCGCAGTGCCGGGTGACACGGGTGCCGGACTTGTGCGCCCGTAAGCCTGGACGAACGGTTGAAACCCTTGAAAGGCGCAGGCAGCTGGTCGGGCTGGGCAAAGCATGCTGCCAGGGAGCCATGGCTGCCATTTCACGGAAGGCGCTTGCTGATGGCCCGTGCGGGTTGCTCCGCTCCCTCTCGCCCCACCCCGCTGTCCGCAGGCTACGCCCTGCCACCAAGTACGGCGCCCCCAGCGCTGACGCCGGCCCTACTGGACGGTGAGCGGTGTATCGGGAGGAAGCAGGGAAAGAAGGAGGAAGGGAAGGAAGGAAGGGAGGGCACTTTTAGCTGACAAGTACGGTGTATGCGCTTGCCACGCACATGCACATGGAGGCCCGGTTTGCTAAGACTTCAGAGGTCGTCGGAAGGGCTCCTGGTAGTGCCCCACGCTCCCTGCGGGCCGAGGTCTTAAGCCACAGGATCGCCCCCTTTGTTAGTTGTTTCCTCTTTTCTCACCTTCCTGGCGTGTGCGTGTGGCTCCACTTGTTGCAGGCCTCAAGCCGGGCCCCCCGCCTGCCACAACGGACGCCTCTCTGATGGGGACCTTCATCCTCCAGAAGGTACGGCAGGAGAAGGAGCCAACCGCAGCGGGCGTGTGGGGTTTGGGGATGTGTGCTTGGGGCACACGTTGAGCGCCATGGGGCCAAGCTGTCCTTGTCCTTGCCTGGATGGATGACGACTGCACAACTTGGAAGGGTGCCGTGCTACCGCCTAGTCTCTCCACTGCCCTGATCATCCCCTGAAGTGCACGCACCCAACCCATGCGGCCGATACCGTTATCCTCTCTCTCCCTGGTTTCCCTCCCGGTCTGCACCTTGCCTCTTCCCCGCAGGACCTTAAGCCATTCAGCAGCAGCACCCGCCTGCCGTACCAGCACCTGAACGGCAGCGCGCCGGGTGCTAGCGTGGAGGCGCCGCCGCAAGGCCCCTTCATGATGCCGCCGGTGGATGTCAGCATGTCGGACGCCTACAACTACAATGTAAGGCAGGCTGGGGCGGGGCTTAGCGCGGCGATGGTGGTACCAAACAACACAGCGGCGGCCAGCGGCTGCCCTGGACAGTAGTGATTGGGCGAGCCGGGGCAGCTAGCAAAAGTTGACGACAGCATTAGGCTGCGAGGGCGTTGCTGCGTTGCCTTGCCTCGCCTCGCCACACATGCAAACTCACCCCTCCCTCCTCTCCCTCGCAGGTCCCCGCCGACGTGCGCACGGGCGAGGACGCTGTCCGCCTCTTCAGCTCCTCCGCCGCCAAGGGCGGTCTCATCATCTACTGCAACCTCAACCCCCAGGCGGGCGGCGGCGAGTACAACCCCTACGACCTGGTCGTGGTGGACCGCGCTCGCGTGGACCCGCGGCACCACTACGTGCTCACGCAGAGCGGCGTCACGCAGATGCTGGGGGGCACGGCGCAGGAGCTGCAGCCGTTCCATGCGTGGCAGCGCGACCGCAACCTGTTCACGGTGCTGCGGAAGCTGGTGTTCTTTAAGCACAATGAGGTGTTCCAGGTAGGCGTGGGAGAGTGGGAGTGAGGTGGGAGAGTGAGGTGGGGGCTGGTGTGTGTGTCGTCCTCGCGTCCATTGTTGGGACCGCCGTAAAAGGTGCCACTAAAAACACCCAATAGTGCAGCAACTAAAACGGTGCACCCCCGTGCTGTCTCCTATTCCCAATGCTTTGCCTTAACCTGTGGTTTCCTATGGTATGATATGGTCTCCTCCCCCCCGTGCACACCTGTAGGCTTTCTGGCAGTGGCGGGACGCGGTGCGTGTGCTCAAGTTCCGCGCCCGGCAGCGCCTGCTGGCTCACCAGCTGCTGGTGCTGAGCCCCACCTTCCACCGAGCACTGCTCAATGTGCGACGCATGACACTGGCTGTGAGCTCCGATACCAACGGAACCTGGAGGAAGACGCCAGGTGAGGGGGCGAGGGGGGGAAATAGATGAGAAGTGCAGCAACTGGAGTCCCAATCCCGTATCCCGACGCATGCAGTGAGCGCACTCGGCGAGGGGGGAACTGGAAAGGGTGCGAGAGGCAACGTGGGGTGACGCAGTATGGGATAAAAGCCATAAAAACACACGGCTGTAGGCCACGTGGCGATCGGCCTAATGCGCTGAACCCTGAGTGTGACGCTGCACGCCTTGACGGTCCCCCCGCAGACGGCCAATGGGTGGAGCTGGAGGCTGAGCTGGTGGCGCCCGGCCCCGTGCCGTCCCGCCACCAGCAACAACAGCAGCAGCAGCAGCCCCTGCCGACCCCGCCTCCCCAGCTGCAGCTTCAACACGTCAACGAATCCTCCTCCGTGTCCGGATCAGGCGCGGCCGGGGACGCCGTTGCTGCCGCCGCCGCCGCAGGCGGCAGCGGCGCTGCAGGCGCCGCTAGCCAAGACGCCTCCGGCGTCACCGCCGAGGGCGGCGGCCTCATCCTCGCCATCAGCGGCCCGGAGTTCGCCCCGCCCACACCCCTCCCTGCGGAGCGCCTGCCTGAGAGCGGCCTGCCGTACCAGCTGGGCTATGTGGGCACCGTACACGACCAGTACAGCCTGGCGGACTTTAAGCGCATGCGTGAGGAGCAGCGCAGTGCGGTGAGCAGCGCGCTGCAGGACATGGTGGGCTATGTGCGGTCTCAGGTGCAGGTGGTGGGGCAGGCGGTGCAGGCCAAGCTGGCGGCGGCGCAGGCGGCGGTGGCAAAGCCCACGCGGCAGGAGGCGCGGCAGCAGCGGTTCGAGGCGCCGGGTAGGAACGGGTGTGCGTGGGGGGGTGGGTGGGAATAGCATGGATAGCAGGAGGCGGAGCGGTGTGGACCTCATACGTGGTGCAATACAGGGAGGCGGGTGTGGTGGCATATGGAATGGTTCGATCGACACCTGACAACGATTACAAGTTTACAATGCATACATGCATGCAGCCGTACTCCACAACCTCCATATCATGCCTCGCCCGCACCCTCTCCCATCTCCCCTCCCTAACCCACCCCAGGCCGCCAAGCTTGGAAGGCCAAGTCCCTAGCCCTCGCCCACAGCGACGCAGACCAGCGCCAACGTGACCTGGAAGACGCCGTACACGCGGCCCATCAGCTACTGCGCTTCGTAACGCTTGCAGACTGCCTCATGCTGGGGCAGCTAGCGGAGTTGGCGCGCCTAGCCGTGCTACTGTGCGTGTGTCAGCTGGAGATGCCGCGCAAAGGCGGGTTGTACATCGTGGCTGGCAGCCTGGAGGACCCCACGGCCACCTCGGCTGCCGCCGTGTCGAGGTCGGCGGGGCTGCCGGCATGGGGCAGGTCGGGCACGTTTGCATCCAGCGTTGTGTTTGCAGCGTCGTCGACGATGGGCAGGCGGAGGTCAGCGGGGTTTCCGTTGCTGGCGGCAAGCAGCCGACAGTCTCATGCGGGGGACGCCATCACGCCCCGTGCGCCGCGGAACTTCAGCGGAAACCAGAGCGGTTCGGACGATGATGAGGACGAAAGCAGCGATGACATACCCACGCCCGCGCCGGCGTTTGTGTTTAACCCGGGTAGCGAGGACCTATCCTCGGCGGTCGCCAACCTACCTCGGGAGATCCTGCATGTGGTGATTGTTTCCTCGGCGGCGCTCACCACCTATCCGGATGTACGACAGCTGCTTTCGGAGATTGGCGCCAAGGGCATTCCGGTTCCGGCGCGGGTGATGAATGCTCGTACGTACGACATGATGGGCTCGTCCACTCGGGTAGCGGGCGGCTTCCATGGGGAGGTGTTGCGGTCGGCGGTGGATGTGCGGGCCATGATGGTGGGTGGCGGGGCGCGCAGCGCGGTTGGGAGGGGCGCTATAGTTGTGGTGGGGGTAGGGGGGACCGTTAATAGTAGTAACGTGTGGTTTAAAAGGAGGAACGGAAAGGGCTGCAGCTATACTGATGTTCCCAGCCGGAACAATAGAAGCATCAGTAGTGCTCGCATCCTATGGTGCCACACCCCTTGGCCTCTTACCTTAGCCTCTTGGCCTGTTCACCTGCCGGTTTGCCCCTTCCTGCCCCCCCCTCTTCTCTCCCCCCCCCCCATAGAACCGGCTGCATGCTGCTGTGTTGGCGGACTACAGCGCCGCCATGCAGCACCCCGCCATGCAGCCCTACCGCGGACACGAGGTGCAGTGGGGGCGGGTCAGCAGGTTCGCACCCGAGTCGTACAGGTGGGTGGGGGGGAAGTGAGGGAGCTGGGGGTTGGTTTCTATGCCCTTCATGCCCCACAATCCGGGTCCCCCTACTCTTCCCTGCAGGTTTCCATCATCCTAGAATCTCTTGTCACTACTCTCTTCAACCCCGCCTCTTCAACCCCGCCTCTTCAACCCCGCCTCTTCATCCACCCACCCCCCCACACACACACCCAGGAACACCGGCATGTCCCCCGAGACGCTGCACGCCGACCTGTCGTCCACCTCCGCCTGGCTGGGTGAGATGGTGGGTGCGCGCACCTCGGTCATCGTGGGCCTGGTGGCGCTGGACATGAGCGCGCTGCAGCGGGCGGCGCTGCCCGCCATACAGAAGGCTCACAGGTGGGGGCGGGAGCGGGCCTGGGGATGATGGTGGTGGTGGTGTTAGGGGCTGCCAGTAACACAACCCTCGTTAAGAGTAAAGGGTAAAGGGTAAAGATCAAGTAAGTCCCGGACTCGCTGTTGTGGGTGCTGCCATGTTCCCCAGCGCTGGGCCCTGCCCCTGAAAACGCTCCCTCGCCTCACCTGACCTCACCCCATCCTCCTCCCTCACACCGCCTCCCTCCCTCCCCCCCCAGCGGCATCATGTCGCTGCTGGGCGCCCTGCTGGTGGCGCAGTCGCAGCAGCTCACCAGACGCCTCGCGGACTACACAGCCAACCTCATCTCACGACCCAGCCAGCTGCCGGAGTTCGTGGCGTACGTGGAGGTGGGTACGACAGTGTACGGCAGTGCGTTAAGAAAACTGGCCGCGAGTCTCGTACTGTGATTGTCGGAAGATGAAGTCCCCACAGAACCGCCGCAGGAGCCGAGGAATATGGTGTGCGTGTGGCATGTATACGACACATGTTACCTGCATGGGGGCCACCTCGGCTAGGTCGCACCCGTCCGCCTGGCGCGCCTCGCCCGCTGCTCGCATCCCCTCCCTCATCCGCTGTGCTCATCGCATTCCTAATCCGCTGCTCGCATCGCACTCCACTCCCCCTCCACCCGCAGATCATCTGGCCGCACCTGGACCCGCTGAGCTCCATCCGCCAGGCCATCACCGCCGAGCTGGGCCACATGACCCACCTGCATGTCACATACCTGGAGTAAGCAGCGCTATCATGATGTCACGAAGTGGGGTGCTGAATGGGGGTGCGGCCGGGAGGGCCCACACCGAGCCAGAAGCAGCCAGCTGTATACATGTTTTGCAGTCATCAGGGCACTCTGTCCAGGCCCTTTGGGGACCAACCCACCGCCCACCCACCCCTCCATGTACCCCCCCTGCATGCACCCCCACCCCAACCCACCCCACATGCACAGGTCCTCTCCCAACGCCGGCGCCAACCCGGGCAGCCCCACCCTCTACCACCCGTTATACGGCATGTCCTCCTCCCTGGGCGCCGACGGGGGGCATCACCCGGATGATGACGACGAGGACGCCGACCCCAATAAGCCCCCCTCGGGGCGGCAGGTGCGGGGCGCATGGGAGGCGTTGCAGGCCTCCATGGCGCGCTACACGGACGAGGCGCGGGCGGCGGCGGATTACTTCCAGAATGCGGCAGCACTCATGGTGACGCACCTCAAGACGTCGCTCATAGAGGTACGGATGTGTGTTAAGGAAACTGGCCGCGAGTCGTGTGTGTGTTGGGGGGGTGGATTATCGAGGTAAGGGTACGGTAGATGGGGAGCTGCGGCGCTGTTCGGGTTGTTGTTGGTTGACTTGTGAGTTGGTTCGGTGTGCCTCGCTTGCAACACCCGTGTCTTACACACACCTCTGGGTTCCTGCATTCCCGTCCTTCCTCCTACTGCTTGGCACCCCTCCTCATCACCCTCCTCCTCCTCCTCCCCTTCCTGCACAGTCCGGCAACGCGCTGCACCTGGTGCTCTCCCAGCTGCGCACCGGCGTCTCCACCGACCCCTCCGCCGCCGCCCCCGACGTCGCCGCCCACCTAGACGGCCTCGCGGAGGGGCTCCGCACCCTGGCCGCCGGCGTTGAGCAGCACAGCAGCTGGGCGAGGCTGCTGACGCACCCCTCCACCACCGGCCTGGTGGCCTCCTTGGAGGCGCAGCTGGGAGCGGCGCGTAGCGTGCTGGCGGCGCGGCGGGCGCTGTGGGATGTGGTGGCGGGGTGGAGGAGGTTCCTGGATCGGCTGTACGGCGTGCCGTGTATTGATGAGGACCGGCAGAGGTTGATGGCGGAGCTGGCGGACCATGTGACACGGCTGAGGACGCATGCAGCGAGGATTACGGTGAGGAGGAAGGAGGGAGGAGGGGTGTGAGGAGGAGGGGACTGGGTCTGGTCTCCTGGTTCCAGACTTCCTGGGTTCTCAGCGGTGCCGCCGGTTTCGGCACCTTTTTTGTTCCTCCCGGCCTCATGGCAGCAAACCTAAGCCCTGCAGCCCCCCTTCCCTCCTTGCTTCCCCCCCCCACGCAGTCCCTGCACACCGACGACGACCTCACCAGCACCCGCACCGTCACCCCGGCGGAACAGAAGCTGGGCGCGCACCTCAGCGTGCTCGTCAAGTCCTGGCAGGACATCCTGCCCCTCGCACAACAGCTGGTCAACCCCGCCGTCAAGCCACGACACCTGCGCACGCTGCTGGGATGGCTGGCCGCACACCGCGCCGTCGCCTCCGCCGCGGCTGCCGCCGCCGGCAAGGGCGGTGGTGGCGGCGGCGGCCGCAACGTCACGCCCATGGAGGCGGCGGGGGCGGCGCCTCCGGTGCTGCTAATGCAGGACCCCTTTGCGCTGCCGCCGACGCATGTACGACAGGACGATGCGTTGGTGGCGGAGGCGGCGGGGCGGACGTCGCTGGCTCAGCTGGTGACGTCGTGCAGCGAGTCGGCACACACGCGGCAGCTGGTAGCTCGGATATCACAGGTACGAAGGCCAGGGAGGAAGAAGAAGGAGGAGGAGATACGCGGGGGTGCGTCTTGTTGCTGTCCTGTCCAACATTCGCCCATTTTCCTTCCCTCCCTCTCCTTTTCCCTCCCTCCCACTGCATGAGTCGATATATGGGCCTAGGACTCCGTTGTTTCACTTTTCCAGTTTACCCAATTTTATTTACCAGTTTCATTTTCCCTCGCTCCCTCCCTCCCCAGGTTGCCCTCGGCGAGGCCCAGCTGGTGTCATGGCTGCAGTCCATTAAGGAGCGGCTGACCGCCATCCCGCTCACCTACAGCAGCGCCCGCACCTGGGGCTCATTCACACCCACCAACGTGCCGGAGGTGCTGGCGGCGCTGGCGGCTCTGGGCGCGGAGCTGGGTGCCGTACAGCGCAGTCCCTTTTACTGCGGCGTGCTGCGGGAGTATGAGCGGGTGGAGCAGCTGCTGGGGGGGCTGCAACGCAGCATGCAGGTGGGTGTGGGGTGGGGGGGAGGAGATTGTGCAGGACATACACATGCCCGTCGCGAGGAGGAACGTATTGAGATTGCCGAAAACTGGGGTAAATGCCCTACCGTTAACGCCTCAAAGGCAGTGGAGCCCTGCGTGAGCTGGGGTGTGGGGTGCATAGGAAGGTTGTATGGGGCCTGTGATGCCGTGATGGAGCCATCTTAAAGGGGGAAACCCCCTTTCTTCGCCACGCTCTCCCCCAGCCTAACCGGACCCCAACCCGACCTGCACCCCCCCCCCCAACAGGACGTGTCGTACTGCATGGACAAGTGGACGTACATGTGTCAGCTGCTGCACAACCCGGTGGTTTCGGAGCGGGTTCCGGAGGCGGTCGCCTCCATGGACATGCTGGGCAGCGCCTGGCGCAAGCTGCACATGGCGGCCATGGAGCAGCCCACGTTGCATGCGGCGTCAGTGGCGCTGCAGGTGCGGGGGTGCATCATGGGGAAAGTAGAAGAGGGTCAATGGGAGGGGGCTGCGCTAATAGTAGAGGAGGGTTCAATGGGAGGGGGCTGCGTTGTCGGTGTGTGGCAATTACTTGGGCTGCATACCGGTGCTGCTGGTACTAGTCGGCATGCAGTGATGAGGAAGGAGTGGGGGGGGCGCAAAACTGCTGCTGCTGGCCCCCTCAGGTTGTTGCCGGTGCGCCTTGGCTGCATGGGGCACAGGCATGTAATTGTGGCTGCTACCCAATGCATCACAGCCTTACCCTCTACTGACCCCCTCCACCCCCACCCCCCACAACCGCACACCGCCACTGCCACCACTCCCACCCCGCTCAGGACTGCCGTGTGCTGGTGGCTGCCATGGAGAACGTGCGCCGCGGCATCGCACAGGCGCTGCTGCCCGCCATGCGCGACGCCTACCCGCGGCTGTGGCTGGTGGGCGACGAGGTGCTGATGGCGGCGCTGGCGGTGGGCGGAGAGGTGGAGGCGCTGCCGGGGGGGCTGCTGGAGGCGCTGTACGGCGGAGTGGTGGGGCTGCAGGTGCAGGTGCATGAACACCTGGAGGTGAGCGGGTGGGGGGGAAGGGGGAGAGAGGTGGAAAGGAACGGAAAGGAATGGCGCTTGGGGAAAAGGGAAAGCGAGCCAGGGAAGCGGCAAAGCAAATACCCGGCTGCCTTTAAACTGCACTCAACTCCCCGCACGCACCGTCTCAAACCCGC
This sequence comes from Astrephomene gubernaculifera, assembly GCA_021605115.1. Classification (NCBI taxonomy): domain Eukaryota; kingdom Viridiplantae; phylum Chlorophyta; class Chlorophyceae; order Chlamydomonadales; family Astrephomenaceae; genus Astrephomene; species Astrephomene gubernaculifera. Next base: position 367,600 of record BMAR01000042.1, on the reverse strand, counting down.
TCCCCATGTGCTTCCCCGCGCCCCCAGGACTCCCCTCCGCTGCCCCCCGAGGTGGTGGCCCTTGTGGGGTCCAGCGGGGAGGTCTGCACCCTGCGCCAGCCCCTCGCCGCCCCCTCCGCAGCCGGCTCCTTTCGCCTGGAGGGTTGGCTTTCCGCCCTAGAATCCGAGTTGCGCGCCTCCCTGGCAGCTCACACCTGCGACTGTGTGGCTGCATGCGGCTACCTTTCACCCGAGGTGTGGGTGGCGTCGTTCCCCAGCCAGTGCGTCATGCTGGTGGATGCGGTGGTGTGGACGGCCACGGTGACGTCGACGTTGGAGCGTACGTCACAGGGTGATCGATCCGCGCTCCGAAACCTGTTGGACCAGTCGGTGTTGCGGTTGGAAACCATGGCACGACAGCTGCGTGCTGCCATGGTGGCGGTGCCGCAAGGGTTGATGCGAGGGGGGCGACAGGTGGAAGACCTGGCGGCGCGCGCGGCGGCGGCGGCGCTGACGGCGGTGGGTACGGCGACTGTGGCGGCGGCGGGGGCTGGTGCGCGGGAGGGCGCTGATGCCGCTGGGTACGCGGAGGTGGCGGCGACGCCGGCGCCGGCGCCACATCCGCATCACCAGTCGACGATGTTCCCCTCGGCTTTACGTGGGGGCCATGGAGGAGGAGGAGGAGGAGGTGGAGGTACGATGGGCGGCGTTGGGGGAGGTGGCGGAGGTGCGGCAGGTGGCCCCGCTAGCCATGCTCCTCCACGTGTACCGCCCTTCCTCGCCGCGAACACCGCTGCCACGGCAGCTGCAGCCGCAGCCGCGGCAGCAGTCGCGGCCTCGGCGGTTGCCGGCGCCGCAGCTGACGGCGACGCCTTCCCCTCCCTGGACATGAGCTCCGTAGTTGACCGTTCCGGGCTTATCGGGGCCGGCCTTGTCGGCCCGTCTTGTACCACGCCGTATATTCGCCCGCGACGCTCGGCTGTCCTGCTCGACCCATTCACCTTGGCAGCCTCGGTTCCCGGGGGCAGCGCCGGAGGCACCTCCTCCTCCGCCCTCAACTCCCTCATGACCCGCCAGACGGTGCGTGGCATCGAGCGGCTGCTAGCTGCCGGCATTTGCCATCGGCAAGTGGTGGAGGACCTGATTGGCGCGGAGGTATCTGGGCCCGATGCGTTCGACTGGCAGCGGAATGTACGGCACTACTGGGATCCGGATCAAGGAAGCGTTGAGGTGGCGTTGGCTACGCAGCGTCATGAGTACGGATTTGAGTACGACGGTACGGCACAAGATCCGGTGGAGTTGGTGCTGCCGATGTCGGTTCCGTCGCTGCTGGCGGCTGTGAGCGCGCTGCAGGCGTCACCGGTGGTATCCCTGGCAAGGGGTGAGGGCATGCGTGTGTGGGGCGTGTGGTTGGGCTGGTAGAAGATGCGGCGTAAGGGGCCGCAAGCACACTTGCCAGCAAACGACGGTCGGGGGCCGTGACTGGGTCTGTAAGAAAGGACCGAAGAAAGTATGGGGAGCCACACGCCGTATGATTACCCCAGGAGCATCATAACGATTGCTTTTGCTTGCGCCCAAGTCCATCCCTGCCGCGCGCTCGTCCCACCTTCCATCCCCACCCTCCACCCCCTGCCACGTCCGCTCCCCCGCCCCGCAGCCGACGGCGCCTGCAACCCGGTCCACGCCGTCCGCAGCCTGTGCGCCCTGTTGGGCCGCCTGCACATGCACTCCACCCTGGACACCTCAGCCAGCGCCTCCTCCCTGGCCCGCACCCTCGCCACCGCCATCCAACTCAACGCCTGGCTGTCTCTCGAGGGCGCAGAGCGACTGGGTCTGACCACCCTCTCCGCGCTAGGGGAGCTCCTGCACGGCCTCTGGACCGCGGCCACAACCCGACAGCCGTACATTTCCCTAGCCGGGCAGCAGCTCGTGTCTCCATGGGCGGTAAACGGCGGCGGTGCGGATGCTGGGGGCGCTGCTGCGGACTTGACGCAAAGCAGCCGCCCCGGCAGCGGCGGAGCTGCCAGCAGCCACACCGATCCCTGGCGCGGAGCCACACCCAACGGCCCCCCTGGAGCTCCGGCGCCGGCGCAGGCCACGTCGATAAGCGGCGCGCCGCCGCCGACGGGCCCCCGGGGCGTTCGCGACAGCACGCAGGCTCAGTTGGGTGGCATGGGGGGCAAGCGAGTGCAACACACACCGGGGGTGTTTCTGTCCCTGCCGCTGGCGGCTTACCTGCCCGTTTCGCATGACGCGCCGACGCCTTTCAGTTCCGCACCGGGGGCTGCAGCCGCCGCGTCGGCGTTTCTCACGGAAGCGGTTCACACGCGCGGGCCGCTGCCGCATGAGTTGTGTGAGGTCGCGCGCCGCGTGGGCCGAGCCGTGACGTTACACACGGCGGATCTGACGGTAGCGCTGGAGGCCGGCCTGCGGTGTGCTGGTCTGCGTGACTCGGCGGAGGCGGCGCGCGCGGTGGCTTGCTGGTTCCGGCTTGCTGCCGTGCAACTGGCCTCGCCGCCGCAGCTACGGCTGGATGCGGTGTTGATTCGCGCCATGCTGACGTTCATTCAGAGGGAGTGGCTGGCAGGGTTTGGCGCCAGCGGCGGCGGTGCTGGTGGGGTGTCTCAGATGAGTGCAGGCGGAGGCGGAGGCGGCAGCGGCAGGGCGACGGATGTTGGCATGGGGCCGCGGCTCACATCCGCCGCCGCTGCTGCTGCTGCTGCGAGCACCAGCAGCTATGTAGCTCGCGTTGGCGGCAGCGCGTTGGATGCGGTGGAGGCGGCGTTGCGTGCTGTGGCGCTTCCGGCTGCAGACCCAGAGGATGTTGGCATGCTGTCACGTCTGCTGGACCAGGTGAGGCTCGGCGAGCTGCTCTCACGCACAGGATAAAAGTGCACCTCTCTCCGTACACTGCTCCATACGTATATCGTATACAAGGCCACCACTAGGTTCACACTGGGATGGCAAGCTACCGGTAGCAGCTGGGCGTTACATCTTGCCCCTCCCAAAGCACGTGTTTTGGGCGGTCCCCAGCGGGGCCACAGCGACACGCATACCCTGCATTTCCTTGTCACCCGCCTTGTCACCCACTGCCTCGACTGTTGTGCCATCCCCAATACACATCCCCAATACACATCCTCAAAACAACCCATTCCAACCCATATCGTATCCAGGTCATTACCTTTGCACAGCGCACCCCGGCACCCCCCGACACGGCGGCCACCCCGCCCGCGTCCGGCGGCGGCTCACGTGCTACGCCGCCGCCCATGGCGCTCCTGCCGGGCGGTCCCCCCGCTCCGCCCTTCAACGTCCGCGAGGCGCTGCATGCAGTGCTTGCCACTGCACGGGAGGCCCTTGCTGCCGCCACTGCTGCGGACTCCCCGCCGCGGCATTCCAAGCAGGGGGCACAACCTGCACCTCAGCAGCAACAGCAGCAGGCCCAGCAGCAGCAGGTGCAGGTTCGTTCAGCTGCTTCTACGTCTGTGGGAGACGCGGGGAGCAGCAGCGGGCCCTTGGTGTTTTCACCCCAACGCAGGCGTGCTGCTGCTGCTGCCACTCAGAACGCTGCCGCCGCCGCCGCTGCTGCAGCCAACGTTGCTTCGCTGCCCCAGCCGACACTGCCGCCGGAGGCTGTGCCGATGCCGCAGCCCCCATGGCATGCACATTTGGCACCCTTGGCGTTTGCAAACGCACCCCTGCTAGTGACTGCTGCCGCGTCAATTTACGACGCGCTGTTGTCGCATCGCGTTTGCCTGGTCGTGGGAGCTCCCGGTGCCGGCAAGAGCGCGGCTTGGAAGGCGCTTGTGGCGGCGACCCATGGGCCGGAAGCTCTGTCGTCACCCGACGACGTCCTGCACGTCTTTTCCGAAACCCTGCCCGTTGCGCGGTTGCAGCTGGGTGCTGTGACGGAGAACGACAAGGCCGACGCTGCCGCTGCTGGCGGCGGCGGCGCCGTCGGCGCCGACGGTCGCGCCCCAACCGAGTGGCTGCTGCGACGACTGGAAGGCTGGTGGCGGTGGGCGTTACGTCGTCGGCCGGAGGGCGCCAATGTGCAGACCGGATCAGCGGCGATAGTGGGATGCACGCCGCGTTGGGTGGTATTTGACGGACCACTGGGAACGCAACGCGCGGATTGCCTGCTGCCGCTGCTGCTGAGTCGCTCAGTGGTGCTGCCCAGTGGGCTCGCAGTCGCGTCGCTGCCGGCCGACGCGCATTGCCTGTGGGAGACGAGCGACCTGACGGCGGCATCGCCGGCGCTGCTGGCGGCGGCGCCGGTTGTGTATGTGGGCGGCGGCGGCGGCAGCGGGATTTGGGATGCAGAGGCGGCGTTGATGGCTAGCGTGCGTACGGCAGTGAAGCACCATGGCATGGTACGTAGTCGCCTTTTGTGTTGTTAGCCTCTGGCTGCTTTCGTAGGAAGGATAAAGGATGGAAAGGAAAGGAAGGCAGGATTGCGCCATAAACGCAACCACTCCCGTGTCCTCTAGCGTCCCTCTGTGCGCGTCCCTTCAACCCCCGCGCTCCCCAGACCCTCAGATTCTCCTCCTTCTCACCCTTTCCAACCCCATGCATCTCACCCGCTTCCGATGTTGCGCTCTCCCCTCCACCAGATGCCCTACGTCACCGCGCGCTTCACCCGCCGGCTGGTGGCTCTGCTGGCCGGCAGCCTAGCGGCTTGCGGTGCGGTGATGCGGCGGGTGCGGGAGCGGGAGCGAGGCAGCCACGGCCCGCCTGCGGGACTTGCGCTGGCTTGCGGCCTGGGGTCGCTGTTTGGGGAGCTGGTGCGGGCGCTGGACTCGCCCTCCGAGACAGTGTGGACGGATCAGGTGAGGAGGGCAGCAGGAGGAGGAGACGAGGAGGAGGGGGTGCATGCAGTTGGCGCTGGCTAGGTTAGGGGACAGAGCAGCGCTCCTCTGCCTTTTTAACACCTTGGCTCCGATCCAATGACGTTAGAGGATGACAGGAGGATGTTGACGTATTGACAACGTTTGTGCCACGTGCAACAGGTCACATCTCCACATTCCCCATCCGTCCTTGCCACCCTTTACCGGTATCAAGATGGCCCATCCCTCCCACCTCTTCTCCCTCTCCTCATCCTCCTCCTCCAACACATTGTGTATTCCTTTTTCTCCCTCTCCTTATCCTCCCTCTCCTCCCTCCCACCGCACAGCCCGCCGACCTGGAGCTCGCCCTGGCCCGCTGCGCCGTGTTCGCCAGCTACTGGTCCCTAGCGGGCCAGGTGCTGGGACCCGAGCAGCGCTCCCAGATCGAATCCGCCATCCGAGACGCTGCCGCAGCCGCCGAGCTATCCCGCGCTCTACCGCTGGGCGGCTCCCTGGCCGCCTGGCTAGTCTCCCCCCGCCGCGGCGCCTGGCTTCCCTGGTCCGCCACACTGCCCAGTCTGCCGGCAGACCGTCCGGCAATCATCCCTGCGCTGCCGCTGGCGGCGCCGCTAGGCTCCGCCGCCGCCGCCGCTGCTGCCGCCGCGCCCAGCGTCGCATTTCACTACTACCGCAACCCCCGCATGGGGTGCGGTACGTTGGGGCTGTTCGTACCCAGTGCGGCTACGCAGGCGCTACAGTACGTCATGCAGCTGGGCTTGCAGGCGTGGCAGCACCCCGTGTTGGTGGGCCCGGTGGGCAGCGGTCGTCGTACAATGGTGCACCACCTGCTGGCCACCGTGCCCATGCAGCAGCTGAGGTCGCTCGTGGTGACGGTACCCGCATGCGCGTCGGCGTCTCCGGCGTCGCTGCAGGCGTCGGTGATGTGGCACCTGTCGCCGGGGGCTTCCGGGGGTTTGCGGCCGACGCCGGGGCACAGGCTGGTGGTGGTGCTGGAGGATTTGAACGTGTCGGTGACGGGGGGGCACCATGACGGGCACCATGCAGGGGAGCTGGCGGCGGCGGCGCAGGAGGCGGGGGCGGGCGAGGCGGCGGCGGCGGCGGTGGCGGGAGCGGGCGCGGCGCCGGCGGGGTCGGAGGTGGAGGTGCAGACGCCGGTGCTGGAGTGGCTGCGACATGTGGTGGATCAGAGGGCAATAAGGGACCCGGTGTCTGGAACCAGGTGAGGGTTACTATTACGGATTTTCATTGCTGTTACTAGACGCGCGCGTGAAGCATCCTCCTGAATGCTACGGTAGTTGCTTGTGTGTCGAGGTGCGGTAACCGTCTTGGCCCCCGCCGCTCCCTCGCTTTGGCCTCCCTCTCACGTCCTCAGGCTCGCCGTCCGAGGCTCTTCTTTTGCCGCCACATCCACCCCGCATGCACTTCTATCGGGGGCCGAGCAGCTCTGCGGACGCCTCAGTCGCCATCTGCTGCACATTCACATTGATGCCGCGGCGCGGTGTGACGGCGACGTCGGCGGCACCGGCGGCGCTGCGGCGACGGCCACTGATCGTCCGCCGTACGGCAGCCTCATAACTGTCTTCAACCGCGCTGCCGTACTCCTCGCCCTGGCGCAACACACCATGTCCCATTTGGCGCATTGCGGCGTGATCGAGGCACTCACATTGCCGCCGACGCCGGCGGCTGCCGTACTGGCGGCGACCCTCGAGAGCGTCGCTCGCAATGTGGCGGCGCTCACTCAGGCAGGCGTTACGCCGGCGCTGTGGCATTTCGACACAGCCGCGATCAGTGGTGTCGTACAGCGACTGTGTGCCGCCGTCTCCGTCGCCAACTCCCATGTGGCACTCACAGCCGCCGGCACAGTTCTGGCTGGCGGCGGAGCCGCCGCTGCCAACCGTCGCAAATGGGGCCTGCGGGAGGTGCTGCAGCGACTGGCGTTCGAGGTTGGGCGGTCAGTGATGGGTCACCTGCCTGACTGCGCCTCTCGGGAGGCCCTAGCCAAGCTCCTGCTGCAGACCATGGGCCGTCATTTGGGCGCGCTGGCGTCAGGTCGCATGGAAGCGGCACTTGCGGCAGCCAGGGAAGTCCTGGAGACGCCGGCGCCGGCTGCTGCCGGCGGCGGCGGCGCCGCTGCATCTGCGCGTGGCAGCAGCACGCAGCAGCAACCTCAGGCCATGCTTTCACCGCCGCCAACTCCACCCCGGGGTGATGCATTAGCCGTCCTGTCAGCATGGTCCGATTACGCTAGCCGCGACGCTACAGACCTCACCACGCTGCGTGTCAGCCTGGCTGGTCGCATTCCGCCGCGTGAGATGGATCTGCTGCTCGCGGCGCTCGTGGGTACCCTGCCGCCGTACGACGAGGTTGACGAGAACGCTGAAACGGAGCCCACATGGCCGGTTGACGGCGGCGGCGCGCTGCGTTCTAGCTCCTGCCGTGCAGGCAGTGAGGAAGGCAGCACCAGCGGCGGCGTTCCGGCCTACAACCCCGGCTCGGCGTCGACTACTTACGGACCGGAACCCGGCGCTGCAGCATGGGTGGTGCACCGACCCTTGGGTCACCCGGACCTGCTGCGTCAGGTTCGCGCGTTGCTGTCGAACCGCTCGCACGACCTGCCGGCCTTCCGTGTGAGCCGGGGCCTCGATAGCAGCATTATCGTCAATGCCAATGGCCATGTCACATCCACATCTGGCAAGCCGGGCAGCCAGGGCCCTGCGGAAAGCCGCATGACATCGAGCGCGGGCTACGGCGGCTTCACAAAGCCGCCTGCCAGCGCCGACTCTGAGGAGCCTCCGCCCTTGCCGCTGCCGCATTGCAACCTTGGTCCGCTGTCGCTGGCGCTTCTCGAAGACGCCGCAGGAAACTGGGGATATACGGAGATTGTACGACCGTCGGCAGCAGCGCTGTATGAGGGGTACTTCACCGGGGGCCACGTCGCGCTCGTCGGCGGGAACACACCCATGCTGGAGCAGGCTGCATGCCTTGCGGCGCTGGCCGCCGGCGCGCACCTCATTCGCGTTGATCGGCCCACTGTACATCGGCCCAATGGCGGTGTCTCGGCCGTACCGCTGCACAAGTACGACATACGACACCTGTTTATGCAGCACATCATCAATGCCGTACAAGGCGTGGCCGCAACGACGGGTGGCGGTCCAATTGCTGTACGGCCGTATTCCCAAGCGATGGCGGTGGCGGCGGGCGGCTTTGCAGCCCCCGGTGTTCCGTTCGTGGCTGCAGGGGAAGCAGATGCGGTGACGTTGGTGACGGCGTCGGCTCCAAGCACGGGTCCAGGAGGTACCGCCGGCGCCGTCAACGGAAGCAGCGACGCGCCATGGGCTGCCGATGATGTGCGGCCTGCTACTCGCGACAAGGCGCTCAGCGTGTCTGGTCTGCATGTGCTGCTGCTCACGGACGGCATGTTGCAGGTGAATGAGACTGTGTTGCTTGGGGGCCCTGAGGGCGCGTTCCTCTGGGAGCCAATGCTTTTGCCGATCTGCAGGTCGGAAGCAGATTTAATCTCTTGGGAGGCTGTTAGCAAGCGATGTTCAACCTGTTCCCCAAACGATCCCCACTTCCTCCCTGTCCCTCCCTCCCCCGTCAGGACGATCCCACGCTGGAGCTCCTGCAAGCCCTGCTCGTCCGCCCCGCCTCCGCCGGCTTCCTCAGCCGCGAGCTGCACGACTCCGCCGGCCTGCCGCTGCTCAAATCCCTGGAACCCATCGTCCTGGATTCCGACCTGAGCCAACTCATGGCCAACGCCTCCGCCAACGTGGACAGTCCCGGCGGCGGCGACCCGCTCGGCGGCCCGCCACCCGCACGACCCACACCCTCCCCTGCCGGCAGCACCACGCCTCCCGGCCCCGGAGGCGGCCGCCTGTCGCTGAGTAAGAGCGTGGTGAGCCGCATGTCCACCATGCGAAGCAGGCGGGCCGGCAGCAACGCCGCGTTACCCGCGCTGGATTTCTCGCTGGAACGCGGCGAAGCGGGTACCCTCGGCGGCGTCGGCGGCTACAGCATAAGCGGCGCTGCCTCCAACCTCGGCGGCAGCAGCATGCTCGTCCGCAACACCACCTTCACCTCCGTCAGCGGCGCGCTGGACGCTTCCATCGCGGATTCACCTCTGCAGCCCACGCTGCTGCCGCAACCCAACTCCCAGCCGCAGCAGCTGACCACCATCCCGCCCATGCGTTCGGAGGCGGACAGCACCTCCTACGCCGCCATTCGCGCCGCGGAGCTGAGGGCGGCGGAGGCGGCGCGAGCGGAGCTGGAGGTGTCTGTGGCTTCGCGGCTGGTGCGCGGTGTGCGCTTCCTGCTTGCCGCTAGTCCTGCTACATGGGCGAGGTTGCGCAGTCGCTTCCCGGCGCTGGCGGCGGCGCTGACGGCGATGACGGCGGCGGACCCGACTGTGGAAGACCAACAGGCTAGGTGGGAACTGGAAGGCAACTGGGCGGTGCTTTGAGGGAGCTCGGGTTTTGAGGGAGAGTGGGATAAGTAGTAGACGGCAGTACCATTCGGCAGCAAGGGAGGGAGTCCCTTGCGGGAAGGCGCACATGCCCACTACCGGTATTGCAGCATGACCTAGCACAAGTGAGGCCTCAACACATCACCCAAATGCGATTAAGGCAACCAACGCTTCCGCCTGCTCCCGCCACCACCCCCGCCCCTGCGCAGCTGCTCCGAGGCCCTCATCCACCTGGCCCCCCACGTGGCCGACAACAGCGTCCCGCAGCACCCGCCCATCGACCTGGACGCCGCCCTGGAGGGCCTTGCCCGCGACGGCGACTCCTCCGTCGGCACCGGCACCCACGCCATGCGCCGCGCCGCTGCCACCGTCTACCCGCACCACCCACGTCTGCCCAGCCCGGAACGCAAGGGCGTGCGCCGCAGCGTGACGCTCACTGACCGCATGGCCGCCGTGAACCCCTCGCGGCCGTCCACAGCGGCCGAGGCGCGCGAGGCGGCGCGCAAGCGTGCGGAGGAGGACGCGACGCTGTTGAGGCGGGTGGGCGAGGTGGTAATGGCTATCCATGCGCAGGCACAGGAGCTGTACCGACAGATGGGGCTGCTGGATGCAGGCGCGTCGCTGCCGCTGTCAAAGGTAGGTGTGGGCGGTACGGGGCGTTCTGAGGAAGTGTAGCCACTTCTAATAAGGGTTGCCCGGTTAGGGAACGCGGTACTGGAAGCACGGATACGCGATTCCAGAGTTCTTTTCTACCAAAGCATCATGCTCAGTTGCCCGCCCTTTTCCCGTTATACACGTTTCTTCCTCCTCCTCTTCCTCCTCTTGCTCACGTGATACCCCCACTGCCCCCATGCATCCCTGTTCCCCTCCCCTTCCCTTCACGCAATCCTGTAATCCAGCCTAATGCGGAAGATGTGCCCCCTATGAATCCCTGCTCCCTCCAGGCTTCCGACCTGGTGCACATGCTGAGTCTGGTTCACAGCAGCCACCGGAAGGTGCTCCAGGCCAAGCAGGCCACCCTGCACGTCTGCCTGGCCAAGCTGGCCACCAGCGAGTCGCAGCTGCAGGCGTGCATGCGCGCCATGGACCGACTCAACACCTTCATGGACAAGAGCAGGGAGGTAAGAGGAGGGGGAGGAGAGAGCAGGGCAGGAGGGCAGAGCAGGGTGGGGTGCTGCTAGGGCTGCTGGGAGGAGATGGGCCTGCGTGGGGCGGCCGCCGGTTCCCATGTGTGCATGTGTACCTTACTCCTCCTGCCTCGCATCGTTACCTCACCTCACATGTACACCGCTCAACAACGGTACCTCCCCGCACCCTCTCCGCAGGAGTTGCGCACCATCCGCAACCGCATCGCCCACTTGGAGACGTTCATTGAGGAGACGTCGGCGGAGCTGGAGCAGCAGGAGAGCATGGCGGACACCACTCAGGTGCGCACTGTGTGCATGGGCAAAGGAATTGTGTGCGTCATTCGTCATACCCTTGGTGTGCTATCCATTCGCGCTGCCGCTCCCTACCGGCTTGCGTCCTTGGCTTAAACAAGTTACAACAAGTCGGTTACCCGGGAGTCCTGCACCTTACCTCATTCCTGGCTCGCATGCTGCCGTTGATGTCCTGTACAACAAACAACCTGTGTACCACAACTCCTTCCCCTGCCCCCTCCCCCCAACTGCTCCCCCCCTCTCCTCAACTGCAGGCCATCGTGGACCAGGTGTATGCGGAGGTGTCCTCGGAGATGCAGCAGGCGCGAGATCGCTACCAGCAGGCCATAGAGGAGGTGAGGGGGGGGGAGAGGGGGGAGGAGAGGAGAGAACTCGGCCCCCTTGAAAGGATGAGCAGGGCCCAACTGCTCCATGCATCCATCTCCTTTCGTTTACGGCGCAGCAGAGCCTCAAGGCATGTGCCCTCGCAGCCGCTCGCTCTTGTTCCACGGTACATCCCGTGGATTCATACCTCAACGTCGAGCCCCTCAAGATACCTCACAACCCCTCCCTCTCTATAAACACCCCCCCCCCCCCACGTGCACAGGTGGGCTCTGTCAACGAGGCGGACCTAGCCGAAATCCGTTCGTACAAGGAGCCCCACGTGCTCATCCGGCTGGTGGTGATGGCGCTGTGCGTGCTGTTCGAGTGGCCCACCGACTGGCGCAACGCGCAGCGCCTGCTGGGGGAGCAGAACCCCAAGCTGCTGGACCGCTGTCGAGACTTTGACGTGCGCGCGGTGAATGCGGTGCAAGCGGCCAAGCTGGCCCGGCTGGTGCAGGAGCCGGAGTTTAACGTGGTTAGCGTGGAGCAGGTATGATTGGAACACTATTTGTCCGGAGGTTGTGCGGGTTGTGAGGGTGCGCGTGTTGCCTCTCAACACATCATGCCTGCCTCATGGCCCCGGCTGTAAGACAGCCCAGCGTGTCATCCTGTACGGTACCCCACGCCTGGCGTTCTTGTTTTCCCTTCCATGTGCCCCCGTCTCACCCCTTCCATCCGCGCGTTCTCCTCTCCCCCCCCCACTACAGGTGTCGGTTGCCGCCAAGAGTCTGGCCTGGTGGGTCATCAGCGTGTCTACACTGCTACGCACGCACAAGGAGTGCGAGCTGAGGCTGGCACGCATCAAGGAGGGAGAGGAGCGGCTGGCCAACACCAACGTATACATCCGCAAGTAAGGAAACCGGTTGTTCGCGAGCTGATGATCCGGCCTAACGCACACATCTGAAGCGCGTCGTCATGGTAGCGCTGCTAACCAGCACAGGGTCGGGTTGTTTCTTCCTCCGCTTGGCGCTTTGGCTTTCACTTTTCTGTGATTCCGACCGGGCACTTGATGTTGTTGCACCTCCCTCTTCTCACCCTTCCCTGCCTCCTCCCACTCCTACAACCACACACCCACACGCCAAGGCTGCGCGGCGAGCTCAAGGCGGGCCGCACGGAGCTGTCCAGGCAGCAGCACGACCAGAAGGTGCTGGAGCACAGCCTGGGGGAGGCGGGCGCGCAGCTGCGGGACAGCGACCTGCAGCGAACCAACATACTCAAGCTGTCGGGACTGGTGCAGGTGTGTGTGTGTGTTAAGAAAACTGGCCGCGGGTCGAAGCGTGCCGCGTGTGCGGTGCGATGCGGGGGGGGAGTGGGGCGGTGGGGCGGAGACGGGGACACATGCCGCGGCATGAGCCAATGGTAGCAGTGGCATTCCCTCATCAACGTGCTCCCCTTACCGCTTGCCCGCCGTAAAAATCTACGCCTACCTTTTTGCCTCGTGTGTTTGGTCCGGACTTCTGAATTACACCGGTATTTGGTTATTCACCCACCTACCTTCCCATCCGCCCGCCTGCCTGTGTGCGCTGTGCAGGGCATGCTGCCCCGCTGGCGCTCCAACCTGGCTTCCGTGGAGGCCCGGCTGCCGGTGCTGGTCGGGGATGCCACCCTAGCGGTGGCGGCAGTGGTGTACCTGGGCCCGCTGGACAGCCGGGAGCGGGCGGCGGTGCTGGGGCTGTGGCGGGACCTGCTGCAGGAGCGGGGGGTGCCAGTCAGCCCGCCGCCCTTTGACTTTAGCACCTTTGTGGCGGACCGGTTCTCTCAGGTGGGGTGGGGCTGAGGGTGGTGGTGGTGGTTGAAAATAAGGAAAATGAAGGTGGTGGGGGTTGGGGTGTGCGTGGATGCGGGAGTGGTGGTGGTGGTGGCTGGTAGGAGTTTTTCCCTTTCGTGGAAGAAGACGGGTGACGTGATGTCCTCCCTAGCACGCGCCCTGTTCATTCCCTTCATTCGACAGCTTACCAGTATCTGCCCACCGCCGCCCTCACACCCTCCCGCACCCATCCCCGACCAGATGACCAGCATGCTGCCGGTGGACATGCTAGCCAACACGCAGCCGCTGTGGCGCGACAACCTAGCCCTCATGGCCATGGCCTCCCGCCCGCCCCTGCTACTGGACCCGGGTCGCGAGGGCGCCAACCTGATCAAAGCCATGTTTGGCAAGACCAGCCGAGTGTTCTACCTGCTCTCCGAAGAGGGGCTCCTCGACAAGGTCGCTTCATCCGTCCGCGCCGGCCGGGCGGTGGTTGTCGACATGTACGGCACCCCTGGTGAAGCGCCCATGCTAGCGCGGCTGTGTAAGCGTTACGAGCAAGTCATGCGCGCCTCCTTCACAAACCTAGCTGTCGAGCCGCACCACTTGTATCTCCGCGTGCGCTCGCCCTGCCCCGCATTGCCGCCTGCGGCGCACCAATACACCACGCCCGTGCGTTTCGCGCTGCGAGGAACGGAACTCCGAGCCGCTGTGGCCCGCTCGTTACTCGCTTCCCTGGCCCCGGAGCGCGAGATCGCGGCCCGGCAGATGGCGACCAAGCTCTGGATGCATCGCGCAAGGCTGGACGCGACACACGACGACATCGCCTTCACCATCGCGCACACCAAGGGCCTCATCTGGAGTCACCCAGGGCTGGTGGACAGCACCGTCACGAAGGCCAGTTTGGCTGCGTCGATGGACGCGGAGTTGCCGAGCATGGAGGCGGCGTTGAATGAGGTGTGGTCGGCAGTGGAGCAATGGCGGCCGCTGGTGGAGGGCGTCATGCGGGTGCATGGCGTGCTTGCGGACCTGGCTCGGGGGCATCCGACACGATGCGGACCGCTCCCCGAGATGGTGCTGTTGTGCGTGTTCAAGGCGGCGTTGCGGCGGGGCGTGACGGAGGTACCGGGCGCGTTAGGGCTGGTGCGGGAGCTGCAGGGCCCGACGGCGCCGCCCGAGATGACAGTAGAGGAGGCACGTAAGCGGGGTGCGAAAGCGCTGGTGTCAATGCTGCTGTCACGGGCGCCGTCTCGGGCTGTGAGTCGGGTCATGTCCATGGCGCCCTCGCGGTTGGAGTCGGGTTTGACGTACAACAATGACGCGACGGGTGAGAGTGAGGTGGACGAGAACCAAGCAAGTGGTGAGGATTTTGGTGGCGACGCAGCGTCGACGGTTGGAGGGCGCAGTCGTGTTGGCAGCATAAGCGTGGGCAGCCTCAGCCGCATCAGCAGCCGACGCTGTGCAAGCGTCACGGGTGACGGCCCAGGTTCAGTCGCCTCTCGTGAGTTCGGACGCTGCGATTCCGTCGTGCTGCCGCCAGGCATGGGCGGAACACGACCCAGCTCCGCTGAAACCTGCTGGACGGATGCCACGTTGGCCGCCGCCGCCGCTGGTGGCGGCGACGGCACCGCCGTACAACGTGTGGCCGCAGCCGCAGCGGCGGCGGCGCAGCTCCTGTCGGAAAATACCTCCATGGGACCCGCCCGGTGCTGTCGCATGGAGGACCTGGCCTCGGCTGTACTGCAAGGCGTGTGGTCGCTGGTGGGGGCAGCGCTCGGGGGCTCGGAAGCCACTGTGTTTCGGCTGCTGCTTGCCGTACAGGAACAGCAGCAGAGCGGAGAGCTGGCGCCGGAGGATGCGCAGCTGGTGTTGTATGTGCTGGGCAGGGGGGCGCCGAGCGCACAGAAGGCTGCGGCGACGGGCGCGGCGGCGGAGGGCTCCGTGGCGACGTCGGCAGCGGCGGCGGCGGGGCTGGTCATGGGGCTGAGGACGTCGCCCTGGCTGCAGGCGACGGCTCCCGTTGCTCCTGGGCCGACGAAGAGCCCGGCGGGGCAGCGGTCGAATTCCTCGGTTCGGGGAACAGCTGCAGCCGCAGCTCCGACGCCAGCTGCCGGCGGCGTCGCTGAACCCGGGATGGGAGCCGCCCAGGCTGCCTCTTCGTTCCTTGACCCTACCATGCAAGCGGCCGTGCTCACCTGTACCTCTGTCGACGCCCAAGGGTCGGCCGGGACCGCACCGGCTGCCGCCGGCAGCGTCAGCAGTGGAGCTCCAAGCCCTGGTTGGCCTTCGGAGCAGGCCGTGTCGGATCTGCGGTGGTTGGAGCTGGTGGCGGGCGGTGAGGACCTCAACGGGCTGGCGGCAGCGGTGGCGGCGGCACCGCGGGCGTGGTACGGCTTGCTGACTGCGGATGCGGCGCCGCCGGGCGGCCGGCCGGACATGCGCACGTTGCTGGCGCAGGGCGCGTTGCTGCAGCTGCCTGAAAGGTGGCGGGAGCTGCTACAGCGGAAACCAATCTACCAGGTAAGGGGTGAGGACGAGGAGAGCATGCGTGTCGTGGGGTCGGGGGACTGGTGAGAAGGCCATGGAGAGGGCATGGAAGGCCCCAGCCACTGCTTCTGTTGGTGTGGTAGGTCAGCCCCGTCCCTTTCGCCATTGCCAGTCTACATTCCCCGGACTGCCTTATCAAGGTTATCATTCATCGTGCCGCCACCCTCCGCGCCCCATCACGCCCGCTTTCCCTGTTCAGGTGCTGCTGACAGCAATCCTAGTGCCCGACACGCTGGCAGCCGCCGCGGACGCCTACTCCACCGCCGTACTGGGCCCCGCCGCCGCCGCCGCCGACCTGACCCCCGCCGAGCGGTTGCTGTCGGTGATGATGACCTCCCCCCCCGGCTGCCCCATCATCCTGGCCACCTCCCCCGGGGAGGACCCTGTGGCTGTGGCCTACCAGGCGCAGGTGAGGCGTGTCCGCCAAAGGGGACATGCGCTTGCAACAGGGAATTTTGAAGCACTTTAGAAACTGGGAGATGGGATGAGGGGGGATGAGGGGGGATCCATCTGCACGTCCTGCCCCCTGCCCTAACCCACTTCCATACTCCGCCATACCCCAATAGGCCCTCTGTGCCAACCAGCTACTACCCCTGGAGCCCCATCGCGACGCCAACTGGGCCTCATGCGAGCTCATGCTGCGACACATGCAACGCGAACACGCATCCGGACGCGAGCTGCGATCCGCGCTCTCCCGCGCCGCCCGCTGTGGCTCCTGGCTGCTTGTGCTGGCGTCACACGCCAGCCCCGCCACCCTCGTCACGCTGTTGGAGCAGCTCAATGCGCGAGAGTACACCCTGCGGGGCCCTGAAGTCACCTTCCGACTGCTGCTCGCCATGCCCGCGGACGCCGTACCGCGACTTCACCCCAATGTACTGTACCAGTGTGTACGAGCGGCGCTGCAGCCGCCGGCGACGCTTCGCGCCGCCGCCGCGGCAGCCATGCAGACACTCGCGCATCCCACAGCGAGGCGATTTGCGCCGCTGTTCGGTACCAAGGGCGGCTCGGATATCGAGCTGGCGAACCATGCTGTCGCGGCGGCGTTGCTAGTGGGCGGCCTGAACCGGGCGGTCGCGACCGGGGCGCTGCCGCCGGTGGCGGCGCCACTGACATGGTGGGACTTCCTCGCCGTCGTACGACTGATACGACAGGCGGTTATGGACGCGCGCGTGGCGGACGACATGTCAATGATGGATTACCCGCGACTGCACGAGCTCCTGGCGAGTGAGGTGCTGCTGCCGGCGCTGCCCGCCGCGCGACTCGGTCGCTTCGTCGGCTGGTCGCTGCAGCGATTGTTGGCGCCGGGAGTGCTGACGCTGTCGTACCCAGTGTACGGGTTGGTGGATCCGGATGCGGAGCCGGGCAATGAGCTGGCGTCGTCCATGCCACTGAATGTACGGCTGCCGGGGATGCTGGATTTCCTGAGTTCCTTGTACGGCGTGGAGACGGCGCTACAGCCGCCACATGCGTCGTCGCATGCGCTGCGGCAACGAGGCGAGTCGCTGGCGGCGGCACTGACGTTGCATCGCCTGGCGGCGGCGCCGGGGCCGGTGTCGCCGGCGCGGTTGGCGCTGCTGCCGGAGGAGCATCCCTGCGTGGCGCCGTTGGCAGTGCAGGTGGCGGCGGCGGAGCGGGCGTTAGCGGAGGAGGCGGCGGCGCGGTCGGAGTCGGCGGCGGTACGGCGGCAATGGCTTGGCCATCTGGCGACTCTGTCGGCGGAAGCGCCAATGCCACGAACACAGGAGGCGCAAGTTCTGGTTGTAGATACTGGTGCCGGCGGAGGCGGAGGCGGAGGTGCTGGCGGCGGCGGCTGCTCAAGCGGAGGGGGTGCTGGGGAAGCCCGCTCCCCGAGCTCTCCTGCTCCCGCCACGCCGCCGACGCCCATCAGCCCCCTGCAACAACTGCGATTCTCCCTTTCCGGCTACAGCTCACGACAGCGCTACATACAGCAACAACTCCAGGCGCTCGCTGCACAACAACTGCAACAGCAGATGCAGCAACAACAGCAGCAGCAACAGCAGCAGTCACAGCAGCAGACGCCCATGACCTCTACCCAGCAGCTCACGCTGCAACCCGTTTCCGCTGCGGATTCCGGAACCGCCACGCCTATCGGCCTCGCAGGCGGCGGTACCACCGACGGCATCAGCGTTACGACGCCGCTTGTGCCCCGCATGACGGCCCTTCAGCCGCGGCCCGGGACCTCCTCCGGCACCTTTGCGCTGGTCTCGGCAGTGCCGGGCAACGGCAGCGGCGGCGGCGCCGGCCCTCCAGGACCGCTGCAGCAGCAGCTGAGGGCCATGTTCGCTGCCGCCGGGCCCGCTGGCGCCATTGTTGCACCGCCCTGGCGCGGAGCGTTTGCCTGGGACACTCTGTCCATGAGTACCTCCACTGCCGCCACTGTTGCCGCCATCACCTGCACCAGCCCCGCTGCCGCCACCGCTGCAGCAGGCGCCATCTCCACCACCCCCACAGCCGGGGCCTCGGGGACCGGAACCGCCAACACGCCTCGCTCCTCGACCACCATCGGACCCGCGGTAGCGACGCTGCAGCTCGGCAGCTCCGCCGCGCGCCCTGGCACCGCCACGGTTACAGCCGTTGCAGGTCCGCCGGGTACAACGACAGCGGGTACGACAGCAGCTGCCGTACCGGCTTCCCTTGCTGCCGTACTGGCGTCCTCCGCCACAGGTCCCGCGCCTGAGTTGGCTGTGCTGGATGCATGGGCTTCTGCCGTACTGGTGCCGCTGCTGGACGCACTCCGACGTGTGGAGGTGCTGGTGCGTGCTATTCGCTTGGGACTGGAGGCCAGGCTGGGGTGGCCCGAGGTGGCTGGTGGGGCCGTAAGCTCGACTCCACCCAGCGTTTCCGCTGGTGGGGGAGGTATGTCGTTCGGCAAGAATGCAGCAGCTGCTGCGTCAGCGGCGGCGGCAGCAGCAGCAGCGGCGGCGGGTCAGTCGGGATCAGGGCGCAGCACGCCCACTCTGTCGAGGAATCTCTCGTCAATCTTTGCAGAGTTTTGGGCGGCGGAGGCGCGTGCGTTGCATGGAGCCGTGTGCGGAGCGCTCGACGGGGCAGAGGAGCTGGCGGCGGCGGTGGCGCAGCCGGGACTGCACGACACTCCCGGCGTACGGCAGCTGCTGTGGTACCTCGTGGCGGGGTTCGCACCGCCAGGCTGGCACCTTCCGCCCATGTCCGATCATCCCTGCAGCGGCGGCGGCTACGGCGGCGGCGCTCACCTGGTCGGGAACGGTGCTGGCGGCGGCCGGAGCAGCCGCGGCGGCGACGGCTCCCTTATTGCCGTACCGCCCGGCGGCCGCCACCCTGTACACGTCATCACCCTCGAGCAATGGGAGTACGACGTAAGGACACGAGTACGGCAACTTGAGGAGGTGACGTCAGGGGACGTGGACCTTCGACCCGGCGTCGTGGATCTCGCCCGACTTGCTCGTCCAGCTGCGCTGCTGGCCTGCCTGCGCCGCGCCTTCGCCTATGAGCAAAACACGCATCCGCAAAACATCGTCTGCCGTCTTTCCGTACAGCCACCATCCGATGGCGGCGGCAGCGCCTCTGCTATGACGTACGGCGGCGGCACCTCCGCTACAGGCACCGGCTCCGGTGGGCCTTTGGAGGCTGGCGGCGTTGCGGCCACACGATCCCAGCCGTCCGGCTCCGCAGCCGGGTCCAAACCCGGGTCGGTGTCATCCTATCCCATTGCTGCGCCACGCAGCATGGGCGTCCTCGGGCTGCTTAGTCGTGACCTGGAAGTGCCGTTTGGCGTGGCGAACAGCCTGGGTCTCGGTTGGGGCGGCAACGGAGTCGTCGTCGGCGGCGGAGGTAGTCTGGAGGCTCCCTTGTTGTCAGCCCTGCTGTCGCCGTTTGACGTACACAGCACCTACTCCTTCGCTCCTGCCGCTGCAGCAGCCGCAGCGGCTGCGGCAGCAGCCGGCAACGGCTCCACGGCTGCGGGCGCAGCCACGGGCGCGAGAAGCAGCACATCCGGCGCGGGCGGCGCCACTGGCGCCGCCGCCACCTCCGCAGCGATCGCCGCCGCCATGGCCGAGGCCAGTCGCGGTTCCTCCTCAGCCACCACGGCGCAGCAGTCGCTATCGCTGTCCATGCACCAGCAGCAGGCAGCGACGGCGGCCGCACTGGCGGCGCTGCGGCCTTGCCCACTGCTGTACGCCGTACCGGGCTATGCAGATCCGGCGTTGCGAAAGGCCCTGGGCTCGCGCTTGTCGCTCAGGTCGCAACCCACAGGTCGCAGCACTCGCGCCGCCGCCGCGGCTCTCATGGCAGGGTCGCCGAGCACTGCCGCACCGCCGCCGGCGGTGCCAGTGCCGCTGGCGGCATCGCCGCAGCATGCGTTGTTGAGTGACGAGCCGTATCGTGTGGCGTGGGAGTGCAAGCCTAACAGCGTGGCAGCGGAGGCGCCGCCGGAGCGGTTGCCGCTGCTGGCAGTTGGGCAAATGGCGGGTGGGGAGGTGCAGGGGGCGGATCGTGGCGCCATGTTGAGGCTAGGAGCGAGCGCGGGGGCGTGGGGGCTAGGCGGCAGGGGACAGTGAGGTAGTGGAAAGTAGGTAGGGAGATGATAAGCCGAGAGGATTGTGGTGCATGCTGGTATAGGGCTTGGAATGGCAGGTAGAGGGAAGTCAGAGCTGGGGCAGGACATGCGGGCGTTTAGGGCACGTGCGCACATGCGACTGTGTTTGGACATGGTCCATTGTGCAGACGCCTTTGGGGGATTTGGACGAGAAGGCGATACGTAGGATAGACACGCGTTCGAGATAGACGCTCACGTGACCCAGGGGGGTACTTGTATTGGCATGTGTTTTGACAGCTGGGAGATGACCCAGGAGACTTAGATCGTGGCATATGCTTCGCCACCATTGCGGCGGACAGGGTGGGGGCTCCCTGTGTTCACAGAAGCTGGCCGCAACACCGGATGTCGTGCCAACATGCAGCTCGATGAGGGACGAGACGCAACGCATGTGACTTGCATGCTGTGGCCCTACCTACCTGCCTACCTGCGGTTAACCAGTGACTTAGCGACTATCATGCATTGTATCCATAGCTACATGTTGGACGGCGTGAACATTATTACTTGGTATGCCGATACCGGACTAGCATGCTAGCAAGCCTCGTGTTGACAAACGGTGTGTTGACAAACGGTTGGACTGACGTGACCCATGGGCCACGCGCAATGCCTTGGACGCTAGGGATTGTCCATTGTCGTCGCTTCCGGATCGCAACAATTGGAAGCAAAGAATAAGGAAGAACTCGCTTTGCTAAATTCCTTTATTCTGTAAAACGATCCCACTCTGTAACAGCTTACACTTCACTTTCACAACCTTCACTTGTCTTGTTTCGGAATGCAGTCCAGCGGTGGCCAGTCCGGGGCCGAAGAGAGCCTCCTCAGCGCTGTTCAGCACAACCCTGCTGTTCCAGACGACCGCAGCAAACTGCAACCGCATGGCGAAAAGCTGAAGCGCGGCCCCAACGTTCCCGAGTACAACCCCAACGTGGTGAGCTGCGAATGCCGCTTGCGTTGCGGTCTGTGATCCTGATTTGGTGCTTGTAAATGTAAATGAGATTGCTGACTGGACTCCAGGCGGTTTGGGTGAGATTGGGGGGTTAATAACTCTTCAAGTCATACCAAAGCTTGAGCGTATTCGCGCTGTTTCACGCACGTGGAGGTCCACAAAAGCGCCGCAAACGTGTTCAAAATACCTGTGTCCTTAGCGCTCCTGCCCAGGAAAGCAAAGCGTTGCAAAGTCCCTGCCCTGCGCTTCTCGCGCTTTCCTTACATCTCGCGCTTCCATTCTTTCCTTCTTTTGCTGCCTGCCGTCCGCTCATCTGTCAAACTCAGGAGCTGGTAGATGTGTCCACGGACCAGCTGCGAGAGCACACGCTGGCTGAGGCGGTGGAGCGGGATCGACCGGTGTTGGACGACCAACAGGGAACCCCCTTCCACACCACCGACAAGGGACAGCACGCCAGCACGCATGCGGGGGAGCAGCAGCAGCAGCAGCAGCTGGGGTCGGGGGTTCATGGCGTGACGGGGGCGCTAGAGGGCGGCGGACATGGGCTGTGAGGGACTGATTCCGCATTGGGGATGTAGGTTTGGATGAAAGGGGTGTGTCGGTGCGGGGCTCCGGCAGAGGGGTGTATCCTGGTTTGAGCAGGTGGGACAGTGGTGAGGAGCTCAGCAGGCAGGCGGGAGGCAAGGTTCTTTGGGGTAGAGCGGTGCAGGGCGCGTTTGATTGCTGGGGTTGTGTTGAGTTGGTGAGCGCGACCGCCCTGGATGGGGATTGTGTGGCGCCTACCATGCATGCCACTTGCATGCACAGTGAATCCGGCGTGGGTGAGCATACCAACGGCGCTGACTGGTCCGGGGCCCACTGGCTTCATAGCGCAAGATAAACATTGCTCGGTCAATTAAGGCGACGAAAGCATGAATGCGTCAACATTGAAGAAGGGCCATAACTTGTAACGAAATCCCCATGCTGCCAGCTTTCGCGCCCTAACGGAATCTTAAATCTTACAACGGAAACACATGTACGTACGGGGCCGCTTCAGGCTTTTGCTCTGCACAGCTAACCCGTCCATGAGATCTGGATTGTGTCGGCCACCAGCAAAGAGGCAGTGCGCTCCTCCTCCTCCACCCCCTCTGATAGCCCGGCTTACATTCCTTGCTCTTGCCAGCACAATTGCTGCCGCTGGTGCAATCGGTATACGTACACGGAACACGAAATTGTACAATTAGAACGGTTCCAACAACCCTGAGCGGTCCGGAGGAATTGAAAACAAAAGCCCCTGTGGGCAGAGCAAAATAGCAGATCCCGGATACGTCAAACAATTGATTACGGCATGTTCGGGCCGCACATGAAGCGGGCCGTGCATGCAGATACATCCTAACCGCAAAAGTTACAACACAAGGCATGAGTAAAGTGTATAGAGTATTGTACAAAGGACCCATGCCTGCTAGCAATGCGACAACCTTAGCTGGCTTACTTACTATGCGCCTCCTGCCGTGTACAGATGCGATGTAGTACTAATAGCCCCCTGCAACACCAATCCTGCCTTACTAACGTGTCTAAACAGCGTCTTGCTGCTGCTCCTTACAACAACCTCCAACAACCTCCAACACTAAGAAGACGTACAACCCGTAAACGACCCACCGCGGCCCATCCCAGCGCGCCTTCCTACCCCACCTCTCCCTTCACCTCCACTCCCCACACTCCTACAAACTCCCCCCCTGCCTCTCCCACCTTTCCATACTATACGGTACCATCAAAACGTAACCCACCATCATCAACACAGGGTACGCAGCCCACCAGTCATCCCCCGTCCAACACTTCCCGTCCAACACAGCCCCGTCCCGCACTTCACTCGTTCCAGAAGGCCCCCAGGTTGGCCAGCGACTCCTCCACCGCCGCCCGCATGGCGCCCTCCTGCCCCAGCAGCGGCAGCCGCAGCTGGAAGAAGCAGGTGTGCGCCGCCAGCAGCACCGGACCACCGCTGCTACCACCACTGCTGCCACCAGCACCAGCAGTATCACCCGAGGCTCCCCCGCTGACAACGCCGTCACCGCCCGCAGTATCGCTACCACTGCTGCTGCTGGCACCGCTGCTAGTGCTACCGGTGCTGCTGGTGCTACCGTCACTGTTGTTACCACCACCACCGCCGCCTGCGCCGCCGCTGCTGTCTCCGTCGCTACCGGCGCCGCTCGTTGATGTTCCGGCGGTGGCATCCGCAGACACATGCTCCACTGCACCAAGCAGTGTCGCTTCTCCTTGCGGCGGCGGCTGCTCCCCTTCCCGCCGCCCCTCCTCCTCTTCCTCCTCATCCTCCTCCTCCCGCTCCCTCCCTCCCGCACCGCCGCCACCGCCGCTGGCGCTGCTCCCCCGCCGGTGGCAGTCGTCCTCCCCCGGCCGCGCAGGCACCAGCTGCAGCTGTTGGCTCAGGTGCTTGAAGCCGCCCGCCGGCAGGTGCGACAGCCCCGTCCAGAACTGAAGCAGGCGGCGCTGCTGCTCGGGGCGCAGCGAGCGCACCACGGACCAGAAGGCCTCCAACGCAGCCTGAGGGGGAATGAGGGGCCGAGGGTACATACAAAAGAGTTGAACCCACATGCTATAGCCAACTAAGCTACACCACACCGCACAACGCAACCGCACACACACGCGCAGCCCGCCGCACCAACCCACCCGCTCCCTCTCCGTCTTGAACCCAGCTGCGGAGGTGTGGGCGCGCCACTGTGTCACGTCCACCCCGCCCGTCTCGCCGCCCAGCGCTGCGTTGAATGCGGCGGCGCTGACGGGTCGCAGCCGCTCCGCCAGCTCCGCCACACCCTCCTCGTAGGAGAACACCAGCGCGTCCGCCAGACCCTGGGCCAGCGCCTCCACCTGGCAGGGAAGGAAGTGAGGAGGGAGGAGGTGAGGAGGGGACCAAGGTGCGGTGGGTGATGAGGAGTTAGTAGGACTGGGGGCCCATGAACTTCAAACAACACGTCCCATCCGAACCCCAGAGCATGCAGCACCCCATTCCCTACCATCACTACTTGACTTCCCCCCCCCCGCGAGTCTTCCCCGAGTGGCGAGCCCCCGCCACTCCCCCCCCCTCCCACTCCCCCGCCCCCCCCTCCTCACCGCATCCAGCTCACACTCCTCCCAAAACAACGCCCCGCCTCCTGTCGACCCCGCCGCGGCCGCCGCCCCCGCCATCGCGCCATGCTCGGAGCTGCAGCCCCAGCTGCAGTAGAAGCGCGTGAGGCGGTCCAGGTAGTCCGCCCGGTTGGCTGCCGTGACGGCCACCTCATCCCCCGCGCCGCGCGGCAACAGTGGCACCTCCAGCGCCGCTCCCAGCTGCCCGCAGGAGGCCACGAAGGTAAGGCCCAGCGCTGTGCATGCGGAGGGACGGGGAAAGGATGGGGATGAGGATGGAGATGAGGATGGAGATGAGGATGGAGATGAGGATGGGGATGGGCGAGGATGAGGACGTCAGGATGGGGGCATGAGTGACGAGGCTTTGAGGCGCGGAACAGGGTGAGGCAGGACTGTATGAACGCTCATCCCCCCGCGGCGCTTGCAGCCATCACGACATGTTCCATCCTCCATCCTCCCTCAACGGGCAGCTGTCCCTCCTCCTCCCCCTCACGCCCAACCCCCCCCCTCCTCCTGCTCCTACCCTCCACGTCCTCCGCCGCCGCTATCTGCGCGCATGTGGCTGCCAGCCGCGGTTCCAGCTGCTCCAGGTCGGCAGCGCGCAGGCGGCCCACCCCGGGGCGCCCCGGGTGCTGCAGCAGCTTGAAGAGTGCGGAGGAGAGGTGGAAGCCCAGCGGCACACGGGCGCGCATGGCCAAACCTGTGGGGCGGAGGGGGGCGGGGGGGGGGGGAGCGGGGAGAGAAAATAAGGAATCTGACGAGGCAACTGACCAGCTGTGTGACAAGGCTTCACCATGGTGGACGAGGAAGGGGAGAGGAGAGGGCAGATGGAGGTGGATGGAGGAGGTAAGAGGAAGCAACTAATCGTGTGACCAGGCTTTCCCTCGCCCTAATCCTCTCTTCTCTTCCCCGCCCCGCTTCCTATCCCCCCCCCCGCACCCCGCACGCACCCATGATCCTGCCCGCAAACGTCAGCAGCTCCAGGTGCTGCTCCCCCTGCGTGCAGCCCGCCGCGCACAGGTGCAGGCAGCGCACGTCGCCCTCCGCCATCCGGAACAGCCCCGCGTTGGGGTCGAACACGGCGGAGGCGACCTCGGTGAGCCACTCGCGCAGCACGCCTGGGCGGAGGGAGAGCGGGGGAGGGAGGAGGAGAGAGGTGGGAGAGGGGGGGGGAGAGAAGGGGTCGGGGAGATGCGACACAGGGAACAGGGTTGCGTCAAGGGCTGTGTGTCAATTGCTGCATGGCAGGAGCTGCTACTGCTAGGCCTGCTAGGACTGCTAGCCTGCTATACCCTCTTTGCATGCGAGCCCTGCTGTGTGCCCTGCTGTGTGCCCTGCTGTGTGCCCTGCTGTGTGCGCTGCTGTGTGCGCTGCCGTACCGTCTCCAAAGGCCTCCTCGTCCTCAAAACTGACGCATATGCCCTCCGAGCCCAGGCTGTAGCCGTCGTACTGCATCAGCTCGCCGAAGCTGCTGCCCAGCATGTCAGACCTGTGGGGCCGAGGGCGAGGAGGAGGGGGCAAGGGGGAGGAGAGGGCAAAAGAGGGGTGGGGAGCAGTGAGAAACTAACCCGCTCCAGACGTGGCTGCAGACGTGGATTGGGGGAGAGGACAGGGAAGGTGGAGGTTGCGGCCTTGTGGGCGACGTCTTGGATTTAACAATTTGCATGACCCCCCTCCAGACCACCAAACCCACACGCCCAAACCCCCGCCCCCACCTGCACACTTGCAACACCGGCGCATCGTAATCATCATCCTCGTACACGTACGACAGCGGCGTCAACAGGTTGTCCAGCACCTGCTTCTGGTAGGCCGCTGCGGGGGCGCAGCCCGCCAGCCGCGGGTGCCGCCACACTGACCTCTCGCACAACTGACCCATGGGTCCGCCGCCGCCACCGCCGCCGCCGCTACTGCCGTACAAGTGGCTTCCTGCTCCTCCAGATGATGAGGAGCGACGTGTGGCAGCGAGGAGCTGTTCTACCAGGCAGGGGCACTGGAAGGCGCGCAGGAGGGCGTCCAGGATGATGTGGCGGGCGGAGCGGTTGAGGGGAGTGGTGGCGGCGGCGGCGGTGGCGGCAGAGGTGGGAGAGGTGGCGGCGGAGGTGGCGGCGGGCATGGAGGGAGGGCTGGGGCTGGGGTTGGAGGTATGGCTCTTCGGAGACGCGTTCGCCACCGCTGCCAACCCCAACCCAGGGGCTGTGGGAGAGGTGGAGGGTGCTGTGGGCGTCGCCGTGTTGCTGCTGGTGCTGGCGATGACGGTGGCGGCGGCGTCCCAGCAAGAAGCCAACGGTGTCACGGAGGAGGTTGAAGAAGTGGGGCAACGGGCCTCCATTGCATGAATCCCACTTCCGCTTCCGCCGCCGTTGCTGCTGCTGATACCAACACCGCTGCTACCAACACTAACACTGCCGACATCGGCAGCCGCAGGCAAGGGCCAGGGGCTGTTGGCCTCGGCTGGTGTGTCCGCGAACGGCGAGGAGGAGAAGGATGCGATGGAGCTGCTGGGGGAGGCGCTCGCAGAGGCGTGCGACGAACTAGCGGAGGAGGTGGGGGAGGCGTGTGAGCTGCTAGGAGACGAGGAGGTAGTGGCGGAGGAGGAGGAGGAGGGCGTAACCGCCGCAGATGCCGCCGGCGTTCCAAACGGCAGCTGAACACCACCACTGCCACCCTCGTCATTGCTACCACCGGTACTACCGGGGTTATGATTATGACGCAACGGCACGGGAGTGGACGGCGCCGAGGGCGAGGCAGCTGGCATGGATGCTGCGACTGCTGCGACCGCTGCCGCTGTAGTGGCAGCCGCCGCCGCGGCAACTGCTGCCGTGGTAACCGCCGCTATGGGTAGCGCAACCCCCGTTGCGACCGCATCTGGTGCAGCAGCAGCTGCTGCTGCTGCCCCTGCCGTCGGTGCGCCCGCACTGCCGGCTACGGAAGGCTGCTGCAGCTGCTGCAGAGGCAGCGGCAGCAGCCCCTCCACCTCCGCCTCCGCCTCCCCATCCGTATCCACATCGGAGCCGCCTGCCAGCGAGTACACATCGCACGCCGCCTCCAGCACCCCCGCCACATCCCGCAGCCAGTCCATGCAGGGCGGCAGCTGACTGAAGCCGGGGGTGAGCGGGCAGCCATGGCCGCAGTCGCTGCTGCTATGGCTGCTGCTGCTGCTGGTGTGGCTGCTGCTGTGGCTACTGATGCTGCTAGCACCGTCATCGTCCTCGTGGTCGTTGCTTCCACCGTCGCCGGGCCTGCCGTTGGCGCTGCCGCCGCCTGCGGGCAGTGTCCAGCCCAATTCGCGGTCAATTTTCTTATCCAAGGTAACAAGCAGCACAATGCAGCACAACTAGGGCCTGCTCCTTTCCCACGCTTTGGGGTCTGGACCTCGTGTCACCCCTACCCACCTTCGTTACCCGCAGTGGCAGCCGCTGCTGTGGACGCATTTCCGCTGTCACCACCTCCATTTCCTGCGCCTCCCCCTTCGCCGCCGCCGCCGCCGTCAACGCCGCCGTTGCTACCGCTATCGCCGCCGCTGCCGGCTGTACGGCAGCCCGCATGCGTTTGCGCATGCAGCTGCAACAGCGCATCAAGCGTACGAGCTACCAACGGCAGCTCCAGTGTACGAACTCCATGCGAGCCGCTGCTACCACTGCATCCATCTCCGGCTCCCTCACTACCGCCGCCGCTGCCACTGCTGCTGCTGCCGCTACTGCTACTGCTTCCTCCGGAACCATGCCGATGATAGATGTAGCCCTCCTCCTCGTCGTACTCCTCCTCATATTCGTCCGAGTCGCCACCCCTGCCTCCCCTGCCTCCGCTCCTCCCCTCCCTGCAGGCCGTGCCGATGCGCGCCTGGTCGCAGAGCTCCAGGATGGTGTGGAAGAGGCTGCGGTGGCAGTGCCAGCCGGAGGGAAGGGTGCCCGGGGGCAGCAGCATGGGGCTGGTCACGCAGTGGCTGCCGACCAGGCCCATGAGCCGACCAAAGGCGTCCTGGGAGGGTGGTAAGAGGCGGGGGGGGGTGTGTGCACGGGTCAAGGGGGGACCAGGGCGGAACAAGACAACAACAGAGGGGTGGAAAGTGGTTGGAATGGGTTTGCATGCCGCATCCCACCCAAGTGATTCACAAGAACACAATCCCCGAGCTGCTTACTGCCAAAAACAATTTCTTCTCACCCCTCCTGCCCCTAGAGACAAGAACACAGTCCCCGAGAGACACCCACCAGCAGCTGCATGGCCGCGTAGGGCTCCAGCGCCTCCGCCGCCTGCACCCGCAGATCCCCACCGCCCCTGCTGCTCCCGCTGCTGCTCCCGCTGCCACCCGCCAGCCCCGCACCCGTAGTGCCGCCTGCAGCACCCGCAGATTCCGCTGCCCGCCCCATACCCAGCTGCTGCTGTTGTTGCTGCTGCTGCTGGCGCTGCTGTGGCGCCGGCGGTGTGTAGCCATCCATCATGTCGCTCAGCTCGCTGCCGTAGCAGCTCAGCTGCTCCAGGACCCACCCCACACGCACCGCCGCCTTGGCCAGCAGCTGCTGCACCGCCTCCATCGCCACACCGCGCGCCCGACTGTCGCGCGGCTCCCGCCCGCTACTACCAACACCGCTACCGCCGCTGCCGCTCCCTGCTCCTCCTGCACCGCGGGCTGCTGCCCGCCCCTGCCCGCCGCTTCCTCCACGTCCTTTTCCTGCCGGCGACGGAAGCGCAACCCCAGGAGAAGCCCCCACAGCTACACCTCCACTGCTACCGCTACCCCCACCACCACCACCACTGCTGCTGCTGTTGTCCCCCTCGTAGGCTAGCGCCAGTAGTGCGGTGTGCAGCTGCAGCGCGCACATCCCCGCGTACAGCGGCCCCCGGGGCGCCAGCGCTGCGGGCAGGTCCAGCAGGTCGGAGCAGGCGGCCAGCAGGGAGGCAGCGGAGGCGGGCTTGGAGGGCAGCAGGCTGCGGGTCAGGCACACGGCTACCTGCCGCGGGAATTGGGAGGGGGGAAGAGATGTTGGGAAAGGAAGGCGGGGGAGGGAGGAGGGGAAGGAGGGCAGGGAGCATGGCAGGGTGGGAAGGGCGCCCATTTTGAGCAAGCCTGAAAAGACTCACTTAGCAGTACCGTTAGCGGTGGGCCGTAATCAAGGTTCTGCCCCTCCGAGAGCCACAAAGTGGCAAACAGTACCAACCCCACGGCCTCACCTGCATGAGCCCCTGCTCCCAGGCGTCTGTCCAGTTCGTGAAGGTGTACGGCAACAGGGCGAGATCCGCTGCCGCCTCAACCTCGGCACGCAGCCGCGCAGGCCCCACCGGCAGCTTCAGCGCCGCTGCTGCGCGCGCTGTGACCTGCCGTACGGTGTGCAGCGGGGAGCCGCGGGCGTCCACCGACTTGCCTGTCCGCACCTTGCCGTACGACTGCCTGTGGTGATTTGGGTCGATTTGGTTCGAAAGAGTACGGCCGTTGTAAAGCATGCGTGCGAATGGATCGGCTGGTAACAAAGCCTAGGACGCCTAGGGAGCACCGGGTCGGCTGACTGGGTAGGAGGTTTCTAGGGGTTGGGTTGGGTTAACGAACCAAGTATAACCATGATGAAAAGGAGAGCACAGCGTGCGAGGGAACGAGAGGCAGCGGAAAGGCTGGCGGGTTCGGCTGGCAGCATAGGACAGGCAGGCGGCCTGCAGTGGCCCTTGAAGAAGCCGAGGGAAGGCTAGGGGAACAGGCCTGGACAAGCCTTCCTTGGCATTTGTAAAGTGCGCGCTACCACGCCAGATGCCACTTACCGGTGCGTGATGCACTTCAGCCGAATTATATCGTGAGGGCCAAGCGGAACGTGACGCCAGCGCGACAAGCAAGACCCAATCGTATACCCCGATGGAAGCACATACTTGTCCATATGCAGCTCCACGGTATCCGGGTCCATACTAATGCCACATGATGAAAGGAGCCGCTGAGCAAGTCCCCGGACAGTAAGCGCAGGCCAGCCAGCTGCACATGCAAGAATGCAAGGTCAAGCCCGCCATGCAGGCGCTAAGCACAGATGTCGTAGCCTAAGCATACCTATGCAGATGTGACTGCTGCCAAGCTGGACAGACAGCTGGAGTAGCTCTGGAAGCTGCTGCATGTCGACCACGTAAAAGACTAAAAGAGCTCCCTTAGCCCCTTCCTCTGTTAACCAGATTTCACTTAACCCTCTCCCCTTTAGACAAGCTATCCCCCGGATAAAGCTCTCTCAGGGCCTCTTGATAAGTATTGCATCTCGGTTGTCGCGAAGTAATTAGCTTATGCTTTATAGAATGGTGTTCGGTCTCTATTTGCAACAGTGTAAAGTTGTGACCGTAATTGTATTCTAGCTGCGCTTTACAGAGGGCCCGAGGAGCAATCGAGGGTTTCGCGCGGGACAGCCCAGAAGCCGTGCGATAATTAAGCTGGCACACGCCACAGGACCTAAACTTTATACAATGTACCCGACGTGTCTAGGCCGATGTAACAGTGCTTGCCTCTTATGGCCAGTATCCGGCAACGCCAAGCTCTTGTTAACGCATCAAACCCCGCGTTTCGTGAGCGCAACTGCTGAGCTGAGTGCGTCTTTAGGAATCTGTAAAGATGAGAAGGCCTGCCCTCTTGCTGCAGAACTTGTCGGTTGGTCTTCCAAATGGCGCATGCGGACAGCGGACAGCTTGCCGCTTCCATGGCGGCACACTTCACTCATAGAGCTAGAGCGTGCACAAACTGCATTTCGGGCTTATATCTTAAGCGGCCTCTTGGGTAGCCGCTTGGCCTTACGGATCGTCGCCAAGCATAGCGAGGCGTTGAGTGGCGTCATTACAGTGGTATGACATGAAATTCAGGACCGGGGCATATATAGGATATAAAGCTGGCTACCAGTCTCTTGCGGTCGTGCATGCCCCAGTACACGAGACATAGCATACCCCGCCACGCCTTACCCTACTGCGCTACTACGGTAGACACTGTACAAGCGTAGCACGCTGGAAAGTATTGTCTTCCTACGGTTAACCGAACTTGCCGGCATGCTGGGCTCCAGTCAGCCTTGCAAACAGCGGGGCCAATGAGTAACACATAGTTTGAAGGTTTCGCACCTCCCCATAACCCGCAGCAACCAATTTTGCCCCTTTCCAGAGTCATCAGAGTCAGCTTGCAGGATTGCAAAGCAAGCTGCTGTACGCTTCTGGGCTGTTGAAGCGCAAGACGTCGAAGCCACCTTGCCATGTGCATGTTGGCTCCCTCCAGGCAAGCACTCAGGTAACCGTGACATCCCAAGGCGGCCCATCGCCGAAGTCGGTGACGGCAAACCAAGTCCGTCTCATCCCGTTCGCTGTACGGCTTCCGTGGTTTTGGTGCTCGTTCAGCTTTTATCTTGGCCGCTGCTACTACCGAACTGCGGTTGCAGCCTCTTCGTTGCACGTGGATCAAATCAAGGCCCAGAGCTTCACAAACCAGCTTCTGTTTAGCTATTGCACTTGCCGCAGGCAGGCCCGGCATTATGAGGGACATATGGGAGGATTGGTAGGGCTGTGGCGTTCAGGATAGATGTAGCATACATGTGCCATTGCCCTGTCCGTCCGTAACCAAGACCACTGCGACCGGCGTATGCCCTGCCCTGTATAGTAATACTCTGAATGGTGTCAATCAGACTATGTTCGGCTCACCGTTGCCGTATACAGGTTACCAGGCAACCCCGCCAAACGCTCTAGTTGCTGCAACGATGGACAGCAGCATCAATATATAGATGGGGTTTGTGAACTCCGGTAAAGCAGCCAACTTGATCATGTGAAGGGGCTGCAAAAACGTGGCGGTCGGCATTAATGTCCTTGGAGGGAATTGGCTAAAACTTCAATGGGTAAGCACTTCCTGTAACAATAACGTCACATTTGATCCAAATTACGTTCAGCAGCTCAATAGGGCCGCCCTGCGCGGAAAGCGTTTCTCGCAAGTAACGAGAAAAACGCCCATGTCGTAAAGCGGTATGAGACACCAAAGGTCTGGGCCGAGACTGGTTACTTTAACAAAGCTAATCAATATTAGTGATCTCCCTACACAAGGCAGGCTAACGGCCCCTTCTGGAGGAATTCCTCTTACCAAGGCTCCCAGACGACGTTTTGCAAACCCACTAATATGTCGCTGTATTGTATATATCATCGTCTGCCAAACCTGACCCGGCTAATCCGTTGATAAGGGAAAGTAAAGAAAACAAAACGGTTCGTTTCGCGCTGCTCGTCCTTTGGGGCGATGACACCTGGCATTCTGGCTTATTTACTCTTGTTGCTTGCGCCCTGATCACCGCCTTAAGTTTACATAGTCCTCAACTGAGTTACGTGACTTGTCGGTGCGCTGCTGCCGGCGGACGGCAGCGCGCCACAGTGGCTGTGGCGCGAACCGCACCGGCTTGGGGTGAACGTATACCGCGACCTTGAAGAGCATAAGTTAGCATATCCAATATGTATAGCCACCTTTTGCACGCTGTGGGCCAGCAAAGTGGTGTCGCTCCACTTGCCTTTCCCGCATTTTACACTGGCGCTGCTGGCGAGGGGCCTTCTGCGGCATCAATTGTACAACAACTGCAGGCACAGCAGTCTGGGCTCCTATTGGGCCACACAGCTGGGATTTACCCACATCATGCGGCATGGACCTCGGCCGCTTTCATGCGGCAAGCCGCACCACCAACAGCATCGGAGCTGTTAGCAGCAGCAGGTGCAGCCCACATGCTTATGCCAGGCGGACTCGTCCCTGCGTCGCTGCCGCAGCCGTCGACCAGTACGTCGGAACGCAGGCCGCAGCAGCAGGAGCACAAGCAACAACACCAGCCTCCGCAGCAACAGTCAACACATAGACAACAAAATATGCCAGCACATCCCGCTCCTCAACTGCCGAAAGCCGTTCCACCACCCGCTTCCGAGCCTTCGACCCCGGCTCCGTCCCTGAAGGCCGCTATTGACTGGCGAGGGGCATTCGCGGCAAGCCCGCAGCCCCGATCGGTGCTGCCGCCCGACCACCCAGGAAAGGGGCTGCAGGGGCTATCAGAGCTCCAGTTGGGGGCGTTCGAGGTATTGCTTGCGGAGACCCCGCAGGCGGCAAACCTAGCGATAGAAGCGCTCCGCTCGCGTATGTGGGACGGTAAGAGCGGGAGAGGGGAGCATGCGGGGGATGGTGGACAAGCATGAGGAAGCAGTGGGGGCAGTCTGAGCAGCAGAGGGGCGAGGGTTCGGTTGTGCTGTGCCAGAGGGCGCGGGACATGGGGCAAATGAACCGTTTCAGTTACCTAGTAACGCTGGTAAGGGTTTTCGGCTGTTGCCGTTGCAGCAAATCACCTGAGCCGGACATAGGCGGCAGCAGCAGAAGCTTCAAGTGCTGCAGCGGGTTGTTTGAGTACACATCAGGGCCGGCTACCGGTATATAATTACCTGGGTATGCCGAAAGCACCAGAGCAGAAAGCAACGGCACAAGACACGCCGCGCTACGCCACAGCACCACGTGACTGTTCCGGTGACTAATCCACACACTCGTGTTTGCGAGCACCTCAGGCTTCGACAAGCAGCTGTACGACTACCAGCTAGGCAGCGAACCGGTTCCTTCCTCGTGTGTTCTTGAAACACCGCGACTGTGGGGGGGACTCACAGACGCGCAGCACCCAGCGCCCAGCAACACGCCCAGCGCATGCTTGCTTGCAACAGGACAGGCACCCGCAGTGCCCCACAGCCCTGCGGCTTCGCATGCGCTAGCCCACCTCCTTTCCAGCTCAATTCCTTTCTCGCCCTTTTACTACCATCACCACCATCGTCGTCGTCCTTGCAACCTGCACCCCACCTGTGCGTTCGCTCGCCCCCCCCACCATGCCACAGGCATCGTGGCCATGGGCATCGAGTGGGCGCCTGAGAGCAGCGGCCGAGGAGGCGGTGGCAGCGGTGGCGGTGGGGAGCCCAGCCCGGCCGCACTGTTGCAGCTCTCCACGGCGGGGCTGGTGGTGGTGCTGCGAACGGGCAGCTGCGGCCTGCCGGATGCGTTCCGCCGGGCGCTGGTGGAGGACAGCGATGTGGAGCTGGTGGTGGCGAGCTGGAGCAGCAGCGATGAGCGCAAGTTCGAGGAGTGCTTTGGGATTGAGACGTTTTGGTGAGACGGTGGGGAAGAATACAAAAATAATAGGTGCAGCAACTGGAGTCCCAATCCAATATCCCGATTCATGCAGTGAGCGCGGTGGGGGGTGAGGGTGGGCGGATGAGGATGGAAGGGGCCGCTGGCGATCGTTCGGGTCCACAAGCCCCCAATTTTAGATGCAAACATACGGGATACCAATCGGCAATCGCCCGCTGCAGGTGCAAGATTACGGAGCTCCAAAAGGTGGCCAAGGCGTGCGGCCACTCCAAGACGGGCGTCAAGGCGCTGGTGCAGGCGGTGCTGGAGCCCGCGGTCAACATACCCAAGAACAAGGTGCGGAAAGCAGGGAAGGTCGAAGGAGAGGGGATTCAATGGCGGGAAACAAAATGGCCGCGTGATGGCCGTCTCGCAGCAACTTGCGAAGCTTGTAACGCATGCGTGCGTGAACACACACGGCAAGCTGTGTACCGGTATTGTGTGCCGGAAGCCTCCTGCTCACCTGTGTTCCCTGTGTCACCTACCCCCCCCCAACTGGATGCATGCATGCATGCAGAAGTTCTTGCCTGCTGACTGGGCGGCGCCCGTGCTGCGCCCCGAGCAGCTCAAGTACGCGGTGCTGGATGCGGCGGTGAGTTGTGGGGTGAAGGGGGACCGAAATCTCTTTGACTTGACCGATGCACATTTTGCCATGGCTAGCGGGTGAAGCCTCTGCAGCTGTGCTTTGCGTGACTCGGGCGGTTTTTTGCACGTGAGGTGTAGGGACCGGCACGTGACCCCCACGGTGACACTGCACTCAGCCACGAACTTGTATCCTGAGTTCTGATGCATGCCCCTCCTTGCGCCTCCTGTGCCTTTCCTCTCACTCCTCCCTGTCTCCCCCCAGTGCACGGAGCATGTGTTCCGCTGCTTGGAGGGCAGGTTTTGAGCGGACGGTGCGCACCAACTACAAGCAATGGTGTCACGTTCGTGGCACGTGGGTGAGGTAGCGGAGTAGACAGCCCACACGCTGTGCGAGCACAACTGGAGTCACAGCGTTCCCTGGCTGTGTCTGTGTTCATTCCGAGTACGATAGGCCCAGTAAGTAGGCAGCTATTGTCGAGGTTAGCGCTACGCAGGCATTATAGGAGGTGTGTCGTACTCTTAGTGCGATGCATTGCTACCGGTAGCAGTCATGTGTGTATGGATTTGGCGTTATTTTTGGCGTCAACATGCGTAATTGTGGTTTTGCGGGCCACTAATACGGCGTGTTGTCGTTGTACGTGTCTCGTGCTATATGCCTAGTTCCGCCACTTTTCTCGGTTTCCAGAGACCCGTGGGTCGATTTAGCTACAGTGCTAAGTGTGTTGGAGGTCAAGCTAGGACATGCCTGAGCCTTGGTTGGCGCACATCGTTTGGAGGTGCCACTTGTGTGACACTCGCGCTTATCATGGAATAACAGGATAGGACTCTGGCCCGTCTGTTGGTATGTAGGACCGGAGCAATGTTTAAGAGGGGTCACATATTCTCAGCCCTTTGGTTGGTTAGCTATTGTGCAGTACAGCACCTTCAGTCGCGGGCCGTTAACCGTTACGGACCGTTTGCTCGTACGGTGCAGCAGGAAATGCGGCCAGAGAAGTGTACCGGTAGTTGGAAAGTGCGGCGGTGCGTTGTGAGCTCTTTGCAGCATTGTCAGGGAGTTATATGTCGACGCGTTGGCATCTTGCGAAGGATCAGGTTCAGGTTACACGGTCGAACCTCTGTGTATTCACACCACATGGATGCGACGATTGTGGTTTGCTGGGTTGTTTCGGTAGATACGCAAGGATGATGCGACAACGTGATGCGCGGCAAACAATTCCCCCGTATACTTGCATGGCTTTTTGAGTTGGAGGGTGAGCTACGTCCCTATGTGCATTCGCAGGCTGTTTCCCTGTTCTGTTGGTCACTTAATACATGAACAGCTTACTGCCGGTGGTGCTGTTTTCGAAGACGTGTGCCATGCAGTCCAATCTTCCTCCCCGTATGTATACGACTGCACAACTGGTTCCCGAGCGGGTATGAAGGTTGGACAACGTTGGGCGACAGTTCGATTACTTTAGAGGACACCGCGCATGTTCGTTGTCCCCTTAGTACGGTATAGCACCTGTAGCCTAGGCAATGAGTAAGGCCCCTGTGGAACTTGGATTAAATTTAAGCTAAGGCCAGCCGCGCTTACATGCATGTTACGGCCGGCGGTGTGCGTGAAGAGAACGTGTAGCCTCCCTCGCCCTTGAGCGCTGCCCGGACCCGTTCTCAATGGCGAAGCGTAGCACTGAGGCAATCCGGGATGTGTTCTTTTGTTATTGGCAATTTATTGTGGTTTGG
Organism: Astrephomene gubernaculifera; assembly: GCA_021605115.1. Taxonomy (NCBI): domain Eukaryota; kingdom Viridiplantae; phylum Chlorophyta; class Chlorophyceae; order Chlamydomonadales; family Astrephomenaceae; genus Astrephomene; species Astrephomene gubernaculifera. The sequence continues at coordinate 331,141 of BMAR01000042.1, read as the reverse complement.
AGCACGATGCTCAGTATGCTGTATGCGTTTTGCCAGGCCTCACCCTCTCCTTCTGATAGCCGTAGTGGTGGTAACATGATCGGCCCTAGTCACGGATGTTAGCGAATGCAAGGGGTGCGACTGGGTTGTAACCGCTATCGCCAGTCGACAACATCTCTGCTGATGTTTCAGTCTTACCGTGCCCCACTCGTTCTACGGAGTCTCGCAGCAAGGGCGACTGCCGTTGATGGCCTTTCGGAGATGAGATATGGCCAAGGTAGCCCATGGCATCACGCATTGACGCGGTCATCTGCCCTCGCCCCAGGGCCACTAACTTAGTTGCACGTTGCTTACACAACATCTCCGGCTTTGCCATACGGCCATGCGCGTTTAGGTCATGCATGGCAGGAACGTTATGGGGGCCTGCGATAGGGGAACTTGATGCTTGCGGAAACATCCAAACATGGCGTCGTAAGGGGCCTTGCGACAAGCTTGCACGGGTGAGCGTAGTCACTTGTAAAGCCATGTAGGAATCGAATTAACCAGCAATTGTGGAAAGCAACTAAAAATCGCCCGCTGTCATGTTGCGACTGGCCAGCGGGTGTTCACGCATGTCGGCAAACTTTTGTCACAGGTAGATTTAAGGTGCAACCGGCGCACGCAGAGGATTGGTGCCATTTGTGCAGTCACGAGCACTATGCAACAGTTTGTCCTTGCAAAAAAAGCCCTGATAACTTGGTATCTGTGGAGCCACGTGACACAGACGGATCCAGGATCCGGTTACTGCTGGCGAACAGCAGGGAGCGCAGTAACTCGTAGGGAGCTGGTTTTCCAGCTAACGTTTGTGTTGTTGAATCAAGAGAACTTGAACGCAAACACTTTAAAGGCGTCGACCTTTAAGAGGCGACAAACCGTTTGGTGAAGTTACTGCAGCCTAAAGGCTGATACAATAGAGGGCTTTGATTCATGTAGTTTGGATAACCCAACTCTTAGCAGTTCCTAGCTGTCGAAGCCATGGACGCCGAACTCATGCAGCTGCGGTCAGCGCTAAATGATAAAGACATGGAGCTCATGGAGCTGAGGGAACAGCATGTGCGGCTTTTGGTAAGCCAGGCAGCTGACGCACGGCTTGCCCCGAAGCCGAGTCAACGGAACTCATGCAAATTGTTGTCAACGGCTTGCCCTCAGACGCACAGCCAGCAAGCTCGAAATGAATGGGAGATGGCTTTGGCATGTAAGGAGCGAGCTCTTTTGGAGCTTGAGGGAGCCTTGGCATCAAGGCAGAGAATGGTCGAGCAGCTGACTGCCTCGGCAACCCATGCGGCGGAAGTGAACATCGACTTGCAAGAGAAGACAGCGCAAGTGGGTCGCTAAACATGGCGCCTGGGCGATGGAAGCACGGGGTAGCATACCTGGGCTGTGCCCAGGGGGTTTGTACCCTGCAACCCCGAACCATGGACACGCATGCACGTAGCTGTGCTGAGACCATGCCAGCTAAATAACCATTTATGCAAAGACTGCTGCACTCCCCTACACCAGCAACTACCACCATATGAGGGCTGCAACCAGCAGCGAAGCGCATTCTCCACAACCGTGTCTTGGTCCCTTGGGTTGTGTAAACAGGTTCAGGCGTTGGAAAAGGTGCTGGGAGACGCGCGTGTGAAAATCAGCAGCCTGAAGGCGACCATCGCCGACCAAAAGCGCCAGTTGGATGCCGCCAACTTGGAGCTCCAGCTGCGCGGCCAGGACGACATGCGCGTGGAGCAGCTGCGCAAGCAGCTTACAGCAGCTTTCGAGGGTGCGTGGGGTGGGTGTAACCACGACCCTCTTTCTACCGATGCGGACTGTGTGCTAGCATGCGCTGCAATCACAGCACGCTTTCCCCTTCCCTGCAGAGGAGTTGCGGCTAGCTGACCAACGTAGCCACATGCACGAGGAGCTGAATCGTGGGCTTTCCTCGGAGTTGCAGAAGCTGAAAGAGCTGCTGGCACGCAGGGACCATGAGGTTCGGGCGCTGGAGGACCGGCAGGCGCAGGCGAAGCAGCAGGTGGGGCGTTGGAAAGCTGCAGCTTCGGGCTGTGGATAGGTTTGGCGGGGTGGGCAAGCCCGGAATGTGGCCGACTAGCGGGCTGCAGCATACTGCCTTCCGACAGAGCGCGTGGCCTCATGCCGGAGGGTGAGTCCTTTTCCCAGCGCTGCATGCCCTGCGTCCCTTACATCGGCAGATCCTCAGGCTGCAGCGAGAGGTATCCAAGCTAGGTGGACCGTCTACAGGTGCTGGCGGCGGCACAACCTCGCAGGAGGAGGCGGAGTACGACGACGTTTGGGCAGAGGAGGACAGGGGGTTCCCCGCTTCCCGCTCGGCTCTCCCGCCTCGGCGCCGGACGGTCGGCGGCAACCCGGATGCGCCTGCGAGGAGGCTGACCGCGGAGGACTCTGACCTGCAGCAGGCCTATGCAGGTGCTTTAGCAACGCGCGTGTGAGCGGGCGAGCCGCCATAGCGGGCTGTTAGGGTTTTTCTTGTGCGGCTGGGATGCGTATAGAAGGCAGGGGCCCATAGGGTGGACTGAGGCTTGGCCGACACTAGGCACATGTCCGTAGAAGAAAGAGGAAAGGTACCGTATAGGAGCGTCTTACTTTAGGCCCGTTTGCCCGTCTTACGCATGACCCAGAGCTGGACGAGTTGCGACGGCGGCGGCATGCCATGGCTGCGGGTGGCCTTGCTCATGACTACTCGGGTACGGCACAGCAGCCGCAGGCGTCAGGAGGCGGGGTTGTGCCCCAGCGGCCAGCGTCGCCCCCCAGCCAGCGGCTGCAGCAGCAGCCCCTGCTGGAGCAGCTGGCTCAGCAGGAGCAGCGGCATGAGCAGGCCGTCTCGACACTCCGGAAGCAGGTGGAGCTGCTGCAGCAGCAGCTTGCGGCGGTGGCGACAAAGCTGCAAGTGCGGGATGCGCAGGCGAAGAAGTACAAGGAGGCAGTCAGGCTGCTGAAGGTGAGGTCTGATTGGTGTTCTGTGCAATGACAAAGCGTGCATGCCGTTGAATGGGCTGTGGTTAGCACGCATGCCGTACGGCCCCAACGGCTGTACGCACCACCAGCTAGTCCCTACACTCTTACTCCCAGGACCACCTTTCCCCTCACAGGCTCAGCTCTCAACCTCCGAGAGCGCTCTCTCCGAGCGCCAGGCAAAGATAGTTGAGCTGCACGAGGAGCTCTCGGCGCTCAATCGCCTGCTAAAGGAGGCGCCTCCGCCGGCTCCCCAGCCGCCGCAGCCCGCCGCCGCCACGACGGCGGCAGCGGCGGCCATAGCGGAAGCCGAGGCGTCAGCTGAGGAGGCGGCCGCCCTTGCAGCGCAGCTGGCAGCGCTGCGGCAGCAGCTTAACGAGAAGGATGCGGCGCTGGCGGCGCTCCGTCGGGATGTGGCGGATCGTGAGGCGCTACGGGTGGAGGCGGTTGAGCGCGCCATGGATGCGGTACGGCGTGCGGGCGCTGCGGATGAGGCGACGGCGCGGGTGACGGCGCAACTGCGGGAGGCGTTGGATAAGGTTGCAGCGCTGGAGGTGCAGCAGCAGGCGGCTGCCGCAGCGACTGCAGCGGCGGCGGCGGCAGCAGCGGCGCAGCAAGCAGCAGTGCGGGTTGCTGAAGCGGAGCCTGTGGTCAGGTGAGCTCTTAAGGCCCGCCCATGATGAAGCCTTCCCAAGTAAATCCTAACGCTAGTAAGCAGCCTCAGCGCGTATTTATTCATGAACCCCTCCTCACAGCGGCCACATGGCTTGGGGCTGAGGAGCAGAGCTTCCCTGTCCTGGTCTTTTGCAGGAAGCCTGGAGACCTGGAGGCGCAGGCTCGGGATGCCGAGGACCGGCTTGCAGAGGCCCTGCGCAGCGCGGAACTGGCCAAAGCGCGGCAGCTGGATGCGCAGAAGCGAGCTGACGAAGCTTCAAGGTGAGCTGTAGGGATCTGCGCACGGCCACACATTGCACACAAAACGTTAGCCACACATGCGTGTTAGGATTAGGACGGCTTGTCTGGCGCCATCAGTAGCATGCCATGCAACATGGCTTGGCTCGTGCAACTTCCCCCTCCACCCATCACGACTTCCACATGACCTGGTTGACCCCTTCCTTCTGAAACGGGCCGTGTTTGCGCCAGGCAGCTGGCAAGTCTGGAATCCCGGCTGGAGGAGGCCGAGCGTAAACTCGCTGAGTACCGGCGTGCAGTCGAGCGCGCGGAGCAACGGGCGGAACGGGCGGAGCGCAGCACTCGGGACGTGGAGACGCAGCTGGTGGACGCCGTCAGGTAGGTGTGGGTGAGGCAACGCACGGAACTGGCGCCGCGTCGTGGCTGATGCCCGTGTGTGGTCTTGCTACCCTTGACAAGGGTTGGTTGCTGTCATTTGCGTGCATGCGGGTTTGGCCGGCCGTGTCAGAAGTTGGAGGGTCAGTGCGGCAGGTTGCATGATGCCGTACCCATGCCCGCCTGACCCCGTGTCCTGTTTGGCACAACAGGCGTGCCAGCCAGGCGGAGTCCTACAGTGACACCCTGGAGCGGCGGTTACGTGACATGGAGAGCCGTGTGGTGGAGGTGGAGCGGCATGCTAAGGATGCGGAGGCTCGTGGAATAGAGGCCGAGTCACGGATGAAGGCGGCGGAGGTAAGGGACTTTTGCCTTGTAAGCAGCAGGTGGAAGTTCCTAACGTTTGCATCGTCAGCATTACGCATGACAATGCTTGTATCTGCCAGCATACTAGGCTTGGATGTGGAATGGAGCGACCCATGGGTCTGGCGCTTGAGCTTTGGGCTGCATGCAAAACACGTTCGTGCAGGGTCGCGCGGTGGACGCCGAGAAGCGCTGCATTGACTGCGAGTCGCGGCTGACAGTGAGTGAGCGGCGCGTCCGGGAGGCGGAGAACCAGCTGACAGAGCTGACTCGGCGCTGGCGGGACACGGAGCGGCAGAAGCAGGAGGCGGAGGTGCAGGCGCGGGCGGCGGAGGCGAGCGCAAAGCAGGTGTGGCTACCCGGTGTGCGGAAGAGGACCCTGGGGCGTATCGCTGGAACCGTTAGCAATGGCTTATGCAACATCCGTACATCACAGACCCGGCGCAAAGTAGCCGCTGACATCTGATCGTTGGATGGCCTGCAGGCCAAGAGTGACAAGGACAACGAGGTGCTAGCCGTCACTCGGGCAATGGAGGCCCGGCGGGGTCAAGAGCAGCGACAAGTCCAGGAGCTGCAGGTGGGTGCATGGCTGGCAACCGACCGTCTCGCAGAGCCTCTTTCGCATACGGTATCCGCAGCGGCCTTCGTTGCATCCTATCAGTGGCAACAGTACAACGACTGTAGCAGCAATAGCAGCATGGGCACTCCGGGCTTACAGACTGAGGCTTGTACATGGCTGCACTCCCACATGGGTGTAACTGCTGGGGCGGACGCTCTGACCGCCTGTTGTTGCCCCCCCCCCACCACCACCGCCACCAAGTGCAGTTGTCTATAGAGCTCATAACCCGCGCGCGGGATAACGCCGAGTCGCGGGTGCTGGAGCTGGAGTCGTCGCTGCGTGCCTCCGAGCGCATGGTGGCCTCCCTGCAGGCGGGAGCCAGCGCGGACTCGATCAGGTGGGTGGGTACCGTAGCTGGTTTTGGGGGCCGAGGTGCAGCAAGCATCCCGGCGGGTGACACTGCCCATGGTATGTGCCATGTCGTGCTAAGCAGTCCACACACCTAAAGTGCAAGTGGCGCTCTTGACCTGCACAGGGCGGTGTACGAGGAGCGGTTACGCGCACTGGAGGAGGGCATCAGCAGTCGCGATCGCACCCTGGCGCAGCTGCGGGACAGCCTGCTGCAAGCCGACGTGGAGTACAAGAAGGTGGGTTGGCCCTGGGCTGACAACAGCGAGTCAAGCGGATGCTTTCCAGCTGAGTACCAGTACTCGCACGTCCGCTGGGGGTTCCCGCTGTATGAATCGAGAATTAGGCAACGGATTTTGAGTACGACCAAGGCATGAGTCCCTCCTAATGGCCATGTGCTTAGCAGTGTGTGGACGTGTACCTGTAACAACAGTTCCGGGTCTGTGTGTTCTGGCTGCTTGCAGAGCCTGCAAGCCCTGGTCGTCGAGGTCCAGACCAAGACGGCGGCGCTGCTGGAGGCTGAGCGGCGGTTTGCTGAGCTGGAGGCGGTGATGCAGCGCATGGTTGCTCGGTCGGGTGCCACATGATATGCTGCTTCAGCACCGTACGTTTCCTCTCAACGGATGCATCTGAGGTGCGATCGGAGCTACGCTGGGAGCTAAGATACCGGTCTAGCTGTGTGGCATCCAGAAGCATGAAGACGGGCTGGGAGCTAAGATACCGGTCTAGCTGTGTGGCATCCAGAAGCATGAAGACGGGCATGCACTAAGTACTGATACACTTGAATGGATACTGCCGTGTGACAAAGTGACCTAATGACACGCGCTCACTGTTACACATTAGCTGCGCCGCAATGTGCAGCGCTGCTTCTGTATCTACGGGCTAACAACAGGGACAACATTATACTGACACACTACAGACTATCAGACGGGTCCTACTACGCACGCTACATGGGTGGACTACTGTGTTGTACGTACGTCAAAGACCCTAATAAGAATGGATGAGAAGACGCATGGCAGTACGGCTTATACAACACTGTACGCGCTTCAAAGATATGATGCGGGCGGCCAAGCCGGTCATATGGGGTGTAATGCAACACTGTAATAGCCAGGGGTGGCATCGCTGTGCACAGATGCCACCCGCCAGTGCCAAGACTACTACCAAAAAAATGCATGGACTTTGTTGGTGTCTCAGTTAACCGACACACGCATGCAAACAATGTGCACGTGCCCGCTTCTATAAAGACAGCAACAGCAGCGCGTCGTTCAACTGTTGCGACACCTTGGGGCATTAGTAATGTACGCCCGCATCCGTCTCAAGGTTTCAACCGCAACATGCCTTCATGCATCTCCAGTATGTGCCTTGCCTGGCAAACCCCACTCTACTGCCATTCACACATCATTACGCTTGCAGCTCCAAAACAGCTCGCGGCTAAATAACCAAGACCCTCAATACGTCCCCGTCTTGTCGAGGGCGAACGGGCCCAATGACGCAAAACCGGGAGCCGTTGTAATGACGTACGGCGTTCAAGCTATATGTCCCAAGGCCAGCATATCGGCTCGCATTGCAGGTACCCTTGCACGGCGACCCGACAAGTCATAGAAATACGAAGCGTGCAAAAACCTAAAGACTAATGTTTAACGTCAGGAATGAACAATTCTTTTTGAGTTTTTGTTGTACATATAATACTCGCCGCATGCACCTATCGCAGCCATGCGGCGCATCAAGAAGCATAGACCTACCTCGCGATAATTGTAGTTCAGGATAGCGTTACCCAAAATATGAAACATCCTGCCATGCCAAGTGCAAAACAATTACTAATCTCGTGCACGTGCCCTCCTTTGGATACACCCGGCAGTGCTAATGGATCAACTTTATACGAGCAACAACTGCGAATGCCAGGGTGTCAAGCAATCTTCGTGCCAACCAACCTTACCAGCTTGCGCCCCATAACGACCTTACCCCAACCCAACCTTCGCTACGTTCCATGCCGCGCCATTCCTAGTTCGGTTGCATCCATTCCTACGACGCTTTCTCATGAGAACCCAAGCCACAACTCCCAGCCAAATGGTTGTTTAACCCAACCAGTCATGTCATCTCCCAACCACGTCGACACCAACTAACCGAGCCACCACAATTATCATCGCCGCCAGCATTGCCGTTGCCATTAGCTGCCGCCACCGTGGGTCCAACAAGCGCCGACCCATGGGTCGCATTCTGCGCTGCTGCGCTGTCAAGCCGAGCCGTGGGGTACAGCATTGCAAAGTCCATGCGCCTGGGCACCTCCACCACCAGACACGTCACGAAGCCCGACAGCCAGATCAGCAGCGTCTGCGCCAGCGCGTGCGGCAGGTACAACTGGTAGGCTGCGAGTGCGTAGAGGAGCACACAGTGCAGAGTGTGCTGCGGCAGGCGGCGCCGTGTGCGCACCTGAGGGTGCAACGTTTTGCGGAGGTTTTGAGTAAATTCGTCATAACCATGCCAGCTGGGGGTTCACAACAAGGAGGTCCACTCTTCTCTTCTACAGCCCCCCAGGATGTAACCCGACGTTCCCGGCCCACACACACGCCCCCCCTGCTTCCACGCGCACCTGGTCAAACGCGTTGCGCTGAATGCCGTCCATCAGCACCTCCAGCCCCACACCTCGCAGCCGCTGCACCATGCTGCCCGGCGGCGTCAGGATGCCCAGCGCCATGGGCAGCGTCAGCGCCGCCATCTCCACATAGCCACACAGCAGCACCCACGCCTCGCGCCTCGACACCGCCCACTGCGGGTCGGGCCGCGGCTGCGAGGGACCCACGCCGCGGCTGATACGGTGCACGCCGCCGGGCAGCTGCGGCGCCAAGCGGAGGAGTGCGCCGACGCTGGTGCAGGCCGCTAGCAGCAGCATGGCGGCCTTGGGTGCAAAGGCGAGGATGCGGAGCAGCAGGTGAGGCCCGACCAGCTGCGGGGCGGAGGGGCAAGAACGGGCGAGCAGAGGAAGGCGGGTGAGAAGGCAGCACCCCAGGGGGGAAGCTAATGCGTGGACAGCATAAAATGACACGCCCTGTAAACTACGTCGAGTCACCCTATAGCCTGCAAAAGCACAGGTTGCCGCATGTGCTGCTTTTCATACGGGAATCAAAGTCACTAGCAAGCATGTGATGTGCCACTCACAGCCCGACTCACCAGCAGCTCGTGTCGATCAATGCTGCCGTACACAATGTACGGTATGAGCAGGTAGACAACCGTCTTTGCGCAGATGTAGGCCAGCGTGTAGCCGTCCAGTGCCAGCGCCTGTCGCGCATGGTACATTCCGAACGAAGCCTCTCGGGTCCTGCCTCGCAACAGCACCCGCCCATCATTGCCGCCTGTGACAGCCAATTCCGAGCTGCTGGCGCCCTGCCTGCCTGCATGCGCCTCCGCACCGTTGCCTGTGACCCGTGGGTCGGAGTAGCCGCGACAGCAATCCCACAGCGCGTACATGACCCTCCGGCCGGACACAGGAGCGCGCTGTTGGCCGCTGCCAAACCCCACGCCGCCGAGCCCCCGCGAAGGCAGCACTCCCACCGCATCATGGAATAATGCATCGCTGGAGTCGCTGCACTGGCGGACGTCTCCGGCCTCTCCGGTCATCTCGCACTCCGCAAAATCCTTGGCCTGTAGCGTCTGCTTCTCCGGCTTGACCGACTCCGAACTGCACCGCCCAGCGACTATACTGTTAGCAGATGATGAAGACGCGCCCGCTCCGCCCTCAGAAGATGCATACAGGCCACATCTGCTGGCCTGATCCAACCTGTACGACAGGCATCCTGTGTCACCGGGCCCGCCCCATGTACGGCGGCCGCGCTTTGGATCCACGGATGTCATCTCCGGCACCAGCAAGGCCCCTTCCTGTACGACACGGCCGCCCCGTCTGCTAGCGTCGCTGTCGCTGCTGCTGCCCGCCGACGCCGCCCGCGTGCGGCTGTCCGAGCCAAGACTGCCGCCGGCGGAGGGCGGGTGCAGGACTGAGGCATCTGATAGCGCCGTTGTCAGACGTGGGAACTCCTGTCCCCGTTTGTCAGCGGCGGTCTCCCCAGAACACCGGGTGATCCGGCGCCAGGCAGCCGCCGCGCGGCGAAAACACAGCGCCGCGTCTCCCGCTTCCACCGCCGCCGCCGCTGCAGCGCCCGTGCCAGCAGCAGCAGCAGCCGCCGGCGCCGGCTGCTCGCCGGCCGCAAGCGACGGCCCCTCCAGCCCGGTCAGCTGCAGCGCCAAGGTTTCCGGCGCCGCGGAGGGAGCAGCATGCACCGCCAGTAGCCCGGCCGCATCGTACGACACCTCATCTGTCGTACGACCGCTGAAGGGTGAGGCGTTGGTGCCGTACGATGCTGACATGATGGCGGCGGAAACACGCCCGCTGCAGGAGGACGCCAGGGGGCCGGCGGCCAGACCCTGTGCGCCTGCATGGAACCCTGCATGAGCGGGCTCCAGGGCGCGGCTGCGGCGGCGGTGAGCCAGCATGGGTATTCCTTCCGCTGGCCTAGCCGGGCCACCATGCAGGGTTGTTGTGGCCTGCGCGGCGGGGCTAGCACGCTCATGCGCTGTGCCTTGGCTTCCAGCGCGTGTGGCGGAGACGCCGTCGCTGTCATCGGTCTCGCCGAACGGGTCGAAAGCGGCCATCAAGGCGAAGGGGCTGGGCCGCACGGACGCGGTGTCTTGCAGGGCTTGCTGTGCCGCCTCGGGCCTCTCATTGCCGGACGCTGCTTCGGAGCTGCCAGCGGCTGCTGCGGCGGTTGGCGGCGGCTGTTGCGGCTCACCCTGGCTCACCGGGGCCACCTCCTCTTCTCTCTCCTCATCGCTATCTGAGGGCCAGGCTGTCATGGCGGCGGCAAAGGGGCTGTACAGCCCAGCTGGGAGCTTGAGAGGGGCCTCTTCCTTCCCCAATGCAGCCTCAGGACGGGAGACCGGAGTGGAAGGTGTTGCCGCCGCGAGGTGCGGCGACGTACGCTGCTCCCCCTGCGCCTCTGGCTTCTCTTCCTCCTGCTCCCCGGCCGCCACCCCGCCTTCGTCGGACTGCACCTCCTCCTCCTCATCATCATCATCCCACGGCGCCATGGCCGCAGCGAAGGGGCTGGGCAGCGCCTTGGGCAGCTTCAGCTCTTGCCCCGCTGCCGGCGCCCCCGAACCAGCAGCCGTAGGCGTCTGGCGCTCCTGCTCCTGCTGCTCCTGCTGCTGCTGCTGCTGCTGCAGCTCCGCCTCTACCGTATGCACAGCCTCGCAACAATCCTGGTAATCAGGCTCCTCATCGCTTTCGCCCCAAGGCGCCATGGCCGCAGCGAAGGGGCTGAGCGGGACGGCGGACAGGTTGATGGGCGCATGCTGCTGAGATGTGGCAGTCTGGGGCCTCGATTCCTCTGCCGCCGCCGGCGTCGGCAGGACATCAACTGACGGGGTCACGCTCTCCTCCCTCTCCACCTCCTCCTCCTCACCGTCTTCGCTATCAGAGGGCCAGGGCGCCATAGCAGCGGCAAAGGGGCTGTACAGACCCGCGGCCGGCGGCGGCGGCGGCGGCGGAGCCTGGGCAGCGCTTGCTGTCGATATGGAGCGCTCGGCCGCAGCTGCTGCGCGCTCGTGCTCTACCATTTCCGTTCCGCCGCTTGAAACCGCAGCAGGCGGTGTGCATGCCGCTGCTGCCGCCAGTTGGCCGCCCTGCGGGTCGGCAGCTCCGTTGCCTTGCGCGGCGTCATTTGAAACCGCCCGCGCCGCCGCCGTCGCAGCAGCGGCCGCCGACACAGGGGCCGTGGCCGCTGCCATGGTCACGGCTGCCGGTGGTGGCGCAGCTGCGGTGGGCTGCCTGCCTGCAAGTAGATTGTGCAGCTGCAGCGCGTCATGCGCCATCTTCACCACAAACTGCGCCGAGGCCTGCATGCCGTTGGACTCGAGGTACTGGATCAGCTGCTGAGCCACGCGCAGTACGGCAGCAGGGCCGTCGGCGGCGGCGGCAGACGCAAGCGCCGACAGCTCGGCTCCGGCGCCTCCCTCGCGTGCGGCGGCAGCGAGCTCGGCTCGTTCCATTAGGTACGCCAGATCTGAGATCAGCGGCGCGTAGTGGTCGCGCCACGCCGCGCCGTTGGATGCCGCCGCCGCTGCCGCCGTACTTCCATACTCCATTCGCATGACCTGGCTGAGCTGCGCCAGCTCCGCTGCCACCTCCTCCGGCACCGCCAGCAGCGTCGCGATGTCGTACAGCAGGGGGCTGTTTGCGGTTGCGGAGCCGGCGGCGGGCGCGAAGACTACCTGCAGAACCGTGGGTCGCGGCTGCGGCGGCACGGGCAGCAGCAGCACCTGTGCGCCCTCTCCCAGCACGCAGGTGAAGTCAGCCAACAGCACGCCGTGCTGCACCAGCAGGAGGCGAAGCGTCTGGGAAACGGCGGACGTAAGGCTCAATTCCAGCTCTGTTGGCGCCGCATCCGCCGACGTTATCGATACGCATGGCGTCCACGCGCACTCAATGGCGATGGCGGCGCCCGGCAAGTCCGAGGAGTTGCGCACGATGCCGCTGTCTGCACCACCTGAGAGAGATGGCGTCTGCGGAATCGCAGTCGGCGGTGGCACAGCGCGAGCTGAGGCATCTTCAAGCTGCCGCTGTTGCTGGCTGCCATACGTGTCAAACTGACCCATGGGCCCCTGCACCGTCCAGGGCCCAATCTGCGCTGCGTCAGGCAGGTATTGCGCCAGCGCGTGCTGCAGGTCGGCAAACGGCGGCAACGCGGCTGGCAGCTGCATCTGCGACTGCGGCGGCTGGGGCTGCGGCGGCGCCGCCACCGGCACCGACACCTCCGTCAGTACAGCGGGCTGTCCGGCCGGCAGCCAAGTGGCTGCAGGCAGCACCGCCGCTGCACTGGCTGGCTGTACGGCAGCCGTAGCCACCGCTGGAGCACTAACCATAGCAGGCGGCAAGTCAGGAGCGAATTGCTGCAGGTACTCGTCTCGAGCCTCCGCCCCATCGCCGCTGCCGCCGGCGGCGTTCACAACGCCATGCCGTTGGAGCGGCGGAGCCGGCAGCTGCAAGCCCTGCGGTAGCTGAGGTAGCTGAGACTGATCCCGCTGGGTCTGTTGGTTGCTTTGCTGCATGATTGCCTCAACCGCAGCGGCGTCCAGTCCAAGCGCCGCCGCCAGCTGCTCGTTTAGTTCCACCACGCGTTGCGTCATGCTGCCGTCGACTCCCCTCACCCAGGCGATCAGCTGCACGCAGCCCTCCACCACCACGAACCCACCGCTGCGGGCGCAGCCGGGCATGCAGGCCGCGGCGAGCGCCGGTGTGCAGGGGACGGCGAAAGCTGGGGCGACGGCGAGGGTGGTTGTCGTACCACCGGCCAGCGCTCCTCCCGCCTCGGCGCCACTAGTCACCTTGCATCCCTCCGGGAAGAGAATGGGCGCCACCGCCGCTGCCAGCCGTGTTGCGTACTGCTGGTGGCTGCCGGTGGGGTGGTGCACCTTGACGCTGCACGTGTGCAGCCGCGTGACGCCGCGGTAGCCCAGATGGGGGCGCCGGGCGCTGGGACGGCGGGAGACAGCAGCTGCTGCCGCTGGGGTTGCTACCGTCGCCTCTGGAGCCATCTGTACGGCAACCGCCTGCAGCACGCCTCGGAGCACAGAAGGGCGCTTGGGGGTAGCGGTGGCGGCGGCAGTAGTGACGGGCCTTAAGACAGAGACGGGGCTTGCGGGCGTGGCAGGAGGGCATGTGACGGGTTGTAACGAAGCCGCTGGAGCAGCGGCGGTAATGTTCCGGACTGGGGCGCCAGGGGCGCCGCCGGCGTCTCCGTCATAACCGCAGCTGCCCTCCCTGAGCCACGACCGTGCGGACGAAGCGGAGGTAAACCGCGGCGGCAGCTGACCGGGACCGCTGGGGAGTCGGCTGCTGCCGCGGCTGAGGTCGGCGGTGGAAAGCAGCGCTGAGAGCTGCATGTCGGGCGCCTGGCTGCAGGTGAGGTTGCCGCTGCTGCCGTAGCTGCTGCCGAGCTTGGAGGGCGGGCTGGCCGTGGCGGCGGCGACGGTGGCAGCGGCGCTGGAAGCCGAGCTCGCTGCCGGCGCCGCGGCCGCGACGGTACTGTGAACGGCGGCGACGGCGGCGCCGCTGCTGGGCCTCGCGAGGGCAGAAGGGCCTGCAGCAGCGGCGGCGGTGCGCTTAGCGTCCGCAGCAGGCCCTGCAGCTGTGGATGCATCCTCACTGCTTGAAGCCCCGGCGTTCTCAGCTGCAACCTTTGCTGCGGATTTGGCACTGAACGATGACTTGGCAGATGGCCGCGCAGTATCTCGCAAGACCCCTTGCTGCTCCCGCTCCCGCTCCCGCTGCTGCTCCGCCGCCGCCATCCCGGCCAGGAAGCTCCGCCTGAGCGCCCGCTCACTCCACCACCAGTAGGCCAGCGGCGCACATGCCAGCGGCAGCAGCACAGCCAGGTGCCGGCAGGCGGCGGAAGCGGCGTGCAGGGCGAGGCTAGACGCGGATGGCTGGTCTGTGTCCTTGGATGCTGCTGCTGCTGCTGTTGCTGTTGCTGCGATCGCGGCCTCTTGCGCCTCGACGTACGCCGCCGTCAGAGACAGAATCACCACCCGAGCGAGGCCCACTCGTGCCATGAGCTTGAACGGCAGCTGCGGGTGGAGAGGCGGCCAACACAGGGTCAGAGGAACTCAAGAGTGATACGTGTCGCAGGTATGCATGTCTGGATTGTATTGCACACCTGCGTTTGCACGTACCGGTAACGCCTCACGCACGACGACCCAATCAACGCATGCATATCCATGCGCACCCTCAAAGCCCAACCCAGGGCATGGTAACGGTCATTCCATTATTCATTTAACCAACCAACGCACCCGCAAGCCGCCGCATATCAATCCCATCACCGCCGTATCCCACACCGGCCGCTGCACGGTGCGCATAAGCAGACGATACGCTGCAAACTGCCACCATCGTTTTGGACCCGCAACGACCAAACTCGGTACGGCAATGGCCCAGAAGCTAAGAGGCGTCACCGTGAGCGCCACTGGGCGCCAGCGCATCCACATGCGCCAGGAGCGACCCATGGGTCGTTGGGGCGCGCGGGACACCGCAAGCGCTAGCAGCCACAGCGTGACGAGCGGCATGGCGACGCAAATGTACAGGATGGCCCAATCGCCCTGACGCGCGACGCGAACATAGTAGTAGAAGTGGAGGTGGATGATGACGTGGCGAAGCTGAGGGTGCGGGAGGTGGGGGAGGAAAAAGGGGCAAAGTTGGGATTACAAGTTCAGAGATTCACATTCCAGCGAACCCCAACCAAGACAATCCAGAAGAAAATACAGTTAAAATTAAACAGCCGAATCTGAGCTATTGGAAACAATTCTCAACTCTGCAAGATTCGTGCACGTGACGAAGCCAATGTTAGTTGAATTCGCGAACGGCCACCACACACCTGCTCGCTCTGCGGACCATCGCAAGGGTAGTTCGGCAAAACTGACCCAACGATCTTTTGCTGCGTGCAACTCCCTAGCAGCGCGGCGTTGGCAGGCGGCTGTTGGATGCCTCGCAGCAGGAAGGACAGCTGGACAAAGGTAAAGAAGTAGATGTGCATCAACAGGCTGTACAGTAAAGTGTAGCTGGCCAGAAAGTCGTGAAAGCGCTGCTCCAGTTGCGGAGAGCTGAACTCCAGGCTCAAGGGGCCCATCCAACGGCTCTGGGGCGCGTAATCATGGCCTCCAGTGAGGCTGTGAACATGCGCCGCCGCGCTTCTTCTGTTCTTGGCATTTGTAGAGTCTGAGCTGTTGCTGCTCAGGGACAGGGTAGCAGCCTGGCCGGCCGCAGAAGGACGGGGCTCGAGCACCGGCGGCGTGGCCAGAGCATCGCAGGCTGCTGGCTCAGATGACTCCAGCTCTTGCGTTGCAGAGTTGCTAGTTTTACGGCTAACTTTTGTCGGACTTCTGTGGCTGGGGATGGCGCAAAGCATCCCCAGGAAGCTGGGAACACACGTCTAATCTGCAAATAAGTCCTCAACTAGAGAAATGCGAGCGCCACCTGTCGTGTGTAGAAAACGTTTAGCGAATATGTATGGCTACAGTATGCGGCGCTGCGCAAAAGGGTGTTGGATGATAGGAATGACAGAGCGCCTAGTCTGCTTGCTTTGGACGCCAGCCGTAAGGAAAGGCGAACAGGAGTTGATTGGTATACACAACTGGGCATGTATTTCCAAGGTAAGCCAGGTTCTGTGTTGATCGCTGCCGCTTGGATCGCGATGCGCAAAAGGGCTCAGTATCCAGACACTTTTCCGTACACGAACTGGCGGAACCAACGTCATTCCCCAGTCGGACACGCTTTTTGCTGTTGTGCGTTTGACGATCGTGGCCTGAGTGTCGAAAGGTTAAGCCCCATGCCAGCTAAGCCTGGATCTTGCTGAAACGCCTTGGCCGTGCAGTCTCGATATAGTAGGTAATAGCCGTTACGAACGAATTCCAATGCGCATGGAGACGTGGGTCTATCCATACGCAACGTCTGCACCATGTAATGCCAGTATGGCTGATCCCTGATGCTAGATGGCCCACGGGTCGTTTGCGCGGGCTCCGCTTGAATTCCCTAGCGAGCCATTACCTTGCGCCTTCAGTAGGACAGCACAATCCGTGACTTGAATGAAGGCTGTGCAAGGTCTTGGCTTAAACAGTACCTGAGTTTGAGATCTGTCAAAGCGACACACAATATGGCACGATTACATACAAGCATTGTCGCCCTGCGCGTCCAATTTCGTCATGGGCCTGGCGTGGACCAACTGTTTGGTCGTAACTATCCTCGGTCCCTGACATGAGTGTGCCAATACCACCACACCCCCTTGCCCTTTCCCCCTGCACTGATGCGGCGAGCGATAAGCAGCTAAGGGTGAGGTAGTAACCCAGCGCCTCCCACCGTGTTACATGCTTCCGTACAACAAGAGATACTGACTAAGAAGGCTGAAGACGCCCATTTGATGCATCGAAGAGTCAACAGCAACACAACATACCGTGCGACGTAAAGAGTAATTCCGTATCTTATTGTCCTGGCTCACAAGCATCGTAAAAAGCATGATCATCGTTGTTGAGAGCAAAAACAAGTCCCTATCATGTGTACTACATTCCCTGCAAACGAATGGATTCCGTAATAATACCGGCGCGGAACCGTAAACCGTAACCACAGCAAACATCAATACGCAGCCCGTAGCCATACACAACCCGGCCATTCCTGCACACCCGCGCCCTTATTCCAGCACTGCTTCGAGCTCACAGCGCAAACGCGCAACAATTCTTGTTGAATCTGCTGCCTCGACAGCAGTGTCTCACCGAATACAGACGATCTTCCGCTGACAATACGCAAATGCCATTTACAGTGTACATACCGGCATAAGCATTCCTTCGAATTCCTTCGACAACAGGCATTTTGATTCCGTAATGTACATGCAGCATGCAGCATAGTCCATCCGTTGGATTCGGTTGGATCCGGTGTCCGTACATTGAACCAATAATACGCCGATTTCCCCAGATTACCCCGCTTCATTTTGTTACAACGCCACATACTGTTGCTTTCCCCCCAAGTGACGCTGAAGTCTTCATTCGAACCAACTCACCCATGCGGCGCCCCCACTTGGAGGCCTACCGTTATCAATTGTTCCCTCCTCCTCTCACTTCGGGGTCTTCACCACGGGCGTGGGCATGCTTCTCCACGTGTGTCCTGTCCTGTAACATTCAGGGGCGGGGCAGCGGGGGATACCGAGATGATGAGCTCCCCACCATTCCTCATCAGTGATAGCAGAGCTGCTTGAAGAACGCGTGTCTTCCTCAGTCTCCAACATGCTCCGCCGTACATGCTCCACCGTGCGGCTATCCAGACATACCGGTAGGCTTTGCACCATGCGCAGGCCTTCGGCAATCGACACAACTATGCACACCCGCATTACTTCATACATTCCAGCCATGCCATACGCATCCCTTCCCTTACCCTCCCTGCTTACCTGCGTTGTGCAAGCTCCGCAGCAGCTGTGGCCGACTGACCCACGGGTCGCGACCAGCCGCATGAACGCCCTGCGCCGCGGGACCTCCAGCGCCAGTGTCGCGCCGACAAAGGTCAGCAGCACCGCCGCCGCGCGCAGCCCAACGTACGGCACCACCACCGAGTAGCGCCGCCAGCAGATTTGCATCAGCACGACATGGGCTGCAGCAAAGATCAGCCGCCGGTGCAGGCGAACCTGCGTGGGGTTTTACACAATGTTTAGAATGTTCGTCAGGGTAAAAGCAGTAAAGCATCCAGGCACCAGTTAAGCGAACGGTAGCTACGCTGGCTAGCATGTGTACCTTCATCCAGCAGCCAGACCACAGCCCACCTGCTCAGTCAGGGGTCGCAGCATGCCGTAGGTCGCCAGCTCCAGCGGCAAGGTCGCGAAGGCTCGGTCCATGGATCCGTCCCACCGCATCCTGCCCGCCGCCACCAGCCCTAGCAGCCCCACCTCTGCCGCGGTGCAGCACAGCGCGGCGGTCTCGCGCAAGTGCGGCCGCAGCAGCGACGTCACGGAGCAACACACGCAGAGGAGGGCGAGGAGCGGGATGGTCTGGCGAGGAGGGAGGGAGGGCGAGGAAGGAGGCGGAACAGCAGGTTGGAGCGATGCGGGGAGAGGGCAGCAGGTGAGGGTTAAGACAGTAGCGTGGCCCGTGCCATGCAACAACAGTGCCAGACAGACCGGTAGCATCAACACTTACCAGCCGGCAGCGGCTGGTAGAAGGCGGCATACTTGCGGCAGAGGACGCAAGACATACGCGTTCGACTAAGATAAGCGCTTGCAAGTTGCGTCCCTGCAACCCCGGCAGCCACTCACCAGCCTCTCCGAAGACACGCCGCCGCTCCCTGCTGTCAGTGCGTCCGCCGCCAGCCGCAGCAGCGCCAGCGCCAGCAGCGCCCCCCGGTACACCAGCGACCAGGCGTCACCTCGAGCGGCGATGCGCGCATGGAGGGTGCCGTACGCGGCCTCCAGTCGGGGATCTCGGAAGCCCCGCAGGCAGGCGAGCAGCAGGGAGCTCGGCGTCAGCATCATGGAAGCGGCTGCGTTGGAAGAGGACGTGAAAGCAGCAGCTGCGTGTAGAATGACCTTTCCATCGGGAGACATGACAGCCGCTGCCGCAGTAATAGCATTAGCAGCAGCAGTGTCGTCTGTTTCAGCGCCTGCCGAGGCTGCCTCGTCGGCAGAGGCAGCTGGCGCCTCAGCGGGCGGCCCAAGGCTGCTCTGGCGCACTGCTGAGAAGGAAGGCATGGGTGTGCTGGGCCATGGCGGCGACTGAAGCCATGCGGCGGCTCTGTTCCTCCGAACCCGCGCCTCGCTGTCGCCTGATGCACCTGCGCCCTTCGCTGTTGCCGCCGCTGACATAGCCGTCTGAGAGTTGTGGCGGCTGCTGGGAAGAGACGACTCGTCCGACTCGTAAGCTAGAAGCTTGGAGAAGCAGCCAGAGGGTTCGTCAGTGGTGCAGGTAATGGATGAAGCGGATGGAGCGGAGGGAAAGGCGGGAAACGTGGCTAAGGCAGGCCTGTCCTTGCGTGCCGCTGGTGGCGGCGCAGCTGCAGCGGGGGCGTCTGAGGACACCGTCGCTTCGTGCTGAGGAGGGGTTGCGAAGCCGGGGCTGGCGGCAGCTGAAGCGGCGGCGGCAGCAGCGCAGGAGGGCCCGCTGGGCGCGCCACAAGCGGCCGCTTTGTGCAGGGCGGCGGATGTGGTGCGGGCGACATAGCACTCGTCTTCTCCTGCCACCAGAGCACCCTCTAGCCTCCAGGCGTCAACGCACGCCATGTCAGTTGCCGACAATGCAGAGGGTGCGGACACCAAGTCGACACCCGTCGCCGTCGACGCTGCGCTGCTCATGCTTACTGCATTTCGCCAGGAGTAAACATCCGGCAGCGGCGCTGCTATTGATGGCGCTGCTGCTGCGGGCGCCAGCGACGTCTGAAATCCCGCCTTGAGGACGTACGGCAGCAGAGCACATCGTGCCATGCCGGTAAGGAAATCCACGGTCGCCGGAATGTCGATTCCACCTTGCTGTTGCTGCTGCTGCAGGTAGCTCAGCAGGTTGTTAGCCACGTCAACAACGGCTACTGCGCCGTCGGGCGGCAGGCCGTGTCGACCCAGGAGGTTTGCACAGCTGTCGGCACTGGAGGTTGAAGCAGCCGCCGCCGACGACGCAGCGGCGGCCATCTCCGCTCGCTCCATGACGAACGCCAAGTCGCTAATGAGCGGCGCGTAGTGGTCGCGCCATGCCGAGCCGCCGCCGTACCCCATTGATGCCGACGCCGCCGCTGCCGTCGTACTTCCATACTCCATTCGCATGACCTGGCTGAGCTGCGCCAGCTCCGCTGCCACCTCCTCCGGCATCGCCAGCAGTGTCGCGATGTCGTACAGCAGGGGGCTGTTGGCGGTAGCGGAGCCGGCGGCGGGCGCGAAGACCACCTGCAGAACCGTGGGTCGCGGCTGCGGCGGCACGGGCAGCAGCAGCACCTGTGCGCCCTCTCCCAGCACGCAGGTGAAGTCAGCCAACAGCACGCCGTGCTGCACCAGCAGGAGGCGAAGCGTCTGGGAAACGGCCGAGTGAACTTGAATCTCCAGCTGCGTAGGTGGTGACGAGTCGGATGTCAGCGGAACACACGGGGTCCAAATGCAGTCGATAGCCTTGCTGCAGGCAGCTGCAGGGTCGCTGCTGCATGCTGTCGGATGAACTGCAGCCCAGGGCTCGGCTGGCGATGGCAGCAGCTCACAAGGTGAAGGCCCTGCATGTTGCGGCGCCGCAGCCGTGTGCTGATCGTGGTAATGGGCCAACTGACCCATGGGTCCTTGCATGCTCCAGGCGCCCAAAATGTGCGCATCGGGCAGCTGCGATGCCAGCGCATGCTGCAGAGCTCCAACGGACAGCGCCCCCTCCTGGGCTCCTGCCGCTGCTGCCGCCGCCGCCGCCTCTGCTCCGGAGGCTGCCGCCGCCGCCGTTTGGGCTGGCGCCGCCGCAACCTGCTGCAGCACCTGCAGCTGCAGCACCTCCGCCACAGCCGCAGAGTCCAAACCCAGTGCCGCCGCCAGCGCGCTCGGGTCAGCTACCCGCAGCTCTGCCACGCGTTGCGTCATGCTGCCGTCGACTCCCCTCACCCAGGCGATCAGCTGCACGCAGCCCTCCACCACCACGAACCCACCTCTGCGGGCGTAGCCGGGCATGCAGGCCGCCGCGAGCGCCGGTGTGCAGGGGCCGGCAGCGACGCCAGAAGCGGCAGCTGCAGGCGTGAGGACTCCACCGGCCAGCGCTCCTCCCGCTTCCGCGACCTTGCATCCCTCCGGGAAGAGAATGGGCGCCACCGCCGCTGCCAGCCTTGATGCGTACTGCTGGTGGCTGCCGGTGGGGTGGTGCACCTTGACGCTGCAGGTGTGCAGCCGCGTGACGCCGCGGTAGCCCAGGAGCGGGCGCCGGGGGGCGGGCAAAGCTGCTGCTGCAGCTGGGGCCGTCTGAAGTGCCACCGCCTGCAGGGTGCCGCGGAGTACAGGGGCAGCTGAGGGCGGGCCGGGCTCCGCTGCTGGCGCTGTTGCTGCCGTTGCCGCTGCCGCGGGCGTTGTGGCCTCTTGCGGTAGCTGTTGGGGCGCAGCGGTGGCGGCTGCGATGCGCTTACTGGCGCTCGTAAACAGCGATGACGACAGCATACGGCCGGAGGTGTTCCTGCTGGCATATTGGGAGCTGGGCCCTGAGGGCAGCCATCCCAGCATAGAGCTGCCTCCGCCGCCGCCTCCGCCGCTGCCGTCAGCGCCGAACGCGCCTGACGTCGCCACACCAGCTGCGTTGGTGGTCAGCGAGCCGGTGGGTATCATTGCAGCCGCGAAGGACAGCGAGGAGGAGGAGGCAGTCGTCCAGTTGCCGCTCGACCAAGCTGCAGGTTCGGCTTCCACCCCCACTGCAGTCGCAGCAGCTGCAGCAGCAGCCGTAGCCGCAGGTGCAGGTGTTACGGTCGTAGCTGTTGCCATGGCGGATGTCACCGGGCTACTGCACATGATGGCCGTACGCTCCCATGTACCGGTATCGTACCAGCCGCATCCATCGCCATTCTCTTCACTCTCCGCAGCCTCCGCTGCAGCAGCAGCGGCAGAATCCTCCGACCACCACGACAGCGCCGAGGAAGCCGACTTGAACTCGGCTTGCAGCGCCGCCAGCGCCGCGCAGCCAGCATGGCCGCTGTCCCCGGGTTGCGGCAGCTGACCGGGACCGCTGGTCAGTCGGCTGCTGCCGCGGCTGAGGTCGGCGGTGGAAAGCAGCGCTGAGAGCTGCATGTCGGGCGCTTGGCTGCAGGTGAGGTTGCTGCTGCTGCCGAAAGACGTAAGCTTGGCGAGGGAAAGACTGGCGACGGCAGCAGCGGTGGGCACAGCTGCAGAAGATGGTGATCGAACCGGTGTTAGCCCCGAGGGCATCAGGGCTCTGCTGGTGCCGGCTAGAGTAGGAAGAACACCGTTGTTCATCTCTTCCTCCTCCTCCTCATCATTATTAACCGCAGTGCACGCTTTCGTCTTGGACATGTCGCACGACCCAGTTTTCGCACCGCCTCTGCACCGGGAAACAGTGCCGCTTGCATGCTGCTGCTGCTGCTGCTGCTCCGCCGCCGCCATCCCGGCCAGGAAGCTCCGCCTGAGCGCCCGCTCACTCCACCACCAGTAGGCCAGCGGCGCACATGCCAGCGGCAGCAGCACAGCCAGGTGCCGGCAGGCGGCGGAAGCGGCGTGCAGGACGAGGCCATTGCCCGGAGAGGAGGAGCTGGAAGAGGATGAGAAGGAGGGCGAGGAGATGGTGTGCAGGGCTCCCATGGTTGCGGCTTCTTGCACCTCCACATAGCCGCCCATTGTCCCCAGCATGGCGGCCCGCAGGAGCTCCACTGGGGCCATGTACTTGAAGGGCAGCTGCGCGCATGGAAGGCGAGGAATGGAGGAGAAGGCGGGCGAGGTAAGGCGGTAGGGACGGGTGTTGTGGTGGGGCGCGACACGAGACGAGAAAGCATGCGGTAGTGCTCGTGTAACACAATCGTCAACCCCGATTACTCGTGCTGCCCGCAGCTAATCCTTCCGACCCAATTGTGTTAACTAATTCCCCTAGTTAGCACAACTCCCATCACGCACAACACGCACGCACCCGCAGGCCTCCGTTCAGCAGTGTCAACACCACCATGTCCCACAACGGCCGCTGTACGGCGCCCGTCAGCAGGTTGTACGACCCCAGCTGCCACCACCGCTGCGGACCCGACAGAACCAGGGTGGCCGGAATGGCAAGGCTCCAACAGTGCAGCGGCGTCACCGTGAGCGCCACTGGGCGCCAGCGCATCCACATGCGCCAGGAGCGACCCATGGGTCGTTGGGGCGCGCGGGACACCGCCAGCGCTAGCAGCCACAGCGTGACAAGCAGCATGGCGAGGAAGTTGTAGATGACGGCCCAGTCGCCCAGTCGAGCGGCGCGGGCGAAGTAGTAGAAGTGCAGATTGGATAGCACGTGACGGAGCTGGGGAGGAGGAGTGGCGTGAGGCGGATGGTGAGGTGCGCGGTCCGTAAAAGAACAACGATTGGGACAAGGGGCCAAAGCGCAATTGCAGCATGACTTAGGGCGTTCCTGCTACGTGCAGGGCATGCTCAACACAGAAGGCACGGCTGGCCAAGCTGCTCCAGCGAACGCACCTGCTCGCCCTGCGACCCTTCGCACGGATAGCCAGGCAGGACAACGCCTGCGTCCTTTTGCTGCACGCAACCCCAGCGCGCTGCAAACGCAGGCGGCGCCTCTTGAATGCAGCGCAGCGCAAAGGCCAGCTTGATAGCTGTTACGTAGAAAACGTGCATAGCCAGGTTGTAGTAGAAATTACGGGCAGCCAGAAAGTCCCTGAAGCGCTGCTCAAGCGCCTTATCGTGAAATTCGAGGTTCCAACTAGAGGCGAGCGTGGTACAAGGCTTGCTGCCGAAGGCCGCATCGCGCGAGTAACTGCTGGCTGGGTCTTTACGAAGAGCTGCAAGTTCCTGGCGACCCTTGCTGATCTGCACCCGGCGCCGGAC
The DNA here is from genome assembly GCA_021605115.1 of Astrephomene gubernaculifera. Lineage (NCBI taxonomy): Eukaryota > Viridiplantae > Chlorophyta > Chlorophyceae > Chlamydomonadales > Astrephomenaceae > Astrephomene > Astrephomene gubernaculifera. The sequence continues at coordinate 307,489 of BMAR01000042.1, read as the reverse complement.
GTTGGCGACAGAAAGCATGTTTTCAACCACTAGTTAAGGCTACTGCTGGGGTAAAATAGGCCTAGGGACCAAATCAACAGCTGATCTGCTGATTGAGTTGTGAATGGTATTTAAAACGGCGCAATGAAAAGAGGCGTGTGAGCTCCAGTTTGAGCCAAGCGCCAGGCTCAGCTTCCTCTTATATTTGCCCAAAGGTTTGCGTCACAGCGACTCTGCGTCCCAACCTTGCATACGGCAGCAGCAAGTCACCTGTGTTAGGGATGCCTGTAGCGCTCTGTGGTGATGTGGCAAACAGGGAAGCAAAAGCTAACGTCTTGACAGCCTATCAACACCGCCGTTGCTCGTAGAGAGACGTAATGGATTGTGCTTTTCCGACGTCAGGCCTTGGACGCGTTGGGCCTGATCCTGCCAAATTCAACCCAACTACAGAGCGAGATAGAGCTTTGCTTCTTTTCACCGCAACTGGGCACGGCCGCATACAAACGAGTTGCCCAGTCGTCACCGACCCGCAGCTGCTGCTAGCGTACGGAAGGAAACCGCATGGGCTTACACTTGGCGTGGGACGTTGCCGCAAGTCCCGCAAAGTGCCACGGGAAATGCCCCTCTCTTACACGAATTCGTGCAAGCAACAGCTTGAGTAACCTGTAGTTCTCGGAACTCTTCGACAGCAATGCAACTTGGTTGGGTTTGTATCCTTGGGGTAACCCAGCCACTTCATTCCCGCTGATCCATCCCTCCAGATTGACCAGAGGCCCCCAACGTTGCAAGTAAAGTCATGAAATGCAGCAATATTTTCAAAGCCCCCTCTTTGACTGTGCTATTGCCTAGCAAAAGCATATAAACCTAAACGCCATAGCTACATTAGTACGTAAATGTAACCCCATCGTACCTTTTTTGAGTTCTAAACAAAAGGCTAGCCATGCCAACCACAGTGTAACCCCACCCCACGTCACTCTCCTCTCCATCGGCATTACCCGCCCTTTCGGCGCACGCACGCTGAGCAATCCCACGCGGCCTCAACCTGACCCTGCATTATTCCCCAAGTCAAGCCTCCGTCCCAGCAGACTCCAACAACTTTCCCTCGCATGCCCTCCTCCTTCCCAAAACACACACGAGCTCTACCCAGCTATCCATACCAGTCCTCTCCTATACCGGTACCTAACAACAGCAATTCCATTCCCCAGCGTAACAAACAACTCAACCTGCGCAGCACTCCCACCCCGTCTTCACCGCCCATCCCCCCCGACCAACCATCAATGCCCACCACCCACTGCTGCCCACCCACCCCCGCCTCCCTCGCCACCTCAAAGCCGCCCTTTACTGCTTTACACGCCTGCCAGCACAGGCCGAATGCGGTCCTTCTGCGCCTGCGTGAGACTGGTAGGGAACACCACATCGAACTTAATCCGGAGGTTGCCCTTCTGCCCTGCCTGCGGCCCCTTGTTAATGGGCATGCCCTTGCCCGCTACCACCCGCTCCGACCCAGGGGTCACTATGCGATCCAGGTTGAGTGGCAGCCGCCGGCCGTCCAGCGTCGTAACGCTCACGGAACCGCCAGTGAGCGCGGTGACGAGGGGAAGTTTGACCGTCGTGACGAGGTCGTTGCCGTCTCGTGTGAATGAGGGGTGCGGCTGCTCCCGGAGGATGAAGACGAGGTCGTCTGCGGGCCGGTCCGGGTGCTCGTCGCCCTTGCCTTGGAAGGTAATCTGGAGGAGGAAGAGATGAGTTGGGGGCGGGGTTGGTCGGAGGAAAGCAATGGCCCGTCCCACTCTAGCTGCCGTTCTCCAGCCCTCCCTTGCCGTTTGCATTCAACATCACCACCTAGCCTTAGAATGACCACCTAACCACCTCGTCGTTTCATCTTTACCCTCCTACCTTGGTTCCCTCCTTCCATCCCGGCTTCACGTCGATCTGGATCTCCTCCTGCACCGGCACCATCTTGCCGCTGGCACCGTCCACCATCTGCCGCGTGATGCGCAGCTTCTTGGTGACGCCGAGGTAAAGGTCCTCCAGGGACACCTGGGGGGCGGGGGGGGGGGCGGACAGAGGGGCCGGAGCTGATGATGGAGCATTGAGTACGTATGTGGGGCAAGTGGTAAGGGAACTGGCCGCGAGGAAGAGCTTACTGGTTCCATGGGCCGAGCCGTGTGCGCCAGGCAGTAGCCAAGCACGCTTCCTATGTTGCGCTTCCGGGCCCTCACCGTACACTTATAACAGCACACATGTACCGTTAACCCCACACCACCCAAGTCTCCAACCGCTCCTCACCTTGAGCGGCACCTCCACCTTGGCAGGTCCGGCGTTGCGCCCTCCGCGGCCCGGGGAGCGGCCCGGAACCCCACCCATGCCACCCATGCCGCCCATGCCGCCCATGCCGCCCCGCGGGAATTGGTCGCTCTCCATGGCATCGTCCATGCCCATGCCGCCCATGCCGCCAAACATGCTGCCAAAGGGGTGGCCGCCACCGCCGCCGCCGAAGACGCGCACGCGGGGTCCGCCGCCGCCCATGCCGCCGAAGCCGCCCATACCGCCCAGCCCGCCCATGCCGCCGAAGAAGGACTGGAAAAGCCTGTATGGGGTCACGCAGGCGGATAACGGTCATGGAGGAGGTTCACCGAACTGAGCCATAAGCAACCGAGCCCCATAGCTGTACTGAGCGTAATTGTGACCTAATGGCAATAACGGTAATGGCTATAGCATCGTCAGCATGGCTTCATGGCTTCCGGCTTAAGTCATGTCATCCCCCATCACCTTACCCAACCTTTCCGCACCCTACCCACCTCTCCGCCATGTCGTTGTCGAAGTGGTAGGCCCCACCGCCCGGGAAGCCGCCCGCGCCGCCGCCCGGCCCGCCAGCCCCCGCGCCGTTGGGCACTCCGCCCTTGAGCCCCTCCTCTCCGAACTGGTCGTAGATGGTGCGCTTCTGCGGATCCGACAGCACGTCGTACGCCTCGGAGATCTCCTTGAACTTCTCCGTGGCAGCAGCGGCGTTGTTGGGGTTCTTGTCGGGGTGCCTGCGAAAGGGCGGAGGGATGCGGGAAGGGGGAAGGAGTGAGGTGGGGCTTTGGGGAGGGTGTGGGGTCGGGAACGTGCGGGGTGGAGGGATGCGGCGGTGAGGGCTGATGCAGGCGTGGGGGTCATGCCGTGTTGGGTTACTCGGCAGTACGGAAGAGTGCACATGCGAGGACTGGCTTAGGTTGAAGGGGGGCGTACGGGCATGACTGGCGTCTGGAAATGCGGGCAGGCAGAGCATTCGCGTTAGCAAGAAAGAGGCAGGATAGCGCAGAGCATTCGCGGCTGGATAGGAGTACTGGGTAGGCCTTGCAGGGGAGTGAAAGCCCGTCTATAATCGTCGACGCCGGCTGCGAAGCGCGATTATGTTACCGGTATCGTAAATCTATGCTTACCATTTTTGGGCCAACTTGTAATAGGCCTGCAATCGGAGGGTAAGCGTGTGGGAGAAACGTTAGAAAGGCTTTATCGCCTAGCTGGCGCGAACTCAATTGTCCCCACAACAAGGACGACCCGCTTGCCCTTCTTCAAGCTGAGCTAAACATTGCTGTAAACATGCATCCAAAATGCGTTTTAATCCTTTGCAGGTCGACTCCAGACGCACGTACCTTACGCGGCCAAATGCGACCCTTGGGGCTCGACCCTTCCAGAACTCACCTTCTTCAATTGGTTCTCATCAGCGTCCTTGGACACGCCAAGGATTTTATAGTAGTCCTTCCCCATTGTGATCCGCTGTCGATAATGCCGAAAAGGTAACGCCTAGGCAAATCCTATCGAAACGAGTTTGCAGGCCTTTCTCGCCTTAGTTGCCTGTTAGTCCTACTGTGTATGCTTGGTCTGCGTTGAGGTCTAGGAAAAAGGGTTTCCGATAGCCCCAAAAGCAGTAGCTCGGAGTAGCTCCGGTGGTTGTAAAAAAGGTGACTTGCGGGGAACAGGACGCAGTTGTTTTGCAAGGACTAAGATCGTAAATATAGGACAAGAGATTTGCAAGGGAACCTACTTACGCAAGATCCGTGCATTAAGTTGCTCAACCGCGACGTTTCGAGAAGCTCCGAGACCTGAGAATAGGGGAATGAGCAAAGGACAGAGGAAGGCTCCTGCTAGACTTACAGACGTCCAAACGTCTCTGCAAATTCAAGTCAGTTGCAAGTTCATGAAATAGTTTCGCGTTACCTGACCTCGCCATAGTACGACCAACGGCAGATTGGACAAATCCTTCAATGCACCCACGTTTATACTGCGTTCGCAATGTTACTTTGGGAAGTATTCCGGTTTCTTACTAGGAAAAAGCTGGAAGCCTAGACCTCAGGCGTTCGGGAACTAAGAACTGTTTTCCTAATTATAATACTGCATAGGATGGGTGCACCAATAACCCCAGAGTTTGTTCGCCAGCTTGCATCTTCACTTAGCGTCAGCAACCCGGCGGAATGGTCTCTGGCATATGCTCTAGCTGGTGTACCGCTGCCGAGCGGATGGACACCTATAGTTCATGCTGACGGGACGGTCGCCTTTCTTGCATCTGGGTGCGTCTGTTGGACATAGCGTACGGGTGCGGCATGTTCACATCCTTCGAACATTACCTGACAGCGTTTGTTGCTTTGAGCTAAAGGTGATCTAACGCTTATTGTCTCATGCTGCGGTTTCAACTTAAACATCGGCGCTGGCTTCCGTTCCCATCCGAGCATGCCTACGACGCCCTCCATCCTTACATACCCGCATGTACATCCCTCTACCACGCTACCCTTGAATCCCCACCAACAGGTCACGCTCACCGCAGCAGGAGCACCCTTTGCTTGACACTGCACTTCGCGCACTGGAACAGCTGCGTGCAAGCCAGGACACCAGCGCTGGCACCGCCACGCTGTTAGGCCCCTTTGAGGATTTGGACGCCCCTGCTCCCGAGCTATTTTTCCTGGACGTACAGACCGATGAGCGAATTCCAGAGTCGGATTGCTCCAGGGACGCTATCATCCCAGAACTCCCTCAGGACGTTCTCCAGCTCCTGCTAGAGGGCGCTAACGAATATGTGGAGGGTCCGCAAGGCCAGGAGCAGCAAGCGGAAGAGGCAGGTGCCGGGGCCTTAGGAGCTGCTGCTGCTGAGGAGGAGGATGGGATTGATGCAACCACGGAACCCGACGCAGCGACGGTTGGCGAGGCGGCGGCCACCAGCGATGGAGCCCAAGGAGAGAGGCCCAAGGACGCGGCGTCTGTCAATCCTGACACAGATGCTGACGACTACGCTGATGATGATTTCGATGACGCGTCACAGCGCGCAACCGGGTCCGACCAGGAATCCCGACCGGGGTCTCAGAGAAGCAACTCCGCAGCAAGTCTGTGCGGAAGTACCCCTGCAAAGTCGCCGCTCATACCGGCGGCCGGCAATGGCAGCAGGCCCAGTAGCCGTGCTGACGGCGGCGGCGCCGCCGCCGCCGCCGCTGCTGGCGGCAGCCGTGCTAGCAGCGTCATTGGCGACGGCGGCGGCGGCGGTGGCGTGCTGGGCAGCGCCAGCAGCGTGGTGGCGGAGGCCTCGGCGGCCGGAGCGTCGACGTCGGACTGTTTGCCGTACTCGGCGGCGGTGTCGCCGCTGCAGCCGTCGTCCAAGCCGCCGCTGACGTCTTCCGACTCAGCCTCCGCGGCAGCTCAAGAGGAGGACGAAGCGTACGCCGCCAGCAGGGGCAGCGGCGGTGCTGGCGGCGGTGATGGCGGTAGCGGTGGCGGCGGCAGCGGCAGCCGGGTGCAGTCGGATGTTGGTGAGGTGGTGGGGAGCTTTGCGGGGGATGTGGATCGTGCTCCCAGTTGTGTCAGCGGTCGAAGCAGCAGCAGCAGCGCGGGTGGCCGGAGCAGCAGCGGTAGTGCGGCGGGTCGAAGCGGGAGGAGGGGGCCGCCGCCGGTGCCGCCGCCGTCGGGACGCCTGTCGTTTTTCGGGTGGTGGTAAGTGAACTGGGCGGTGCTTCTTAACGCTGGTTACACTTTCCGATGTACCGTATTTGGTGTTCCTGGAAGATGGAACTTATACGCAAGCGCTTGCTGTGCACGGACACTGTTCATCACACTACATTACTACGCTCTAAACCTCGCCATACGGTCCCGAGCTGCGGGTTCCCTCTCGCCCACTCCGTCCTCACCACATGTCTGCCACATGCACGCCGCCCTCAAACCCGCAGGTTCGAAGACATCGAATCCTCCGACCTCACCTTCCGAATCGACTCCACGCCCCAGGCCGGCGGCGGCCTGGCGCCCCGCCACTGCACCCTGTCCTACGACTTCGCCTCCGCCACCTTCAGCTTTGTCGTACGCGACCCCGTCACGCCGCCGGCACCCGGCCAACCGCACGAGCGGGTTCCGGAGCTCCGCATTCCGGGTCTGTCGGGTGACCAGGTGGTTATAACCGACACCAACCGCCCTGCTGACGTGTGGGATCTGCATCTGGGGGCGCGGCTGCGGGTGCTTGGGAAGCCGCTGGTGTTGAAGAACTCGGATCTGGCGACCGCGCAGTGGCATGCGGGCTACTTCAGGCAGCTCAAGGCGCTGCGGGACCAGCTGGCGCAGGTACGGTACGGTGCGGCACCCTGGGCTGCGGTTGTGGCTGCGCATGGCCCTGCTCCTGCTGCTGCTACAGCTCACCGGTACTCACTCATGCATTCAGGGTTGCTGCATGCACGAGGGCAGGCCGTGGCCCTTTGTTGCTTTGTATCCTCCGCAGCAAGCGCAGCCCCAAACCACAGCGACATCCACAACGACTCCTTGCCCCTCACCTCCTCTCTGCTATCACCTCACCTCACCTCACCCCACCTCACAGGAGGTCCAGAAGTACAAGCCACGAGTGCTGCGGCCGGGGTTGGTGACGGACAAGGGCGCTGTGCGGCAGCAGGCGGGGCAGCAGCTGCGGCACGTGGCGGGGCAGGTGGCGGAGCTGATCGAGGATCTGCGGCAGTACCGGCCCGCGAAGGGTGAGGGAAAAAGAAATTCCAATGTGTGGTGTGATAGTGGTAAACTAGCTGAGGGTGAGGGAGGAGGGGCGGGAGAGGGAAGGGAAAGGGGCGGGGAGCGGTGGATTAATAGGGATGAACGGAGCACGGGAGGGAAGGACGGGCTCGAACAGGTACAACATCGGCCCATGAGGTGCTCGTTTCTTAGCTGCTTCCCCCTACTATCCGGTATCTGCTCCCTCCAAACCCGATGTACTGCCGACCTGTCACACCCTGTTGCCTGCCCCGCAGCCGAAAGCTTCATGGCGGCGCTGCCCATCGTGCTGTGAGGCCCTGCAGCGGACTCCGTTTGGTGGCAACGGCAAACTGGGGTGGTGGTACTGAGGAAGGCAGAAGCTGACCCATGGGTCGCGGTTCGCGTGCGAGACGTGCGGGTCGGCATGCATACACTGTACGGTGGTTAGGTCGTACGTGCATTACCTTACTTGTTATACACCTTTGCAGTGTGAAGGCGCATAAGGCGATATAAGCTAATATCGGCATTAGGGTCTGCTGGCCTAATGAACAGCCCGGTGGGTGACAGTGGGTAGCTGTGGGTGGGGTGTACACGGTATACACGCTTACATGGTTAAACTGCTGAGTAGCGATGCCCCTATGGGTCACTGCCCGCGGGTCGGGGGTGCAAGAAAGGGCCAGAGCATTGCATTAGGACTGCCGGATAACATTGCATGGTCCAGGAACGTGTACATACATGCTATCGTGTAACCTTGGTTTGTCTGCGGCTTTACATGAGCACGCCGCCATGCAAATTGACTCCTCTTGCTTGCATGTCTTCGGTAACCAAGAAGCAACAATGGTAGCCCTTGCGGCGTACGTCGGCGGCATGGGATCTACAGCTAGAGGCAAGCATCAATTGTAACGCCTACAGTAACCCTTTCGCTGCGGCCTTCTGTGCTACGACATCCTAAACTCCGTTCGCCCACACCTGAGCATGGAACCCGAAGCATAGCCCGCACCCTGCACGCCGTTGGCACGCTTCTTACCCTTGCTTCTTCGCAAAACAGGTGTGCGATACATAGGGTCGCACTTGCGCAAAAATGCATTCAACTGGGAACAGCTGCAATCGCCTATTGGTAGCGTCACCACAAAACCGCCACATAACAACAGCGCCTTCCCCCACCGCCGCAGGTCCATTGTTGCAAAATTTCCATGCCTCCTCAGTAACATGTATGCTCTGCCGATGAATTCAAAACCGGTTCTTCTCAGAAAAGCTTATCGTGCATCATCCCTCACGTTCCAAACCCGCCGTCTTAGTACATGCAATAACACCTGCGGCATCACCCTGCGGCACCCGTCCCAATGTCATTCATTTCGCTTGGCTGCTGACCACTCCTGAACCAGCTCCGACTCATTCCTTTCACGACAGCCATGCGCCACCTTCCACCACCCACCACGTCGTCTCACGTTCCACGGTCGTAACACCACGACGGCACAATCCTACCAGCAGCAACCCGAGATCACCGTCCCAACCCAAGCCATCCACCGCAGACAAGAGCGCGAACTAACCGCCGCTGCTCTCTGCACGTGCTGCTCTCCGCTGGCCGCGGTCGGGCCGCCCCACCGCGTTCCCACAGTGCCTAGGGCGCCTCCTTGCCAATCCACAATCAGCAGCATGCACGCCAGCCGAGCGCCCTGGGTCCTATCTCCTATGCCTGGAGGTCCAATTAGTTGTTGCTGCTGCCATGGCCTCCGTGTGCTGCTGTGCCAATGTGGCGCTAGGGCGTCCACTGCGTGGCGCCCATGCTGTGCGGCTTGGTGAGCAGGCGCAGGAAGCGGTACGGCGCGATCACCAGCTCGTACGGCAGCGTGAGGAGGGTGGTCGCCACGGCCCTAAAGAAGTGGAAGCCTGGGGAGGGCGGGAAACAAGGAAGCGGTGCAGAGAAGTTGAAGATGAAAGCGGTGGGGGTTAAGCGGAGGCAGACGGATGACAGGGTCCGTGGTAACTGGTGAGTCACGAGAGGGAGACCCATGGGTCCTCAGCAGCAGCAGCTGACAGTTACTGGCTAACGAACAGCATTTTAGCGTTTTCTACTTGATTCTAGTGGTAATACACATCCTGAAGGCCTCTTACCCGTCTTTGCGGCAACCCACAGGAACATGAACGGTACCAGTGCGGCCGTCAGGAAGGCCGAAGCCGTGCCTACGACATAAGGGGACAAGGAAGAACCCGCAACCGCCGTGTTGACTCATCGCTATCGCAGCCTCCAAAATCTCGATTCATGTGTTCATTTCGTGATATCCAAGCAGCATGATAAGTTTCAGCGCTGTAACTCAGCGCTCTCACCGCTGCCGACGTAACGCAGCGCCAGTGCTGGAATGATCAGCGGTGAAAGCACCACTAGCGTTCCGACACGCAGGATGCCCAGCCACCATTCAATCAACGTGTGAAGGACGCTGGTGGTTAACATTTTAGTGCTTTTCGTGCTTTTTCCGATGCCGCCTATCTACTATCGTTGACTCGTCAGCAGTTTCCTTGGTAACTTGATATCCGGCTTGCGTTCAAGGATTGGACTGATTGCACATGTGTGAAGTGTATTGGTTGCGATGCGTCATTCTGGGGGAGCGGCCCTCGTGGGGATGCCGTTCGTCAAGCTGGACGTACCTTGGATTTAGTCAGCGAGGGAAGCCAAAAGCGCCCATCCAAGAAGGCTCTCGTTATCGTGGAAGGCATACTTAACTCATCACCTCGCTTTCCACTTGTCCCGATAGTTACTCTGCAGCAGCTTCCAACCGTAGCACAATGGGCCTTATCACAAACCTCCTGCTTGCGCCGTTTCTGGGTGAGAACCGCGGGTCCGCGAGAACAAGCCGCGTGCTCTGCATCAGCAAATGAATTGAAAAGCATTCAACACTTCAGTTCGCGGCATACTTAAGTGCTGCCTGAGCGCTGGTTGGGCAGGCTTTCTCTGCGTAGCCCTTAGCCCGTCGCGCAAGCATGCTTGCTAACCGAGTATGCACCACCGCCCACCTGCTGCGTGCAGGCCCGCTGCTTCCCTTTATCATGCTCGGCAAACTCTTCTTCACGTTGGCTTTCCTGCCGCTCTTCATCTTCTTGTTGCCGGTGCTCATTCCCTGGTGGATTGCCAAGGTAAGACGCCTGCCGTTACAGCATGCGTTACCACCAGCGAGGGGGGCGGCAGTTCGAGCCCGCGAGGGAGTGGGGCCGGCATGTGTGCAGCATGCCGCGTGTCAAGGTGTCGGGAGGAGAATGTCGTGTTGCATGGAGATTCGATGCCAGGTGTTTGGGGGAGCCCGTACTAGTCGGAATCTCGTACGTCGTACACCGTTGGAAAGGGACCGCATGCATGGGCTCCCCTCCCCAAACGTCTGCGTGCCCCTTAGATTGGCTGCAATTTCCCCTCTCCCTCCGCTGTGCCTCACCTCCTCCCTTGCTTCTCCTTTCCCTACCTCCCTCCGCCCCTTCCCCTGTCCCCGCAGGCCACCTTCCGCACCATCACCTGCATCCTGCTGCTGCCGTTCGCACCGATCCTGTTCCCGCTGAAGGTCCTGCGGTGGATAGTGTAGAGCAAGGCGGGAATGTATAGTGCGGCAGCCGTATTGTACGGGTGCAATGTTGACTAGGTGCGGTAGAGGTAGCATGGCACAGAAGTAGAGGTTGCATTGCAAGGCTGAGCGTTGACGGTTGACCGTTGACGGATTATAATGTTACGGGGGCCGAGGTATGTGGTGTGTAGTGATGTGGTGTGAAGCTGCTAAAAGGACCTGCATGGGTTCGTGGAAAGGCAAAGGTCGTACTATTTAACTAACGAGTGTGATGGTGGAGTGGTGCGGCTGCACGGTAGGATTGTGTCCTGTTGCAAGCTGTTGCAAGCTACTTGCTGGTACGCGCTGCCCGGGTGTCCATCATGCGCCAAACCTGCTTTTGGGACGTACCGCACTGCAGGGCGACCCAAGGGCCCTTACATGCTTTGGTGTTGGAAGGAGAGTGGCTTAAGAGGTACTTATGCCTCTAGGACCTCCCGTCCGCCTGTGCTGTGCAAGTCAAGCAGTATTGAAGTCAGCTTACTCCAAAGGACAACACGCAGGTAGTGGCGGAGGGCGGTACGGATGCCACCCATAAGCCTAGGCGCACTTTCCACATAATGTAATTCTATTTCTTAGGGACTGTACAAGCATATCGCACGATAGGAACGCGTCTCCGCCGTGACCTTGCAGACCAAACCCTGCACCTTTGCAATCGAACAACGAGAGTTATACACAGTAGATGACGCGATGATTTGTTGCTAGTAGCTGCTATACATGACATCCTGCTGACTTAGGGCGCCACATTAATCAGCGGTGGGCGCAGAACATCGGCGCAGTCAACAGCCATGTCTCTGGAGATTGAGGCAACTGAGTACGTTATCAGCACCATACGATGGAGCTCGAAGCGTACTAAATTTTGGGCGACTCCTGGCTGAATTGCGCAGTGTTATCAAGATCATCCTACAGTTCTGTAAGGAGAATGGTCTGACGGAATCGTTTAATGCAATCCAGGTTTGTGACAAAGAGTGATGTCTCTTGGTGGCGTTGAAAAGACAGTGCGGACCAACTTTGTGTTTCTCCGCTTACATCCATATGCGCAGAACGAATGCCAGGTGTCGCTTAATACTGTGGACAGCGTTGAGAACTTTATATCAGACATCAACAATGGCCGCTGGGATGCTGTGCTGCCCCAAGTGGCGCAGCTCAAGCTCCCTCGCGCCAAGCTGGAGGACCTGTACGAGCAGGTCAGCTTATGCCGCAGGCTGCCTGGGGTTTGATGATTCCCGGGGGCGTTGGGAGGGGTTCAAGGGGAAGAGGTTTGCAGGCTGCCGGGGGCAGAGACGACCACAGGGGGGCTGGCGGGTTGGCTGGGGTTTGGAGGGGTCAGGTGTTTACTAAACGGAGCTACGACTCGTCCACGCCTGCCGCTCATGCCAAGGCGTCCCCACACGCCCCTTGCCGTGTGTTACGCACCCCCCACCTGCGTGTCCCGCCATGCCAACAGATTGTGCTGGAGCTGTTTGAGCTGCGGGAAATCGACACGGCGCGAGCCATGCTGCGGCAAACACAGGTGTGTGATGGAAGGGGCGGGCTTGGGACACTGCAGGCGATGCTGATGCTGCATGTGCTCGGTAGGCGGTGGTGGAGAGGAGCAAGCCATAGCGACGGAGCCCCCTCTTCCAGCCGCAATCCTCCTCAGCTCCCCACCTCCTCTGGTTACCTTCCTCCCTTCCCCTCCGTTAACCTTCTCCTCCCCTCCTCCCCTCCTCCTTTCCCCACAGGTGTTTCAGCGCATGAAGCTGGACGATCCGGAGCGCTACATGCGGCTGGAGCACCTGGCCTCGCGCACCTACTTTGACGTGCGGGAGGTGTACGGCAGCGGCGGCAGCAAGGAGAAGCGGAGAGCGGCGCTGGCGCATTCACTCAGCCAGGAGGTGCGGGGTCAAATTACCGGTAGACCAAACCATAGGAAAACCACGAATTAGGGCAAAGGGCAAAACAATACGATGCCGTAGAGGGGTCGGGGGGGGGGGTAACGCACAGGGGCTGTGGTGGGGATGAGCACACAGGTAGGGGTGGTGGGAGGGCGGGTTGCAGGGAGGCCAGCTGTGTCGGCGGGAAAGGGGTGAGGAGAGGAGAGGAAGGAGAGCGGGAGGTGGGGACACGGGTTTGTGTGGGTACGGTTGCATGTGCGGGGTGGTAACAGGGTACGGGCTGCGCAGTACCGGTATGGGTTGGCGGTGGCCAGGGCAGGCGGGGCCTGGTTCATCGCGGCCGCCTCCCCCCTTGCAGCGGTTAATGCGGCACCAGGGCGTACCAACTCCTCCTGGCGGTCGTTACGGGCCCTATGCGTTACGTGTTTTCTACGTCAGCACATCCCATGACCGCCATGAGCGTGGGGTGCCAGGAAGCGGGGGTGCTTCGCCACACGTCGCACTTCCTGCCATGCCCGCCCCTTCAGCTGCTGCTCCTGCCTGCCTTGCGCGCCCCGCCGCACTGCACCGCACCCCCCCAGGTTGTGATGGTGCCGCCCAGCCGCATGATGGCACTCATCGGACAGGCGCTCAAGTGGTGCGTTGGAAAGGGCTGGGGAGGGAGGGAGAGGTTTAATGGGAAGGGGGGTTGACAAAGGGGAGGACTGGGGGGGTTCTTGACTTGGGAGATGGTACCGGTACAGCAAGGGGCGTCAGCGAGCAAAAGCTACGCATGCTGCCCTGATGCTCCTGACTCTACTGGACCTGCTGCCTCCTGCCCTCACCACCCACCGCGTGCCCCCTTGCGCGCCCCTGCACACCCCGCCCCCTTCCTATTACCATTGCTTTGCCCTAACCTGTGGTTTCCTATGCTTCGATATGGTCTTTGACCCTGCCCCCCCCCCCCAGGCAGCAGAGTCAGGGCCTGCTGCCCCCCGGCACCGCATTCGACCTCTTCCGCGGCACTGTGCAGAGCGCCCGGGACGAGGTGGAGGCGCACCCCACCGTGCCAGACCACGAGGTGGGTGCTAGCAGCTGCGCGCAGCTGCGTGCTCGGCCAACTAGGAGACAGTTGTGCTGGTCAAACACACCCGCATGATCGGCTTGAATGAGGACGAGGAGTCTTAAACCACCACCACACACTTCACACTCCTGGGTGTCGATCCCATCTCCGTTCCCCCCTTCGGCAACCCCCCCTACCTCCTGCTTCCGCCTACCGTATCCGCATGCGCCTCCCCGCCCCCAGGTGCGCTTCTCCGCCAAGAGCCACCCCGAGGTGGCGCGCTTCTCGCCGGACGGCTCCATGCTGGTCACCGGCAGCGTGGACGGATTCATTGAGGTGGGCGGGGAGGGTCAAGGCTCGGGCGCCGGCGCGCTGTTACAGGCATGGGGTTCCTGGCAGCACTACGACATCCCCACGCATCCCTCTCACCATCCCTGCCAGCCACCATCTGGCACACTGGCGCTCCCTCTCACCCGACGTACCGGTACACAACATGCGCGCTGCTCCCCGGTTCTGTTCGCCGCAGGTTTGGGACAGCGTGACGGGGCGACTGAAGAAGGACCTGTCGTACCAGGCGGAGGAGATGTTCATGATGCACGACGAGGCGGTGCTGTGCCTGGGCTTCAGCAGGGACAGCGAGATGCTGGTGTCGGGTGGGTGGGTGTAGAGGACTAACGATGTAATGAACCGGGTGATAAGGCGGGTGGGTTGGCGCTGTTGGGGTGGCGAGCAGAGGGAGGGACACAGGAAGGAATGACGCCACGATCCTCCTTACCGGTTCACATTGGACACCGCACATTTCTACCCGTCGGCAAGTTTACCGGTATCCCGTGGTTTCAGTGTTTGCGTGTGCTTCGTGCTCTCCGGGCCATAACCCGGTTTAGAGTTCCACACGCTCGTTCCCTCGCCACGTCCGCAACACAGCCGCCTGCCGCCTGCCGGCCCCGGCCCCCACTCCCGCTCTCGCTCCTGCAGGCTCCCAAGACGGGCGCATCAAGGTGTGGAAGATCCGCACGGGTCAGTGCCTGCGCCGCTTCGACCGTGCGCACAGCCAGGGCGTCACCTGCGTCAGCCTGTCCAAGGATGGCACGCAGGTACGGTACGGTACGGCAGGAAGAAGACCGGCGTGTGTTCCCAGAAGGGCACCCACCCACAATGATAATGCGTTCATATGGCAGCACAGGTGGATACCGGTAACAAGCGCGCGCTTGTCAGCACAGCACAGTCCCAGCTTAATCCCTTGCATTCCAGCCTGCCTCCATACCTGCGGGCTGCTGCAAATACACCGGGGCGGCACCCATCCAACTATTTCTTCTCCCTTCCGTCCACCGCAGGTCCTCAGCGGCTCCTTCGACGGCACAGTCCGCGTGCACGGCCTCAAGAGCGGCAAGATGCTCAAGGAGATGCGCGGCCACACCTCGTACGTCAATGACGTCACCTGGGGCGCTGATGGCAGCCAGGTCATGAGCGCCTCCTCGGACGCCACGGTGCGCATCTGGGACGCCAAGACGTGCGAGTGCCTGCAGGCCTTCAGGTGCGGAGAGGGGGAGCAGGAGGAGGGGGCTGGGCTGGGCTGCGGAGGTGGTTGGGGGCGGCGTGCGAGCGGGGCTAGTGGAAGGGTACAGGGTTAGGGCGCGTATGCTGGTGATGGAAGGCTAGGTGCGGAAAGGGGCTAATGTGAGGCAGACGGCACTGTTCCGGGTCCGGACGGGGCTTTCATTCCTGCACCCCTGCGACACGTTACACGTACCGGTATCATGTAACTGGCGTCCCCGACCGCTTCTTCACCCCCCCCCCTCCCAGGCCGCCGCAGACGTCCACTTCGGGCGATGTGGCCATCAACAGCGTGCACCTCTTCCCCGCCAACCAGGACCAGCTGGTGGTGTGCAACCGCACCTCCACCGTCTTCATCATGACCCTGCAGGGCCAGGTGGGCGCGCACAAGAACCGTGCTGGCGTGCTTATGCTACCGGTACTGTGCATACTGCCGTAACGTGGGAGCCCTGCACCCTTTCCTAGCCTTCCACGCAGAGGTCCTTGCATGGGCTATAGCCGTTTACGGTATGTCCGGATCCTACGGTATGGCCTTCCTGCTGCTTGAAATCCTGTCGTTATTTCCGTATCACAGGTGGTGAAGAGCTTTAGCAGCGGCAAGCGTGAGGGTGGCGAGTTCCTGGCCTGTGTTCCCTCCCCGCGTGGCGAGTTCATCTACTGCCTGGGCGAGGATGGCATCCTGTACTGCTTCAGCGTCACCAGCGGCAAGCTGGAGCACGTCATGACGGTGGGTGTGGGTGGCGATGGTGCGTTTTTGATAAGGGACGAACAGATAGGGTGCGCTGTACCATGGGTCACACAAAAACTAACTGCATGCGTTTTTTTAGCGTGAAATTCTGGCTGGTAGTTTAAAAGTGCTGTTTGCATGTGCTTTCCTATGTGCAGGTCCACGACAAGTCACCCATTGGACTGGCCCACCACCCGCACCGAAACGTGCTGGCTACGTACGCTGGGGAGGGGCCGTTGCGGACATGGAAGGCATAGAGAGGCGACGAGACGTTGTAACACACTGTTACACAGCGCAGTTTTCCTGTAACTGTCTGGAGGCCTCAGAGCTAGCTGCAGCCTTCATACCCATTTCATTCCTGAAAGAATACCCGGTATTCCCGAGGTCCCCGACCTAGTCGACACCAAAATCACGCCCTGGGCGGCAACCTCCCAATTTATTGCGTCAATAAGCTGTATGTGGTACTACAAAGCAGGCCAGAGGCCTAGGCCGCGGGCGCCGACCACAAGCAACCCGCCCTCCGTCTTATTCCCCCTCCACTCCTCAGAGCAGGGCGCAGATGAAAGCCAGAGCGGCGCTGCCGCCCAGCAGCAGCTTAGAGGAGATCTCCACCTTAGGCACCTCCAGTAGGCTGGTGCGGTCAGCGTTGTTGCCAATCTTGTGGAGGTCCCACACCAGATGCCGAATGCCACCCAGGTAGTGGTACACAATGGCGTACGCCACGAGGAACTTCAGCGGGAAGGCCAGCAGCATGTTACCCGCAATGGTGGCGACGCAGGAGTCCAGGGTACCGCGCAGAGCGAAGACGCCCGCACCCGCGAAGCCTGCAACATGTCGGCATTCCTAGTAAAGGTCCCGCCATACGACAAATCAGAAAACGTCAGCAAACGCTTACCAACAGACAGGGCCACACCCGTCACACGGTTCGTGATGGAGCTCATGGCACCCAGCGGCATCTTGTAGTGGGGCTTGCCGTCAAGGCCCATCACATCAGGCGACAGTGGCCGCTTCTTGATCAGCTGCATGCACACCAATATTACGGTAAAATATTTGACAGGAAAAAGCTGACTATGCTTATAGAGCTCACGTCAAGGTGGTTCTTAGGCGTTCCCAGGAAGGCTGTTCCCTCCGTGTACGCGGACGGCTTGCCCCAGAACTCCGGAATCTTGTCTCCACCGATGTGCCTACGTGCGCGACAACCCGGAACCTCTATGAGCGAAAACTCTCGTGAAGACTGCGGCGCCACTCTCTGCGCGGAATCCTCGCCTGAACTGCTGGGCTCCGAACGAAGTCGACGCAACCAGCTGCTGCATAGCACCCTGGGAGGCAGGGGCACGCAGCAGTCCGAGAGCCTGCTTCGCTTGATTCATTTCTGCTCGGCTGGAATGAAGCAGCTACGGTCTCCGGTAAAACGTAGTGCTATGCTAAGCAATAAACGAATGTGTATAGAACAGTCCAGCAAGCTTACGGCAGCGGATTGGGCTTTTGGTCGTGTATCGGCGGAAACGGCAACCGTAATCGGGCCTCCGACACAGTCGTGCTTTCACCATAGCCTTCATGCAGTCAGAGCATACAGACTTTGCTATTCACTATAGCTGTAAAGCTTTGCAATATTACAAAGCTTTGCGGACGGTGACAACGCCGGTCCTGCTCATAATCGGCCAGCCGTGCCCTGTGTAGTTGCCCTACCAACACACAACCATGCAGCGTATTCTAGCAGGCAAGCATGTCTGCCGCCGCCTGTGCTCTAGTGTTGGTGTTCTTGACATCTCACGGAATCATATGCCGTCTTCGCAGCGGACACTGCTGCCGGTCACGCCGGGCTTAAGGCGCACGAGTATGGAAACATTGCTCTAGCAGGTATGTTTATTCTGCATAAGGGTCATGGTTGTCGCTGGTTGCTAACCGGGTCCATCGTGGCTGTGCATTTTCGGAACAGGCGCTACCCCCGCGGCCATCTTCGCCAGCAAGGTATGAACATATATGTTTTCTAGTGTAACTTTGTCCTTGCTTAGCTTTTTTGCTGCCTATCAACCTGCAGGGCAGCATCCTTCAGAAGACCGCCGACTTCGTCTTCAGCCTTGCTATTCCTGTCCACAGCCACATCGCGATGAACGCTGTCGTGACGGACTACCTGCCCAAGGCGGCTCAGGGTAAGGGGGCCTAGGTGGTCGAACGACACGGTTTGCCTCAGCGAACCCGATGTGTGTGTGTTTTCGACCTATTGCGTGACCCCGTTCCCTCCCCTTCCGTGTGCAGGCCCTGCTCGCTTCGGTGTTCTGGGTATGTCCGTTGTCACCTACCTCGGGATCATGAAGATGAACCTGTCGGGCCCAGGCCTGACGGAGACCGTCAAGGGCCTGTGGCGGCCCCAGAAGTAAATGGCTTTATGGGCCATTTACAAAATTGGGGACAGAGGGCCCTCGCTGGCGAAGGGGCGGTGATATGGCATGCCCCACCATCGCGCCTTTTAGGGCATGTGGGTTAGCAATGTGCGGGGTACCATTCACCTGGCTTAACTCATGTATAATTTTGGGTTGAAGAGGTGGCGGGAGGAAGGGGGCCGCGGGTGCTCCTGGTGGATTCAGGGATGATTCTGTGTGTCGCTTTGGGTGGTTTGTCGTACAAGCTTTGCGCCATACTCAGCGTCATGCTGACGCGACGTGAACAAAGGAGGGCGTTACAGCCCGTTACAGCTGTAAAGGAACATGTGCCATTTGGAGGCCGTTGTCTCACGTTGTAAGGCTTCATCATACCCAGCGCAGGAGCTACTACGTGGGTTGACGACTCAGTTACGGGGTTCGAAGTCAGTGCAAAGAACTACTACGCAAGGCTGCAGCTGGAAATGCCCATCAGGAGCACTCCTAGCACACTTACCTCTGAACGAATGCAGGCTTTGTACAACATGTTTACACGCCGTCAGGGCCTTGGGGGTGCG
Source organism: Astrephomene gubernaculifera (assembly GCA_021605115.1). Lineage (NCBI taxonomy): Eukaryota > Viridiplantae > Chlorophyta > Chlorophyceae > Chlamydomonadales > Astrephomenaceae > Astrephomene > Astrephomene gubernaculifera. The sequence continues at coordinate 288,807 of BMAR01000042.1, read as the reverse complement.
CTTATTTGGCTTACAACCCTTAGAAGTCGTGCTGTGCATCTCCCATGCTTCCGTGGCACTGAGCAAGGAGGGGCCAGCAAAGTGGCATGTTGATACGGCAATGATGATGCAATTGTACTGAAAATTCAGAAGTCGCCGTCAGGCGCTTGCTGATAAGACGCATCTGAGCTGACCAACAAGCCATGCCTTGGGCGACGCCGCTTGGGCTCACATGGGGGCGTGTTGACAGGCGCACAGCGCGAGGGGGCAGGGTGCACATGTGCATGCGGCTCTGTGTGGCCAGGCAGCTACAAGATATGATATGTACCGGTTCACTCTGTGGTGTGGTGTGGCTCTCGTGTATGTTTACCTGCCTAAGGAAACATGGAACTGGGTTCACACAGACCCCCGTTGCGCTTTACCTGTCACGGCCTTTCCTCTCTGTCACTGCAAGCCATCTCAGTGGCATCTTTGGCCAGAAAGGAGCATCGGTTGAGACGGTTGCCCAGGATTCGGGTTGCCGCATTTCGCCCTGTTGCCCATCTCTACGGTCAGCGGATAACTCTGACCAATCCGTGCCGTACACAAATAAATAGTCATATGCCCATTATGAAAGCATGTACGTCTCTAGTTCTAGTGATTCCAGTGAAGACATCAGCGGAAGTCAAAGGCAAGCCTGTCGGCAGTCGCGCACTGTAACGGCTGCAACACCCTCGCGAGCTTCAGTCCCTGCACCGCTGCGTCTGATGACAACCATGACAACTCACTGTGAAAGCCAGCCTCCAAATGCTAAGCGCACTAAGAGCTAGAAGGTCCGTGCAAGGGTCAGCGGTACGTAACACCCAACTAATCGTCGTAGCTGAACGATTGACGTTTGCCGTCCTCGGGTTGTGAAATATTCTTATATAACATAGATATAGGCATAGATCATGTCTAGTGGCAATGCTAGCAGAACAGCTTTTCCAATGCCTTCAGGCGCTCCCTAATCGGGAAGCGGAGGCTGCTTTGCTGCAGTTTCGCGCTCAACCAGAATCTTGGGAAACATGCGTTAGCATTCTAAGCAATTCGCACTGCGGTTTCCCGGAATCGCTGCAGTCCTTTGCCGCGCAAACACTCCATGCAAGCGCCAGGCGTGTTGCACTGGCTACCTCAGCTACATCTGACACACAGGACTACCAACAGTACGTCCAACACCTAATAGACAAACAACAGGGTCTGCTCACATCACTCATACAGTTAGCGGGACATGGCCATTTGCGAGCACCGAGGGACACGCTGCTTTGCGCAGCCCTAGCAGCGCTCAGCGTGCGGAACCCTGATAAGCTGCAGGAGCTGCTGTCAGCCGCGCTCGGCCGTCTACCTCATGGCTTTGCGTTGCAGCTGCTACTTGACGTGGCGGAGGAGGGCGAGTCGCTGCTTGCGCGCTTGGGTGAGAGTGAGGGCCAGCAGCTGTTGCCCTGTTCCCTCTCTCCTTCCTCTCCTTCCTTCAAAGACCGCTGCCACCGCAACCCCTGTAACCTTTTTCCATGCGCTCCGCCTTTCACTTGCGCTCCGCCCTTCAGGAGGCGATGTGGAGTCCTCCGCGGCGCTACACCAGGTGCTTCGGGAGGAGCTCGGGCCGCACGTCACCGCCTGGCTAGCTGCCCGGGCGCACGACACCCTGCTTTCAGCACAGGGGCAGCAACCGCATGGAGAAGCGCATGGTCAAGGACCGCAAGCGGCGGGCGGGTGCGGAGGCAGCTCCGCCACTGCCGCCCCTGACCTGCGGCTGCGCCTGGTGCGGTGTTTTGCAGGCTGGGTGCGGCTGGGCTGCCTGTACGCCGCCAGCTGCCCAGCGGATGCCGTACAGCAGTTGGTGGGGCTGCTGCTGCACTTGGCGCTACCCCGTCCGGTAGCGGTAGCAGCAACGGGGCAGTTGCATGGGGCTGTGCATGCAGCAGCCCCCATCACCGCCCTGCAGCACGAGGCGTGCGAGGCGTTGGGGGCTGTGATCGAGTACGGACCCGACTCGCTGTTGCGGGCGTTGTTGGAGCCTGTGTTGCAGTTGGCGGCAGCGGCGGCGGAGGCTGGCGGAGGTGGTGGCCGCGCCGTTGCCGACGCGGATGCAGTGTACGACATCGTACAGCTGGTGTCGTCGTACTCGTTAGCTCGGTTGGACGAGCTGGTGCGTGCATGCGGGTGTGGTGCTGACGGCGGAGGCGGTTGTACGGCAGTTTCAACGCCGCCGCCGCTGACGGCGCTGGCGGAGGCACTTGTACGGCTAGCGGCGCTGACGACGCTGACGCCGACTGGCTACCCGGTCGGGGGTCCGGCGGTGACGGCGCTGGCGGACCTGGCGTTGGGTTGTATCGCGGCGGCGGATGCTGAGTCAGCAGCGGCGGCAGCGGGGGAGGAAGGTGGGGGTAGCGGCGAGGCGAGTCGAGAAGGTGCCTCGGGTGTAGCAGCAGCTGCTGCTGGCGGCAGCGGCGGCTGCGGCTGGGGAGAGGCGATGCAGCAGGATGAGGAGGGGCCTGCGGGTGAGAGGTGGGGGGTCCCTGCGGTATAGGTGATGCTGGTTAAGGAACCAGGACGTGTCAGGAGAACTGCGCGTTAACTGAACACTCCAAGAAACGTAGACCCGTGATGCCAGCGGTAGTGTCTAACCGCTCGTACCTTGCTCTTCGCCACTATCCATGCACGCAGGTCAACTAGACGCCACCACCATCATCGACGCCTCCTCCGCCGCCACCGCTGCTGCATCCGCTGCTCCTGCCACCGACGCCTTCGTCCCAGAGCACTGCGTGCCATACGTCACCCTAGGACCGCGACCCGGCCTGCCGCCGCCGCTCGTCCAATTGTACGACAACGTGCTCCATGCCGTACTGTCGTGCTGTGTCGTCTGGGGCTCATCAACCACCACCTCCTGCGGTGCTGGTGATGATGATGGCAGTAGTGATGAAGATGCAGAGTGTCATAACGCCGGTTGCAGTGGGGTTGTTGCCGCTGATGATCAGGGCTCAGGTACGGGACTGCTGATGCGGCTGCCCCCCGAGAGCTCGGAGGCGGTTCGGAGCTGCCTGCAGGCGTGTGCGGGGGTGGTGGGACAGGCGCGGCAGCTCGCCACAGCGGCTGCGTTACTGCAGGGCGCGGCGGTAAGCACATCGCCCCACACACCCTCCGCCAGCATCTCGAGCCCGGCAGAGGGCCCTCCTCCCTGGTTGCTGCAGGGGACTGTTTTCTCAGGGACAGCGGCCCCCGGATCAGCCGCTGCAGCTGCAGCTGCCGTACCGGGTGCGGCGGGCTCAACTGCCGCTGCAGTCCAACAGCTGCCCCTGCCGCCCCTAGCAGCAGCCCTGGCAGCGGTGTCAGCATGCGGCGTATTCCGCTGTCCCGCCTCAGTTAGCGGCGGGAGGGTGGAAGAGGAGGGGCAGCAGCAGCATACTTCTTCTGTACTGGCGGCCACCCATGCAGCTGCGGTGTTACTCACGGCCGCCCGACAGATAAGAACCTTGTTGTCATCTTCCACGACCTCCTCCTCCTCTTTCTCTATGCATGCTTGCTGCGGAGGCGAAGGAGGGGCGCTGGCTGGGATGCTGCAACAGCAGCAGCAGCAACCAGGAGCGACATGTGCTGCCGGCCGGCCCCGCCCCTCACGGCGTCTGGTGGTAGGGCTGGTAGTGCAGTTCGCCGAGGCGGTGGTGGGGGCCTGCAGGGCGGTACTGCAGCATGCAATACTACAACAAGAGCAGGAGGAGCAGCTCCTGCAGCGGCAGCGGCAGCAGTACCGCCAGCAGCAGGGATGCCATGTAGGGACGTGGCGGAGTGGGGGTTCTGTATCATCGGCAATGGGGGCTGGCGGCGGCGAGGCCAGCACTGCTGTCCTGGTCGACTTGACGGAGGCGCTGATTGCAGGTAAGCTGCTGGCGCTTTGACACATGCGGACAGGCGGCTACAAAACTGCACTGTTTCAGCCCAAGCAAAGCACTTGCCTGCAACGGGAGTTGACCGCATTGCGCTCCTCCCTTCGCCTCCTCCACAACTAACCCTGTCATTGGTACCGTACCCCCACGTCTGCATCTCACTCCCTGCTTTCCCCACAGGGCTTCAAGCGGAGGAATCGGTGGGGCCAGCTGCTCGGGCCCTACGCGCCCTGTTATCCTCCGCTGCGTCCCTCGCGCTGCCGCTGCCCGCGCCGCTGGCTGTACGGCTGGCGGAGGCGCTGCATGGGCTGCCGTACGGAGACGACGATGCCGGGCCTCGGTACCAGGCGGCGGAGCGGGATGTGGCGCAGGCGGCGGTGGCGGCGGTGCGGCTGGCGGGGGCGGCGGCAGCGGGAACAGATGGGGCTGGAGGCGTGGTGTTGAACCGGTCAGTACGGGTTAGATCTAGAGGGTGCTTGTCGGTATTGTACTCCCAAGCGCGTACGGCAGCAGGCAATGTGGCCTCGCCTTCCAAACGTGTGCCGTTATACGGCACCTACGTTTATTCTGTGTGCCTAGACGATGTCCTCACGCTGCGTTATCGTAATGCAATACCCTGCCCTTAACCACATCCTCCGGCTTCACGTAAGTCCTGCTGAGCCCCAACAGTTACGGTATCCAGTTAACGCTTCGTCGTGTTCTCATGCACCCTGGCACCCCGCGCAGGAAGGACCTGCTGCAACGGCTTCTGGCACCGGCCTTGTACGGCATCGCCCACATCGCCTCGTCCGCCGCTGCCTCCCTGCCACCGCCTGGGCTGCCTCCCAAGTCCTTCCCTCTGTCCCGACACCAAGACAGCGCCCTCGCGCGCTACCTACGCCTACTAGACACCACCATGTCACCTGCACCACCACCGCCCGTCTCCGCACCTCATGGCTCATGTAACACTCCTGCTGCTGCAGCAGCAGCATACGAAGCAGCGGCAGCAGGTGGTGACGTCACCGCCGCCACCGCCTCCGACGCCTCCTGGTGCTGCTCGCTGTTCCTGCAGCATGCCTGGTCTCCTCTGGAGTCCCTGCTGCGGTGCGGCGCCGCGGGGCGCTTCCTGCAGCCCTTGAGCCGCGCGCTTACCAGCCTGCTGCGTACCGCTACCGCTACCGCCTCTTCCTCACCCGCAAGTACCTCCGGGGGTATGGGCGCACAACTAGTGTTGTCAGATGCCTGGGTGGCATCTGTGTTGGAAGCGCTGGCGGGTTGCGTGGGCCGACCTGGTGCCAAGCAAGTTCATGAGCCGCTTGGAGTGCTGCTAGCGGCGAGCTGTGGGGGTGCAGGTGGTGAGGACGGCCGTGGCGGCAGCGGCAGCCGGCAAGACGACCAGCACCAGCAGCCTGGTATGGTGGATACGCGGACGCAGCAACATCAGCAGCAACAACGTAAGGAGGAGCACAGGGCGAGGCTGAGGAGGTACGGTGAGCTAGCGATGCGTGTCGTACATGGGCTCTTGTACGGCAGCTTGGCAGCTGGTCTGGCGTCGGACTGGCGGTCTGCGGACCAGCAGCCCGAGGCAGCGGAGTGCCTGCTGCGGCTGGCGACAGCAGCCGCCAGACACGGTCTGACTGGGGATCTAGCTGAGGAGGGTGAGGTGGCTGCGATGCGACAGGAGGTAGAGATGGCGTCGGGTCAGAGCTGCATGTCGGCTTGGCCAGCAGCAACCGCAACCGCATCCGCATCCACAGCAACAGCAACAGCATTTGGGGGCGTGTTAGATACTGCTGGCGCTGGAGTTGCTGGTCCTGTGGGTGCGGTAGCAGCTGCTGCCATGGCTGCTTCAAGGGCTGCGATCGCGGCTGCGGCGCTGCGGCTGGCTGCTGGCAGCAGCGGCTGCGACCACCGGCAGCTGGCAGCGGCTGCGCTGAGCTGCACATGCGCGGTGCTGCAGGCGGTGTGTATTCCATTGCCATCGGTAGTCGCATCACCGCCGCCGCTGCTTCAGCAGCTATTACATCAGGAGCACCTCCCTTCATATGTGCCGAACAGTACCAGTATCAATTGGCTCAGCAGCAGTGGCGGCGGTGGCGGTGGCGGGGGCGGCCATGCGGTGGTGCAGTGTCAGCTGCTGGGTGTGGTGGTGGCGCAGGGCCATGTGGTCACGGCGGGGCTGCTAGGTGAGGAAGAACGTAGGGTGCAGCGGTAGTGGCGGTGCTGGGCTTGGATTCGGTTGGTTTGGTTAGGGGAAAGAGGGCAACACCCGCTAGCCGCTGTATGGGCTGAACCTTGCCCTGGCTAATCATTCCCGCTCTTTCTTTTGCCCACTACCCCACCCGCAGCGGCGCTCCTGTCCACCTCCCCGCTGCCCCGGCTCCAAAAGGTGGTATCCGCGCTTGTGCTGCTGAGTGCGGCAGTAGCGCGGTACTTCCTGCTCCAGCAAGGACAGCAGCAACAACAACAACAACAGCAGCTGCACCCACAACAGTGTTGGCAGCAGCAGCAGCAGCAGCCACGGCAGCAGCAGCAGCAGCAGGACCTCGCAGCGCTGGCAGAAGCATGCAGGCGGGTGCTGGCTGGGTGGCTGGCGGCGGCCGCAGCTCACCTGCAGCTGTCGGAGGCGGACGGTGGGGACTGGGGTTAATTGTGGAGCGAGGGGTGTGTCTGTTGTGTTCTGTTCCGTCCTGAAAGGGTTGCCCTGGAGCTGTTCAACAGTCCCAATCGCGCTTTTGACGAATCAAGCCCTTTGAAAACGAGCCTAGAGCTCACTCTCCCTGCGTCCTCCTTCTTCCGCCGCGCTGTCTCGGCGCCTGCGCCTCATGACCCCATGCGCCCCTTCTTGCACAGGTGCTGCCATGGCGGCCTCCTGGACACCAGTTCTGGCGGAGGCGGGCGTTTGGGCGGCTGTGGAGACCCCAGAGCCGACAGGAACACAGCAGGAAGGGGATGGCAGTGCAGCAGGGGCGGCAGCAGCAGCAGCAGCAGTCGTACATGCGGAGGGACCGCTTCTGGCTGGCGGGGTGGTGGGTCGCACGCACTCTCGCAAGCTGCGGCGGCTGTTGCGGGAGTTTGCAGAGCGTAGGATGCGGGTGGGGTGATAGTTTGATAGCGGTGCGAAGGGAGGCACATGAAAGGGAGGTACTTGTGTTCTGCTGCTTCGCTGAGGACCCTGCGATGCGATCCTGCGATGCGTGTGAGGTGTACCCCGTATCCTGGTGGCGTGTGGTTCAAGTGATTTGGGGCGGGGTGCGCATATTTGTGCGAGGATGGTGCAGGATTAGGAAACCGACATGGGCCTCTTACAGAGAGCCGGTTTTGGGATCCCGTCCGAAAAGCTACGGCAGCTGCCCAGAAGCAAGGGAGCTACCAAGCATGAGTGTGTGACCCATACGGGCGCCCCTGTAGGTCCCCAAATCTCCATGGTCGTGTGCGAACATCCTTGCGCGCACGCTACCCGGATATGCAAACACATGCCTGCGTCCCTTGCGCCCGGGCAGCCTGCTCCTCTTCCCTGCCACAACTCTTCGCCTTCCTTGCCAGCATCATCAGAGCACTCCTGTGGCCCCTCCGCAGCCCCCTCACAGCACCACGCAAGGCGTCGGATGGTACTCCACCTCCAACTCACATCCCCCAAACAACAACCCCGCACCCTCACCCCCACCCACCGCCCGCTCCATCCGCTCGCACCACTCCCGCACCGCCGCCCCCACCCGCGGCTCCCCGACCAACGACTCGGGTACCGAAAACGCGCACAATGTGTGGAGGTCCCGCTCCTGAGGCACAACCATCGCCACCGCCGCCGCTGCTGAGCCCGCACCCGCCTCCCTCACTCCCCGCTTTCCCTGCTGCACCTGCTGCTGCTGCTGCGGGTGTTGTTGCTGCTGCGGATGTAGTAGTACTGCAGCCAGGGCGCCTCCAGGCCGCGGTGGCAGCAGCAACCGGTGCAGCCGCAGCCCCCCCTCCCTCAACACCCTGGTCGCTGCCTCGGCAAGTGTACGGCTGTGTATGTCGTACACGAGCGGATAACCCAGCAGCAGCCCTTGTAGGGTGGGCTGCAGGGGGAGACCGGGCAGGGGATCCAGCTGCACGTGCAGCACGGCAGGTGGTGGGGCTGCTGAAGAGGTTGTTGCTGTTGTGGCCGTTGATGGTTGCTGTTGGTGCAGAAGGGCGTCCAGCAAGGGCTGTAGCCGGGAGAACACGGCCTGCGCGGGTGGTTGGGGTCACGCGCATGTGCGGGGAGAGGAAGATTGTGGTGGGGTGGGGTTGCAGGCCATACAGACCATACCGGTGTGTAACCCGACTGACTGACACGGCGGGTCGTTACGCGTTCCCCCCCTTCCTCCCCTGCCACCCACCTCCTCCTCCTCCGTGGACAGCAGGTACGCCCCCGCCTCCTGCTGCTGCTGCCCTTCTCCTCCCTCCCTTCCACCACCACCTCCTCCTCCTCCTCTTCCTCCTTCTACTGGGCTGCCAAACCCCACCAATCGGCAGGGCCCTCCCACCCCCCGCACCCCCTCCTTCCCTGCCTCCTCCCCCTGCCGCTGCTGCTGCTGCCGTCCTGCTCCCCCGCCCGCCATCAGCCCCCGCAGGTGCGCGGTCAGTGCGTCCCGCCGGCCCAGCAAGTGGCACCCGTCCAGGCTGAGCACCACGACTAGAGGGAAGAAAGGGAAGAGGGAAAAAAAGAAGGATTCCCAATGCATTGTTGGGGGAAAAGGACGAGGGAAGGGAAGGGGAACAGGAGGAGGGCGGAGGAAGAGCGGTGGAGCGGTAGGGAAGCCAGGGAAGGGGCAAGTGGCGGTGCGGAGAGAGAAAGGTGGCGTGTCTTGATCCGGAGGCATGAGGCTGTCTGCCCATGTGTGACATGATACGACTTGTTGTAGTGATCAGCAACGGGGTCTAGCAAGCAAAGCGCACCCGTGCGGGCACGACCGCACCGGCAAGCCAGCAGCCACCTCCACCCCGCCGCACCCAAACCGTGATGACGCCTTCTCACACGGCCAGTTAGTTGTTTCCTCTTTACCCCACCCCCACCCAGCCGCACAAGCCCCTCCTCAGTCCCACACACCCCTCCTCACCATCCGCTCCCATCGCCCCCGCCACCTCTCCCGCCAGCGTCAGCAGCGGCCCCTCAGGCAGCGCCCCCACATAGTCCAGCAGGCAGGCGGGGCGCAGGCCGGCCTGTACGACAGCAACTAGGTCGTACGACAGTCGGGAGCTGGCCCGCCGTACAGCGGCATGGCGGCGTGCGAGGGCCTACGGTGCGGTGGAGGAGGTGTGCGTTGGAGGACTGAGGAGGTGGAGTGGTACGGTAGGAGAAATGATTACCGGTAGTTACCGGTACCAGGCCTGCTGCGTATTCGCATCCCTCCCTTCCATGTAGCTGGTAAAACCCAACCCAAACCCATCCATGTAGCTGGTAAAACCCAACCCAAACCCAGCCCCTCAACAGTACATGGAGCCCTTCTCCTCTTTCCCTCCGCCCACCCAACCACCCGCACGCCCCCACGCACCCGCACTGCCTCGGCGATACGCCACACCGCCTCCTCAGCACCGCACATCATTACAACAGCGGCAGCAGGGGCAGCTGCTGCAGCGGGTTGGTGAGGCTGCTACTGCTGCTGGCGCTTCTGGTGCTACCGGCCCGCTGCCGTTACCGCGCTCGCCTTGCGACCGGTACTCGTGCTGCTCCTACTGTTGCTCCTCCTGCCCCTGCTGCGGCCGCTGTCGTACCTGCTCCTGCTGCCGGGCTAGCAGGGCGGACGTGACTCGCTCCACTCGCTCCGACAGCACGGACACTGGCGGCAACGTACAAGGGCAAAAGAGGGAAGGATAAGTTGCAACTCGCAAGCCTCCTCGCGTTCACCCCACGCCCCACCCCATGCCGCATTGGCACTTCACCACCCGTACGTCACCCTTCTCCCCTCCGACCTCTCGACCAGTGCAGCTCCCTACTCCCCTAGCATGCCCTCTCCTGCCCTCTCTCTGTTCCCGCTTACAACCCTCACACCCTTTCCTCACGACGCTCCCCCCACACGCATGCCCTCGCCAGCCCCTCCTCACTTCTCCTTACTATCGAAAAGTTACTTTCAAGTTATTCTTCTTATCTCTGTCTCCTTCTCCACCTCACCGTAGTTTTCAAAGTCTCCCAGCAGCTTGAGTGAGTCCCCCAGCTGCCGTACCGCCTCCGCCACCTGCCCCAGCCGCCCCTCCACTGCCGCCACCTCCGACCGCACAGCTCGGCACTCGGACTCAATCTGGGGGCAGGGAAGAGGGGCCACAGCCTTCCTTCTCTTTGGTACGTTAGCAGATGGGCCAAAGGCAGAGGTGTGTAGGTGGATAGGTGGGGTGGGTTGGCATTTGGTGGGAGATGGTGGGTGTAGCGGCTTAGCGGGTTGCGAGGGAGGAAGGCGGGGTACGAGGGGACTGTGAGGGACAGCCTTTTGGAGAGGGTACGTAGGAGGCCTGGACCCACAGCTATAAGGCCTGTGAGGAATTAACATGCCTGGTCTGCTGTTTAGACCACTTCCCTGCTCCCAGCTCCCCATAGCTCCCACCCAGTCCGTACCTCCAATTGCAGCTCGTAGATCTGTACGGCAGCCGGGAGGGGAAATGGGCCCATAGGTCGGAGAAATGAGGGTCCAGTTTAACAGGACGCACAGAATGGCCGTCACATGGAGGTTAAGCAGCCTACAACAAGCGGTAACAATGTGATAGGAGTGTCCACGCTTCATGCGCTCAGGTCGTGTGTCCCAGTAGCCAACCTATTAGCAGCTCATCACCGTTATGTGCACGGGTAAGCTTTACCATTCCACGCATGCCGCACGCCTTGCGGAACTTCCTATCTCGTGGCATGACGGTTCCCCCACCCCCACAGATCTCACCCGGGAGACTTCCACGTTGGCTAGGTCCACAAGCGAATCCGCCAGCTGCGGCACCCCGTCAAGCGCAGCACGCTCCTCCGAATCTACTTTGCACAGAGTTCAACATCTCAGTGGAACGCATGCGATGTTTGCGAGCATATGAACGCTGCAGTGCGAAATTGTCGACAGCTCGACACCGCACCTTGAAGTGCACGTAGCCGTTGGGTACGCCGTTGATGTTCGGCAAGGGCTTCGATAAAGAGCATCCTATCAGTGAGTGACAAATGGCTTGGAAAGGTATTGCCTAAGGTTGTATGCAAGCATCGCACAGCTAACGGTTTGGGCTCCTGCTCCGAAGCCGTGAATCGGTGCAATGTCCTTCTTCTTTTAGGCGTTTGCGCAATGAACTTCCCCTAAGCACATTACGCACGCTTTTGCAAGTATATAGTTTGCTTCTGCAATAATTGCTTTCGTTGTAGTGATTGACAGTTCGGCACGACGCGCTGAAACTCACACGAAGCGAAGTCCATTGCTATCAATATGTCAAGCGGCGATGATGAACGCGTGGCCTCGTCAACTAGCGCCTCGACTTCTGATAGCGTTCCATCGACGCCATCGCCACCTACCGAAAAGAAGAAAAAGCAATGGCAACAATTAGCTATGCCGACTCATGAGGAGCTTGCAGCTCAGGAGTTTATGAATAACTGTTTGATTAAGTCTGCGTTGTCGGGTTTGATGGGTGGCGTCGCCGGCCTCGCCTTCGGCCTCTTTACGTCTTCTATGGAAAACGCGCATGGGGTAAGTGCGCTCGGCGGTTGACGATGGGAATATATCCGTCTTATGCACCAACTAGGAACCGCCACGCGTCTGAGGCACGGCAGCCTCCTGTAATAGCGTCAATACCGCCGCACAGACTCCCCGACGTGAGCTTTTCCTGCATTCCCGACGTACATGGGTGCTCGGCGGCTGCACCTCACTCGACAATGTGCAAAACACGGGGGTTTCATGCATGCTACAGCCTTAGCCGCATTCCGTACCAACCCTCCCGACGTGCCAAGCCGAGCACGGGAACCCCTTACCATTCAGCCTCTCCCGCCCCTCACATGCTGTGACACGCCCCCCTCAACAACGTTGTCCCTTCCTTGCATCACCACTACCTTACCGTTCTGGTCCCTCCCGTTTCCCACAACTCGCTTCTCACAACCCGTTTCCCACAACTCGCTCCCTTCCTCTTCCCTCCTCCATCCCAGGGTATGGACACCATGCCGGATGTGGGCGAGAAGCCGACGCGAGTGGTGCTGCGAGAGATGTTCCAAAACATGAAGTCCAAGAGCGTGTAAGAGCGGCCAGGGGTTGATGATGGTGGGAGGAGAGGATGGTGTGGAGGCCCAACCGTTTTGGACTCATGCTGCAGCAGCCAGCATTCCTGCCCTGCGCCTCGTAAAACCTCAGCACACATGCACACCACTTCCCATTGCCCGCACTCATCCCCTCTCACCGCCCCATCCTGTCCTCTCTCCACCCTCCTTCCCTCCTCCCGTCAGTTCCTACGCCAAGGGCTTCGCGGTGATGGGTGCGCTCTACTCCATCAACGAGTGTGTGATTGAGAAGTGGCGCGGCAAGCACGACAAGGTCAATCCCGCGCTGGCGGGATGTGCCACGGGGGCCATGCTGGCGCATAGCGGTGAGGCAGCGGGGGGGAGGGGGTGCTGGGGGTGGGATACGGTACACTGAGCCACGGAAACACTGACCCGGGAGTAAAAATATAGAGACACTGACGAGGCAACTAACGAGCTGCATGACTGACCCGGGGGTGGGGGGTTGCCGTGGGACTAGTCGTGGGCTTCGGGTGCAGAGGCATGGTCGAATTGGTGTGGGATAGTGGTAAGGCAGTTGCATGCCATGGGGGAACCAGCTGGGATGTGGGGGGTACGTGCCGGGCATGGGAGTTTTGGTGGGATTGGGTGGGGTTGGGCTCATGTCGAATGAGTTGGAAAGAGGGGTGAGAGGATGTACCGTACATGGCTTCTACCAAGACATGGTCCTCACCTTAGGGTCCGCATCCACACCCTACACCGCGGAGCTTGGCTCGGCGGGCCTCTGATCCCCATGCCGTGATCCCCTTGTTTCCTCCCTCCTTCTTCCCCTTCTTCCCACACAGCCGGACCGCAGGCCATGTGCTTCGGTTGCGCGTCCTTCGCAGCCTTCTCCACCGCCATCGAATACTGGATGGACACCTAGGCGGGCGCGGGGGAGGCGTGGTGTGCATGGTGGTGGGGAGAGGGCAGGCTAGGGGAGTGCTGGGGGAGCCCAGGGTCTGGGTTCGTGTGTATGTGTGCATTGTGTGGAATGGTGTGATCCCCGCGGGTCAGCGGTATACGGAGGATGTGCTTTTGGCGGCGGGCGTGGTGTGAGGAAGCAAACTCGGGAGTCCCCTATGGGTGTGTTTTAGGAAAGTGGCCTCGAGTTCCGAACGTGGACGGGCTTGTGGGAAGGAGGCCCTAGAGATGGGGTTACATGCCGTGGGAGAGGGGTCGGTGGGCGGGCGTGAAGTGTGAAGGGAGCTGGAGCCTTCCCTTGCCTGTTAGGTTGTGATTACCGGTAGGGGTGAACGCTCGGCGCTGTAAGCATGGGTGCCTAGTACTAGATTGGAGTATGGGAGGGGTTTGCGGGTGTGGGCCAGGTGACCCTTTTCGTCCTTTGTGGGTTAAGGGGGCACAGGAAGTCTGCATCGCCGGTATAGGACGATTTCGCTTCAGCTTGTAAACTGGCTGCCTTTACCAGGTCAGTAAGCCAGCAAGTGCACGGCAGCCGTGCATGCGAGTGAGTACAACCGGTCTGAGCAACAGCACGCAGCAAGCTTCACGGGAATCCATCGTACTCCTGTCACCGCGGTTTAACGGGTCCATGGTGGCTGTCCCTCTACAGTCTCAGCGGCAGCAAGCCCAAAACAGCTGTAGATGGCTCGACGCGACAACTCAACTTCGTCAATTGCTCACATGCTACCACCAGAGGCGGTATGCGTGTGTAGATGACACCGTGCATAGCCGAGCGCTGTGTAGCGGGCCCTGCTATGGCCTACGGAACTGGGCCAACGGCTGGACCAAAGCTTCGTCCATCATGCTCAAAACACGAAACAGAGTTGCAGTTTGGTAACAAGCCGTGCGTCGCGAAACAAGACGCCAACAAATCAACGGACAATGCGCATCGCCTAACCGCAAGCAAATGGATGCCACCTACAAGGCCCCAAGCCGGGCGCCAAACCCACACGCCACGGCAGTCCCGAAAGCTCCAAGTCCCAATTACCCGCATGAACGCGGCCAGCGGACCGCCCCTTCCTACCATTCAAAACGTGCACAGAATCATGTAAACCAGTAAGCGTGAGGAGATGCAACGCCAGACAAGACACTTCACAGGGTAACAAGGCCTCGCCTGTATCCACTCCGGCTCCGGATTACTCCGGCTCCGGATCAGCAGCTCTAAACCCACCACCGCTCCCACCTACAGCAGCATCACCCTGGGTGGCAGGTCCCTCAGCTGCTCCCACAGCTCCAGCAGCTGCCGCAGCCACTCCTCCTCACCCACCCGGCACCTGGCAGCCACATCGTCCCACAGCGACTGCAGCACCTGTTGGGAGGGGTGCGTGGGAGGAGCACCGGGGTTGGGGTATGCCAGTTTGTAGTTGTCAAGGCGAGTTTAAGACAATGATTAAGGGCAGTATGCAAACAGTGCAAGCCTTACTCGACAGCTGCTGTGAAAAGCCATAGCCGCCCGGTCCCTACTTGCTTGTCCCAGCGCCTCGGTTCCCAGGCTGCTTAACCCATGCCAATACAAGCATACACGTACCCACTCACCTGCCACAAAGCCTCCAGGATCATGCCATACACGTTACAGGGTGACACTTTCCTGGCTCGCTGCCCTGCAGACCGTTGCAGCGCATCTGGACTGATCACCCGGAGGACTTCCAGGCTGGTCCCCTCCCTCGCCGCCGCAGCCCTGGCAGCCGCCTCCACCGCCTCCGCCCCATGATTTCCATCGCACTCCAGCAGCACGGCGTCAGTCTTGGCGGCCGGCGGGAGCTGCTGGTAGGCCACCAGCCGCTTGGGGGCGTGGCGGCCGCTGCTGAGGCTGCTGCTGGGGCCGCCACTGCTGCTGGCAGCAGCCTGCGCGTCTTCATTCAGCTGCCGCATGAAGCCCTTCAAGGTGTCCTGTGCAGCGCTGGCCACAGACTGAACCATGGAACCCCTCAGCAGCAGGAACTGCGTCAGCCTGCTACCCGGCGGTGCCAGCAGGCGCTGCAGCATGGCCCCAGCTGCCTCGGGGGCTGGAGGCACGTGAGGTGGTGGCGGCTCGGAGGCGGCAGAGGAAGCCGGCTGCTGGGCGGCTGCTGCAAGGAGGGACGGCGACTCCCCAGCCTCACGGAGTTGGAGGCGGATGGCAACCTTGCCACCGTTGTCCAGCAACTCTAGCACCTGCGGCTTGCCTAGCAGCCTCACGGCTGCCAGCACCGAGCTCGGGTTGTCGCCAGACAGTTTTTCCACATCCACGTGCTTGCAGCGGGCCACCAGCTCCCTCAGGGGACGGAACATCGGTAACTCGGGGCTACGTGGGCTGGAAAGAAGAGGTACAGAAACACAGTTTAAGCACAGGTGGCGCAGCGAGCCGCTTGCTGCCGGGCAGCCCAGCAGCAGCTCGAGAAGGAGCTCAGCCGCCTCAGTCAGGCGAACTTCCGTGGCCTGGCCTTTGTAAAGGCTGGTTGAAAGCGTGTGGATCCGCCCAGCTGATGGTGCCAGATGCAGTGTCAGCTCCTCCAGCTGCGGCGGCAGGCTCCCCACCAGCTGCTGCAGGGCCCGATAGCCGGCGTTATGGCGGATACCAAACACCTGGCAGTGACCCAGGGAGAGCCGTCTCAGCTTCTGCAGCCGTGCAATGCTGGCGGCAGCTGCTCCAGTCAACTCGTAGCTGCCAAAGTTAGGAAAGCTCACAGTTAGCCGCTCCAGGCTGCCCGCCAGGCTGTCCACACCCTCCAACAGCCGTATCACGCCCACTTTGTCTACACGTACTTCAGCATTGCTCCGAAGGGCCAAGCTTTTCAGCTTCTTAAGCTGCAGGATGCTGGCGACGGCAGCCTCGCTTAGGAAGTCTGACTCATAGGTTACTGTGACCTCCAGGTGCTTCAGGCTGCCCGCCAGTGCGTCCACGCCCTCAAGAAGCAGCACCAGGCACTTTTCATCCTTAAGTACTTCAGCATCCTTCTGAAAGGCCAAGCTTTCGAGATTGTTTAGCTGCAGGATACTGGCGACGCCAGCTTCACTTAGGCCGCCCGACTCGCGGGTTATCATGACAGTTAAGTGCTTCAGGCTGCCCGCCAGCGCGCCCACGTGCTCCAGGGCGCGACTGTCCGGAAGCGTCAGGGCCTCCAGGTACGGCAGCCTTGCCAGCGCAGCCCCTGCCATGTGCTGCTGCAGGGGGTCGTACGACATGACCAGCACCAGGCCGTTCAAGTCCTAAGAGTTAAATGTTAGAGATGAGGCATGCATCTAAGAAAGCGACACGCTTCAGGGACGCCTAGCTCTAGTGCACCCAAAACAGCACGTTTTAAGACAATAACACTTCCACAACTAGTTGAAAGAGCTAAAGAAGCCAGAGACGCGATAGAAGCGGCGGCGGCTGGAATGTCCGGCAGCCGCAATGGATCGGGGCCTGCGGGCAGCAACCCGCAGCCGAGCCTCTCTGATCTCATGGCGGCGATTCAAAACTTAGAGAACCGGCTGGACAAGCGGCTTGAGAAGATCGAGACTAGGCATGATGAGATGTGCACTGGTCTGGCCAAGGTGCAGTCGCGAATGGATACCCTGGAGGGGAGGCTGGAGGCGGTGGAAGCAAGCAGCACCAAGCAGTACGTGCAGCCCCGCAAGCTGATCCTGCGTGTGCCGCCACAGCACGTGTCGGAACTGCACACCATTGTTCCCAGCATCCTCAAGGAGGTACGCCCGCACGATGTCATCGGAGTGCAGCTCATCACCGTGCCGCCGAAGCTGGGAGCGAGAGGCGCCGCAGCAGATGCCGCGGCTGCCGCAGCCCCGGCGCAGGGTGGCCGGCAGCAGGCACCCATGACGCGGGTAGACCTGCTGGTGCACGAGGACGCACGCAAGACGGTCGCGGCGGCACTGGGCAAGCCACTCCGGGAGCGCTACGGCATCAACGTCCAGGACTGCCTGACCAAGGCCGGGGTGGACGCGAAGACGAGACGCCAGTCCACGTACGCGCGCCTCAAGGCCGAGGGCAAACAGCCCCGCTGGGACTGCGGAGCGGAGATCAAGATAGTGGGAGCAGATGGGAGATTGGTGCCCTACACCGGGCCCTACGGGGCCCCGGCAGGAGCGGACACCATGGAGGACACCTAGAGGAGTCCGAGCCAGAGGGCTGGTGCGTTGAAAGTAGTACAATGGAATATTCGCGGGCTTAAGGACTGGAAACTTGATAACAATGAGTTACGGGGTATAGCGGGTAGTTATGACATTGTGGTGATTACGGAAACGCATTTAGTGGGAGATACGGTAGTGAAGGAGATGCTACCGTCGGGTACGCTCCTGTTCACAGTAGATGGCACGCCCAACAGAGGTGGGGTAGCTGTCTGGGTAAATCGTATGTTAGCTAGGGATGTGCAGCTCCTTGGTGTGTCTAAGGTTCCTAAGGGCATGGAGAGTATCTGGTTAAGGGTGAAAGGGCATGCTCTTAATATGGGGGGGCGTAGTTTGCTGATAGCAGCCTGTTATGCAGCACCCCAAGGTTCTGTTCAGTACAATGACCATGCGGGTAGAAGGCGTACTGACACCGTGGATCGTGTTTTTGGTCGACTCCGTGCCTTGTTGCGAAGATATGTGCGTCCATGCGATGAAATCCTCATTTTGGGGGACCTCAATGCGCGAGTAGCCAGCTTGAGTGATATACCAGATCTCCAGGCTGATGCTGAACTGGAGGCGGCGGCAGGTGTGTCGATCGGAGGTAATGGGCTCATTCAAGGCATGCCGAGCAGGCGCAGTAAGGACCCATCCAGCAACCCATTTGGGCAAGGTTTGGTCGAGCTGTGCCGCGAAACTGAACTGATTATCATGAATGGTCGTGTGCCCGGTGACATGGAGGGTGAGTTCACGTTCTACCACGCCCACGGCCTTGCCTGCAGTATGATTGATCTTTTTGTCTGCACGCCTGCTTTGTTCTCGCGGGCGTCGCATTTGCAAGTGCTTGGCATCCCCATTGCTATAGAGGGGCCTAAAGTGGGATCGAGGCTCAGCGATCACTGCCCGGTGTCACTCACTCTGGACGTTGGATTAGGAGGAACGCGAAGGGGTGGCAACACGGGTTCCTCTCGCCTGGGGAAACGTGAGTGGGAGCGGTACACGCGCCTATTTGAGGTAGAAGATGCTGCTGTCGTACAGAAGATTGACGAGGCTGTTAGCCAACTGGGCCATGGTCTTAACAGTACGGAGGTTGTTACAGTGATCTGTCGGGCTCTTAAGAAGGCTATTGACGCCACGTTTCGTCTTGAGAGGGGGCAAGGGTCCATTCCTAGTGCAGGCAGGACGGACAAGGATGCGCCTTGGTGGACACATGAGTGTGCGGAAGCCCGTGAGGCCATGTTTGCTCAAAAGGCGCTCATGCGTGCTAACGGTCTGCTGGGGGATCAGGATGCCAGAGCTGAGTTCAGTCGGTTGCGCACGAAGTATCAACGTCTACGCAGGGAGGCTAAGGACAAGTTCCGGGTCATGCATTTTGAAGGAGTTATCGAAGAATGTCGGGGGGATCCACGGGCGCTGTGGGGTCGGCTGAATGGCAGATTTAGTCAGGGGTGCCCTATCACGGATGTCAACAGTTGGGGAGCCTACTTTAATGCGCTGTTTAATGGGGAAGTCAATGCGTTTAACGAAGTTTCCGCGGACACCATCCTTAGTACCATCAACGGTGTGCCACATGGGAGGGGAAGAGGATGGGTAAGGGCGACAGGCGATCGGGTAGCACGAGTCACCGCTGCTGCTGCGCTCAATGTTCCGTTCACCTTGGCGGAAGTCATTGCTGCGCTGAAGTCTTTGCGTAATAACAAGTCTGGGGGTTTGGACAGAGTACCGGCTGAATGTTTCAAGTGTGCGACGAGAGAGGTTGAGGGTAGAAGGATGTTTGTTTTAGCCCCTTACCTGCTCAAGCTACTAGAGCATATCCGCAGCACGGGGGATTATCCTGTGCAGTTTGAGGTCTCTGCGCTCACGCCCATCCACAAAAAAGGCGATGTGATGGAGAAGGGTAACTATAGGGGTTTAGCAGTGGGTGGTGTTTTGTCTAAGCTTTATGCGTTTTTGTTGGAGCACAGGCTGTCTCGTTGGGGCGAGCTGGTGGGAGCTAGGTCGCCGTATCAGGGAGGTTTCCGACGCAAGCGGGGTACCTGCCACAACCTGTTTTTGTTGCGACATCTGACGGACAAACATAAGGGGGGGCGAGATGCAGTTGACCCCCTGTTCGTTTGTCAGATTGACTTTGAGAAAGCGTTTGACAAGGTGCCACGTGATCTCTTGTGGTTAAGGTTGGAGGAACGGGGTGTGCATGGCGCTATGCTGGAGGCTCTCAAGACTTGTTACAACAAGGTCATGATGCGTGTCAGGGTAGACGGAGTGACGGGGGATCCTTTTGAATCTTCGCAGGGAGTCAAGCAAGGATGCCCTCTCAGCCCTACGCTTTACGGGATTTTTGGCGAGGGGTTTGCTGACTATGTTGACGCTAAGGATAAGTGGCTCCCTGATGCTATGCGCGCTAAGCAGCAGACTCCCCATGCGGATGGCCGGCGTATCCCGTTGGAACTGTATGCCGACGACCTCAGCCTTTTCGCTACGACGCACAGACGGCTGATTGTGTTGCTTGCTGATTTGAGAGAGTGGTGTGAGGCCTTTGGGATGCGGGTGAATGTTCGTAAATGTGAATTGATGGTTTTCCACCCTCGTGCCAATATCCGCGAGGCTTTTGCTGCCCTTTGCCCCGTGGTGTGGACTTCTATTGAGGGAAATGCGCGAGTACCTATGGTTATTCCTTGGGTACAACGAGCCCGTTACCTTGGTTTGCACTTTGGTCCTGGCACACCGTTTGTTTCCTGCACAGAGGAACTGTTGACCTCTGGCCGACGTGCTATGTTTTCTCTTCAGCGTAAATTAAAACGCCTAGGTCTTTTGGTCCCTGCTGTTGCAGTTAAGTGCTTCGACGTGCAAGTCCGCTCCATCTTGTCGTACGGTGTCCAGGTGTGGGGGCCTGATGTGGTGCTGAAGCTAATGACGGACTGCGAGAATTCCGCGAGGTACTTTGACAGATCCTTGCGGGACCCAATGGTGCAGTTACAAAGGGAATTTCTTCGGGAGATTGCGGGTGTGAAAGTCTCGCCTGATAAGTTGCTGTTTAAGGAGTTTAACCAGCGTCCCTTGCATGTCTTCTGGCTGGAACTGTTTCTGAGGTTTTGGAATGACCTGGTCAAGCAGAAGGACACGGTCTACCACCAGACGTTGCGAGGTGAAATTCGTTCGGCTCTCAGTACTGAGCATTATGATGGCTGGGGTTCTAAGGTGCTGAAGATTCTGAAAATGCTAGGGACGGATTTGACGGCCTTGGGGGGTGAATTGGACTTGAATGCGCGTGTGGAACGTATTGCTGGCACGGAGCTAAATGTGTCTGCTCTCACTAAAAAGTTTGCTGATAGAATGGATGCGGATTGGGAGGATAGGAGTTTGGAAGATGACCCGCGGCTTTTCAACCCAGTAGACCCCGTACCAGGGGTTGGAGTTAAGATGTGCAGGTACAAAAATTGGATGGGTGACCCGGTTGACAGGGGGTACATTACTCAGCGGCAGCATGTGAACCTGATGCGTTTTCGGCTGTGTGTGTGGGGCATTGAAGCCAATCGCCCTAGGGGTAGGCAACGAGTAGCGCGTGTCTGTCCTATGTGTGCCGTGCAGGGGTCGCCGGGGAGAGTGGAAGATGAGAAACACATCCTCATTGAATGTCCCGCTTACGATGATTTGCGTGATAAGATATGGGAAAGTGGTGTCCCACGGGATGCTGATATGATTGCTGTCATGGGCATGGAGAATCAGGCATTGCTTGCTAGCGTAATCACTAGCATGCGAAGTCGCAGGATTGCGCAGACAGGGTTTATCATATGATTAGCGTTCTGTTTGTTGTCTCTTTTGTTTACTTTTCTTCTTTTGGTTGTTTTCGCGTTTTGTGCTCGCGATCCATGAGCCTTCTGGCTCGGACGGATCTTACGAGCTCGGTACGAAGCTTGTAACATACATATATATGTTCAAGTCCAGCTCACGAAGCGCTGGAAAAAGCAAGGTAAGTGACGTACACACGAGGCCCTCCTCGATATTATCGTGTCCTGTCACGTCAACCAAATCCCATGGGATCTGGCCAACGTCCAGACGCGTGATGCGCTGCAGTGCCTCCGCTGGCTGGCCGATGAAGGGCAGCAGCAGGAGGTTTGCGGCACTTTTCATTTCCGGGAAGTTCTTCCAGACGAGAATGACTGAGGAGCATCGGCGCCAGCGTGCTAGCGGGGGCAGGTGACCCGATTGCCATAGCTCTGCAGTATCGTTGCACACCCTGAGGTGCGCAGTGCGAACGCTGCCGTCCAGGATAGATCTAAATTCTCGGCAACAACGGCGCACGGCTGCCACACCCTCTTCGCCAAGCATGTCATAAAGAATGTCCGCGGACTCAGTCGAAAGAGCTCGCAGCACGTTGTCGAGGGTTGGGCCGGCCTCGGCTGCCATTCTTAATTTTCCGTGAGAGTAAGATCTTGGAATAGGTTTTTTTGTGTTGAGAAGGCAAACATACATGCTGCAATGAAGAGCTTTTGGCCTGGTCGCGATGTCGAACTGGATGCAATCCTGTAGGAGTTACGTCACCGATACATCGGTATCGGTAGGTGGTATCGATGGTTCGTCCGCACCGTCTGCCTATTCGATCATTTTTTAAATACGGATATCTACAGTAGAGGAAAGGATATTAAGCGGGCTGGAACTATCCTTGCTTGTTTTTTGTAAAGCAGGTTTGGATGTTCATGCGCTGGTCGGCGGTTGACGGGTCAAGTCCGCGATCGCAGCATGCCAGCCAATTGCAGCATACTACTTACATGTTACAGTATTAAGCGTGATTGTGGAAAACGCTCGCCAAACCTGGCGGTCAGGGACTGCATTTGCCAGTCCCAGGTTGTTGTCATTTTAAAAAGTGGCCGGCGTGCAGGCGGCCGGCCGGCAGTGCAGACCGGCCTGGATTGACCCATAGGTCGTTTTGCACCGTCAGCTCCGCTTTCGCTGCTTTTACAAGGCTCACGCTTTGCTTCTCATCACGACAGCGTTCCTGGCTTTCTGGATATGAGACAGGTTTCAAGCTTACAGAGGTCCGAGAGTTAGGTTACGCGCAGGCATTCCCCGTGAACGGCGCCAGTAAGCCACCAGCTGTTGGTCAGCCAGCCCTCAAGTTGCCTGCCTACGGGCACGAGCTTTACTAGGCAGCCAACAGGGTTGCACCCCCACATAGCGCACGCACCACCATGCCGCCCTGTACCTCCGTGGCGGCCACAGGTCTTATAGCCTAGCCAAGACAGCGCTTGCAGTGTTTGTAAGCCTGTTGCAAGCCGGGTTCCCACGCAACCTATAAGCTACAACCCATCCAGCTACCGGTACCAGGTCTGCCTACGGTATGTATGTCCTACCCTCCTACTCCCCCAAAGACACCCAGCAACCTACAGCCCCTGCTCACGCCCTCTACACCACCCCCTCTCATCTCCGCCCCTTCCCTCCCTTGCCTTTCCCACCTGCTGCCGGCTTGCCGCCTTTCCCGCCCTTGGGCCCCTTCCCGCCCTTCGCGCCCTTCCCGCCTTTAAACCCACCTTTCCCACCCTTGCCCCCACCCGCTCCTCCGCCCCCGCCTGGCCCCCCTTTCCGCGCCTTCTTCCCGCCCCCGCCCCCGCCTGCTCCCCCATCCGTCTCCCGCTTCCGTTTGGCGTCGCGCCGCTCCTCCCGCGCCTCCGCCTCCATGCGCCCCATGGCCTTGCGGATGTCGACAACGTCATCGGAGCGCTCCCGAAGAAACTTGTCCGCGAGACTGGGGGCGGGAAGCAAGGGGGGAAACACATGCAGCAGGGGTTAGGAGGTACGGCAGCAGAGTGGAGAGAAGATGGAGAGGACCAGACAAGCTGTTTGTGTGAGCCATTCTGATGCGCCTACATGAGCTCTCCTCTCTCCTCTTCTTTACGTCCCATCCCTTCTAGGGAGAAACATGGTACATGCGTCCCCTCGCGCGTCTTCCTTCTCTCCTGCGTCCTTCCACACACACAGACTACGAACCGCATCGTACCCCTCTTGACGCCCTGAGCACAAACCCCCGGGTTTCCCGTTCCCCAACCTGTGGTTTCCCATCCTTCGGTATGGTCTTTGACCCCCTCCCCCCGTTCCCCGCGCACCTGCTGATCTTGGAGCGCTCGCCCTTGGTGTCGGTGACGGACAGGAAGTGCCGCCGCTTGCCCAGGGGCGCCCGCTCGCCCGCCTTCTCGCCCGCCAGCCGCTTGTCGAACTTGCCAACGGAGGCGGTGGAGATGCCGGCGAGGCGGGAGGCGGACTTGATCTGGAGAAGGGGGGGGGAGGGAAAAGAAGTGTGGTGGGGGAATAATAAATAAGTGAAACAACGAGTCCCAATCCCGTATCCCATATATGGGGGGGGAGGGAGGGAGAGGTGAGGCGGGCGGTTGGGGGAGAGATGCATGGGGGAGAGGCATATGCGTGTGGGAAGCGAGGGATGCGGCAAGGGTTGCGGGCGCCGCATGGGAGCTGGAGGAAGTGGGGGGCGTTAAGATAGTTGTACATGCATGCAGGCCTCTGCTTCCCGGCGGGGCCGCTGCTGTTGCGTGTTACCCAACCCTCCTACACGCCCTCACCATTCCGTTTACCACCTATCAACCTAGGGGTTCCTGGCTATTGGTGTACACCCTGGCAGTGGGGGTTTGTCTATGGTATGATGCCAGCAGCTGGGCGACTACCGTATTCCCTCTCACTAACAGTCTGCGCAGCTTAGTACTGAGGCTGATGACGACCTCCTTTCGGGCCAAAGTGTCAAATTTCTGGCAAGAATCCCTTGCTTTACTAATGAAGTGCTGGCAGCAGAAGGGAGGCTTATGGCGCTGCCTAGCAGCACCCCTCGTTGTCCTAGTCGGCAGCACAGCAACGATGTCCTATGCAGCTTGGTAACGCTTTCACCGGAACCCAGCAATCAGTTGTTGCGCCTTACTACTCCTTGCACAAGCAGCTGGCATTCCCCTGCTAATGGGGGATTGGATTAAGGACAACCAATAAGCAATCCTTGTGGCCCAGATCATGGCGGGGACCATCAGTATGCAGCTCTGGGACCTGAGGGGGCTCTCTCAGGTCCCAGAGCTGCATACTGATGGTCCCCGCCATGATCTGGGCCACAAGGATTGGATATTGGTTGTCCTTAATCCAATCCCCCATTAGCAGGGGAATGCCAGCTGCTTGTGCAAGGAGTAGTAAGGCGCAACAACTGATTGCTGGGTTCCGGTGAAAGCGTTACCAAGCTGCATAGGACATCGTTGCTGTGCTGCCGACTAGGACAACGAGGGGTGCTGCTAGGCAGAATGGCGTGCGACATACCCCATCCTTTCGCCAGTAGCCTTCTACATCGTGTCCCGTCAAGCAGCCCCTCCCTTCCCCTACCCCTTCCCCTATACCCTCCTTCTCCCTCCCTCCCAACCCCGTCCCCCACCCCGCACTTACATCCTCCTTCAGCTCCTTCCTCCGCAGCGACTTGTCCACCCCCTTCCCAACCTTCTTGCCGCCCTCCCCGGGCAGCGTGGCCGCCAGCCGCAGCGAGGCCGGCAGGGCGCCGCCCTTCTTGGCGGCCTGCTTCAGGTTGGCCAGCTGCGAGGCGCGGTTGGTCTTGACGCGCTCGCGCTTCTCAGCCGCCAGCGCGGCGAAGGGGTCCTCACCGGGCTGGGGTTGGGGTTGGGATTGCAGAGAGGGTGAGCTGCAGAGAGTGAGAAAAGGCTGGGAATTGCCGGATCCTAAAACGTCATCATCAGTACATGGCTCTCTTTAGGTGGGCCGGCTGCTTTAGTTCACCTCTACCCACTCCTATCAGGGCGTATTACCTTATCCGAGGCCTTGGCTTCAATGATGGGAATGTCGTTATCGTCATTCGCGCGCTTGTAGCCGTGTCGCCGCCGCCACTCGCCCACCGTGTCGTCGTACACCAGCTTGCTGCGCTTGCGCTTCACAATGCCCTTCTTGGCTGCGAACTGCTGCCAGCGGGTGAGCGGCTTGGCCTTGGGCACCGGCTGCGCGCGCGGCAGGGCGGTGGTGGGGGCGGGCAGCACCGCCAGACGGCCGCCTGTGATGGGCTCTGCGGGCAGGTTGAAGAGCTGGGTAACAACAGCCTGGTGTGTGGGGGGGGGAGGGGCGGCAGGAAGCGGGAGAACAAGGAGGAGGCGTTAGTGGGGTAAAAAATTAAGTATGTGAACAACGAGTCCCAATCCGTTAGTGGGGTGGGAAAACGTTGGGGGGGATGTGCAGAAGGGAGGGAGGGGAAACGTGGCAGGAAAACTGCGTCGCTCCGGCTGCTGCTGGGGCGCCCCTCAGGGTGCTCCTCTAACGGGTGGCGGCCGCATACACAGCGTGTCACATAGTTGCCTCCCGCCAGCCCCGCCCAGTCGGCTGCGTGTGTCTCAGCTTCCTCCCGTAAAAGCCTTGCACCCTCGCCCTGTACCCGCCAGCCATGGCATGCTCCCAAGCCCCAGGCAGGCCCACGCAGTCAACGGGCCTCACCTGTGTTATCCCTCGCGCCATCTCCGCACAGGTGCCATCCGGGTCCACCAGCAGGCGGGCGGTGTCCAGCGGGGCGGGGTCGAATGCGCACAAATTGCCGATGTCGTACTCGAGCTGCCCCTCGTACTCCAACCTAACAGGGGCGGACAGGGGCGGGAGAGTTTGCGAGGGAGTAATAGATGGCAAAAAAAGCAGGAATAGATTATGTGTGGCTGCGCGAGGGACCGAGGATTCTCATCGATTGTATCCAGTGTAGCCCCGGTCAAGCAGCTTTATCCCACGACGAATTGCTAGTTATGTATGCTGCTTCTCAGCTTAACCAGGGAGTGCATGAGCATTATAAAAAATGTACGCATATTGAAAAAGCCGTCGGCCGTAAGCCGGCAACTGTCATGGTCGACGAGCCTGCACTGGGAATACTCTACGTGAGCAACCTACCCAGTTGAAACACCAAGCTGCTCCAACGTCACTTTAACTGGGCCGCCAGCCCCAGCCTCCTCGTCCGCCATTGCTTCGGTCGCGGCGGCGCTAGCAAAAAGTTATTCCTTGTAATTAGCTCAATAGTCTCGAGGAACAGGAGTAACAATAAAGGCCAAAAGGATTATTCGTTTTAGCAGTTGAAGGAAAGTACTCAGCAGACAGTTGCTCGGCAAGACTGCAGCTTTTGTGACATACGTATTTAAAGAATTATAATGGAGTTGCTAGTAGCGTAGTAGGGAGTTGGAAGACTGTAACTGCACAGCGTACGGATCGCCGGGTTCGGTGCCACAGAATGGAGACCCATGGGGATGACGCGATCGTTCATCCGTTCGCGGGGCTGCTGATGATCCGCATTCGCTAGGTAACACAGAAAAGCCTTATATTTGTGGTTACTTAGGCTTAGAAGGAACGGTCTTGGCGTAGACGCCTGCCTTAACCTGGCTTCACTTACCCCAGTCGCGTGGAGCCGCGCGTTGCTGGCAGCTAAAATGCCAACAATGACGCGCGGCATCAGCAGCGCTGCCCGCAGCTTGGGGCGCGTTGCACGCTTGCCGGCGGTGCCCATCGGCGTGCCTGGCTCGGTAAGCACCGCGCACCATGCTCAACACATGAATTGCTTTGATGACTCTACAGTAATGGCACATTCACATCATGCTATCCATCGGGCTTTAGCATCGCTCTGATGGCTTGTGTTGCGAACATTGCGTGTGTGGTTTCGCGGGATCCCGTGCTCAATTTGCCAACCGCCGCTGTGACTACTGACCGCGTTGCACTTGCACACGCGTCAAGTATAACCGGAAACAGCATGGGGATCGAACCCTCGCCTGCTTGATAATCTCAACCCTTTACCACAGGTCCTATCCATGCACAGCCCCCGCCCTCCTTAGCACGTGCGCAGTAAACACGCCCGTGGCCCGCACCTCCCGCTCCTGCACTCTTTCCTTACCCCCGCCTTCCACCTCCCCCATCTCCCCACTCCAGCGCCCCATGCTCCGGATTCCCGCTGCTAGCTCCTCCTTCGCTGCCTCGCCCCTGCTTGCCCCCGCCATTCGTCGTTTGCCAGGTAGGGACGCGGATCGCCGCCAGAGTGGTCGGGTTGTCACTTGGCTAATGTCTGGGAGGGCGGCGTGTGTATGTACGGGTGCTGGATCCGTCGGGCTTCCCTCGGTTTGGGAAGGCACCACAGCCCGTTGGGCGAAGCTACCACAGCCCTCTTGCATAGCTACTTAGCTAGACTGTGAGCAGCCGAGTGTAGCAGCGCCAGCCGAGGGCACTACTGAGAGGATGCAGCAGTGCCGGCAGCTTGCCGGCAGGAGGGCGAGGAGGAGGCCAATTGGGAGATGCCACGCCGTGCGGAATCGGTGGAATACCCCAAACGTACTGTCTGGGGTGCTGGAAGGAGGCGTTGGGAGCGCCTCCCTGGCACCGGGGACAGCATGGGATGTGGGGCAGCTGCGGCTGGCGGGCAGCACCAGCAGCACCGCCAGCACCAGCCGTGTGCAGGTGGCGCAGGGACTGCTGCTGCCCCGCGCGCGTTGCGGCCCCGCAGCTGCCGGGGCCTCTCACACTGCCTTGCTGCCACAGGCAGAGAAGACGCAGATAAGATGCAGACCATGGCTACGTGCGCTGGCATGTAGCAGCCATATCTCCCCTGCCTCCCGCTATAAACGGCGGCACCAACACCATATGTACCAACATCCCGTGTCCTGACGTCCTCACCCTCCTCCCGCCCCCAGGCAGCCAGCCCCTGCGCTCTCTGGCCTCCGCCGCCGCCCCTGCCTCCGCCGCCACCGCCACCACCACCGCGCCCGCTCCCCCCGCCGGCGCCGTGGAGCGCGCCCACGGCTTCACCCTGCAGCGGCAGCAGTACGTCAAGGAGTACGGCAGCCACGTGCTGCTGTACAAGCACGACAAGACGGGTACGACATGGTGGGGGCTGGGTTGGGTTGGCTGCATGGGGGGGGGGTGCATGGGGGCTCTGGTTGCATGGGGAGGGGTGCATGGTTGCATGGGGAGGGTGTGTGTGAACTTGTGATGTAGGGGCCAGGGCCGGCTTGCGTGATCCCTGGAGGTGCTCTGTGTTCCCGCAACATGCTGCCTCCTCCTCCTGCTCCTGCCCCTCCTGCTCTTGTTTCCGGCTCTTTATCCCTTTCCTCCTTTCCTCTCCTGCCTCCTCCCGCCTCCCTCCTCCCTCCTACCTCAGGCGCTGAGCTGATCAGCGTGCTGAACGGCGACGAGAACAAGACGTTCGGGGTGGTGTTCCGCACCCCGGTGGCCGACTCCACCGGCATCCCGCACATCCTGGAGCACTCGGTGCTGTGCGGCAGCAGGAAATACCCCATCAAGGTAGGGGACGGGGGGGAAGGGGGGAAAGAGGGAGAGGAAGAGGGAGGAGAGGGAGAGAGGAAGAGGGGTAGTAAGGGAAGGGGGGTAAAATGAGGAAGCTGGCCAGGAAACCGACGAGCTGGGTAGGGGGGAAAGCGGGTGGGTGAGGGCGAGGAAGAGGGAGGGGGTTCAGAGGAAGCCAGTATATACCCGATACCCTACCATTGCGGCCGCCTTTCCAATCCTTTCAGTCCTGCACCCGGCTCCGCCCCTCTTTCTCATCCCACTGCCCTCCCCCCCAGGAGCCGTTTGTTGAGCTGATGAAGAGCTCGTTGAACACCTTCCTCAACGCCTTCACCTACCCCGACCGCACCTGCTACCCAGTGGCGTCAACAAACACGCAGGTGGGGTGTGGGTGATGTGGAGGGATCAGGTAAACTGAGCCGCGGAAGGACAGGCGGGGAGAAGAACAGGCGGGCGGTGTGTTCATCTAGGTGTGCATGCGTGTGATGACGACTTCCCGCTCACCCCTTCCACACCTGCCCCCCACCTCCCCTCCTGCCCCTCTTCCCCCGCCCTCCTGGCCCCACCCCCCCACACCCCCAGGACTTCTACAACCTGGTTGACGTGTACCTGGACGCCGTGTTCCACCCGCGCTGTGTGGCCGACCGACGCGTGTTCGAGCAGGAGGGCTGGCACTTCGAGCTGGACAGCAAGGAGGTGGGGGGGAGGAGGGAAGGGGAAGCAGCAAAGGGGGGGATGGGGGGTGCTGCTGTGGACAGCAAGGAGGTGGGGGGAGGGAGGGAGGGGGGCAGGAGGGTGTGTGAAAGAGTGGGAGGGGTGCTGCTGCCGTTGACGACACGGAGATGAGGGGGTGTCAGTAGTCAATACTCTTCCACCTGTGTATGCATACACGTATGAACAACCAGTACGTTCCCGCTCGCGGCCAGTTTCCTAAACATACATTTTGTTGTGCTCACTCTGCACGCCCACTCCTCCTCTCCCTCCCCCTGCCACATCCCCTCACCCCCATACCTCCAGGACCCGCTGACCTACAAGGGCGTGGTGTTCAACGAGATGAAGGGCGTCTACTCCTCCCCCGACTCGCGCTTCTACCGCACCGTGCAGCGGGCGCTGTTCCCGGACAACACATATAGGTGGGGGAGTGGGGGGCGGGGGGAGTGGGGGGCGGGGAGAGTGGGGGCCGGGGAGAGTGGGGGGCGGGGAGAGTGGGGGGCGGGGAGAGTGGGGGGCGGGGAGAGTGGGGGGCGGGGAGAGTGGGGGCGGGGAGAGTGGGGGGCGGGGAGAGTGGGGGGCGGGGAGAGTGGGGGGCGGGGAGAGTGGGGAAAATTATATAAGAAATGCAAACAACTAAAGTCCCAATCCCATATCCCGACTCATGCAGTGAGTGCATTCGGAGACACTATTCTAAAGACACGCATCTCAAATTACTTACCGAAGCGTTGCTTACCGTAAACCGAGACGACTTGAGGGAGAAGCCGCCTTGCGTGGTAACACTAGGGAGACATGCGCCGCGCCGCCGGTCCCGAAATGCAAAGCAACACGCATATGGGGTATACGAGCACACATGTTATCGAGACGCGTTACGGGAAACTTACCTGGAAAGGGAAAGCGTACAAGTGGGGGCGGGTAGGGGGACACGTACATGTGGGGGAGTGGGGGCGGGTGGACAGGTGGGGGAGTGGGGGCGGGTGGACAGGTGGGGGAGTGGGGGCGGGTGGACAGGTGGGGGAGTGGGGAACAAGTAAATGAGAGGTGCTGCAACTGGAGTCCCAATCCCGACACATGCAGTGATCAGTGGGAGAGTGGGACGGGTGGGGGGACACCTACAGGTGGGCGGCCCCTCCGCAGTCCTCTCCGCCCACCCAGCCAAGTCCCCTCCTACCCCCTCACCGCTCCTTGTCCTCCGCCCTTTCCTCATCCCCTTGTTCCCCTTAACTTGGTCTTATATGTGACCCTTACCGCCTTCTCCCACATTTCCCACCCTCCCACACTCCCACACTCCCACACTCTCTCCCCTCCCAACCGCCCTCGCCCTCGCCCCCCCCTACCTCAGGCATGATAGCGGCGGCGACCCCGAGGTCATCCCGCAGCTCACCTACCAGCAGTTCCAGGAGTTCCACGCCAAGTACTACCACCCCTCCAACGCCAGGTGGGTGTGGGAGGGAGGGGAATACCGGTAGATGAAAAGTGGAGCAGCGGAGTCTCAGAGGGGGGAGAGGGGGCTGCATGGGGGTTAGTAGGGCCGTCCAACGCT
This sequence comes from Astrephomene gubernaculifera, assembly GCA_021605115.1. Lineage (NCBI taxonomy): Eukaryota > Viridiplantae > Chlorophyta > Chlorophyceae > Chlamydomonadales > Astrephomenaceae > Astrephomene > Astrephomene gubernaculifera. Next base: position 258,125 of record BMAR01000042.1, on the reverse strand, counting down.
GACTCCTCTTTTGGTTGCGGGCAGTGCACTCGCTGTGTAAGCATCATGCGCAAGAGCCGGCCGCCTAACCGCGTTTCGCCCCCCTCCATCCACCCATCCACCTCTCCCCGTCCCTCCACCACCGCAATCACCCCGCCCCCCAGGTTTTGGTTCTACGGCGACGACGAGCCGGTGAAGCGGCTGCAGCTGCTGTCCAGCTACCTGGATGAGTTCGAGGCGCGACCCGTGGACAGCGGGGTGGACACGCAGGTGGGGGGGAGGGGGGGGGGGAGGGTTAACCCGCGTCACAGCAAAAGGATGTCTTAACGGCTCGCTTTCATCCTCGAGTTTACTACCATCCGCCATTTCTTATCAGTCGTGCATCCTCCCCGGCTGCCTTCCCCACCTCTCCCGCCCTTTTCTGTCCCTCTTCCCCCCTCCGCAGAAGCTGATCCACACGCCGCGCAAGGTCACCGAGTTCTACGCGGCTGGCGACGGAGAGGAGGGCGAGCAGAAGGTGGGTGGTGGTCACCGCTGCTGAGCCGCCTTGCCTACCCTCGAATGGTTCTGGAAGGTTCCATCCATTCCTGGGTTACCCGACCCCAAGCCCGTCCGCATACCTTCCTGTTGCAGCGTTCTGCCAATAGCATGCCCATGCCCATGCTGCCTCCACCACCACCGCCTCCCCTCCCCTCCCCTCTTCATGCCTTTCCTTCTTTTTCCTCTCCTCCATACCCCTCCATGCCCCTCTTCCACGCCCCTCTTCCCTGCCCCTCCTCCCTGCTCCTCTTCTCCCTGCACCCCCCACAGGCCTACGTGGGTATCAGCTGGGTGCTGTCCGACACCCCCCTAGACGTGGAGACGGAGCTGGCCCTCGGCTTCCTGGACTTCCTGCTACTGGGCACCCCCGCCGCGCCGCTGCGTAAGGCCCTCAACGACAGCCGGCTGGGGGCCGCGGTGATCGGGGGCGGGGTGGACGACGACCTGAAGCAGCCCTGCTTCACCATTGGGCTCAAGGGGGTGGACCCGCAGGACGCGGAGAAGGTGCGGGCAGGGAGGGATGGGGGGGAGGAGGGAGGGGGTAGAGGGGAAACAACCAACGAACGGGGCGTAGAGGAAGGAGGGGGGTGGTGCGGAGGCCCTGGAGTGTCCTTGGGGCGTTACCGGTAGTGAGGCCTGCGTTGCCCTCCTCCTCCTCCCCCCTACTCCTGCTCCCCACCGGCCCTCGCGTGGCAGCCCGGTAGCGTCGGGCGTTGGTACCGGGCATTGGATACTTGGGTCTCTTGTTCTCTTGTTCTTGATCTTGTTCTCTTGTTATTGACTCTACTTGTTCCAGCCGGTTTCAAGTACGATAACCCGAACCACTAACCTTACGCCCCCTCCCCCCCCGCCTCCCCCCACCAGGTTGAGTCCCTGATCCATTCCAAGCTGGCCGAGCTGGCCTCCTCCGGCTTCTCCGCCTCCGCCATCGAGGCCGCCGTCAACACCATCGAGTTCAGCCTGCGCGAGAACAACACCGGCTCCTTCCCGCGCGGACTCAGCCTGATGCTGCGGGCGGTGGGCGCGTGGATCTACGACCGGGACCCCTTCACGCAGATGCAGGTGCGCGGGCGGGCATGGGTGGGTGGGTGGGTGGTGGGTGAGGTAGAGGTGGGCGGGCATGGGTGGGTGGGAGGGGTTGAGGCCCCGGGGCCACCTGGCGACGCGGGGGTGAGGCCAGGCGGGGTAGGAAAAGGAGCGTGCGGAGGGGGACGGATGGACAGAAGGCAGACGTTGCCTGCAAAGGTACTTCCCACCCTCCTCTCACTCCCTCCAAACACTCACACCTCCATCAACCCTGCTTGTACCCCCAGTGGGAGGACGCGCTGCGCTCCTTCAAGTCCAAGCTCTCCTCGGGCGCTGACGTGTTCGGCCCGCTCATCCGCTCCTTCCTGCTGGACAACCGGCACCGTGTGACGGTGTCGCTGCTGCCGGATGCGGGGCTGGGGGCGGCGGTGGAGGAGAAGGAGCGCGCGGCGCTGCAGGCGGCCCGGGAGTCCATGGGAGAGGAGCAGGTGGGGGAGGGGGAGGGGGGCTGGAAAGGTGGTGTTTGCATGGGGCGGGGGGTCGCCTGTCCTCCGCCGCCATTCCTTCTGGGGCCTTAGGCACCGGTACGGTTAAAGGACCTAGGCAGGCAAAGAGACCTCACCCTCGCCCTATCCTCTGTGTTCCTTTACCATCGTGCACTCCTCCCCCTCCCTCCCTCCCTCCCTCCCTCTCTTCTCCCCCCCAGCTCTCCGCCGTGTTGGAGGGCACCGCGGCTCTCAAGGAGCTGCAGGAGACCCCCGACCCGCCCGAGGCGCTGCAGTGCATCCCCGCGCTGCAGGTAAAGGGAGGGGGGCTGGGTTGGGGTTGGTGTGGGGTTCCTGGGGGTTTTGGCTGTGCGGGGAGGGAGAAGGTGCACACGACCCCACCGGAGCGGGCGAGAGCGGCTCTTGCCGGATGATTACCACAGGCTTCCCTTCTCCTACCGCCCACCTCCTTGATCCCGCATACTCGCCACACGTCCCTCTGGCCCCCCCTTTTCCTCCCCCCACTTACTTGGCTTCCCTGCCTCTCTCTCCCCCCGCATGCAGCTCTCCGACATCCCCTCCACCATCACCAAGGTGCCCACCGACGTGACGCCCCTGTCGGATGGAGCCACGCTGCTCACACACGACCTCTTCACAAACGACGTGCTGTACATGGAGGTGGGGGGGGGCAGGGGGCAGGAAGAGACGTGGCAGGGGACAGGGCGGGAGCAGAGAGGCAGGGCAGGGGACTGGGTGGGAGCCGCCATAGCGGAAGGCAAAGCGGGCATAATGAAGAAGAGGACATGTATAGTAAGTAAAAACAACGCCTCCTTATCCCTTGCCACACAGCTCGTTAGTTGCCTCGTCAGTTTCCTTCCTTTTACCTCCCTCCTCTCTCTCCCTCCCCCTCCCTTCTCCCTCCCACCCGCAGGCCGCCTTCGACCTGCGCCCCGTGCCCTCCTCGCTGCTGCCGCTGGTGCCCCTCTTCTGCCGCAGCCTCACCCAGATGGGCACTGCGGGCGAGAGCTTCGTGGAGCTGACGGAGCGCATCGGGCGCAAGACGGGCGGCATCAGCGTGTACCCCTTCACCAGCGCCAAGCGAGGCAGCGAGCAGCCGGTGGCGTATGTCATGGTGGGTGGCGGGGGTGAGGCGCGGGGAAAGAGAGCAGGGATGAAATTTCTGAGAAGTAAAGCACTGGAGAGGGGAAAGATGGGGACCCAATGCTTGGATGAGGGGAAAGCGAAGACCTGGTATGCACGAACTGGATACACATTTCAATCGTCAATCTTCTTGTCGTCCGTTTCTCCTTTCCTCCCCACTCCTCCCCGCTCCTTCTACTCCCCTCCTGCCCTTGCCCCCCCCCCCAGATCCGCGGCAAGGCCATGTCGGGCACGTCGGGCGACATGGTGGGGCTGATGCGGGACATCCTGCTCACCGCACGCCTGGACGACCGGGAGCGCTTCACGCAGATGGTGGCGGAGACCAAGGCGGCGCTGGAGAGCGGTGAGGGGGAGGGGCTGGGGGGGCTGGAGGGGGAGGGAAGGGGAGGTGAAAAATAAAGATACACTGAGGGAGGGGGCAAAGAGGAAACAACTACGGTAACTGAGTGTGTGATAAGGCTGAAGGGGTGCATTTTCGCATGGGTGTATATCGCTATGGAGGAACTGGGGAGCGGTGCGGGGTGAAGTGGGTTAGGCGGGTTGTTAAGCTTAAGGAGGGGTTGAGGTAGTGTGCCTCCGCCAGGCAGTGTTGTGCTGTGTCTTTATGCCGTATGTGCACCCTTGTTGTGCTTCCGCGCCACCCTCATCCCCAATCCCCACCCTCCTTAGGGAACCTGAGTTTTACCCAAAACTAATCCCTCCGTCCGCCCGCTTGCCCCCCCCCACAGGCATCATCAGCGGTGGGCACTCCTACGCCGGCAAGCGTCTGGCCGCCCAGCGGGGCCTGGCGGGCTGGCTGGCCGAGAGCATGGGCGGGCTGTCGTACCTGGACTTCATTCGGGGCCTGGGCAAGCGGGTGGAGACGGAGGAGGGCTGGCAGGGGGTGCGGGGGGAGCTGGAGGCGATCCGCACTGCGCTGCTGCAGAGGTGAGGGCTGAGGGGCGCGGGAGGAGGTAGGATACGGTAGGAGGTGGAGGGGGGGGTGCTTATACTGTAAAACTGCGAAGGGCTCATTATGTCAGTTATAGGTAATGTCAGAAACTGCGAAAGGCTCATTAAATCAGTTATAGGTAATGTCAGAAACTGCGAAATGAACATTAAATCAGTTATAGGTAAGATAGGAAACTGCGAAAGGCTCATTAAATTAGTTGTTATAGTTTGTTTTTAATGATACCTACTTGGATACCCGTAATAATGCTGGAGCTAATACATGCGCACATCCCGACTTTCCTTTCCACCCCAAACATCCCAACCTCTCCTTCCGCCCCTTTCTCCCGCTCCCCCAACTCAGGAACGGCGCCATCGTCAACCTCACCGCCGACTCTGCCACCCTGGCCGCCGCTGAGGGGCCGCTGCGGGAGCTGCTGGCCGCGCTGCCGGCCGCCTCGCCCGCTGCCCCCGCCGGGCCGCTGGTATCAGGGCTGCTGCTGCCGGCGGGCAATGAGGCGCTGTGCGTACCCACACAGGTGCGGTGGTGGAAAAGAGAGGGGCTGTGGGTTCCTTTTGTCATGAACTTTCACCCGTCCGCCTTCTTATCCACCACCCTTGGCTCCCGCACCCTACCTTAACTCCCGCCCACCCTCTGCTGCCCGTCAACTCGCCGCAGGTGAACTACGTCGCCAAGGGCGCTGACCTGTACCGCGACGCCGGCTACCAGCTGAGCGGCGCCACCTACGTTGTGGAGAAGTACCTGGGCAACACGTGGCTGTGGGACCGGGTGCGGGTGGTGGGCGGCGCGTACGGCGGCTTCTGCTCCTTCGACTCGCACTCGGGCATGATGACGTTGATGTCGTACAGGTGGGGGCGGGAGCAGAGGGGATAGGGTGGGAGGTTGGTGGCAATGGTGGGAAGGGTGGGAGGCGGGGTAGGTGTAGGACAGGGAAGGTGTAAGCATGCGGCTTGCAGCAACAACTGGTGGTAGCGGTATCTGAGCAACCTGAAGTACGGTACCCAACCATCCCGCCTCCGCCTGCCTGACCGCTCAAACCCAGGGACCCCAATTTGCTCGACACGTTGGAGGCGTACGACGGCTCGGCGGAATTCCTGCGGTCGCTGGAGCTGTCCAAGGATGACCTCACCAAGGTGGGTGGGTGGGTAGGGCCCTCGTACGGCATGCATGCATCTGTAATGGCCCCTCTGTATTGCAGCACCGATACTTCAGCCTGTTGTATGTGACCTCCCTCTACATGACTCTCCCTTGTCAGGCCATCATCGGTACCATGGGCGACATCGACGCCTACCAGCTGCCCGACGCCAAGGGCTACTCGGCCCTGGTACGGCACCTGCTGGGGGTGACGGATGAGGAGCGGCAGACGCGGCGGGAGCAGATCCTGGCAACCAGCAACAAGGACTTCAAGTGAGTGCGGCATCTGTTGTGGGTCATCTGGTATGATCCACCCACTCCATTCGCTCCTCCTTACCGTCATGTAACCCGCCATCTACCTTATGGTAACCTTCAGCTTAACCCCTCCGCGGTCCTACCCCTGCCGCCCCACACACAGGATCTTTGCTGATGCGGTGGAGTCCGTGCGTGGACCCGCGGGTCGCGTGGTGGCGGTTACCTCGGCGGAGAAGGCGCGGGCAGTGCTCGAGGAGCGGCCGGGCTTCTGGGACGTGAAGAAGGTGCTTTGAGCGAGGCGTAGGAAGCTGGCACGTGGCTGGGCTGCGTGTTGATGGAGTTGTGGGAAGGTCGGCGGGGGAGGTATTGGTGGGATTGACCTGGATGAGTGGTGGGAAGGTCGGCGGGGGAGGTAGAAGTTTAGGGGTAATGAGGACTGTAGGAGGATGAGGGGAAGTGCGGAAAGCGCGTGCAATGCGTGTGGGAGGGAGATCCAGAAGCTGGCGGGGACAAAAGGAGGTGATGTACGGTGTTGTAACCCTTACGATGGGGGTTTGGAAGACACCGAGGACGGTGTGGGCGTATGATACCTGATGGGACATGAGTTGAAACCCTGGGAACGGGAACCGTGGTTATGCATTTTTGGGGTGTGTTTTACAGCGGTGTATACTCCCTCGTGTACTTATTGCTGTACAATTGCCGTACCGGATCCAAGCCTACCGGTACCTTGTAGTGGTGTACGTTGCACGGAGATCCTATGTATGCGCTCGGCGCCGTTTCTTGACTACCGGCCAAATGCTCATTGATCGCTGCTTCACTTTGTGTTGCCGATATGGAAGTAGAGTTATGTAACTTAGCCGGCGCTGAATGTGCAGCAGTTATCTGTCGTACGGTGCAGGGAAGGGCTGTACGAAACAGCAACCTTCTGGTGGTCCTTGCCGTTGGGCTTGCCTGCAATGGGGCGCTCTGTGGTTTGCTAGGATGTAAGAAAGTGGCTATGCACGATGTGCACACATGCCACGTAGGTAGCTTCATGCAAAGTAAAGGCCATTATGCAGGCTGTGAAAGCACAACTCAGGACTTTTTTGCATGGTCAGCAGAAGCCCGAACCAGAGCTACGTTTTTAGAGCAGCTTTCGCAGACATTATCGTGAACGGGCAAAAGCGTCGAACGCCATGTGTCGGGGTCACAGGTAGGTTCGAATCAGGAGGATGATGGAGCGACGGACACTTCACGAAATCTTACTGTGTCCGGGCGCTAATCAGCCGCGTAAGCACAGAAAGGCTTGAACTTTACTACCATGTGAATGCTGCGATGCACGTGGGCCTCAGATGGCAAACATATGTACAATGCGGAGCCTATTAAGGCTTCACAAGGGAATGGTAAGGCATGAGCTACGCTGCGGAATCGTTTTTTACGACTGCGGCATGTTGAACCTTTTGATACCCAAATACAGTATTGTAATCAAACGCAGAACACCACTTGTCGTACATGCTTTCCTTGTGCCCCTTGGTGTCCCTTGCGGTCATGCTTGTTTTGTAGACCACGGCTTAATGGCCTTCTTATATTGAAGAAGACATAATCATTGTCTGTTTTCTCATGCACTAAGTTCGCTCCGCCTGAAGGAAATCCAGTTGCTTAACGCTGTCAGCGAGGTTCTGTCACGCACTGCCTTAACACTCTTTGATACGACATAATTGTTATGTGTTAGTATTTACCCCCAATGCTTTCGCGTCTCAGGCTATCGCTGCGGTGCTTTACGCACTCTTTGCGCTGTCACAGTGCATCCAGCATACCCCCAGCACATACTACGATATGCAGTAGCGAGACCGAAAGCCGCGAGCCGGCAAACCGCAAGCTGGAACCGGATGTCTTCCGGGGCAGCGGCATTGCAGCGGGGGCGTGGAAAGAGTGGTTCCGCTCGACCGAAACATGTCAGCTGAACATTACGAGAGGCTTTGCTGGAGCGGCGCGGTCGGGCATTGAGGGGCGCAACACCCCTGGCATTCGCTTTCAAGGCAACATAATCCATGACCTGCCTACGTTGTTGGCAAAGGCGGAGGCTCGGGCAAGGGCATGGCACCCATCGGACATACATGCAGCAATCGACATTTCCATTAAGGTGAGGCCTTGCTACACAAACAAAGGTTGGGGCATGGTAGGGCTGGTAGATAGGGCGGCACTGCTAGCACGGAAATACCCCAACGGAGATTGGCATACCAATAGGCTTGAATGCGTGGGGCCTCGTAACGTCTGAAGGCAACCTGATACCTGTTACCGTTTATCATTCAGAGCTTCAACTTGCGTTTACGGGTATGGTAAAAGCAAAGTCCGCAGCACTTGGTTTACTCTTTGCTCTCGTTGCTTCCATGCGCGATGTCCACTGTTCTCTGGGCCCCACATGCGCCCTGAATGTTTTCTGACTTGACCTTTAGGAAACACGGTGTCTCGCCCGACCCCACAGTTGCCATGCCAAGGCGCTGATGGTGTAAAACTTCTCCACCGTGTACTGGCCGTGCTCTCAGCCGCCTACCTGCCACACGTGCCCAACCTGGCCCAACCACATCTCTGCACTATCCCGTTGTGGGCGTGTGCCAAGGCGGATTACTGGGATCGCCAGCTGGTGACAGCGCTGCTCGGACGGCTGGCGTGGGATGGTGGAAGGCTGCTGGTGCAGGCCAGCGGGAAAAACCACGCCAACCTGTGGTGGGCAATGTCCAAGGCCCCAAACGACTTTGTAGAGGAAGCAGATGGGCTGCTCCATGCAAGCGCAATCTTCGTCCGGAACATGAGCACCCAGCAGCTCAACTCCCAGGACTGCTCCAACATCCTCCTGGCGTGTGCTCGGCTGCAGCGCCGCCACGACCCATTGCTGCAGCAGCTGGCCGCCTGTCTGGTGCAGCAGAGGCCTAGCGCCAAATGTCAGGACCTGGCTAACTCCCTGTATGCGCTGGCTGTGCTGGGGTGCACAGGAGGAGAATACGCTACTGCTGTGCAGCAATTATGTTCCGAGGTGCACCAGCGCCTTCTGGGACCATCTGCTCGGACCTTTGTGCCTCAGAACCTGTCTAATATCCTGTGGGCTTTGGAGCGGCTGCGGCCAGATGGTAGGGAGGAGCTCGTACAGGCCTTGGCAGCCGAGTGCCAGCGCCGCAGCTTTGCTGGCTTCAATGCACAGGACATCAGCAATGCTGCCTGGGCGCTCGCTAAGATGGGGTGTGGTGAAGCTTCTGCACCCAGTGGGCGCCAGCAGCAGGACTGGTTCAAAGCTGCTGCCATTGCAGCAAGTGCTCCTGGAACCATGAGTGGTGCCAACTCCCAGGACTGGTCCAACCTGTGGTACGCACTTGCACTTGTGCGGCATCACCCTGGTCCCAGCCTGCTGCAGGCGGTGCAGGCTGAGGTGCACTTGGAGGTCCTTCACAACAGCGCAAACTCCCAGGACTGTGCCAACCTCCTGTGGGCTCTGGCTACTCTGGGCCTGTACGAGCAGCGGCTGGTGGATGTGCTGGTGAAGCGGCTGGGGGAGCTGCTCCAGGGGGCCAGCAAGGGGAGGGAGGGACTAAATGAACAGGGTTTACCCAACAGCCTCTGGGCGCTAGCGGTGATGGGCCCTGACGTGCTGTCTCGCCACAGCGGCCTGGTGGAGGGGCTGCTGAGGGAGGTAGTGCGGAGATGGCAACAGGAAGGGAAGGAAAGCTTAACACGGGAAGGTCTGGTGCAGTTGTGGCAGACGCAACAAGAGCTCAAGCATATGAGCAGCGGCAGGGGCAACGGTCGACAGTTGCACCGGATTCTTGCAGCCGCTAATGGTGAGCGTAAAACACCACTGCTTGATGCCATGGAGCGCGCTGTTGAGGAGGAGCGCGTGGCGGATGACAACGCCGTGTCACCGATCCAGGAGCAACTAACACAGACCCTTGCACAACTCCAACGGCAGCTAGCAAGCAGCCCAGCTTTGGTAGGGCAGACAGCAAGTACGTGCAGTAAGAACGCAAGCAGCAACGTCACCGGCAGCAGCTGCACCACGACTGGTCCCACCATCCTCTCCATCCAGCAGAAGCAGCCGGTGGATGGGACCAGCGGCTGTGTAGACATCGTGCTTGAAGTGGAGGGAGGGAGGCGCATGGCATTGGAGATATATGGGCCATCAAACTTCCTGGCAAATCACCGGCCTACCAAGACTGGCCCCACCCAGCTACGGGACAGGCAGCTGGAGCGGGTGTTTGGGGCGGGAAACGTGGTGAGCGTGCCGTACTGGGAGTGGGGGAAACTGCAAGGACCTAAGGCCCGGGAGCATTACATGGCGCGCTTGCTAGGCCTGGCACTGCCGGGACAGACGTAGATACCTAGATAAAGAGGGGTCATCGTGCATCTCATAGCGTATGGCCATGTGCAGATGCACTGCATTAGCGTGTTTTGCTGGCATGTTTGCACGCCGACATGGTGATGGTATGGCTATGATGGATGGTATTGTTCCGCACTTGTTGAGTCACTTGTTGCCAACCAGAGGGGTGATAGCTTGATAGCGGCTTCTGCACCCATCAGAACCAGGCGCCTCCCTTACCATCTACCATGTTGAGCTGTGTGGACGGCTTGGAGCCCCAGCCATGTAGGATGTTGTGTAGGGCCAGCAGCACCGGTATCCTGGCTGGGGCCACTGTTGAGAAGCGAGAAGCAACTAGCATGCACGGTACGTCCAGCACGGTTAGCAGGGGCTGTCAAGCACCGGGCAAGAGGGGAACGGGGCATCTTTTTTCTTTGGAGAACTGTTACAGGTTTCCTGCATGGTAGCACTATAAGAGAGGAGGCCCAGCTGGTGAAAGAGGGACGCCAGTGCAGGGCCAGCAGGCATATGCATCGCTCGTCTGGTCATTGAACGTACGTCTATATTTTGGCGGGGGTTCGTTATCCCGGTTGCAGACAGTTCATGCGGTATAGTGGCTGGTTGTCTTAGTGGTTGGGAATGCGGTTGACAGACGGCCTCCTCATCAGTGCGATTGGGCGCCTCCTCCTGTTGTACGGCAGCAGATCTGGATCGCGCACTGAGGCTTAGCTCTGGTTGAACTCCTGCTACCTCCTATTCTCCCATCGCCACCTGCCCTGCTTGCCCTTATCTAGGGTGTCATCCTCCCTCCTATCCGCTACCTTGTCAGTTCCTTAGAGGTACCTTCCCAAGATGCATCGCCCGTGCATGCCCGCCCTCGCTATGCATGCAATCCCAACACCGCATGGCAGGTTGCATGCGTGCAGGCCCCCATTGCACAGTGGATGTCGCATGGCGCTACTTCTACGAGACTACGACCCTCTCTCGGCCAAAACGGCATTACAGCCACGCTTTGTTATGTAGGGGCCGGAGACCAACCTGGTGGGCCTACAAAACCTTGATGCCGACGCCTAACCGACCGGGTTACCATGCAACAGCCACGCACGCAACCTGTATCCGTTATCTGATTATTAGGGAGCCCAGTCCACTGAGTCCAAGGAGCTTGCACAACAACCCAGACCATGGCCCCTAAACACCGGCAAAGGATTTAACCACCGGCAAACCTTAAGGAATACACATATGATCAGGAGTGTTTGGACGCTCATGCAGGAGGCGGTTCGGAGCCGCAAGGGTTTCAAATGTTCACATATGCTAGGGATGGGGAGGAGGGGGGATGAATGGATGGAGTGGGGTTCCGAGAGTCAGGGAATGGGAATGGGAGGAATGAGTTGGAAAAAGACCTGTCGTGCACCGTTACCGGCACGTGCATTTTACCGGCAGATGGAGGATGTGGTTTTGAGTGTGTATGCGGTTGGAGTTGTGTTTTCATGCTCTGGGTGTGGTTCGTTCGCGGTCTGGTTGGTACGGCGTATCTGACATCTGTGCCGTACAGCCGTCAGTCCTCTTAAGTCGCGGCGAGACTCGGGGCTGCGCTCTGCTCGCAACATATGCAAGGATGTAGGACGGTGGTTATTGCCCTTGCATGCGCGCCTTTGCGTTGCCATTGTTGCTGATTGGGTGTTCGATGGTCTTACCAGGATGGTCTAGCCTTCTCTGGCCTGTGACTGACTGATGGATTAGACAGCGGCCACCAGTTGGCGATGTAATGCTGATCACGCAGTCCTAGGTCCGACGCTGACGCCCCAGAATGCTACCTAGTTGGTCCTAGCCGCAGCGGAGTTTTTACATGCACGGTCGCTCACATTCTAGTTCCTGGTATTCCGTTTCGCCAGCCGGGTCTGGTCAGCCTGATGTCGGGAGGGGCGGAGGGCGGCTGCTGCGTCGCGCGCATGGATCTTGCAGGGATCGCGCCCGCAGCCCAGCCCCGTCCTATGGCGTCAGCAGTCCGCACACATGTGGCGGTAGGTGTTCAAGCCGGTGTTGGGGCGCGACAGACCGAAGGCTGCAGCCTTTTAGTGCAACCAGCTTGGACGTGTGGGGAAAACTACCGCCCAGGGTTCTTTTCGTCTCTACTAACACTACCGCCTAGCACACCTTAACTTCTATTCCATCCATCCTCTCCTTCTCTCTTCGCTCCCCCCCACCCAGGTTGGCAGGCCGCTGGGAGCAGGGTTGCTGCTGCCGGCGGGCAATGAGGCGCTGTGCGTACCCACACAGGTGCGGAAGGCTGAGGAGCGGGGGCTGGGGGTCGCCTCCATGCCATGCACCCTTAACCCACGTCAAGTCGCCGCAGGTGAACTACGTAGCCAAGGGCGCCGACCTGTACCGCGACGCCGGCTACCAGCTGAGCGGCGCCACCTTCGTTGTGGAGAAGTACCTGGGCAACACGTGGCTGTGGGACCGGGTGCGGGTGGTGGGCGGCGCGTACGGCGGCTTCTGCTCCTTCGACTCGCACTCGGGCATGATGACGTTGATGTCGTACAGATGGGCTAAGGAAGCTGGCCGCGAGTGTGGTTTGGGGGGGCGGCGGCGGCGTACACCTGTATATCCGTGGGATTGGGGTGGAGGGAGGGTCGGAAACGGCTGCGGGTTTGTAAACAGAAGCTGCTAACTGAATCAGGCCAACTGAGTCTGTATACAGTATCTGGGGTTACCGGTTTGTTGTGGGGTGGATAACCAAAACCGAAACGAGTCCGACCGCCTAAACATCCACCTTCTCTTCACCACCCCCCAGGGACCCCAACCTGCTCGGCACGTTGGAGGCGTACGACGGCTCGGCGGAGTTCCTGCGGTCGCTGGAGCTGTCCAAGGATGACCTCACCTAGGTGGGGGGATGGGTGGGGCCCTCGTACGGCATGCATGCACCTGTATTGGCCCCTCTGTCTTGCAGCACCGATACTTTAGCCTGTTGTATGTGGCTTCCCCTCTACCTGACTCTCCCTCTCCCCTGTACCCCCTGTCAGACGCTCAGACCATCATCGGAACCATGGGCGACATCGACGCCTACCAGCTCCCCGACGCCAAGGGCTACTCGGCCCTGGTACGGCACCTGCTGGGGGTGATGGATGAGGAGCGGCAGACGCGGCGGGAGCAGATCCTGGCAACCAGCAACAAGGACTTCAAGTGAGTAGGCATCTGTCGTGGGGTGCGGCGCATGGGGCGGCTTGGTGTGTTCCACCCACTCCATTCGCTCCTCCTTACCGTCATGCAACCCGCCATCCCTTTACGGTAACCTTCAACTTGACCCCTGCGCTGTCCTCTGCCCCTGCCGCATCACACGCAGGATCTTTGCTGACGCGGTGGAGTGCGTGCGCGGACCCGCGGGTCGCGTGGTGGCGGTTATCTCGGCGGAGAAGGCGCGGGCAGTGCTCGAGGAGCGGCCGGGCTTCTGGGATGTGAAGAAGGTGCTGTGAGCGAGGAGGAGGAAGCTGGCGCGTGGCTGGGCTGCGCATTGATGGAGTTGGTGGGATTGACGCTTTGTCTGGGACCTGGATGAGTGGTGGGAAGGGCAGCGGGGGAGGTAGGATTGTATGCGTAGTGAGGTCTGTAGGAGGATGCGGTGCGGAAGGGACGTGCAGTGCGTGTGGTAGGGAGATCCAGGGGCTGCCGGGGACAAGAGGAGGTGGTGTACGGTGTTGTGACCCTTGCGAGGGTAGGTGTCAATGGGGGTTTGGAAGACACCGGGGACGGTGTGGGCATATGATACCTCATGGGGCGCGAGTTGAAACCCTGGAAACGGGAACCGTGGTTATGCATTATGCATTTTTGCGTTTGTTTAACAGCGGTGTATACTCCCTCGTGTACTTATTGCCGTAAATTGCTCTACCGGATTTCAAGCCTATCTTGTAGTGGTGTACGTTATACGGAGATCCTACGGTGTGTATGCGCTCGGCGCTGTTGTCGTTTCTTGGCCGGTCGTGTCGTTTCCGGCCTAATGCTAAATCGATTGCTTCACCTTGTATTACCGATATAAAAGTAGAGTTATGTACTTTGTCGGCGCTGAACGTGCAGCAGTTAACTCTCGTACGGTGCAGGGAAGGGTTGCACGGAACATCAACCTTCTGGTGGTCTCTGCCGTTGGGCTTGCCTGCAATGGGGCGGTCTGTGGTTTGCTAGGATGTAGGAAAGTGGTTATGCACGATGTGCAAACATGCCACGTAGGTAGCTTCACGCAAAGTAAAGCCCGTTATGCAGGCTGTGGAAAAACAGCTCAAACTTGTTTGCATGGGCAGCAGAAGCCAGCACCAGAGCTGCGGCTTAGAGCATAAAAACTTCGCATACACCATCTTGAACGAGGAAAAGCGTCGAACGCCATGTGTCGGCGTCACAGGTGGAATCGAAACAGGAGGATGGTGGAGCGACTGACACATCACAAATTCAACCAGTATTGCTGTCTATGTGAGATAATCAGCCGCATGAGCGCAGAAAGACTTGAGGTTTACTACCATGTGGATGCTGCGATGCACGTTGTCCTCAGATGGCAAAATAAGTATGCGCAATCGCAGTAGCTACAATGCGGAGCCTATTAAGGCATCACCAGGGAATGGTAAGGCGATAAGCTGCGCCGCGTAGTCGGTGTTTTACGATTGCGGCATGTTGAACCTTTGGATACCGAAATACAATATCATACTCAACGCACAACACGACTTGTCGTACATCCCTTGTGCCCCTTGGTGTCCCTTGCTGTCATGCTTGTTTTTGTAGACCAGGGCTTAATAGCCTTTTTATATAAGAAGGCATTAATATTGTCTGTTTTTACATGCACCAAGTTAACTCCGTCTGAAGGAAATCTGGTGGCTTAACGCTTTCAGCGAGGTTCTGTCACGCACTGCCTTAACACTCCTTGATACAACATAGTTGTTTATGTGCTAATATTAGCCCGCAATGCTTTCGCGTCTCAGGCTACCGCTACGGTGCTTTACGCACTCTTTGCGCTGTCACGGTGCATCCAGCATATCCCCCGCATATACTACGATATGCAGTAGCGAGACTGAAAGCCGCGAGCCGTCAAACCGCAAGCTGGAACCGGATGTCTTCCGGAGCAGCGGCAATGCAGCCAGTGCGTGGGCGTGGAAAGAGTGGTTCCGCTCGAGCGAAACATGTCAGCTGAACATTAAGAGAGACTTTGCGGGAGCGGCGCGGCCGGGCATTGAGGGGCGCAACACCCCTGGCATTCGCTTTAATGGCAACATCATCCGTGACCTGCCTACGTTGTTGGAGAAGGCAGAGGCCCGAGCAGGGGCATGGCATCCATCGGACTTGCATACAGCATTTGGCATTGCCGTCAAGGTGGGGCCTTGCTACGCAAGCAACGTTTGGGGAGTAGGGGGTTGGTAGGCAGGGCGGCTACGATCTCAAAGTTTTGGAGGCGACGTTGTACACATAGTGATGCTGCTCGTCGGCATTGCTAGAACGGTAAATTACTGGGTGGCGTCTGTCATAGGCTCGAATGCGTGGGGCATCGTAACGTCTGAACGCAATTCGACACCTGCAGTCCTCTACCTGCACCTCTGTTACCGTGTTGTGCAGGGGTTGTCCTAGCGTTTATGATTAAAGCAAAGTCTGGTTTACGACATGCTCTCACCCCTTCCAGACGCGATGTCCACTGTTGTCTCTGCTCCACAGCTGACCTACACGGTGTCTTGCCCAACCCCACAGTTGCCTTGCCAAGGTGCCGATGATGCAAAGCTTCTCCACCGTGTGCTATCAGTGCTCTCAGCCGCCTACCTGCCACACGTGCCCAACCTGGCTCAACCCCATCTCTGCACCATCCCCCTGTGGGCGTGTGCCAAGGCGGATTACTGGGATCGCCAGCTGGTGACAGCGCTCCTAGGACGGCTGGCGTGGGATGGTGGAAGGCTGCTGGTGCAGGCCAGCGGGCAAGAACATGCCAACCTGTGGTGGGCAATGTCCAAGGCACCAAACGAAGTAGTGATGGAAGCAGATGGGCTGCTCCATGCAAGCGCAATCTTCGTCCGGAACATGAGCGCCCAGCAGCTCAACTCCCAGGACTGCTCCAACATCCTCCTGGCGTGTGCCCGGCTGCAGCGTCGCCAGGAACACCTCCTGCAGCACCTGGCCGCCTGTCTGGTGCAGCAGCTGCCTAGTGCCAAGTGCCAGGCCCTGGCTAACACCCTATATACACTGGCTGTGCTGGGGTGCTCAGGGGGAGAATACGCAGCTGCTGTGCAGCAGTTGTGTTCCGAGTTGCGCCAGCGCCTTATGGGGCCATCCGCTCGGTCATTCGTTCCTCAGGATTTATCTAGTATCCTGTGGGCTTTGGAGCGGCTGCGGCCAAATGGCAGGGAGGAGCTCGTGCAGGCCTTGGCAGCCGAGTGCAAGCGCCGCAGCTTTGCTGGCTTCAATCCACAGGGTCTCAGCAATGCTGCCTGGGCGCTCGCTAAGATGGGGTGTGGTGAAGCTTTTGCATCCAGTGGGCACCAGCAGCAGGACTGGTTTAAAGCCGCTGCCATTGCAGCAAGTGCTCCTGGTGCCATGAGTGGTGCCAACGCCCAGGAGTGGTCCAATCTTTTGTACGCATTCGCACTTTTGCGGCATCGCCCTGGTCCCGGCTTGCTGCAGGCGGTGCAGGCTGAGGTGCACTTGGAGGTCCTTCACAACAGCGCAAACTCCCAGGACTGTGCCAGCCTGCTGTGGTCTCTGGCTATTCTGGGCCTGCACGAGCAGCGGCTGGTGGATGTGCTAGGGGAGCGGCTGGGGGAGCTGCTTCAGGGGGTCAGCAAAGGGAAGGAGGGCTTAAGTGAACAGGGTTTAACCAACAGCCTTTGGGCGCTGGCGGTGATGGGTCCTGACGTGCTGTCTCGCCACAGCGGCCTGGTGAAGGGGCTGCTGAGGGAGGTGGTGCGGAGGTGGGAACAGGAAGGGAAGGCAATTTTTGAAAGGGAAGAGCTGGTGCAGTTGTGGCAGGTGCAGCAGGAGCTCGGGCACATGAGCAGCGGCAGGGGCAGTGGTAAACAGCTGAGCCGAATCCTTGCAGCAGCTGATGGCGAGCGCAGCACTTCATTGCTGTGTGCCATGGAACACGCTGTTGAGACGAGGCGCGTGGCGGATGACAACACCGCGTCACCGATTCAGGAGCAACTGACACAGACCCTTGCACAACTCCAACGGCAGTTAGCAAGCAGCCCAGCTTTGGTAGGGCAGACAGCAAGTATGAGCAATAAGAACGCAAGCAGCAACGTCACTGGTAGCACCACTACTGGTCCCACCATCCTCTCCATCCAGCAGAAGCGGCAGGTGGATGGGATCAGCGGCTGTGTACACATCGTGCTTGAAGTGGAGGGAGGGAGGCGCATGGCAGTGGAGATATATGGGCCATTGAATTTCCTGGCTTGTCACCGGCATCCTAAGACCGGCCCCACCAAGCTGCGAGACAGGCAGCTGGAGCGTGTGTTTGGGGCAGGAAACGTGGTGAGCGTGCCGTACTGGGACTGGAGCAAGCTGCGAGGACCTAAGGCCCGGGAGCAGTACATGGCGCGCTTGCTAGGCCTTGCATTGCCGGGACAAAAGTAGATACCTAGATAGAGAGTTACCATCGCGCATCTCATATCGTACGGCCGTGTGCAGATGCACTGCATTAGCGTGTTTTGCTGGCATGTTTGCATGCTGACATGGTAATGGTACGGCTATGATGAATGCGCTTGTTCCACCTTTACATGATGGCCACTTGACATTTGCGCCTTTCCCTCAAGTTTTGTTGACACCTTTGGGACAGAACCATGACTAGGAGTATTGTTTATCACCAGTGTAGCGTGCTCTGTGGCGGCGGGCTTAGCTGTCTCCAAGAGACCCGTGGGGCTGTAGGTGTGTTTGCGGAGTCACGTCCTGCCAGCCAGAGGGGTGCTAGGTTGATAGCAGCATCTGCACCCATTAGAATCTGTCGCCTCCCTGACCAGATACCGTGCAAAGCCGTATTGACGCCTTGGAGCCCCAGCCATGTAGGATGTTGTGTAGGGCCAGCAGCACCGGTATCCTGGCTGGGACCGATGTTGAGAACCAGCATGCGGCACCGTTAGCAGGCGCTGTCAAGCACCAGGCAATAGGGGAACGGACGTTCTTATGTTTTTGGAGAACTGTTACGGTTTTGCTGCATGGTATTGCTGCATGGTAGCGCCTTAAGAGCGGAGGCCCAGCTGGTGAAAAGATGTATGCATTGCTCGACGGGTCATTGGACGTATAGTAGTATGTGCGTCTATATTATGATTGGCGGGGGTTCGGTTGCCCCCGGTTGCAGATAATATCATGCGGTACAGTGGCTGGTTGTCTTAGTGGTTGTGAATGCGGTTTGACAGACGGGCTTCTCATCAGTGCGATTTGGCGCATGCTCCTCCTGTTGTACGGCAGCAGGTCTGGATCGCGCACTGAGGCTTAGCTCTGGTTGATGTCCTGCTACCTCCTATTCTCCCATCGCCACCTGCCCTGCGTGCCCTTATCTAGGGCGTCATCCTCCCTCCTATCCGCTACCTTGTCAGCTCTTTAGCGGTACCTTCCCAAGATGCATCGCCCGTGCATGCCCGCCCTCGCTATGCATGCAATCCCAAGACCTGATGGCAGGTTGCATGCGTGCAGGCCCCCATGCACAATGGATGTTGCATGGTGCTGCGTCTACGACCCTCACTACGCCAAAAACGTCGTAACAGCCGCGACGGCGGCTACCCAGACACAATAACCCCTAAACACCGGCAAAGGGTCTACCTTAAAGAATACTGAACACATGATCAGGAGTGTTTGGACACTCAAGCAGGAGGCGGTTCGGAGCCGCAAGGGTTTCACATGTTCACATACGCTAGGGATGGGGAGGAGGGGGGGAGGGAGTGGGGCTGCGAGAGTCAGGCAGGGGAATCGGGGGAATGGGTTGACATGAGACCGAGGGCTGCAGCTCTTTAGTGCAGCCAGCGTGCACGTGTGGGGAAAACTACCGCTCAGGGTTCTTTCCGTCTTCACTAACAATACTGCTTGTCTCATCTCAACTTCCTATCCTATCTACCGTACCCATACTTTCCATCTCTCTTCCCTCCCCCCCACCCAGGAACGGCGCCATCGTCAACCTCACCGCCGACTCCGCCACCCTGGCCGCCGCTGAGATAGAGGCCGCTGCGGGAGCTGCTGGCCGCGCTGCCGGCCGCTTCGCCCGCTGCCCCCGCCGGGCCGCTGGGAGCAGGGCTGCTGCTGCCGGCGGGCAATGAGGCGCTGTGCGTGCCCACACAGGTGCGGTGGTGGGAAGGAGAGGGGCTGGGGGTTCCTTCTTGTCATGGACTTTCACCCGTCCGCCTTCTTGTCCACCACCCTTGGCTCCTTACTCGCCCAGGTGAACTACGTAGCCAAGGGCGCCGACCTGTACCGCGACGCCGGCTACCAGCTGAGCGGCGCCGCCTACGTTGTGGAGAAGTACCTGGGCAACACGTGGCTGTGGGACCGGGTGCGGGTGGTGGGCGGCGCGTACGGCGGCTTCTGCTCCTTCGACTCGCACTCGGGCATGATGACGTTCATGTCGTACAGGTGGGGACGGGAGGCTGGCCGCGCGCGTGTGTGGCGGGGGAAGGCGGCGACAGATGGAGGGTCGGAAGAGGTTGGGGTTTTATGAACAGAGGCTGTTGACTAACGTCAGGCCAAGTCAGGCTTTATACTTTGCATTATCTGGGGTTACCGGTCAGGTGTGGACGGATGCAAGTCCCAAAATGAGTTGTATCCCCTTAAAACCCACCTCTCTTCACCACTCCCCAGGGACCCTAACCTGCTCGACACGTTGGAGGCGTACGACGGCTCGGCGGAATTCCTGCGGTCGCTGGAGCTGTCAAAGGATGACCTCACCAAGGTGAAGGGATGGGTGGGGCCCTCGTACGGCATGCATGCATCTGTAATGGCCCCTCTGTCTTGCAGCAACGATACTTCAGCCTGTTGTATGTGACTTCCTGGCTCTCCCTCTCCCCTGTACCCCCTGTCAGGCCATCATCGGAACCATGGGCGACATCGACGCCTACCAGCTGCCCGACGCCAAGGGCTACTCGGCCCTGGTACGGCACCTGCTGGGGGTGACGGATGAGGAGCGGCAGACGCGGCGGGAGCAGATCTTGGCAACCAGCAACAAGGACTTCAAGTGAGTACGGCATCTGTTGTGGGGTACTGCGCATGACGCCGTCTGGTGTGATCCTCCTACTCCATTCGCTTCTCCTTACCGTCATGCAAACCGCTATCCTTCTTAAGGCAACCTCCAACTTGAACCCTGCGCCGTCCTGCCCCTGCCGCCCCACACGCAGGATCTTTGCTGATGCGGTGGAGTGCGTGCGCGGACCCGCGGGTCGCGTGGTGGCGGTTACCTCGGCCGAGAAGGCGCGGGCAGTGCTCGAGGAGCGGCCGGGCTTCTGGGACGTGAAGAAGGTGCTTTGAGCGAGGAGGAGGAAGCTGGCACGTGGCTGGGCTGCGTATTGTTGGAGTTGTGGGAAGGTCGGCGGGGGAGTTATTGGTGGGATTGACCTGGATGAGTGGTGGGAAGGTCGGCGGGGGAGGTAGAAGTGTAGGGGTAGTGAGGACTGTAGGAGGATGAGGGGCAAGTGCGGAAAGCGCGTGCAGTGCGTGGGGAAGGGAGATAGAGGAGCTGGCGGGGACAAGAGGAGGTGGTGTACGGTGTTGTGACCTTTGCGAGGGTAGGCGTCAATGGGGGTTGGAAGACACCGGGGACGGTGTGGGCATATGATATCTTATGGGACGCGAGTTGAAACCCTGAAACGGGAACCGTGGTTATGCATTATGCATTTTTTGCGTGTGTTTAACAGCGGTGTATACTCCCTCGTGTACTTAATGCTGTAAAATTGCCGTACCGGATCCAAGCCTATCTTGTAGTGGTGTACGTTATACGGAGATCCTATGTATGCGCTCAGCGCTGTTGTCGCTTCTTGACTACCGCCCTAATGCGAAGTTAATCGCTACGCCTTGTGTTACCGATATAAATAGAGTCATGTAACTTTGCCGGCGCTGAACGTGCAGTAGTTGTCCGTCGTACGGTGCAGGGAAGGGTTGTACGAAACAGCAACCCTCGGGTGGTCTTTGCCGTCGGGCTTGCCTGCAATGGGACGTTCTGTGGTTTGCTAGAATGTAGGAAAGTGGTTATGCACGATGTGCAAACATGCCATGTAGGTAGCTTCATGCAAAGTAAAGCCCACTATGCAGGCTGTGGAAAAACAGCTCAAACTTGTTTGCATGGGCAGCAGAAGCCAGCACCAGAGCTGCGGCTTAGAGCATAAAAGCTTCGCATACACCACCGCGAACGAGGAAAAGCGGCGAACGCCATGTTTCGGCGTCACAGGTGGAATCGAATCAGGAGGATGGTGGAGCGATTGACACATCACAAATCTAACCAGTACTGCTGTCTATATGCGCTAATCAGCCGCGTGAGCGCGGAAAGACTCGTAGTTTATTACCAGTGAATGCTGCGATGCACGTGGGCCTCAGACGGTAAAATATACATGCGCAATCGCAGTATAAGGAGGAGCCTATTAAGGCATCACAAGGGATACGGCCATGATCTACGCTGCGGAGTCGGTGTTAATCAATAACGGCATGTTGAACCTTTGGATACCGAAAGACAGTATTGTACTCCACGCACAGCACAACTTGTCGTACTTCCCTTGTGCCCCTTGGTGTCCCTTGCGGTCATGCTTATTTTGTAGACCACGGCTTAATGGGTGCCTTTATTTAAGAAGCATTAAAATTGTCAGTTTTTCCATGCACTAAGTTAGCTCCGCCTGAGGTTGCTTAACGCTTTCGAGCGAGGTTCTCTCACGCACGACCTTTATATTTCTTGCTACGGAGTGTTATCTTTTGCTACGAATGCGTTAATGCGTTAATTGAACCCCGCAATGCTTTCGCGTCTCAGTCTACCGCTACGGTGCTTTGCGCGCTCTTTGCGCTGTCACAGTGCACCTAGCATATCCTCAGCTCATACTTCGATATGCAGTAGCGAGACTATAAGCCGCGAGCCATCGAACCGCAAGCTGGAACTGGATGTTTTCCGGAGCAGCGGTAATGCAGCTTGTGCGTGGGCTTGGAGAGAGTTGTTTCGCTCGACCGAAACATGTCAGCTGACCATTAAGAGAGGCTTTGCGGGAGCGGCTCGGCCGGGCATTGAGAGGCGCAACACCCCTGGCCTTCGTGTCGATGGCAGCGTTATCCGTGACCTGCCTACGTTGTTGGCAAAGGCGGAGGTTCGAGCAAGGGCATGGCACCCATCAGATCTGCATGCCGCTTTCGACATTGCCGTCAAGGTAGGGCTTGCTATGCAAGCAAAGGTTGGGGCATAGTAGGGTTGGTAGGTAGGATGCATGGTCGAATTAAACAGTGATGGAGGCGATGTCGTAGAGTTATTCTTGCTGCTCGTTGGCATTGCTAGCACGAAATATATGCCCCTTCCAGACGCGATGTCCACTGCTCTCTGGGCCCCACATGTGCCCTGGAAGTTTTCTGACCTGACCTTATGAGAAAACACGATGTCTCACCCGACCCCACAGTTTCCATGCCAATGTGCCGATGACGCAAAGCTTCTCCACCGTGTACTGGCCGTGCTCTCAGCCGCCTACCTGCCACACGTGCCCAACCTGGCCCAGCCCCATCTCTGCGCCGTCCTACTGTGGGTGTGTGCCAAGGCGGATTACTGGGATCGCCAGCTGGTGACAGCGCTGCTAGGACGGCTGGCGTGGGATGGTGGAAGGCTATTGGTGCAGGCCGACGGGCAAGCACATTTTAACCTGTGGTGGGCATTGTCCAAGGCACCAGAGGAAGTAGTAACGGAAGCAGACGGGCTGCTACATGCAAGCGCAATCTTTATCCGGAACATGAGCGCCCAGCAGCTCGGCCCCCAGGCCTGCTCCAACATCCTCCTGGCGTGTGCACGGCTGAAGCGTCGCCAGGAACCCCTGCTGCAGCACCTGGCCGCCTGTCTGGTGCAGCAGAGGCCTAACACCGACTGCCAGCACCTGGCTAACTCCCTGTATGCACTGGCTGTGCTGGGGTGCTCAGGGGGAGAATACGCTGCTGCTGTGCAGCAGTTGTGTTCCGAGGTGCACCGACGCCTTCTGGGACCATCTGCTCGGACGTTTGTTCCTCAGGCGCTTTCCAACATCCTGTGGGCTCTGGAGGGGCTGCGGCCAGATGGGAGGGAGGGGCTCGTACAGGCCTTGGCAGCCGAGTGCAAGCGCCGCAGCTTTGCTGGCTTCAATGCACAGGGTCTCAGCAATGCTGCCTGGGCACTGGCTAAGATGGGGTATAGTGAAGCGTCCGCTTCCATTGGGCACCAGCAGGACTGGTTCAAAGCCGCTGCCATTGCAGCATGTGCTCCTGGTGCCATGAGTGGTGCCAGTGCCCAGGCTTGGTCCAGCCTGTGGTATGCACTTGCACTTGTGCGGCATCACCCTGGTCCTGGCCTGCTGCAGGCGGTGCAGGCTGAGGTGCACCTGGAGGTCCTTCACAACAGCGCAACTTCCCAGGCCTGCGCCAACCTGCTGTGGTCTCTGGCTATTCTGGGCTTGTACGAGCAGCGGCTGGTGGATGTGCTGGTGAAGCGGCTGGGGGAGCTGCTTCAGGGGGCCAGCAAGGGGAGGGAGGGACTAAATGAACAGGATCTAGCCAACAGCCTGTGGGCGCTGGCGGTGATGGGTCCTGACGTGCTGTCTCGCCACAGCGGCCTGGTGGAGGGGCTGCTGAGGGAGGTGGTGCGGAGATGGCAACAGGAAGGAAAGGCAAAATTTATCTGGGAAGAGCTAAGGCAGCTGTGGCAGGTGCAGCAGGAGCTCGGGCACATGCACAGCGGCAGGGGCAGTGGTAAACAGCTGAGCCGAATCCTTGCAGCAGCTGATGGCGAGCGCAGCACTTCATTGCTGTGTGCCATGAAGCGTGCTGTTGAGGAGGAGCGCGTGGCGGATGACAACGCCGCGTCACCGTTCCAGGAGCAACTGACACAGACCCTTGCACAACTCCAACGGCAGTTAGCAAGCAGCCCAGCTTTGGTAGGGCAGACAGCAAGTACGGGCAGTAAGAACGCAAGCAGCAACGTCACCGGCAGCAGCAGCACCACTACTGGTCCCACCATCCTCTCCATCCAGCAGAAACAGCAGGTGGATGGGATCAGCGGCTGTGTGCACATCATGCTTGAAGTGGGGGGAGGGAGGCGCATGGCAGTGGAGATATACGGGCCATCAAACTTCCTGGCCAGCCACCGGCGTATCAAGACCGGGCCCACCCAGCTACGAGACAGGCAGCTGGGGCGTGTGTTTGGGGCGGGAAACGTGGTGAGCGTGCCGTATTGGGAGTGGGGGAAACTGCAAGGACCTAAGGCCCGGGAGCAGTACATGGCGCGCTTGCTAGGCCTGGCGTTGCCGGGACAAATGTAGATACCTAGATAGAGAGGGACCATCGCGCTTCTTGCTTTAGCTGCCGTGATGCGTTACAGCAGATAATGTAAGCCGAAGCCAACCAGCCGTACGTCACCTCCACGCCAAGAACCCTACCCTAACCCACACATCCCGACGCCCCAACCCATGTTTAAGATGCACTAGTGGCCGATTGTGCTGACAGCACCCAGTGTTGCACCTCGATTGCCGATTGACCCCCTTAATTGAGAGACCGGTGTCCAAGTAGCTCCCCAAACTGGTTGTCCTACTAAAGACGAAACGCAAGCAAACCCCCACTCGCTAGGCGCGACCTCGGGCGGGTGGGTGGGACCTAGGCGGCCACAATCCCGGCAGAGGGATGGCCACCCGATACTATCAATCACAACGGCAGTTAAAAGCACAAACGCGTGGACAGCCCTGATAGGCTGGGTCGATTTGCCATCGCTGTCGTACACCCATGCAAGCGCGCCATCTGCTTCCACGCACCACGGCAGCTAGCAAGAAACCTACTTCTTCAGTCATACTTCCTTACAGAAGTGGCATCATCTCATATCGTATGGCCATGTGCAGATGCACTGCATTAGCGTGTTTTTGCTGGCATGTTTGCATGCCGACATGATGATGGTACGGCTATGACGGATGAGCTTGTTCCGCATTTACATGATTGCCACTCGACACTTGCGCCGTTGCATCAAGTTATGTTGACACCTGGGACAGAACCATGACTATGAGTGTGTTTGTCACCAGTGTAGCTTGCTCTGTAGCGGCGGGCTTAGCTGCTTCCAACTGGAGACCCGTGGGGCTGCTGTAGGTGTGTTTGTAGAGTCACTTGTTGCCAACCAGGGGGGTGATAGCTCGATAGCGGCAGCTGCACCCATTAGAACCAGCCGCCTCCCTTACCATCTACCATGTTGAGCTGTGTGGACGCCTTGGAGCCCCAGCCATGTAGGATGTTGTGTAGGGCCAGCAGCACTGGTATCCTGGCTGGGACCGATGTTGAGAAGCAACTAGCATGCGCGGTATGTCCAGCACGGTTAGCAGGGGCTGTCAAGCACCGGGCAAGCGGGGAACGGGGCTCCTTTTGTCTTTGGAGAACTGTTGCAGGTTTCCTGCATGGTAGAGCCTTGAGAGAGGAGGCCCAGCTGGTGGAGAGGGACGCCAGTGCAGGGCTAGCAGGCATATGCATTGGTCATTGGGCATTGGTCGTACGTCCATACTTTGGCGGGGGTTCGGTTACCTCCGGTTGCAGACAATATCATGTGACATAGTGGCTGGTTGTCTTAGTTTTCGCGAATGCGGATGACAGACGGGCTCCTCAGTGTGATTGGGCGCATGCTCCTCCTGTTGTACGGCAAATCAGGATTACTGCGCACTGAGGCTTAATTCTGAGTGTGGTCCTCCCATCGCCACCTGCCCTGCTTGCCCATATCTAGGTGTCATCCTCCCTCCTATCCGCTCCTTTGTCAGCTCCTTAGAGGCACCTTCCCAACATGCATCGCCCGTGCATGCCCGCCCTCGCTATGCATGCATTCCCAACACCCGATGGCAAGTACCTGCATGCATGCAGGCCCCATGCACAGTGGTTGTACCATGCTGCTGCTTCTACGACCCTCACTCAGCCAAAAACGTCGTAACACGCGTAGGGGGCGGAGACCAGCCTGGTGGACAACGATGCTTGCGATGGCTAGGGCTGTCGCGCCCCTTCAGCATTGATCGCGCTGCTCCCGCCAAACCTCTCACGGACGTCCATGTCTCAACTGGAAGGAAGCCTTCCTTCGAGGGCCAGCTTTTGCTTCGCGCGTAGTCACCGTCCCGGAAAACATCCTGTTCCTGCCTCCGGTTTGAGGCCTCGTAGCACTCGACACCACTGCCGCTTAAAGCGGAGAAGCTTATATCAGCATTGTGGCAGCGCAAAGAGCGTACGAAGCGCCATAGCGGTAGCCTTTGAAGGCGAGGAAACATTGCGAACTTGTGTTAGCAGTACCGGTATACCATTAGACAAACATGGTCTGTCGACTGTCACTTAACCAAATTATTTGTTTAATTGGCTGTAACTTCGGGTGCAAGCCTAGCATGCAGTTTGAGGGCTCGGATCTTCGCTCGCTCGCATGGTGCGCACACGTGTGTCCTAATGTGCGTTATATTGCGTCATTACCGTTTGATTCGACTCAACAAAGCTTTCATTTTCTTGTGCATCGTCGTTTTGTCTGGGTCACGCACTACGCATTGTCCCAACATTAACCGGTATCGTGCCCTTTGGTGTCCCTCCAGCCCACCCGTCATCCTCGCAGTTCCTTGCCTACTATTTCACTGCTATCCTTCCGATGTTAAATAACGTCGTTTGCTTTCTTGTTTACTTGTGAAAATGCTGCGCAGAACTTATCTCTGCGCAGCGCTCCTTACCCTGACCTTCGCAGCCGCCGTGATGCTGCCCCGGCGTCCTCTGACCCGCACCACAACCACCGCCACCACCAGCAACCAAACGGAACGCTCCAGGATTACCGGCATCCCCAATCCCAACTCCAACAAAGGCCATGATGAAAACCTTGCACAGCTATCTGACCCGCTGCACCTATGTGAGCAACTGAACGGCCGGCCCCTGCGCACCCTGGACCAACTAGCTGCCTGCATGCAGCGCTTCGTGCTCCCTGCAGCCTCCGTCCCCGCGTCCGCCTGGGCCGCACCCGGCGCCCCCTACACTCCCACTGAGGCGCAGCGGCGGGACCTAGCGGCCCTAGTGCGGGACATGGCGGGGGCGAGTGGGGCGGCGGCATGCGGGGAGCTGCCGCTGCCTGAGTCGCTGCAGGTGGGTGGTGACCCTGGTGAGGCTGCAGTCTGGGGGCCGGGGACCGGTAGCAGCTTTAGGTTGGATGGGGATGCCAAGGGACGTAGCCCAGGGGCCAGCGCGCTGTAGGTGTTCGCTCCGAGATGCCATTCTTCCGCGTTCCTCCTTGCCTTTCTCCCTCTTCCCTGCAGGCCGTGTACCTGCCTCCGGCTACATTCGTGGACGCTGATACCGGGGAGCAGGTGTGCGTGCTGCGGGAGCAAGTCAAGGATGGACGCTTTGTGGCGGGGTGGGCGTGGATGTTACTACGACCCATGGGTCGCCCTAAACCTCTTATAGCCTTCCATGGAGTAACCGTCATGGTTGCAGCAGCTGATGCGGGGGCTACGACAGAGCGAAGGTTGCAGCATCTGGAGCAGCAGCGCTGGCAGTCCGCAGCGACCCGCTGTTCTAGGCTGTGGGTGGACGACGACAGCAGGGGTGGGGCAGGCGGCCGGCGAGTGCACCTTGGGGCCCCGCACCCGAGCTTTGAGGGGCCCGTGGAACTGCAGGTGAGGTGCGAGGAAAGGAGAGTGCAAGGGTGCGACGGACACCGTATAGCAAGTGGTGACTTGCAACCAGTGTGATGAAAGCCAACGCACGTGCATGCACCGTCAAGGCATGTATCATTGGAGTGCTTTCCTTCGCCCCGTCATGACGCACACTTGTGTCCCATACCAGCATGGCCGAACTCTTCTCCTCCCTAGCTCGTTTGATATCTGCTGGGCTGTTACGCACTTGACTGCTGCGATCCCGTCCCCACTCGGCTTCTCCCATGTCCCGGGTCTACTGCATTCCCGCAAGGCCGTGGCCCTCTTCCGGCGGCTGCCCCATCACGCACGCACTGTGGTGGTCTCCGGCAAGCACCGCGCCGCCACCTCCGCACCCTCCACATGCCTGCCCGGTGCTGGCTACCCCGCCAGCGACCCCAGCCACAACGACCAGGACGCCTTCAACGCGCTGTCGTACGCACTGCTGGATCTGGAACTAGATTCGGCAGGGAATGCATGTGGCGGGGTCGGCGGAGGCGGCCAAGATGGATATTATGATGTTGGCCTCGGTAATGGCAACGACCGCAACCACAGAAGCAGCGGCGGCGGCAATATTCATAACGATGTCACAGCTAGCAGCAGTGCTGGCACTACCAACGACGGTAGCCGCGACAGCAGCAGCGACAGCGGTGGCGGGGAGGTTGTGTTTCTGCAGCTGCACGGTAAGGCCGATGAAAGCTGCCCAGGCAGCACCGTCTTCGCTTCCGCCGGGCTGGGTCGCAACGCCAGTGCCTTCTACGGCCGCAACGACACGGCGGTGGCTCGACTGGTGGCGGCGCTGACGGCGCCGGGGGAGGCGGCGGCGTTGGCGGGATGGGCGGTGCGCACGCCGCCTGAGGATCCGGGCTGTGTGCTGGTGGCAGGGAGGAACGTATTCGGACGCGTGGTGAATGGTGTGCCGCGGACGCATGCGTGTGAGAGGTCAGCGGAGGAGGGCCCGGGCGGCTGGGGCCCTGGAAGCAGGGGTGCGGGGTGCTTTGGCGCGTTTGTGCATGTGGAGCAGGCGGAGGAGGCGCGGGAGCCGGCGGCTTGGGAGGTGTGGGCGGGGGCGCTGCGAAGGGTGTTGAGCAGTGAAGGGGGTGAAGGCTAAGCCTCAGTCGTATGACGCCAGCCGTGGAATGGAGCGGGACTTGGGTTGCGGGAAATAGTTATGAGCAAGAGCGCGTCTGAGCAAGAACGCGCTGCAAGATGTACAAAGTGACATGCCGACCTGGCGACATGCGCCTGTTGCTCTTACACCAACTTGTTTCTTGAAAACCGTATCTGCAATAAGGAGCAAGTTACTGTGCACATTGGAATGCATCTATCGGCTTGCTATGCCCATCGGAGGTGCCTCGTTTATTACCGTTGGTCGCAGGCCCTGAAACGTCGAGTTGGTGCTTGTACGTAAATAAGTCACGCATGTAAAACTAAGGAGTGATCTGGATTCTTGCATTACCCATGCCCAGCATGCCGAGGTGGGCTTGGGACACCATATGACTTCCGTGCAACCGTCTAAGACCTACCCGAAGCGTATGACGGACGTAGCCACCTTGAAATACTGTCTATACAACAAAGCTAGCATTTAACAACAATTCTGTTCCTCTCTTCTTCCCTAGCTTCTATCCAGTTAGGCTTGCACCTTGACCCAGAGCTTCCACGCTTTCCTCTATTCTATTAAAGCTATATTATCAATCAATTGTAGTGCCTTATAAACCACAAAGATGGGTTCTCTCACCCTCTGAGTGTATGCAGCTGAGCGAGGAAGAGTTCTTAAGCGCTCACCGCAATACCCATTACGCGTCTTACCACGTTTGGGGCTCACGCCAGAGCTCTAAATCACCTGTACAACGGGCTGTTGAGCCCCAGATAATGCAGCCACCAGCTTATGGCGCTCGTAAGTATCCTTGTCACCGGTAGCATATTAAAATCGTGCCCGCAACTATCGAGTTACATTTGGAATTCAACAGATATACACTCTTTTACCTAAAAACACCAATCGAATGTCGTTGGCGTCTTACCGACAATTGCTTGCATTTGGCCATTCGCAGCGGGTACCTTTGCGGGCCGGCGCGCTATGCAGCCGCCCGGTGGAGTATCTTCCATAACCTTCGGCAGTGCTGGGGGCGATTCGTCGGCCGCGTATGGGGGTTCGAGTTACAGCAACCAGTATGCAGCCGCGGGCCGCGGCCTAAGCTCCGGCTGGGGAAACGCTGCAGCTTCTCCCAGCGGCGCGTACGGGGTGAGCAGTGTCTTGCGCGAGCGGGTCCGTTAACCATTACAGATGTCGCAGACGGCACTTGGAAAGCATCGGTTGCTTTGGGACGTAACTACAGGACACGTCCCAAGATCACCAGCACCGGTACCTCACTCCTCCCATTTGCCATTACACCACACGCTCCTCAGCCAACATCCAGCTGTCCGTTCCCCACACACCCGCAATCTCCCTCATGCATCTAATGCTCCTTCTCAATTCCTTTACCCTTTACCCTCCTTGCTTGCGCCGCTGCGCTGCCTGTAGGCCGGCTACGGCGGCGGCGGTGGCTACGGCGCGGCCGCCAACTCCGACCTCTCAACGCAGCTCAACCTGCCTGCGCCAACGGCACGGAGGCCGCCCTCAGGAGGGCGACGTGCCGTTTCGCAGCCCGCAGCACTTCCCTCGGCCTATTCGGCTTATGGGTCAGGCGGAGGAGGCGGAGCGGGTGCAGGAGCAGCAGCGTATGGTGCCGCAGGGGGCTATGGTGCATCTCCTGCAACAGCTGCAGGGTACAGCAGTGGTTACGGCGGCGGCAGCAGCGCGTACGGAGCCACTCCGAGCAGTAGCTACACGTCACCGTACGGAGGGTACGGAGGGGCCTCTTCGTACGGCAGTTCGGCAGCAGCCACCGGCAGTTCGTACAATGTACAGGGTGCTGGAGTATCTTCTTCTGCGTACGGTGCGCCAAGCCCCATGGGAGCAGGCGCGTACGGAAACGGCTACGGGGCGGGTGGTTATGGGGCCGGAAATGCCGCTGGAGCTGGGTCGTACGGCAACAATGCGTACAGCAGCAGCAATAACGCATATGGTTCCGGAGGAGGGGCCGGTGGGTATGGCGCAGGGGCGGGCGGGGGAAGCGGCTATGCTTCTAATGGGTATGGCCAGGCCGGCGGGTACGGCAGTGGAGGCGGGGGCTACGGTGCCTCAAGTCCAACAGGTGGGGGGTATGGCGGGGGTTACGGAGGTGGTTACGGGGGCGGGGGAGGCGTGAGTCCCAAGGCGCAGTTCGTGCCTGCAAAGGGCGCGTTCTGTGGGAAGGTTGTGCTTCAGCCTCCCGGCGGCAAAACCAGCATCAACTTGTTTGGGTGATGTAGCGGGCACATGCCGCTCGTGGTGGTCAGTGGAAGGCCTATGGAAGGCCCCGTATGTCCCCATATGGCATCATATGTCCCCATATGTCCTATCCGTTAAGCCCTGTCGGTTAAGCACATGGATGTAGCGTGGCACATGCTAAAGTATTGATACATGGCCTGTCTTGTGAAGTTCATTCTTGGTACTGAAGTTCGTAATATGTTGTTTGGCTTGTTTGGCCCCGCCGCATGTTTGAAGGTACTTGTGAGGGTAGCGAGCCGGCATGAGAACGAACAACGTCTGTACGTTGCTGCACCCCATGACATGGTCTTGACATGGTTTCCTTGACGCGTATGCGAGAGCTTTTTGCTTGCCTTGGATAAGGACAAGGGCTGCCCTCGTCGTTCATAGAGCCCACCCCCCGTGTGGTATCACAAGGATTGCTGATTCCAGAGTTTGACTGTGTTTATTGTCGTGTACATTTGATAGGTGCATGTGCGGCGTGTGCCAGGCGCACTCTAAGTAGGACATGGGAGTAGGGCAATGGGGTTGTCCTCACGATGAGGACAACTGAACGTTGCTAAGGCTAAAGCCGGACGCCGAGACAACGTATTGTATACGGTAGACATTAAAAGAGAGGCGGGAGGAGTCTGGTGCGTTGGCTCGCTAGCATTCGGATGGGTGCAAGTGTCGTATTGTGCGGCGGCCTGCGACGGATGGTGCTCGGAGTCCTTAATTTCGCCTGTTACTTGCTTACGGACAGCTACGCAACGTAATTGCCAGGCAGGTCAGTGCAAAGGCGACACAATGACAGGCAGCCTTGCTGTGCCGGGATGTAGTTGTTTGCTAATGACTGGACTCATGACGCCTCGACTGGACGAGAGAGATCAAAGACGATGATAGCATAGCGCATGCTGCTCATATGCATGTTGGTTGCAAGTGTATTCCTCTTGACATGGTGTTTCGGCGCAGCCTATCCGGGCAGTAGTTGCACGCTTAAATGGCTGCTGATGCTTATGTGCTGTTATCCTGCTTCCTTCAATTTGGGCTTCTGGCGTTTCGTCTAGGTTAGAGAGGAAAATGCAAGGGCGTCCGTTCTTGTCAGGCTATTGGGGTTAGGGTGGTTAGCTCTACCTTAGGAAGCGTTAATCTTCTAGGTGATTGCGCATACCGGTAATGGTGTAGTGTTACATATGTACGTTTGTGGCCGACATTTTCCGGTGGCGGAAGTTGCAGAGATCAACTTGGGGCATGGGCGCCGGGTACGTGGCAGTCCGCTGCACGGTAAGAGGCCGTACCATGCTTGCTGATATTGGACCAGTTACTTAATGTTACATATAACTAATGCATAGCCTTTATATATTATGCTATGACTTTAGGGTTGCTTGTATCCTAAGAAAGTAACGGACCGAAACGATGTGGACATCGCCTGGAGGCATCTTACACGGCTTCCAGGAACTATAACGCCTTACCTAAAATGCTGTAACGGTAGCATGTTAGGGCCCTACCAAGGGCGCCAGATGAGCTCCGAGCTAAGACGGAGAAATGTCTGCTTCTGATCGGTCAGCTCGTCAGAGCTCAGAGCACGCCCCCGCTGCTGTGTCTAGCAGCACAGGCTTGGCACAAAGACAGCCCTCTGTACCTGGCAACCACTCCGCTTCACAATTTTCCGGTGGTAACAGAACGTCTGAAAAAACTGCCGCTGAAATTCTCATTTCCGGGAGTCGCCCAAATAGCATCGGTAAGACAGTGTTTTGCGTTGGTCCTTTGCATATGCAGATGCGGCTTAGTCGACATTTTAGTCGTAATGCCTCACATGTTGCGCCCAGCAGGTGCCCAGCAGACACGGGTAACGCCCAACCCACAAATAGACGAACAGATTCGGTCGGATGGTGCTGTATATACTGCGCATGTATCTCGCGCTAGCAGAGACGCCCCTCTGCGGACGAGCGTAGAGGCAAGGTAAGGCAGGTCGTTGGAAGGCGACTGGCCCTGGACAATACTATTGAATCCATCGTATTTTGTTCCTAACCTTCCAAACCTTGAATTGCTGCTCACACTCTTCCACGCAATCCTGCAGGCCTGTATCGCGGCCTAGTGCCACCGTTGCCCAGTCCCCCTACCTGCAGCCGCCTGGAGGACGGGGCTCGCAAGGGCAGGGCTCTCGGCCCCCTAGTCGGCCACAATCACAGCAGTCGCCTCAAACACATCCACTTCAGCAGCCATCTACCACTCCCGCGGGCAGTGGTCAGACAACACCCCGCGGCTCCTCGCTTCCAAGCAGTGCCTCGCCTACAGTAAGCACGTCCACTGGGACGCGCCTGTACCAAACATATGGCTCAGCGGTGCAACGCTCCCTGCAGCCAATGGCTGGTGCTACCGTAGGACCGGCCGCTAAGCCAAGTCACCAGCACCCTTTGCAAGGGAGCCACGGGCGCCCCGGTGAGCAGCCCTCTTCGCGCGCCAACACGGCTCAGCAGCAGCAACAACAAGCTGGACCGCGAGCCACAACCGCGCTGTCGGGGCCGCGGTCCACACAGCGCGGGCGGCATGAGAGCGGCACAGGGAGTCTGGCAGCTGAGGCAGGGCCAGCGACGACACTGGTAAGCGGTCTGGTAGAGTCGAAAGCTAACCGTGATGTGGCCCAGCACTATTGTGCCCAAGCTCCGTATGTTCCATGTAAGGCGCTTTTTGTGTAGTCCGACATTTCCTGCCTCTGGCCCAAACCTGCAGCACCAGCAATCCTCCCTACGCGCCGGAGGCGCGGGTGGCATGGCCGGAGCGGCACCGGTGTCATACCCTCACCAACATCACCACCTTTCCGCCCATCATGGCTCTCACGGTCATGGAGGCGGGCTGGCTGGTCGAGAGGTTGAGATGACTTCCACGAGCTTTGGGTGGGTGGCACTGACTGCATGAGGTCTTAGCCGATAAAGTGTTGTGGGCTACAGAAGTGCCCTCGGTATGTTGCGTGATAGAGGGAGCCGCCGAACGGAAGAGCCAGCCGTCTCTGTGACGCGCATGGGGCTATGGGGGCTCTTTTGGGCTCTTTGTGCCGGCGTTAAATTAGTAACCGCCCTTACAGTTGAGTCGATTGCTTCCTGCTTGGCTCCGCTCCCTGAAAAACGCATGTCTCCCAGGCTTTCCACAGTTTCCAGTCTTGCGCCTATCCCAGTAGCTTCCGCACTCTGGCCTCGCCTCTCCATGGCACATGACACCACTCCACCACACCCCAACATGTTTTCCCCCACCCAGCTATGACGACATTCCGGAGGAGGAGGACGAGTCCGCCTCTCCCACAACCAACAACGGCGTTAGTGGCCTCACGCTTGACCAGTACATGCAGCGCATGGTCACCACACCCGCCTCAGCCGCCGCCACATCCGGCCTGGGCGTCAGCGCCGACAGCGAGGAGTCGGTGCCCTGCTCCCCAGGCAACGCCAGCACACGCACAGAGGAGGAGGACCCGCTCTTCACCTCGCCCGACTCCGCGGCGCCAGCTTCACCCTCGCAGATGCAGATGCTGTCGCAGCAGACAATGCCTGCAGGCGTTGAGGCTGGAGGGCGGCAGCTGCTAAGCAGCGTGAGCGGCCGCGCAACAGCAGGCCTACCGGGGGCTGGCAATGCGCCTCCCAGCTTGCTGCGGCTGAGCAGCAGCAGCGGCAGCCGCACAGGCACTGCAGCCTCCGGGATCGCTTCGGGACCCCGGGGTGCAGGCAGCAGCAGCTCCCGGGGGTGCGGGTCGGCGGTGCAGCAGGCGGGTCGGGGTGCAGGCGGGCGGTGCACGCCCACGTTTGAGGACATGTTTGCTGGGGGCGGTACGGCAGGGTGCGGGGGGCCGGGTGGTGGTGGCGGTGGCATGTCGCTGATTCCTGACATGGACAGCAGTGATGACGAGCAGCACAGCCCCTCCACGCTGCTAGACTCTCCACGACATGCGCGTCGGCTGTCGTCAAGAGGTGAGGGGGTCGGGTGCGTGCGTGTTAAGAAAGCTGTCCGCGAGTCGGGACGTACTGTGTGCGTTCGTGTGGCTAGCCACAAATACCAAAAGGATTCCCGAGGACATCCCTTATCCTTGATCTGTAGCACGTTCGCAACCAAGGAGCCCCAAAGTCTACGGGCTGCTCCTTTACTCCATCTACATCTCAGCCCCTTTGTCTCCCCCGACGCCCCCACAGCCTCCGCCATGGCGTTCTCCAACTCGCTGGACCTGCGCCCCGCCACCGCCGCCGTTGTGAGCAGCCCCTCCATGGGGAGAGGCGACCCCAACACGCCACACGGCATGTCTGCGGACAGCGCCAACCACCACGCAATCATCAAGCAGGTGGGCGAAGCTGGAGAGGGTTATGTGGCGGGGTCTTAAATGGGGTGGGGAACTGCAATACATTGGATGTGAGGTGGTGACCAAGTGCAGTGTCGCTAATGCTTCGCGTGCTGGCGTGCTTGACTCAACAGCATGGATTTGCTTCTTACATGCTGAGCCGATAGCCGAGGCACCTTTTGGTTACCCCCTTAAGCCTGCTGCCCATTGTCCTGGTGTTGTTGGTTTGGTTTGTTGCTGGTTTCCCATCCTCACATCGAGTGTTCTTCATACCTTACTTCACTTCACTTCAAAGGAAGCCTCACTTGCCACGCTCACAAGACCGTGCCCTCTCCCTTCCGCCTGCACCTGCACACCCTCCCACCAGGTGGACCTGGGCGGCCTCTCCGCCTCTCTCTTCACACCCACCCCCAACAGCGGCCGGGAAGCCGGTTCCCCTGCCTCCAATCCCGCCACCACCATTGGCGCCAGTGGTACTGACCTCCTCATGATTAGCAACCCCTCCTCCCCAGACATGCCCGCTGTCACCTCAAGCCGTGGAGACCGCCGCGCGGCTGCTGCTGGCGGCCCGTCGCCCATCCTTCGCTCTGGAGACCCGTTGCCTAGTGGCGGCGGCGGTGGCGCAGCCGGCTTGGGGAAGCCCCACACGTCACCCAAGACGCCTATGGGCGCCATCCCGCCGCCGTGGGGCGTCAGCGCACGCGAGGGCGCATTCGGGGGAGGCCCCGCTGGGGATGGCGCGGGCGGGGCAGCGAACCTGCAGGCGCTAGCCGCCCGGCCGCTGAGCAGCCGTGGTCGGCCCGCAGCAGCGGCTGCTGCAAGTGGTGGGACGGGTGACGGCGCGGTGGGTG
Organism: Astrephomene gubernaculifera; assembly: GCA_021605115.1. NCBI lineage: Eukaryota > Viridiplantae > Chlorophyta > Chlorophyceae > Chlamydomonadales > Astrephomenaceae > Astrephomene > Astrephomene gubernaculifera. Next base: position 221,953 of record BMAR01000042.1, on the reverse strand, counting down.
CGGCGTCGAGTGCCGGTGCAGCTACAGGCTCGGGGCGGCCTGCGTCGGGCTCCAAGTGGGCCAAGCCGCAGAAGGTGAGTCAAGAGGTAGAAAGCGTGGCTTGAGTGGGAGGTGCTGAGAGGGCCTTGCGAAGGGGTCACTGTCTACGTTATGGCTGGCAGCTGGGTAGGCAAAGGCAGCGCATCCCACCATAAACGTGACCCTTAGCAAACCGGGATTCCGGCCCCGCTGGTCGCTCCCTGACAACTCAACTACACCCTCCTGCCGCTACCTGCACCCTGCCGCAGCCGGACGGTATGGAGGTGCCGCCCGAGGTGCGGCAGCTGGCGGCTGAGGCGCAGAGCCTAGCGCGGCCGCCTACACGGCAGGTGCAGAGCGCTCGGCCGCCTGGGTCGCGTGGCGAGATGGAGCTGGACCCCTCCGTGTGGCAGGCCAACATCGCCATGCAGCTGCAGCGGCCGCCCAGCCGCCAGAAGCCGCCGCCCGAGGCGCTGCACCTGTGGACCCCCGAACAGCAGATGAGCATGCTGGCGTCAGGCGGACTGGGGCGGCCTGGCGGCGGAGGGAGGACGCTGGGAGTGCGGCCGCAAAGCGCCGCGCCCACTTCGTATCGCACGAGGCCTTCGTCGGGACCCAGCGTAAGGGCACATGGTGAGTGTTAGATCATTGGCGGGCTTGAGATTCCGTGTTTCGGAACCGTTGCGTCTGACGCCTAGCGATATTTCCGGTTGCACGTGTTTTAAGGCTCAAGGGCTGGATTGACGGTTATCCAACCTTATCCCCAACTTCCCTCCTGTGCTCCCAGGCCCTGTCGGCGAGGACGTGGCCTGCACTGCCAATCGGCCGCCCTCGCGCCAGAAGCCGCCGCCTCTGTCTACTTTGCTGGAGCATGACGACTTTCCACCGCCGCCGCCTGCGGGGGCGCGGCGTGCGCGACCCGGTGCAGACCAGCTGGATGTCGTTGTGAGCTGCTCCGATGACGATGACTTGGACCTTTAGTAGGCAGGATTGCTGGCGCCGTGCGTCTGCGCCAAAGAGACCGACTGACAGTAGTAGGGCAGCGATGCCGAAAGCCTTCATACCGCAGGGGTCCGTACTCATTGTGATACGCTGGATGACTGCGGGCGGTATGGTACTGTAGCATTCGTGCAGTAGATGTTATTGCTTTAGGCCATTTTTTAGTTCCCCCGTATCCTATGCATGTTGGGGCCGTGCGCTGCATCACTGCAGGGTGGACACGCAGCCTGACACGATGGGTACATGGACGCGCATACTTGTGCTGTGGTCTTATGTGGGCGAGCAACCAGCACAAAGCTACTGCAAGCATGGGTGCGCATTACCCCTTCGAAGCAGGTGGATGACCCCGGCCGTATATATGTCACGATACGGCCATGCTTTACGCGTCGCTTCAGCATCGCTCTTACAGAATACGTAAGGCGTAATGATGCAAGAACTTAGCTGGTAACTGTAACTGTACGACAACACCCACCGAAGCTCCTCGCGACGGAAAGGTGCTTTATACCCGGCAGACCACTCTTGCAAAGCCAACATGCATGCCATGGTCTATGGCAACCAGGACTGTCAGAATCACGAACGCATCACCATACTCCATGCCCGTACTCGAACCCTCTGCATCATCCTGCCGCTCCCCATGGGGCTCTCGGCTTAAAAGCATATCAGGTCATGAGCCCCTTCACCATTCTTTCTGTCCACAGCAGGCAGGTTGCCACTTGCCTGCCACAATCCGGTGGAAGAAGACAATTATATTACTATATGTACAACAGCTTCTGTAGCTGCAAGCAGCGTTTGGTTGGCAACATCCGATGAACGAGGAGCACAGCGCACAGTTGCGCTCCCCTTGCTGGTCACATCCGAAGACCAACGCCACCAGCAGGGGCCAATGCTCCTGCGCCGCCAAGCTCTTAAGACGGCGGATAAATGCGGATGATCTTGGACTTGGTGAGCTTGCCGCGACACTGCGGGCACTGCAAAATCGGAAGGGCCCGGCGAAAAAAAACATGAGGGTGCATTTTTACCGTGCATGCCGTCAGTGGTCGGGGGCATGCAACGCACTGCACCACATTGCACCTGGCTCCATCCCACGGCAACGTTGCTCCATGCTGATGACAAGAGCGCACCCAACCGTTACTTACGTTGCCGCTCTTCTGTACCCACTCGCTGATGCACTTGAAGCAGAACATATGCCTGCAGGACGGGACGATGGGCAGGGTTTGGGTCTCAGTCATCGGCCACCTATCAGCAACAGGCACATAGCGCTACGACATGTTGTATGGAGTGCACAGCGGCATGGCGTTCGCCAGGAACGTTCAAATCGCACGCGGTTCTGTAGCAAGCGTGAAGACACTCCCTACAGTTTTCGGAGGTGCGGCAATTGCGGGCAAGGCGGCTCCATACGAGGAGGTAAAAGCCATACTCCAAAAAGCAATCTGTTTAGCAGCATTACCCGCCCCTATGAAACCCATCCGGTGCACCCCGCACCCGCATGTAGTGGTCGCGAGGTCCTTCTCCATGATATCGTAGCAAATGATGCACTTGTAGCCCTTGGGGCTTGGCGGGGCAGGGGGCTGTGGTTGTGCAGCAGGCAACGCGGCCTGCACGCCCGCCCCTGACGTTCCCCCTAGATCCTGCCGCCTGGGCCGCTTCACGTTCTTAATTTGTGTAATCTCCACGTCGTCATCATCGTCGGGCCGGTCAGCGGTTAGGTCAATGACGCTCGGCACGTTCTGCGCGAGAGATTACAAGCGTTTTCACGACGGCAAGAAGGGTTGTCATCTCATCTGTTAAGTACCTGTTGGGGTTCTTCGGGAGGCTGGCGAAGGCCCCGTCGCCGAGCTGGCTGCTGTTGTCGCGTCGTTGCCGTGCTTTTGACTGTTAATTTGAGGGACACGAAAGGGTTAACAGGTGAACAGACCTCTGAAAGCAACAGCAACAAGTTGTTACCTGTTCTGCTTGGCCCAGCGCCATGTTGCTGAAGACGGAGCAGGGTCAGGGTCATTGTTTCACTCGAAGTGCTTTAGTTTGCAGCTCTGCAACCTTACTTGTCTAGTATGCAGCACCTCAACGCCCTCTGTAGATTCGGACTCGGGCATTCGACCGGAAAGCGCAAACAAGCACAGAAGGCAACGCTAACAACTTTAAAGCGACGTGGACACGCTATACGATTGGTATAAACTAATGTTTGTAATGTTTACTGGCTGCAGCTAAACATAATACGTTAATTTCTGACGTTGGTAAAGCACGCAACCCTTAAAAGTACCTGCAGAAAAGTCGGCTTACCGCGAGCTAATTGGTTAGAGTGTATTCAATTACTAGAGCCAGGATCTGCGGTTGCGTCACACCTTTTGCGCTGCGCTCTGTACGGATTGCACGAAAGCATTGTACGGCTTGCTGCTCCGAAACAATGCCAGGACAAATCGCCGAATGCCATTTTCGCCAATCCTGTTAGGCTTGGTGCTGCTAGACAACTTGTGCACAATGCATTTAACTCTTCGAAACCATAACAACCATTGCGTGCAACACTCTGTCGTAGCCACACCGTCGACGGCCTGATACTCTTCCTAGCAACTCATAAAGCTCGTGGGGGTTGCATTGAGGACTGATGTCGGGTCGCTCCCCCGTTTGGGTTGTCAAAAGGCGCCCACATTACTCCGCCTCACATGCCTCGTTCAGTTCTACCTCGAACACCAATAGCATCGCAAACAGTCCCACCGCGTCAGCTTGCCATCGCTTCCTCTTTGCCCAAGGGCAGGTGTACCCTGCACGGAGCGTGGCTGGCAGCTTTATTGTAAGGGACCCAAGGATGACGACCCAAGGCATAAGGGCACGCACCGGGCACACTCCCCTGCCATTAGGAAAAGCCTAGTATGCGAAAAAGGGCATAAGTTGAGCAGCTTTTTCTTTTGCTAGGGGAAACTGTGCGTGTTGGCTATCGTAGAACCACGTGTGAACGGCGCATGTGTTGTTTAGAAGCAACTATACGGTGAATGCCCCATTCTGAAAAGCTGCCCAGACCGCTTTAAGCGGGGACAAGGTGACAGGCGATGAACGGCTGCTTGCGCTGGCAGCTTTACGTGCGTGTGTGCCGTGCTCTTGCCGTGGGGTTAAGGATCTGCAGTTACCAGCCCAACCTATCAACAGAACTGCGAGCGTGAAGTATATATACGCGCTTTGCGCATTTGCTTTACGGTATTTGAGTATACCTAGTTACAGTCATGGCGACATCCAATGCGGACGGTGATGAGTTAGAGCGCGCATTTGACGAAGAATTTGCAGCTTGGGATGCCGCAGACGAGGTCAGAGAGTTAATTGCATTGCTGCTATTCTGGTGGAGGCTGGGACCTCCAAAAGGGTCAACCATTGAATACAATGCCACGCAGGAGATACCGAGTCAGGCATTAAATGCAGAGGAAAATGCCACTCATGACCCAATCGAAAATGACGCCGCAGCTGGATCTGGGCTCAGCCTGGGACAGTTGGAGCCCCATTTCGCGAGGGCTCCACGACTTTGCCCTGGACCGCTGACGCTGCTCAGCCTGCCACGCGAGATGCTCCTTCGAATACTTTCCCTTGTCCCAGCAACTGGGCTCACGGCGTGCGCTTGCTCCTGCTCTGCGCTTGCCAGTCTAGCATCTGAAGACGCTTTGTGGCGCCGGCTATACTGCGCAAGGTGGGGAACTGAGAGCATAACGTGAACGACAACTAGTTGATACATGTTCAGCATCGCGAGCCATTCTATCCACCCCGTACCCACGCAGGTGGGGCAAGCCGAGCAACCGTGTCCGTGGAAACACGCAGTGGAAGGTGAGCAGGCACTGCCCTTAACCTGCCCTCCGCTCCTGCAGCAACCAGCAGCCCTAGAAGTACCGAGGATACCAGCCTTACCAACCACTGTCGACATGAGCTGCTACTGCTGCGGTAGCCTTGGCGATTCCCATGCCCACCACTCCACGCCCCATCCCTTCCCCCCTCACCTCATGGTTATGGTAGCTCTTACTCCCTCTCCCCGCACCTCTCCCGCCAGCGCGCCTACCTGGATGCCGACAGCGAGGAGTGGGAGGCCACCCGCAGCCGAGGCGGCGACTCGCGCGACGACCCCTCCCTGGGCGCCATCTTCCTGGACATGCTGCGAGCCAAGCGCGACACCGCGCCCGACCGCCGCCTGCTGGACGCACCGCTGCAGAGCGACCCGGGGGACATCGCCAGCAAGGTAGGGGGCGGGGAGGAAGGGGAGAGGGTGGGGAGCTGGGAGGGAAGGAAGGGGAGCTTCAGGGGTGGGGAGTGGGAGGGAAGTGGTGGGGATTGGGAGCGCGCAGAGGTAAAGTGGGTAGCGCAGGACAGACCAACCGGGGCACAACCGGGTTGCTGCTGCGGCAGCTGCGCACCGCCTGCTGGACACTAGCATGTCCTTGCAGCACACGCCGCTCCCGGCTTACCTCCGTCCCTGCAACTGGTACAGTACTTCCCCACGCGCATCACTTGAAACCCTTTCTCACCCACTCCCACTCACTCTTCCTCAGCTCGCCGCATGGCGTCGCGCCCGCGGCTTCCAAGACGCACCTCCCGGCAGCGACGGCGCCGGCCCCAGCAGCAGCACCGGCGCCGGCGCCGGGCCCTCGAACGGCCCTCCGCGCCCCGATCTGAGCCGCCGCGGCCGCGCCGCCCTCACCTTCACCCGTGTAAACCCCGGTGACCAGCCCCCCGTGTACGCATGCGACCAGACGGGCTGGGTGCACGTGTGCGGCGACGCATGCACGGAGGGGGTGGTGGATGCGCGCAGTGAGCTGCTGGTGTGCCCCGTGTCCGGCCAGACGACGGACAGGCTGGTGCATGAGTGCGAGGAGGATGAGGAGGGCGGCGGAGGCGGCGGGGGAGGGGGCTGCGGTGGTGGCGGGGAGGAGGAGGCGGGGCTGGGCGTGTTTGGAGGTAAGGGGCGGGCGGGTACGTCCTTGGTGCGGGGTGGTAGGCTGGGGTGGACTATAGAACGATGGTTAAGGTAGGCAGGCATTAAGCATGGATGCGATGAAGGCGACGAGGCATGCATAAACTGTGAACAGTCTCGTCAGTCACACATGCTCGTTGTTTTGGCCCGCAGCCCCTTAAATGGAAGGCCATGCACCCACTCTGCCCACCCCTGTGCTTGCTGTACTCCCCCTCCCCCAGGTGGTTTCGGATCCTTCTTCGTGGCGGGTTACGAGTGCGAGAACGAGCGGGCGCTGAACAAGCTGCTGGGCTACAAGGCGCTGTGAGACGTCCAGACGTGTTGTCGGTGTTGTGTAAAGGAGCTGTGCCATGTCTCGTGTGGGACCTGTTGTGTGAGGAGGCCGTGTCATGTGCGACCTGTGTTGTGACCTGAGAGGAAGCTCTGTTACCGTATGTGAGATTCCTGCTGCGACAGACGTTGTTGGGACTTGACAGCGTGGGCGCGGTCTTTGTAAAGGAAAGCGCACGAAGGTGCGTCAGGCGCTGTCGCTGCCATAGCGTGCGTGTTGCAGGATGAGCTTAATGGAGCGCAGCCGTAGGTTTGGTTGGTGGGTTGGACTGTTGCCTCCTGCTAGGGACCCCAGCGTTAGTTGCAGGGTTGGCGGTTGGTTCATGCTGTACGTCTGAGCAGGCCCTACAGTGTAAACGGGTCGATGCTAAGTAAAAACTGGCTTCTCTTTAACGCACTCCATGGCCGGCGACTGTGTGGCCGCTTGCCGAGGATTTGCTGCTATGGCATCCTTGCCTGTAAACACCCTTTTTTCCCAGCCGTGTTGGGGGTTGAAGTGTACCGGTACACGCACGCAGCCCGAATCCCCAGGCGGCGTGCGCACCGCCCATCCCGCCACCGCCGCCGCCTCCCCCGGCGCCGTCAGCGCCGCCACCAGTCGAGCCACCGCCGTGTGGTTGCGGCCGTAGAAGGCACTGGCGTTGCGGGCCAGCCCGGCGGAAGGTGCTGCCTGGGCAGCTTTCATCGGCCTTACCGTGCAGCTGCAGAAACACAACCTCCCCGCCACCGCTGTCGCTGCTGCTGCCGCGGCTGCCGTCGTTGGTAGTGCCAGCACTGCTGCTAGCGGTGGCATTGTTGCGGCCATTGCTGTACAACATGCCACGTGCAACATCCGGTCTGGAGTGCACTGCGAGTATAATTGTTCGTTTGCATGGATATTTCCTCTTTGGTTTTTATTAATGTATACAAGGTGTCAACCTGTGTCGCAGAACTTTGCCGTATAAGACGTGCACGAAGGCCTTGAAACGGACGCCACGTGACCATCGTCGTTAGGAGCTGGCCAGTAATACTGCTTGCAGTTTCTTATTCGTTGGACGAAGGATTATAACCTTGTCCGTGCGGCTACGCTATTGGACCAGCCGCCCTAGTTTGGTGATTGAACCCTACCTGGCCACATCGAAATGGCACCGGCTCTCCTACACCAGCAGGGCGCAGGTCGCGTCAGGGGCTTCACTTCAGCGCATGCTAAGGGCTGCCGCGTGAAGGTGAGCATATATCCAACTCAGGCTGTCGCCTGCGGCGGCATGCAAAAGCGTAAGATCACATGCATTGATAACAGTGCTTCATTGTCAATCCCAATTTGTTGCAGGTCTCTGTTCCTGCCCGCGTGTCAGTCATGGCCCAGGTACGCTTCGGGTTAATTGGGGTTCGTTCTTGATGGCCATTCCTGACCTTTCGGCTTTTGTCCTGGGGGTGTAGGCGACTAGCGCCCCGGATGCATCGACAACGGATAACACTAGGAAGCTGTGGGGAGGCCGCTTCACTGGTAAGACGGACCCGCTCATGGAAAAGTTTAACGAGTCCCTGCCTTTCGACAAGCGCCTGTGGGCCGAAGATATTAAGGTGAGGTTCCAGCCTTACTATTATTTTCTTCACAGCATGTATACCACTGCCTCAGTGTCGACCTTCGTTCTGCCACACCCTCACGTCGCGCCCCATGGCAAGTCTCGCCGCAGCGAGCTCTCCGTCAAGATCCCTGAATGTTCTTCTCGCTCATCACTAGTCGAGACTTCTCCTTGCTCTTGCTTCACCAATAACCATGCGCGTAAGCAGAGCACGAAGGGGCCCCATCGGTCCCTTCTGCCGTAACCCCCTAACTAACAACGCTGGCCTTAGCCCTGACACGCCGCCCCGACCCTCCCCTGCACCCGCTGGTCCCACGCCGTACTTTACCTGCCGTACTCCAACTGCCGTACTCCAACTGCCGTACTGCAGGGCAGCCAGGCGTACGCCAAGGCTCTGGCCAAGGCGGGCATCCTGACGCACGAGGAGGCCGCCACCATTGTGGAGGGGCTGGGCAAGGTACGGGGATGCGCTTAGCGTGGTAGCGCGAGGGGCTGACACGGAAAGGAGGCAGTCCGGCTCCGCCTCATAGGGCACTCTGCTAGGCAACCCGCTGCTAACCCCTCCCAAGCCGGCATCCTCAACCAAAGCCAGCCTCTCCAACCAACGCGCGCAGCTCCTCCCTCCCCCGCCCTCCCATACACATAACCCTTCTCTCCTCTCCTCTCCCCCGCTGCCAGGTTGCGGATGAGTGGGCCGCGGGCGCCTTCACCGTGAAGCCGGGCGACGAGGACATCCACACCGCCAACGAGCGACGCCTCACGGAGCTGGTGGGGCCGGTGGGCGGCAAGCTGCACACCGGCAGGTCGCGGAACGACCAGGTGGGTACAGAAGCGAACAGGGCCCCACGGGTTTGGAGGTAGGGGCTTCATCCTTGGTAGGTGGTTTGCTGGTGCGCGCGCCGGGGTAGCATTAGCTGCTGTAGCCCAGTTGCCTCCTCCCAGCTGCGTTTGAGGGGTGGGCTCCTGGGGGTTAGGACGGGAGCTGCCTTCCTGCGTGAACCCTACCCCTTGCATGCATGCACGTGGGGGCAACTAACCCTCTTCTATTTCGTGACAAACTGCTTCCCTCTTATCCCCACTGCTTTGCCCTAACCCGCGGTTTTGGTACCTCTGGTATATCTCTTGTACCCCTCTTCCACCTCTGCCCATCTCCCCCCTCCCCAGGTTGCCACCGACTACCGGTTGTGGCTGGCGGGCCAGGTGGCGGTGATGCGGGGGGAGCTGCAGGAGCTGATCCGGGTGGCGGCGGACAGGTCGGAGGCGGAGGTGGAGGTGCTGATGCCGGGTGAGGGGGAGGGGTGGGGGAAGAAGAGGAAGAAAAAACTAACTAGCGGTGGGGAAGGAGGGGTGGGGGTAGGTAGGGCGGAAAATTCCAGCCTTGTCGAAAAGGGGCGGGGGGTTTGGTTGATGTCCAGTTGTTCATGCATGAGAGCGTGGTTGCTCGCGGGTTGGTGGGGTGGGCCAAAGGGGCGGCAAGGGCAGTGGTGGGCTCGGTGTGTTGAAAGACTGGTGTGTGTGGGGGGGGGGACAAGCGAGTCTTGGGCTAGCAGCAACGAAACGGCGTGTACGTTCGCCGCATGTCAGTTTCGCCCACCTCCTCGCCCACCTCCTCAACACCACCCCTGCCTCCTCCTCCGCCTCCCTCCCCCCCTCCCCCCCACCAGGTTTCACGCACCTTCAGAACGCCATGACGGTGCGGTGGAGCCACTGGCTGATGTGCCACTGCTCCGCCTGGCAGCGGGACGACATGCGGCTGCGCGACCTCACGCCGCGGGTGGCAACACTGCCGCTGGGCTCGGGTGGGTGGGTGGTGACGCGGGACGGGGAGAAGGGGTGTGAAGAAGAGAAGAATGCCCAATGTGTTGAATGAGAATGGCGGGGGCGGGGAGGAGATGGAGGAAAGAGAAAGGGAAGGTAGGCGGTAGGGGCGGTGTGCGGTATGTACTGGGGCGGTGCACGGGCGGCGGTGCACGGGCGGCGGTGCACGGGCGGCGGTGCACGGGCGGCGGTGCACGGGCGGCGGTGCACGGGCGGCGGTGCACGGGCGGCGGTGCACGGGCGGCGGTGCACGGGCGGCGGTGCACGGGAGGGATTGTGTGTGGGTAAGAGGCATGCATGCATGCATGGAGGGGCGGTCCCTGTGCCCCTGCGAAGTCATAACACCCGCCTCCCCACCCACCTAGTAAACACCTCCGTCCTGCTGCTCCCCCTCCTGTAACCCCTGCCCCTCCCCCCCACCCCACCCCCGCAGGCGCCCTGGCCGGCAACCCCTTCCTGGTGGACCGCCAGTTCATTGCGGCGGAGCTGGGCTTCAGTGGCGGGGTGTGCCCCAACTCCATGGACGCGGTAAGGAGGGGGGGGCGGTCGGGGGACGGGCGGGGGGTCTGTAGCGGGTGAAGAAGGAGGGGACTGGCGGGGCAGTGGAGTTAGGCAGGTGGGGGGGACAGGGGCGGGGGGCCAGCATCAGGCCAGCAGGCAGGGTCATAGCAAACAACCCCCTGACATGGCTCTCACCTCCTCTTCTCCTCCCTCTGCTCCTTCCCTCACCACCCTCCCCCTCCTCCATTTGAGATGCGTGTCTCTAGAATAGTGTCTCCGAATGCGCTCACTGCATGAGTCGGGATATGGGATTGGGACTCGTTGTTTCACATATTTAAATTTTTTCCCCCCTCCTCCCATGCCCCTCCCCCACCCCCCCGCAGGTGTCCGACCGCGACTTTGTGATCGAGACCATCTTCGCGGCCAGCCTGCTGTGCACCCACCTGTCGCGCTGGGCTGAGGACCTCATCATCTACTCCTCCGGCCCCTTCGGCTACGTGCAGTGCAGCGACGCATACGCCACCGGCTCCTCACTCATGCCGCAGAAGAAGAACCCGGATGCGCTGGAGCTCATCAGGTGGGGCCAGGGAGGAGTGGGAGGGGATAAATGAGGAGGCCAGCAAGATGGAAGGGAGAGGGAGAGAAGCATGGCTGGGTGGATGCCTTAGGGCTGCCATGCCTTACCTCATCTCACCTCACCTTGCCTCTCCTCGCCTGTCACCTCACCTTGCCTCTCCTCACAAGCCTGCCGCCTGCTTGCCTGTTTGCGCGCGCATGCCTCCTGCCTCTCGCCCCTCGCCTGCCTCTCCTTCCCTCCGCAGGGGCAAACTGCTTCTCGCTATCTCCATTGCTTTGCCCTGACATGTGGTTCTGGTATGCTTCCTCACCTCCCTCCCTCACTCCCTCCCTCCCTCCCGCTCCTCAGGGGCAAGGGCGGCCGTGTTGCGGGCAACCTGATGGGCGTGCTGGCGGTGCTCAAGGGCTGCCCCACCACCTACAACAAGGACTTCCAGGAGTGCTGGGAGCTGCTATTCGACACGGTGGACACGGTGCACGACGTGGTGCGCATCGCGACCGGGGTGCTCAGCACCATCAAGATCCGGCCGGAGAAGATGCGCTCGGGTGAGGGGGTGAGGGGATGAGGGAGTGAGGGGCTGAGGGGGTGGGGAGTGTGTAGCGGTAGTGGCGTGGGGGGGTAGGGTAACGTACGTGGGGCAGCAGCTGGGGCTGTGCTGTGAAGTGCTGTGGGGATAAAAGCATATGAAGGAGGAAGGCGGAGGTTGCTGTTGCTGCATGCATGCACGCACGCACGCGTCTGCAAGGTGGACTGACCCAGACCGCCCCCAGCGGTAACGCCAGCACCAGCCCGTTTTATCCCTCCCCGCTCCGCACCCACACTCCACGCTCGTCCACCCTTTTTCCCACCCCCTCTCCCTCTTCTCTTCCTCTCATCTCCCTCAGGCCTGTCCGCCGACATGCTCGCCACCGACCTGGCCGAGTACCTGGTGCGCAAGGGAGTGCCCTTCCGCGAGACGCACCACCACAGCGGCGCGGCGGTCAAGATGGCGGAGGACCGGGGGGTGACGCTGTTCGACCTGAGTGTGGACGACCTGAAGACCATCCACCCGCTGTTCACGGAGGATGTGGCGGCGGTGGGTGCGGGGCCTGCTGCCACTGGGGGATTGGGTTTGGGGTTGGGAAGCAGGGAGGGGATGTGGGAGGGAGGGTTGTGGGAAGGGAAGCGGAAGTCTCGAATTACAAATGCGTCGCGTGTGGGATCCACAAGTCACTATACTGCGTCACGTTAACCCACAGCCCCTACTCCAACGTTAGTCCCCTCCTGCCCTACCCCTCCTCCCTCCCGCCTCCCGCCTCCCCTCATAGGTGTGGGACTTCAACCGCAGTGCGGAGATGCGAGACACCGAGGGCGGCACCAGCAAGCGCTCCGTGCTGCAGCAGGTGGAAAAGATGAGGGCCTACCTGGCGGCGGAGCAGCAGGCGGCAAAGTAGGCGGGGGCAAAGTAGGCGGCTGAGTAGGACAGAGGGGGGGCGGGGGCTGTCTTAAAGAGGAAGAAGAACCATGCGTTGAATGAACCACGCGTTGGGAGGGAGGAGGAGCACTACAGAGCAAGTAGGGCATGGGTGGGTTGCACCCGGATTGAAGAGGAGGAAAGGGAAAAGGGTGTGTACGACACGATAAGGCGGAGCAGCAGAGGAGGAAGGTGGTAGTGTGCTAGTGTCGATAGGATTAGTCAAGAGGGGTGTCTGCTGGAACGTGGATGCCACCTGTGTGCCGACGATGCGGCAGGAGGTCAGCAGCAGGATGTGCCTGCGTACGGTGGCGCGTACGGCTGCCGTATGTATCGGAGCCAGGCAGTCGCTGAGCTCCTGTCGTACTACGTTTTGGGTTTTTGTGGGCAGCGGTAAGAGGGCTTCGTGATCCCTGGGTGCCCCCTATGGAGCGAGAGCAAACAGTAGGAATGTCGTCCTGTTCTGCTGGGCTTAGCAGGTGTCAGCAGGCGTGTAACAGAGGGGCTGGTGGTTAGGCGGGCCAGGGTCGCATCTTTTGTCGGGCAGGTGCGCAGCAGCTTATCGCGGTGAAATCCCGCGCAGTGGATACCAGTAGCGCCCCCTCTCCCGGCTTGACAACATAGCGTGCGAGGAGAGATACGGACCCATGCGCGCGTTGATTAGGGTTCTTTCTGGGTCGGCTGCGGCAGGTAGGGCGGTGGATGCCTCCTCCAACCGAGTTGGCTCTCATGTGGACCAGACGTAGGGAGTGGCCGAAAAGAGTAAATGTACCGGATTGTAATTACTGGTGGCGGGCGGGTTCTGTGTCGGATCCGACCAACTGGTGCTGCTGTCGTAAAGAAGCGGTGGTAGAAACCGCTGGCAAGATTGTAATGCAACCTAAATTTGCGTTCAGGCTGTTTCATCACGGCACGCTAGTCCCGCATGCTTCCCGTTGATGCATGTCATCAGGTCTTCCGAGGTAAGACGTGCAACAACCTATCTGGCTAAACCAACGTCGTACGCAACGCCTACTTGGGACTCCTCATCATCCTTTTGACACATGACCCAGATGCTGGTTCCGGACCCCTCCTGTCGTCATTCGAGTAGATAACACCACCCCTTGCTCAGCAGGATTACACCATTCATTACACCCTTCATCCCTGTACAATACTCTAGCAGCCTGCGAAGTACGTTCCATTGCAGTTAGTTTTAAGGTTCATAATTGCCGGTACCTCCCTCGCAAGCATGTCGCATCTCACACGTCTACCGCTGCTGCTGCTGCTGGCGTTACTGGCTGCTACGTTGCTCTTGGCAGTTGCGCCCTCGCGGGCCCAGCAACAGGAGCTACCCGACAAAGACGACTGCGTCACCATTGCGATGTCCCAAATGAATAACATAAACGTGTTAATGCCGTGTGTGGATGGACCAACGGTGAGCTGCTGGGCTGCTGTGTGCAGGGATCAGTCGCCTGACACATGAAGGGAGCACCTGTCACAACGCGCGCCGTTACCAACGGTTGCTTGTAAACTTGACCCCCATGGTGCATTGCTGGTGCCCAGCCATGGAAGATGCATGCAACACATGCACGTCCTCTTGCTTACATGCAGCTGTCATCGCTTCTGGTTAGGAGCTCCTTGCTCTGTGTGGCAACGGTCTTGACTCTTGAGTGACATACTAAACCGCCCTACCCTCCCTACACACCTACCCACACCGCTGACACCCCACGCAGTCCGCGTGCTGCAGCGCCTCCAAGGGCTATGCGGGGCCCGGCGGTGTGCTCTACCTCTGCCTCTGCTACCCAGACCTGCTGGACCAGCTCTTTTCTGCCATCGACTCCAACAACCTCGCTAAAGTCTACCGTGTATCCAGCAGCAAGGTCAGCAACAAGTAAGTGTACTGCTGTATGTCCTGCTTGGTTAAACGAGGGACGAAGCATGTGACTGGGTAGTGTTTCTGCCTTTTGTTGAGCAACAGGAATTCACGCGGGTAATGGCTAGGAAGGATACACCTCGCGACCCATGGGTCAGAGTGTTCTTTGTTGGCATGACATATGTAGAAGACCGTGCTGGTCTGCAATTAACTTCTGTGTTAAGTCGTCTGCCACATAACATCATTGCACAAGCAGTTAATGTGTACACTAATGCTTAGCCCCCACCCCTCCCCTGGGTTCCCGTCACGGCCCATGCAGCCTTCAACAGTGCGGCATACCCTTCGCCAAGGGCACCGGGGCTGCGGCATGTCCCGTCACCCCCGGTGGATCCGGCGCTGCACCCCCCGCCACTTCCGCCTCCCCTAATGCTACTGCTGGTTCACCCTCCCCAGCACCTTCACCCTCCCCATCTCCTGCACCTTCCCCAGCACCTTCACCCTCCCCATCTCCTGCACCTTCCCCAGCCCCTGGGCGCTCCCCATCTCCTGCACCTTCCCCATCTCGTGCACGCTCCCCGGCAACACCTTCGCCGTCCGCTGCTACCGCACCCTCCTCTGGGCCATCTTCAGCACGTAAACCATCGCCTGCACCAAAACCGTCCCCTAAACCGCCTCGTCGTCCTACCTCGCCTAAGCCTTCCACTGCATCTTCTCCTGCCTCCTCCCCTCCACCATCCCCTGCACCAGCCCCGGCCCAACCACCCGAGGCTTGGTTCAGCGGCGGTATGACGAGCGCTTGGAAGAGATTCTGTGATGGCCGCCCCTTCCTCCCTGCCTGCGCGTCAAAGTAATCAAGTGTCGTACCCTCCTACATAGACCTTGCGTGGTACGAATGCGTCGTTGTTTTCTTTTGTCCACGTGCCTACTCATGGTGCAGTTGTGGCTGTGCTGGGGTTGCGCTTTGAAATGTACGGTGCTGTGGGCCGTATAAAGTGAAGCACCACCGTGCTAGGTGGTGGGCCCTAGATTGACGTACTAGTCGGACAAATGCATTGCACCTTCATATCGTGAACACGACTGATGCCACACTGCACATATGAGCCCCATCTTATGCATGGAGAAGCCGGTAGTACTTGAGGGGGCCTTGGTTACACTGGCAGACAGTGGCATGCATCCTTCATTGCAAATCAATGCATGGTGTGTACGCTAATAACTGCAAGCTGCAAAGTGTCTAATGGATGCCGAGACTCCAAGCTGATGCTCGTTTGAGTGAATGCGGCTGGGTATCTATTTTTCCCCCTGGGGGCATGTGAGTACGGTTACGGGAAATGAGCCAGCGACAGGAGACTTGCTTGATTTGCAGAACGACAGATGTGGATGATCCCTAAGATGTAACCTCTGATGAGCTGCAGCTTAGCTGCAGTCGTCACCGCCGGTCAAAGCTGGCTGTCGCCACCAAGTCCACGTCTATCTTGTAACCAAGGACAAACTACCGTTCCTGAACAGTTCGCTGTTAAAGTACTTGCACCTTTTCCACTACAAATCCAATATTCCGAGACCGTGGACAAAGTGTGACAATACCTGGATCCTCTTGTGCCGTACTAACTGCCTATACTGGTAACGACTTGCACTTTATATGCTGCCGTAAAGGCGGGAAACTCATAACTGCATATGTGTGAACGTTTAATGATATTCATCATTGCAGCTATTTCGGTTCCGCATTCACTGGACACGTGCACGGAGCTGTCAATAACTGTATTATTGCGGATCGCATGCTCCAAAAAAGCCGCGCGCTGCACACACTCGCGACAACGCAACTGCTGTAAGCTGGAAACGAAGTAAGCCGCCTACCGATTTACCTGCTTTAACGCCGTGAGGCAAGGTTACCGGTACCCCGACCCTCTTTTACCCGAGGGCACGAACCGCAAGCGGTGAAAGTCATTACATTACGGACTGTCATCGCGTAGCATATAAATCTTTATTGCTTGGTCTAATGTCGAAAAGTGTATGTTGCATAGCCGTAGGCTAGTAGAACGCGACGGCTCGGTGGCTAGGGACCGGATCCTGTTCATTACGATCGTTGTCACCATGCGCTACCCCAAGGGTGCAAGCAAAATAATTTTTCCCCGCGCACCGGCTTAAGCAGTGCTATATTAGCGCTGCATGACGGTCCGTCGTAGGCGTTGCCTGTTGTGGTATCTATCTGTCAATCGAACATCGTACGGACCTGGGACGACTCAACGCTTTGACAGGGCCCGACAGCTGATCGCTGGTCCCTGCCCCTCTGTGAATACTTAAACGCGTCTACTCCTGCTCAACAACACACCAGCTCACCTCTTCTACCCTTACATCCTTATACTCCCAACTTACTAGCTAGTTCCGCAACTTATCAAAGCGACCATGTCGCCCTCCACACGGCCTCTGCTGGTAGCGGTCCTCGCGGTGTTTTTGGCTGCTGTGCCATCGCTGGCTCAGCAACGACTGCCCGACAAGGGCAAGTGCCTTAGCGACGCGATGGCTCAGATGAGCAACCTAAACGCCCTGGCGCCTTGCACGAGCGGACCCTCGGTAAGTGGCTGTGTAGGGGCTGCAGCAGGGTCAGGTGTCTGTCATCTTTGGAGGCACCTGTCACCGCCGTACGTTCGCGCCTGCTACTTGACACATGCCAGCCTGCTATGACTTTTGGTCATGACCGCTTTCCCAGACACAGTGTGTGAGGCTTGGTTTGGCTCCGGGTGCCATAGGAAACCTTAGCTGCATTGACATTCGCTGCTGGCACCGTTACTTAGACCAAGCACTCCCTGATATTCTTGTTGACCGTCAGCAACAGGTCCTCCATCCTCTTCCCTCCCTAACCTCCCTAC
Source organism: Astrephomene gubernaculifera (assembly GCA_021605115.1). Lineage (NCBI taxonomy): Eukaryota > Viridiplantae > Chlorophyta > Chlorophyceae > Chlamydomonadales > Astrephomenaceae > Astrephomene > Astrephomene gubernaculifera. Next base: position 205,034 of record BMAR01000042.1, on the reverse strand, counting down.
GTTTGCCCTCACCCGATCGCCCATCCATGCACCCCAGACCACCTGCTGCAACACGGTACGGCAGTACGGCGGACCCGGCAGCTCCTTGTACCAGTGCCTCTGCTACCCCGACCTGCTGGACCAGCTGTTCACCACGGTCGACACCAACAGCCTCGCCCGCAACGCCGGCATTACCAGCGGCGGCGTGAGCAACCTGTAAGTGCTCAGATACTTATTGGGGTTGTTGGGATAGCGGTGTGTGTGTTACCGTGCAGGACATAGGAGTGGGTACGGGCTTGTAAAGGTTTTGTACATGCACCTTGCGACCTATGGGTCACAGTCATTTGTGTTGATGCCGAGTTGGCTTCGAAAGCAGGTTGAACTGTACCATCAGATGGCATCTGTGCGGAGCATAAGGGTCTAGTTGGCACGATCCAGTAAGTGACGTGTACTGACGCTTAGCCCCCACCCCGCCCTCTGAACCCCGGCACGGCCCATGCAGCCTTCAGTCCTGCGGCATTCCCTTCGCCAAGGGCACCGAAGCCGCTGCCTGCCCCGCGGGCTTCGGCACAGCCTCCATTAACGCCACCGCTGCTTCCTCTGCTAACGCCACCACTGCTGCACCGTCTCCTGTTACCATCAGCACTGCCGCTGGTGCTAACGCCACCGCCGCTTCTGCATCCCCCATCAACACTACCGCTGCGGCATCCTCTCCCAACGCCACCCTCCCGGCCTCCTCTCCAAATGCCACCACTGCTGTGGCTGCCGCTAACGCTTCCGTTGCGGCATCCTCTCCAATCGCCACCATCCCGGCGCCGTCTCCTAATGCCACCAGTGCTGCGTCCCCCATCAACGCTACTGCCGCGGCATCCTCACCCATCGCCACCATCCCGGCCTCGTCTTCAAATGCCACCACTGCTGCGGCTGCCGGTAACGCTTCCGCTGCGGCATCCTCTCCCATCGCCACCATCCCCGCATCCTCGAACGCCACCGTAGCATCCTCTCCTAATGCCACCAGTGCTGCAGCTGCTCCTAATGCCACCGCCGCCGCCGCCGCTTCATCTTCCTCGAACGGCACCGCTGCTTCAACCCCTGCTAACGCCACCTCAGCCTCAGCCCCTGCCAACGCCACCGGTGCTGGCGCAGGTTTCCGCGTGAGTGCCCCCGGCACCACCGTTGGCGTTGCCCCTTGGGGCGCTACCAATGTGTCTGCCCCCTTCACCAGCGTCCAGGCCGGGCCCAGTGGCGCCAATGTCACGGCGCCTGCCACCTCTGAGAGCGTGAGTACGGGGGTTGGTTGGTCGCTGGGACGGGGAGGTCGCTGCCCCTAGAGGCCTAAGGGTAGACGCTGGAAAGGCACCTGGTTCCTATCTGTTACATGGGCTGCAGGAGGGATAGACGCATACCGTTCCTGGTTGCCATGCGTGTGTGGCTAGTGTTTGGTAGCCCAGAAAAGCCGCCTGTTCTCGCGCACGAGGTGCACTAACGCGGCCTTGCCCCCTCCCCACCACACTTTGGAATTTCTTTTTTCCCCTTACTTCTGGCCTCCCTGCTGCCAATGCAGGCGGGTGCCGCACCTCCTCCTGCGTCAGCTGGAGCCCAGCGTTCGTCCCCCGCACCTTCTCCTGCTCCGGCCCCCGCATCTTCTCCTGCGCCGTCCCCGGCCCGTGCCGCTGCACCCTCCCCGGCACCTGCTCCGGCTCCCGCCCCTGCCCTGGCCCCGATTTCTTACTATGAACCTGCTCCGGCCCCGGCCCCTGCGCCTGCTCCGGCACCCCCCCCGGCGATGGACTTTCGGACCCTCGGCAGGCCCTTCCTTGGCGGCCGTGTGATGCAGCGTCTGTGTGAGGCGACCCCCTTCCTCCCAGCTTGCTCAAAGTGAGGGGAGGTAAAAGTTCTAGAATGGAGCTCGTATCCTGCTTTGCAAGTGCCTTGGGTATTGCTGCCGAGGGCTTTGTGCGGGTATTGGTGGCAATGAAAGCTGTCCGTTGCGCGGCTATGAGTGATGGGATTGGCGATGGGATTTCCATGCTAGGTTCGAAGCTGGGGGAACGAATGCGCTCGCTTGTGTTTTTTGCAGATTTCAATACAGCTATGGAGGTACGGTTTGGGGCATGCCCCTGCTAGATAGATGCTGATGCAGGCTTCCCTGTCCTGATAAGCCTACCCGGATTGCCGGGTTAGCATAAGCTAGGTTCTCACAGCTGAATCGCATAAAGTGTCGTATGTTTGACGGGTACTCGTCAATGATTGCCGCATGCCTTGCCTCATTAGGACCCCGACACCAGCTCACGCATTGCGTCTGCTGCGCTGGTGAAGGGTGCAACGGCTGAGCGAGTGTTGTCGTGGCCGATCCTGGAGGTTAAACGCGATGTAACCAATGATGAAGACGAAGGATGACTCACCAAATCTCGCCCTTATTAGCAAGAAGCTACCTGCTGCACTGCTTGCGGACAACATACAAGTTACAATTACCGACTGTCAAAGACAGGATTTTCGAAGTCGAAAGGGTTGACCTACGCCTCGTTGGGGACGCGTCGGCACGATGACGAGTCGTGTCGCGTTGCGGCGTTGCGTCTACAATTGCATGCGACGCACTTCGACCGCCATTGCCCTCTTAATATGCATTTATCCGCAATGGGCAATCGTTGCAGTAGTAAGTCAAGCGGTCGACCCAAACAAGGTTCTGACACGCTGCCCTAACGTGGACCGTAATCGTTAACCTCGTACGCAGTCGTCACTTGGGATCATCGGCCCGCGAGCCAACATGTCGCACACGTGCTTATTCAGCCACCCTTTCCACCCGTCTTAAACTATCAACAATCTCCTTTTACCTTATCCACTCAGTGTTCACCCACCAAATTTCACAACTGCATAACCACCTAGCATACGCTACACCCTAGGCCTGTAGCCATAGCCACACGCCATGTCGCGTGTCATACGGCTGCTGCTGCTGGCGGTGGCCGCGGCACTGCTGGCCGCGGCGCCCTCGCAGGCGCAGCTGCCTGACAAGGGCACCTGCGTCAGCACTGCGGCAGCCCAGGGCAACAACCTCAACGTGCTGGCGCCCTGTGTTGGCGGCCCCACGGTACGTTCTTGCCTCGTCTGTGGAAGGGGCGTTAGCCAGTGGTGATGGGCATCGTTCGTCTCGGTGCCCTTGCCACGCCAATGTTGATGAATGCGTGTTGCATTCAGCAACGGCGTGCGTAGAGCGCAGCTGTGGATTATGTTCTCCGAGGGTGTGTCGTGCGGTGACAATGAGTGCGAGCTATGATGTCAGCTTATGAGTGCCAGTGCTGCCTGTGATACACTTTGCTTAAGTAAGGGCGCGCACCGTCGACATGGTTTGCGTTCTAGATCTGTGTACCGAAAGTTGCGGGTACCGGTCTACTGCCTTCGTTCCTTGCGAAGGTCTTCGTTTTCAGGCTATTGTCGTCCGTTGTTTGGAAGTCTGGCTATGAATTGTCCGTTGCCCCTTACGCCCGTTCGCTCTCCCGCCCTGCTGCCCAGGCTGGATGCTGCAACACGGTCAAGGGGTTTGCGGGCCCGGGCTCAAATCTCTACCTGTGCCTTTGCTACCCGGACCTCTATAGCCAGCTGCTATCGGTCGTCAGCTCAAACCAACAGGCTCGTACCTTTGGAGTTACCGGATCCACTGTGACCAACATGTAAGTGACGGGCAGAGGGTTTACGGCAGATGGCAGGTGTCAGGCGTCCAGACTGACCCAGGGGTCACCCGGTGCAAAGTTGCTCTTGTAGCGCGCTTGTGACCTTGTACTCCACTGCTTTTGCCTAGTTCCTCTGCCTAGTTGCTAAGCTTAGCACGCTATGGGCACGTTGCGGGCTCCTTGATCCCTACCAGCCAACGACGCCACCGACATTACCTCACGTCGCGACACCGCGGGTAGTGCCTACCTTTGCACTTCCTACACTGCCACGCTGCCACATGCCTCAACGCCCAGCCGCTTACTCTGTACTCGAGAAGGTATTGCCCTTTGACCCCTTCCGCATCCTGCGAACCCTCCCTTGATCCCGCAGCCTGCAGTCCTGCGGTGTTCCCTTCGCCCAGGGCACCGGCGCTGCTGCATGCCCCGCCGGCGGCGGTGCTGCGGGTGCTGCACCCCCCGCGGCCGGCGGTGCTGCACCGCCCGCGGCTGGCGGCGCCGCGCCTCCTGCGGCTGCCGGTGCTGCACCGCCCGCGGCTGGCGGCGCCGCGCCTCCTGCAGCTGGCGGCGCTGCGCCTCCTGCGGCTGCCGGTGGTGCTACCTTCGCTGCACCCGTAAGTCCTTTCAAGGAACACGAAAGGTAGCATGGGCGGGGCTGAGCTTAAGTCCACAGTAAAGGGCCTTGAAACCCGACGTCCGCCTTTACCGAATACCGACAACAGAACAGAAGTGGGCATTTACCCAAATAGGATGTACAGCGGCGAAGTGGCAAAACGCAACGAGAGCCAAGCTAGGCTAATGTAACGGCTCCTGCCCGTTACAGGGGCTGCTGTGCCCCCTTTCCCGAGAATATGCCCTCTGCTTACCTCCGCTGCCGCTACCGTACGGCACAACTGACCTGCTTGGCGGTCATTCGGGCGGTGAAACCGTCTTTGTAGCAGCGGCTGCGCTGTGTTCTCACTTACACCTACTTCCATGACGTCCGCAGGCGGGTGGTGCGCCCTCCGCGGCTGGCGGCGGAGGCGGAGGCGGCGCTGCACCCCCCGCGGCTGGCGGCGGTGGCGGCGGAGGCTTTGGAGGTGGCGGCGGAGGCTTTGGAGGTGGCGGCGGCGGCGGCGGAGGTGGAGGTGCTGCGCCGCCCCCTCCGCCCCCTCCGCAGCAGCAGGGCTTCGACTACAACAGCAAGATCCAGGCGATGCAGGGCATCTTCAAGAGCTACTGCGACCAGAATTCCTGGCACCCCGCCTGCCGGAAGATCGGACGCCGCGCGCACTAAAGAAGTGGGAGGTTGGTCGGGTGGTTAGGGCAGTTAAGGTTGAGATTTCTGGCGCCCTACTACAGGCCTGAATAGTATGCCGTATGGCTTAAGAGGAGATGTGATTGGAGATGAATTGGGGTCATGTCGTGCTGCTGGTGGCATGTTGGCTTAAGAGGTGGGTGGTTGCTTACGCCTGTTCCTTTTCTGTGGACTGGGTTGGCATTGCAGTTGTAGCCGCACGATCGTCTTCCATTCCGTTGTTTCTTAAGCTTTTCACGGTTGAATCATTCCTGCATGCTTGTTTCGTACATGGCAGCTGGCATGCAGTTGGCGTGCCGTTGGAGACAGTTGCAGGCGTTTGATGTGTTGTGCAATCCAACTTGCAAATGCCCTCGCCGCTAAGTACGGCGGCGACGTAAATGCGCAGGAGCAGTAAAACGAAGCATGACGCGCACACTGCCTTCTCCACTTCCGGCTATCTTTTGCAATCCGGGGAGCTTATCTTCTTCCGCTGCTACAACATACATACGCTCGATACTATAGAGCTAAGGCCTAAGCTGTGGTACTGCAGCTTGGGTGGTTGCTAGTACACCTATTACAGTTTGCAGGAATGTGTGTATGCGTCTTTTAAGTTTAGTACTGCTCATACTGTCAATCCACGTGTGCTCTTAGTGGTATCGTTGATGATGGTAATAACAATCGTCGTAACCAACAGTGCCGTTGTACCAATCATTGGATACTGCATGTGAGGGTAGGGCGAAAACCGGACATGCAAAGATCGGTAGGTAGGTCAGGGTGCCTTGAACGTAATGGGAGATTGTAGGCCAGGGTTGCAAGGAGAAGAAGTATGACCCATGGGTCACGAGGAATAAACAAAAATTATTAAAAGAGCCTGTACCATTCATGGCAGATCCTCTCAGCTCACCGCTATGTGCGCCAACCCCATACTGTTACCGTTAAAACAAGGGATGCGCGCACAGGCAACCATTCAACACGCTCAAGACAGGCATGCAGCTCTCCCAACGCATTTGTTCATCATGATAAAAATGCTTGCTTGCGAGGATGTTTTAAGAAAACTGGCCGTAAAAATGTGTGTACGAGCATGAAAGCAGACGAACAATACACGGCATAACCCATGCCAGCGTAGGTATCATGAACGACATGCAAAATGGTTCGTAGTGCCTACCCATAAAATACAACAGCTATTGCCATAGCAGATGGTACATTAGTTTCAAGGCGCCGGTTGTACTAAACAGGACACCTCGCATAGGGCTGCATTGCATGTTGGGAGCTGAGGTAAGTCTAATGCCAATTGGTCCCCTACCCGCCTCTTCCATCTCTCCCTCTTATTCTTCAGTGCGGACAACAAACTAGCCCCTGCAAGTCACCTGCAGCTATAGCCGTGAACTGCCTCTCGTCCGTCCACCCAATCCTCCTATTACACCACCCTGATTGCACCAATACGGTTCCAGGGCCTTGTGCTCTTAGCTAGGTCCTCTATCTGCAGCCTACGTTCTCAAGCAGGACCCAGCAACGTGTTCAGCCCCACGCCCCCTCAGCCCCACACCCCCTCTTGTGGATTCCTTATGGTTCGGGATACTCTTTGACCCCCTCTGCCCCACGCCCCCTCAGCCCCACAGGCTGCCGTACGTGACGTAGGCAAACACAAGGCCCGCCAGCGGTGTCAAGATGAACAGCGCCCCGACAAGGGTGAGGATGTTGAAGGGTGAGCCGCGGTACTCGCTGCCGGCCCAGTTCTCACTGGGAGATGGCAATATGAAGATGGCAGGGGGATTCAAAGGACCTTAACTCGCTAGTAGTGCGACAGCGGAGAGAGGGCATGCTTATCACGCCCGTCACCATCCTTGCACATGTCGTCCTTGCACGTGTCGTATGCTAGGGAGTGACCTGCTAACAGAGTGGGTATGGAGGTCCAAAGGATGAGCGAAAGGCCGACGGACAGCGGTTGATGCATGGGACGCTGGGCCATCGGCGAGAAGTGGGCGGGAAGACGTTTAACGTGTATAACGTGGAAGGAGGACGCAGGTCCGTTCATCAATGCATGTGTGGGGCCAGCGAATCCTATGACGATGCACAGCCATGGACAGCCACCCGGCATATAGCAGCTACACGCTCATCTGGCAACAAGTTTTGGCAATCAGCATGCCCTCATTGGATTCTCACCAGCCCCTTTGTGCTTACGTGTACAGGTCCTTGCGCTCGCGCCCGTTGTTGGCGATGAGGTTGGCTTGGCGCCGATACTCTGCGCGGTATGAAGGCAGGGTAGGAGTATAGGGCACAGATGTATTCCTGCCTCCCCCGGCTATGCGTGTAGCCGTACTCTGGCGCGCTGGCTTTTGGGTACAGAGGCTGGCTGCCCCGCATGCGCCTCGATCAGGCCAAACCTGCTCGCCTAACGCGACAAGCTGCTGCGAATCGTTAGCAGTGTAGAAACCCCCGACCAACCCCAAGTGGGCCGCAGCCGCTGCACGGCCCAGATTTCAGCCAGGCAGTGAAGCGCAAGCAGTAGTAACCATAGAATTATATCACCTCGTAACGAGACGTATATTGTCTGACTTGTAAACTGAATGCGGCACCGCATTTAACACTGGGATGGGCCTACCCGCAAACGACCGTTGCGTACGCACCTATCTCCTCACGCACGGTCCGTGGTCGCGCAAGCTGGCGCGTTTTGGTGTACCAGTCGTCGCCATACTCTAGCGACACACCTCCCTTTGCACCCTTCTTTCCCGATGGCTTGTTGGCCCCAGCAGCGGCAACGACGACCAAGAGCCGACTCCGGATGGCGCCTGAAAAGTGGCCGCAAAGTCAATGTTGGTATGCTTACGGTAGAAAGCGACCACTCAGGAGAGCAGCGCCTAGCGCCATGGTAGGAAGTTGCATCTAGACTCCTACCCGGAATTGTGCCGGGAAGCACAGTGACCTGCGCGGACAAAGCCATTGTTGCAGCTTTACACAATAACCCTAGAAGCGACAGCGGTTTGGCTCGGTTGGTGGACATGCCGTACATATGGCCAACGTCGAAAGCCACCGTCTTTCGCTTGAGCAGAGGTTTGCGGCCAGTCGCAAGGAACTTGTAAGTGTTTTTTCACTTCGTCACAGATCACGCTGAAAGGTTCTTAAGCGGCAAAGTCCAACACCGAAAGCTCACAAAAAATGGGTGGAGGCCTAAACTTCCTAAATAAGAAAACATGGCATCCAGCGCGTCCTCAGAACTTGGAAGAAGTATGGAAAAGAGAGCAGAAGGCTGCGGCGGAGGCGAAAAAGGCGGAGGAGCTGCGAAAGCAGCTCGAGGAAGAGCGGAAGCGCAGCGAATTCGTGCAGATGGCAATGGACACAGGCCATTTAAGGTGCGCAATTGGCTATAATTCGTCGGAGCATCGTTGGGATCCGCTGACGGATTTGCAATTTCTAACCTGTAGGAAAGAGGAGCGCCTGGATTGGATGTACGCGAGTGGTCTGCAGGCAAAGCAGGATGCCGAGAAGCGGCGTGAGGACATGCTGACGGGCAAGACGGACGTAGTCGTAGCCCCAGAGCAGCGTGTTCAGGAGACCAGCCGAGTAAGGCGTGGCCAGCGGGAATTAGGCCAGGCCAGGGGGTAGGGGACGAAGGGTGGCATGGGAGCTTGCTCGGAAAGCCTCACACCTTACCAGCTTCCCGTGCAGCGGGGGGCAAAGCACAAACCCACCTCCTTGCATCGGAGTTACTGATCCGACATCCTTACCCCCTGCTCAATGCAACAGGTGGACCAGGTTGCCCAGCTGCCCTCCTTCTACACGTCAGCAACGCCTGCCTCCCAGAACGAGACGTGGCTGCGGCTGAACAACGACCCCTTGTTCGCGGTAAGCTCCCAGGCGTGTGATACCCACAAAGTCCCCTCCGCTTAAAAGCCTGCCAAGGTCTCCCCGTTGGGGTGGTCTGCCACGCTTCCTGCATGGCCCCGCCACGTCTTTATCCCCCGATCCAACATGCATGCTGAACACACATGGTAACCCCTAACCTCACCTGCTTCATGCTCACTTGCAAACCATCCTGCGCCCCGCCCCGCCGCCGCCCAGATCAAGCGGCAGCAGCAGGAGCAGCTCTCCAAGCTGAGGGAGAACCCCGTCAAGATGATGGAGCTGCTCAAGAGCCTGACGAAGGTGCGCTTGCTGACGTCGCACCCTAACACATTCTGCACTTGCCGACACTTAGGGCACAGCGTCGTACTATTGGGGGTTTGGAGGTTCGTTGACCAGACCCCATGTTAGCGCGTCACCTTCGTCAAGTGTCTTTCTTTTGGGGGCTTGGTCTCTTTTCATCCTTGGACGGCTAATGGAGATCTTTTCGTACCTGCACTGCTGCACAGGCTAAGGAGAAGGAAGACAAGAAGGAGAAGAAGTCGAAAAAGGACAAAAAGGAGAAGAAGGACAAGAAGAGCAGGAAGCGTGAGCGCGGCAGCGACAGCAGCAGCGAGGAAGAGGATGGCGGCAGGGCGCGGAAGCGCAGCAGGTATGGCATGGGAAGAGGGGCAGGAGTGGAGAGGAAACGGCATGCAACATACCACCATTCACGTTTTACCGATACAATAACATCCCAGTCCTTGGGTGTGAGGCCAGTGGGCCTCAGGTATCTGCGTGCCGAGTGTGCGCCTAAACGTGCCCGTGCTCCAGCTGTCCCGCTTCTATACCGGTAACACTCTCTCACCCTTCAGTTACCGTTTGATCAAACCATTCGGCATTACGGCCATCCGCAGGTCGCCACCCTCCTCGCCGCCACACCGGGGCGACCCCGCGGGTCGCGGCCTCGACGCAGCTCCCGGTCTGCGCCCCCAGCATGACCACCACCACCACCACCACCGGCAGCACCATCACGACCACGAGGAGTATGCCGAGCCACACCGCCACCAGCAGCACCCCCAGCACCCGCACCGCAGCGGCGGCGGCGGCCCGGAGGACCGTGCTGGCGGCGGAGGTGGAGGTTCGCGGTACGGCACCGCTCGCGGCAATCATGGCGTTGGCGGTGGTGGTGGTGATGACCGGGGTGAGCGGGAGCGGGAGCACGCGTACCGTGAGGACCGGTTGTACGACAGGGAGCAGCGGGAGCGGGAGTACGACAGGCGGCGGGACGAGCCGGGTGCCTCCCGTGGGGGTCGTGATGACGTCGACTATGACGATCGCCGTCCCGAACGCGGCGAGCTGCGCGGCGGCTCGGGGCAGCATGAGGAGCGGGAGGGGCGAGAGCGCAGGGAGCACGGACGGCAGGAGGACCGTGACCGTGACCGCGAGCGGGAGCGCGGCGGAGAGCGCGAGCGGGACAGGGGCCGGGAGAGGGAGCGAGAGAGGCGCGACGAGGGCGAGCGGCGTAGTGGGGGCGGTGCGGGTCGTGAGGCTTCCCCGGTCTGGCGGCAGGAGCGGGATGACGACCGAGAGCGGCGCCCGGAGCGGCAGCAGCAGCAGCTGGATGATAGGTCGGTAGCCGGGGTTGGTTGCCAGCTTCATGATAGTACAGCCCGGCCACCCAAAGGGTGGAAGGTCCTAGCGTGGGAGGGCTTGACCACTGCCCTGGAGGGCAACCGCGCACTGGAGCAAGGGGTGTAACCGTCCTATAGCCCCATCTGCGGAGAACACATGCCAGCCATGGGTTGGGGTCTCTTACACGGTCACAGCAACGCACTTGAAAGGGCCCATTGATGCATGGCTCACTCATGCCGCCACGAGTCGTCGCGCCCACGCATGCTGTACCCCCCCCCCATGCAGGTACGGCTTGAAGCAGTCTGCAGCGGCCCCGGCGGCGCTGCTGCAGGCGGACCTCAGCGGCCGTGCGGCGGAGACGCGGGCTCGTCTGGAGGAGGCTCGCCGCGTTCGTGAGGAGGAGGAACGCGCCAAGGCGGCGCAGCGGTACACGCGGAAGGAACACAAGACCGGGCAGATGACAGGTGGGGTGTCGAGCTGGGCGTGGGGGGATGCGGACTTGCCCACCGGAGAGAGGACCGGCGGCTGGTGACGTTGCTTGGCATAGATAGGGGCATGTGCATGACCGCCCCGTCGCTCGTACGGCTGCTATTCCGGCGGGTTGGGCTAAGGGCTGGTCGCTGGGCCTCCTCCATTTGCATGCCGCTAGGTATCCTTGGCCCAAGAATCCATGCTACGCTAGCTCCTACCCGCTGTCTAGTGTGCAGATCAAGCTCTGATACCATACCAGTTGCGTTCGATTCTTGCTAACCCCGTCCGACCTGCTTCCCCGCTTGCAGAGGAGGAGCGGCAGCGCCGGTTGGCTGAGATGATGGGCAACGCGGATGAGCACGAGACGCAGCGCAGGAAGCGGCTGGAAGCGGCGGCGGCGGCGGACGCAGCGGAGGCGGATCAGCGACTGGTCAACCAGGCGACTGTGGGCAGGGGAACTGACGCTTTCCGCGATGCGGCCGCGCGGGACGTGTTTTCCAAGCTGGGGGATTCCCTGGAGGCTCGTGTGAACAGCCGCAGGCATTTCAGCACTCGCTAGTGGGGCAGGGTTGTCGCTGTGGCCAGATTGCTACGTTGGATTGGAGTTTGCTGTTGGTTGGGTGTTGGCTATGAATGAGAGGTATGCTGTGGAAAACTTAATGCGATGTAGTGTTGCTCGGCTGGGTTGGATGACATTATCGGCACGGTTGCCGTCATTGCCCAATGCTCCGCGAAGCAGGGGAGTCCTCCCGAGTCTGTTGCTTGGAAAAGAACGCTTGCAACGGAGGAAGGTTAGATGGGTCCTGTTTTTTCGATCTGGACGCCGTATGTGGTATCCAGCGTTTGGCGAGGCAACCTGACATGCGGGTTGCGGGTGAACCTCCACCCCATCGCGCGGTCGACACAATTTACATGCAGACCCGGCATGCACGCATTTGCAACCGTAAGTTTGTAATGTGTGAGCTGTTGACAGCCAGCGCAGCCTCGCACACCAGTTGGGCAGGCCGGTACTCTGAAAACCTTTGTCAGCCATCATCATCGCCGTACGGTCGCATTGCTGTACATCAATGCGCACGCGCTGCGACATAGTGTTGATGAGAATTTTAAGCAATTTGATTGACGATTGCAACACATTTTGACGCCTGCTCGGCGAAATCTGCCACGGTGGCTGGCTTGCTCCGCCTCTGACGCGCAGGCTGGCCGTTAGTACAGCGATGTAGTTATTATATCTGAGTTTCCACAATGACTCTTGATTACGTTTCGGCTGTAGTAGGACAGAGGTTTACGGAAGCAAGCAAGGTTGTGGATGCTGCAATCGCGTCTTGCCGGCCCGATGATAAGCAAACGTTGGCACAGCTGCTGGTCAATAGAGGGTTTTGTCAGCAAAAGGTCCAACTGTATCGGAAGGCGCTAAAGGTGCGGTCGGCGCAATCTGCAGATCAGCCCGGATGACATGGGTTCTCGAAAAGCGACTGGGTCCTCTGTGCACAGGACTACGATGCTGCATTAGAGGCGGCTCCTGGCTTCCCCCTTGCCCTTTACCGCAAAGGGCAAGTGCTGTCTGCGCAGAAAAAGTTCGAGGTACGTGCCGCATCGGGTGGCCAATACGACGTGGTCCGCTCTGCCCTCACCAACTCCGGATAATGTAATTCACCCCCAGGATGCCCGCGCCGTCTGGAACGAGGCCTTGCAAGCGTGCTGCGAACGAAGCGACGTGCAGCTTGTGCTGGACATCAGCACTGCGTTGCGGGACCCCTCCGGCGTGAAGGTGCGTCCTCGCAGCCCAACTCCCCCAGTCGCTTAGGACATCCCATGAGGGCCTCACACTACCATCCAGCCGCATGCTTTCACTGTAGGGCCTTCTGCGCGCAAATCTAGGTTGGGCATTCCATGGGGTGTGTACGCGTGTGCGTCGGTATGGCTGAAGCAATGGTATGGCTAACATAGCCTGCGGGGTCAGGTTTCGCGGGTGTGGCAGCTGCACCTCCCACGGTGCCGCCGCCCCGTGCCTCCGCACAGGTGCATTCCGAAACGTCGCCGAGCAGCCGCACAACCACCTGCAGCAGCACCCCGAGCCCCATGCAGCATTCCGGCATCCTGGGAGGGAGGGCACTGTTTGGCATGCAAGCCCTGACCATCCTCCTGCTGGCCATTGTGCTAGCCGGGCAGGCCCAGCTGTTGCACAAGGTAACCCGCGAGGCAGCCGGGGGCATGCGCGCATGTGCCCTTGGAGCATGCCATCCTTGCAGCGACCCGATCCCTGCAGCAGCTAATAGTATGTGGCATTTTGCAGTTATGCCACATGAATCACATCGCATGGTGTGTAAAGTAAGGGAAGACAGTGAAGGACATGCAAGCGATGCATTACCCTGGCATGGCCGCAACTGAACGCCTGCCATGCGGCCTGTGCTCCCTCCTGCCCGTGCCCTGCCCTGTCCTCGGCTTGTGGCTTGTTGCGTGTAGGCGGGTCTGAGCGCTGTGGTGGGTCCTGCCACTCCGGATGTGTCGGCAGGATGTGTCAGCAAAGCACCCCATGCGGCGCAGGCGCCAACCGCCAACGGCCAGGTGAACCCCCCTACGCTAACGGCTTCGGCCGCAGAATTTAAAGCGCTTTTTAGTCTAGCTAGGGTACCTTGGCATAAGCCTAGTTCTTGCGAGGGTGGCGAGTTCGTATTGGCTGGACGAGTTCCGTCCAGCTCAATCACTTTGTGCGGTTCTGCTCTTCTCCCGCGCGTCCCTCCAACGTCCCTCTCCACCGCCACCGCCACCACCAGGTATCCACTTCCTCGGTAGCGGCAGCAGCCCCCTCCGCTGACGGCGTCGCCAGCCACTACCCTTCCAGCCCAGCCTCGGCATCGCAGCCGGCGCCGGAGCCCCCACGCTCCGGATCCACAACAGGGCCACCTACGTCATCCAACCGAACGGAGCAGCAGATGGGGACACCAAGCGGCAGGCCTTCTCCCGCTGGCGGGCATGCTTCCTCCCCCGGACCCAGCCATGCAGCTGCTCCCACCATCACCACCAGCAGCAGCAGCGGCGGCGCTGGCATGGCGGATGGGCGGGCTGTTGCTAGCCGCAGCGGTGGAGGCAGCGGCGGAGGAGAAAAAACTAGGGACAGCGTCGCAGGTCGTCCGCCGTCTGCAGCGGCGGGGGCGGGGGCGGACACGTGCAGTGGAGTGGAGGAGGTGGATTGCGTGGCGCAGCAGCGGGCGGCGCGGGCGGACAGGGGGGCTACAGCGTCCTCCTCCTCCTCCTCGGGCTCTGCTGCTGCTGCTGCTGCTGGTGCCTCAGGCGCTGCGGGGGTGGCGCCGGACGTGCAGACCATGTTGAACAACTCGCTAGCCATCCAGCTGGCAGTCACACAGGTAACACCACGCAACAGCACAACCGCGCAACCCTACCGAAACGCAACCCCCACCCCACAACCGCAATCCCAGCCCCAACATCAACCCCAACACACCAAACCGCCCCCCAACCCGCCCCCGGGCCCAACCCAGATTAACAACGGCAACATCCTGGAGGCGGAGGGCATCCTAGACAAGGTGCTCACCAGCTCGTCCCGGGAGCTGGGCGCACGCGTGGCGAGGGGCACCGCCCGGGCGCTGAGACGCGACCTGAAGGGTGCGATCACGCGACTGCGTGTGTGTATTAAGAAAACTGGCCGCGTGTGTGTATGTATGTCTATTGTTTAGCCCATTCACGATTTCCTATATTGGTCTATTTGACCCCCCCTCCTGTCCCTCCTGTCCCCCCAGGTGCCATCGAGGACTTCAGTGTGGCAATCGAGGTGGAGCCGCGCTACGCGGACAGCTGGAAGCGGCGCGGGCAGGCTCGCTCGGCGCTGGGGGAGCACGAGGGCGCGCTGGGGGACCTGCAGAAGGCCATCGACCTGGCGCCGCTGTTTGGGGGACCCGACTCGGCCACGGTGGGATCGGGGGGGGGGGGGTAAAAAGTGTGGAAACGGTGAGGGGTCTAAGACCATGGTGGTGCGGGCATTTTTTACATGCACGGTGGATCCCATGCCACTGCTCCCCCTTCACCCCTCTTCACCCACACAAACGCCCAAATCACCCACACAAACCCACACAGAGTCGCGCCGAGTGCTTTGTGGAGAAGGGCATGATCTACCAGAAGCTGCGCGACTACCGGCGAGCATGCCGCGAGATGCAGCAGGCGGTGCGGCTGGACGGCAGCAACCCCGCGGCGTGGAACGTGCTGGGGCTGTGCGCCACCAGTCAGGGGGACATTCGGGACGGGGTGCGCGCGTACGAGCGAGCGGTGGAGCTGAACCCGCGGCTGAAGGAGGGATGGGTCAACATGGGGCAGGTGAGGGCGGGGCTGTAACGTCGAAAGGCCCCTATGGCATCCCGGGTTAGGCCTTTTATAATATCACAGGGGCGGTGCGGGGCGGGGCGTGGGTTGGGGATGAAACAATGAAGAAAGATGTGATAGCGGCGGAGTGGATTCTTGTAAAGGAAGGTGAAGGGAAGGAGCCTCAATGACACGGTAAGAAGCTGTGAGGGATGAGGGGGCTGCCGCTGCACCTACCTTCTTCCCCGACCTCACCCTTACCACCGCGCACCACCTGCACCCTCTTCCCGACCCCCCGCAACCCTCTTCCTCAGTTTATCTAATCCCCCCCTCCTCAGGCGCTCAAGGAGGAGGGCCGCACCAAGGAGGCGGAGCGCGTGCTGCTGCGCGCCCTCAGCCTGGACCCGCCCGACCAGCCCTCCGTGCACGTGCTGCGCGTGCTGGCGCAGATGAAGCAGCAGAAGGGCGAGCACGCGGCGGCCATAAAGGTGCTGGACCGGGCACTGCCGCTGGCGGAGGCACGTGGCGAGCAGGTGGGTGGGGTTAGGTTGGTTGGTTGGTAGGCGGGTTGGGTTGGTTGCAACCACCACCTCTCTTTGGGTTCCTCTCATCCTCCCCCACGCACCCCTCGACATGCAGTTGTACAGCCTACAACATATACAGCCCGTTTCGAGTAACCCTTTCTTAACCCACATTACACATAATTGGGTGCCCGCATAACCCTCACCTGCCGCCCCAGGTGATTGAGGTGCTGTACCTGCGAGCCATCTGCCACCATGCGCTGGGGGCGGTGCGGGAGGCGGTGCGGGACTACGAGGAGTGCCTGGGACACATACCCAAGTGGGTTGGCGCGGCGGGTGTGTGGGCGGGGGGCGGAGGGGGATATGACATGGGTGTTGTTTAAGGGCGTATGGGGGTAATGTCCTGTCACCGCTGCTGCACCCTAGATGGGCTTCTTCCTCTTGTTCTCAAGGCAGAAGGGCAGCGGTTGGTTCTAGGATAGGAAATCAGCCTTAGGCCTCAGCTCTTCCTCAAACCGCCTCCCCGTCTCCACTTACTCCGCAGCCCTTCCCTATACCCATTCCCGTCTGCACTCACTCCGCCCCCTCCCTCCGCTCGCTCCCTCGGCCACCCCCCTCCCTCCCTGCCTGCCTACTCCTTTTCCTTCTTCTTCCCCCCCAGGAGCGGTGTGGCCAACGTGAGCGAGGAGGCCCGGCAGTTCCAGTTCCTGTCCTTCTACCAGAAGGACATGGCGCTCTACCTGTACCACTCGCTGGACCGGCGGGCGCTTGACTTCTGCCCCGACTCGGAGCTGCCGGCGGTGTTCAAGGTAGGCGGTTGAACTAGCGTAACTAGGTACAGCCATGAGGAAACAGAGCTACGGTTACACCTGTTAGATAGGGGGTGCGAGGCAGTGCAGAGCACTTGAAGGTACCGTCGGCGCCCCGCTCCACCCTGCAGCAACAAGTTCCCACCCTGCCTACATGCTATTGTTGTGCTACCCCAGCCCGTATTTTGCCCCTAACTCACCCTCATACACGCATGCTCCCCCGCCTCAGGAGCTGTGGTGCAAGAAGGGCCCGCCCACCGCCGAGCTCATCTCCAACTACCCGCCGCAACCGCCGCTGCCGCTGTCGCCGCCGCCGCTGCCGGCGGGTCCGGACCCGGAGCGGCTGCGGGCGCTGACGTCCCTGGCGGACCAGCTGGGGGTGCTGCTGCAGAACAACCACCAGGTGCGCACTACTGCAGCGTACTCGCAGCGTATTGGTAGCTTAGTTGCAAAAAGTACTGCAGCGGCAGGAGGGGGAAAAGAATGGGATCAAGTATTATGTACAGAGGCAATCCCACTCTCGCTTGTCAGACCGCGGCGGTTTAAATTTCAAATTGTCCTCAACTGCCCCTCCTCCACTGCTCCCGCAACTTATTCCCCGCAACTCCCTCCCGATCACCGCCAACCACCTCAACAGGGCTTCCTGCCCAACATACGGCAGCAGCGGGCCGCTGGCTACGCGGCCATGGAACTGGGTCAGGCGCTGCGGGAGGTGGTGGCGGCGCGGCGGGCGGGGCGGCAGCACTGGGTGCGCAGCGAGGGCAGCAGCGGGCAGGCGGGCAGTGCGGGGCGGCACCTGTTCGGCTGGCGGGATGCCATGGACATTGTGGTCAAGTGGCGGCAGCTGTCGGAGCCCAATGACCAGGTACGGCGGAGGAGGTCGAGGACCACGCCCCGATCCAACACCTTCATCATTATGTGAAATTGGTCTGTGTGCAAGTCGGTTGGTGGATGGGGTTGCAGGCCGCTGCGCACTTGTGCATAATGGGCCAGGAGCGGCTCCTTACCCAGTCCTCCTCCGTCCTCCTCTGTTCTCCTTCTGAACTTCTCAACTCCTCAAGTACTCTTCAAAATAACTCAAGTAACTCTTCCAGTAACTACGCCGCCGCCGCCGCCCCCCCGCACCCAGGTTGTGTGGGTGGACCTGCTGACGCGGCGCGAGTTCGAGCAGGGCTTCGGCTCGCACACCCCCATGTTCAGCGGCCAGACCAAGTGCGTGCGCTACTACATGAACTTTGGGCGCGCGCTGGCGCTGCAGCGGGAGGTGCTGCTGCGGGAGGGGCACGCGTTCGACGCCAGCAACCGGCCCATCCCGGTGGGCAGCGATGCGCAGCGGGAGGCTATTCGCGCGGCGCGCACCGCTGAGGACATGTACCACGTGGTCCAGTGAGTTCGGTGATGGGGTTGTAGGAGGTTAGGTACTGGGTTGGAAGTACCTGTAACGAGCCCCTTCCAGCTGATTCCTCTTCCTCTGTATAAAGCAACTGGCCGGATCCCGACTCAAAAGACTACCTTCCGTCTCCTCCTCTGCACCCATCCCCGCTCCCTCCTACATCCCTCCCCAGGAACGACAGCTGGGTGGTGGTTCCCATCCACAGCGTGGCCCGTCCGCAGCACATGCTGGAGGGCACGCGGCTGACGCTGGTGCGCGTGCCCAACCAGCCGGACGCCTACGAGTTTTCCATCCGCACGCCCGTGACGCCGCCGCGCTGGAAGGACTTTGACGCGGAGCTGGAGGCGGCGTTCGAGGCCATCCTGCAGGCCTTCCTGGAGGGTGGGTGAGGGTTGGGTGGGGACAAAGTAAATGATAAAGTGCAACAACGGGAGTCCCAATCCCATATCCCGACACATGCAGTGAGCGCATTCGGGGGTTGGGTGGGGAGGGAAAGCTACGGTAACTACCGGTATCGTGCAGGGTGGGTGGAGGTGTAGATGGGGGCCGGAAATTGTTCCGAATAGGAGTATGGGAGCAAGGCAGGAGGCAGAGGGCGGTTGAGGAAGGGTGTGGAGTGGGATTCCACGCTGACCCAAATGGCTTATGTGTAGCTTATGGTAAGCCGGCCTGGAGCATTGCTAATCCCTTAACATTGTGCCTCCTTGTCTTTCTGTTGTCGCTGTTGTTGCGCAGAGGACCTGCCCAAGCTGGCGCAGCGCATCCTGACCTACTGCTACTACTGGTACAACTTCATGCCGCTGGCGCGCGGCACGGCGGCGGTGGGCTACACCACCATGCTCAGCATGTTCTGGGCGGCGGGGATGCCGGTCACCGCGGCCATTCCCAAGGACTATCAGGTGTGGCTAGTAGGTGGAAGGCGCTGAAGTGATGTGGGAGCGATCTAAGCTTTCGTTGTCTTTCTGCCTTACTTCTGTGCATCGTGAAAAGGCTTGTCTTTGGTGAGGGGTTCTGGGGCGCACTGCGTGAATATCAGTACCTGGCCATGGATGTAAGTTGGGCTAAGTGCTCCTACTGCTGTCATTTTGCAGGTTGACTGGGAGGCTATTCTGGCGCAGCACCCGGACCAATTTATTGCTTCCGTGGGCGCGTGGTTGTACCCGCCGCAAGCTCGCGGCCTGCCGGCTGAGATGGGCGATGGTAGCAGCAGCGACAAGCCGGTCTTCCCGCCGATGGACGCGTTACCACCAGTCACGGAGGTTCTAGGTACTATCCGGCACCGTCTTATCGCCCTGAACGGCGAAGGGCCCAAGCGCATCGTATAGAATGGAAGGATGCTGCACACGGCAGTTGGTTGTGGACATATGCGGCGACTAGGTTCGTGCCTCGGCGCAGTGTAATAGGCTTTGTGTTTCATGCGATTCGACAAGTTCCTGGCAGCTGGATGGGCAAGGCAAAGGCAGGATGGTGGTGACTCGGCGCCGTAACTATTCGTATTCCTCATTGAAATTGTAAGTCTTCTGATCTAAGTCTTGTGATCAAGAAGAAGAAGACTGGCCACAAAGTACTCATAACTAAATTATTGTATTCCACACATACAACAAGGACCTTTGAGGCCCTGCTAGTCCTAACCTTCCTGCCTATTTCAAGTCCACCTTGCACACAACCAAGCTTGCATCTTACTACTACAGCTTTTCTATTGTAACCTTTTTTCGTATACAATGGCTTGCTGCTGTGGAGAGGACGAGACAGAAACTAAGGAGGTGAGGGGGCTGTGAAGCACCCGCGTCCCTATCCGTTATATAAGCAGCAACGTACAAAGGATAGAGGCTGTCAGATGAACAATTTGCTTCACCTGTTAACCGCTTACTGCCATGCTTGGCTACGCAATGCCTTCCATCCGTCCGCTGGGCTACCCCAAAGGAACGGCCAGATATTCACCTAATGTTGCACGGCATGAACATTCTTGCAGGGACTTGTCATCAACAGGAAGTGCCGCGATGTCCTGTGTCTGCTCTTCTTCGGCGCGTTCTGGGTCGGGATGTTCATTATATGTGGAATAGCATTTAGAGACGGTAGGTTAGCTCTATACACGTTGGGGAAAGGTGTTATCGCATGGGGAAACCCCCGTAGGTGCTGCTGATGTTGCATGCCAAGTGAGGAGGTTGCGTCCGGTAACCTCCCCACATCCATTATATTCCCTTTTGCTTCATCATTTTGCAGGCCAACCCAACCGGCTCTTATATGGCGTTGACTCCTATGGAATGACGTGTGGTACAAAGAATACCCTCTTCAACTTGACCTTTGACCTGACGGACGCTAAGAACATGCACTGGCTCAAGTAAGTCCCCTTCATAACGCCCCCCCTTCGCGAAACACGGACCCTGAACTCACCCCCTCCTATCCTCCTATCCTAATATTGGCAATGCATCTTCTTCCTGGTAGCCCGCTCGACCTGCTAAGTTCGACGGGGTTATTATACGCCAAGACGGTATGCGCCACGAGCTGCCCCGGGGCAGCCCGTGTATGCTCAAGCGACAATCTGCCTTGCTACAATGGGACCCAATTCATGTGAGTTCCCGCTACCTACTAAGGTGCTTTGGCACTCCTCCGGGTTGGGGGCCCTGTTATCTTTTTGCAGCCCTGCCCCAGCACGCAACAGCTAGTAACATCCCTACCTGCACGGTGACAGGTGCCCGTACTACCGGTTTGCGGAGGACGGCCTCTATGGAAGCATTCCTGGAGTGGCCAACACAAGCACCATGTACTTCGACGATTTGGCACGGATTACCAACATCACGGATTCAACCGCGGCCTCTTACGTGTCGGTGGGTTCTGGTTACGGCAGCGATGCAGTGCTGTGATGGAAGCGCGTCAATGGGCGTTGCCTAGCACTAAGGATTAGGAGATGGACCGCATGCGGTGAGGCCCTGGTCCTCGTGCACATTTTCGCTCCCCTCTAGTGCAACACGGGGATGAGCAGCATGGGCACAAGTACTTGGCATTCTCCGACTCCGTCATCAACGACAATTGTTGCCATTGGTATCTGCAGAAAATTAAGAGCCTCGGCGGAGTCTTTACGACGGAGGCCACGGCCCTCCAGAACAACCTCACGGGCAAATACTACCAGATGAAGTCGGAGTTCCCTGGAAACGGGCCCTGCTACCCTATTCTGTTTGAGACCGAGGAGTTCTTTTACAGGTGCGGCATGCTGAGTGGCGACGATGCCGTGTCCCGCGAGCGCCTGAGAGAGCCTCAACACCTCTTGCAAGCTGCCGATGTCAACCTGATACGCCGTTTGCCCTGCATAGGTGCTTCCCGAACATCCCCTCCAACGTTACTTCCAAGCTGACCAAGGCGGTGGCTGGTGCAGTGAGCTCGACAGTGGATAGCTCTGCGGTCAAGAATGTCGCTAAACAATGGCAGAGCAGCAGCCAGCGATGGAGCCGCTACGTGGGTGACATCAGCCGCGGCGTGCTCGTGATCGTGATTGGCGGCCTGGTGGGCGGCTTGGTGCTCTCGATGGTGAGTGGCGGAGTGTGTTGCGGGGTGGAACGCCTGTCATACACAGCAGGACATGATTGGGCGGCACCACGATAGCGTCATCCGGGCACTGCGGGGGCGTTTATAGAGAGCGTGTGTATGACCCCGCCGTTATGGATGGGGCGTGGATTACGAGCTGGCGGCTACGCCTTGACAGGGCAGTGGATGCCGTGCTGGCTATCCACACTAATGGGATCACATTACCAAGAATCCTCTTGCACCTGACATCCCATGTCTCTTCTTGGTGTGCAGTTCTGGCTGCTGATCCTTCGCTACCTCGGCGGCCTGATGGCGTGGCTGGCCATCCTGTTTGTGAACCTCGCCTGCATTTTTGTGTGCCTCTTCACCTGGGTCAAGGCAGGATACATCAGCAACAGCGCTGTTGGCCAGGCAAGTTGACCCTGAGTAGCATTGTGGCCCAATATCATACTAAATTGTTACAGAGACAGGACAGGAATATGAAGAAATTAAACCGGACCAGCGTGCCGAGAGCCTCCAAGCTGTGCCACCGCCCCTCTGGCCTCTGCTGCTGTGGCCAGGGCTGCCCCTTCACCTTGCTGAGATTGCTTGTCTCACATTGCTACCCCAGGAAATCTTGGATGCGCTGCCTGTGGATATCAACCCAGCGGAGAGCGAGCGGAAGACATGGTTGTATATTGCGATCGGCACGTCAGTCGTCGCGGGGCTTGTGCTCCTAATTACGCTGCTATGCATCACGCGCATCAGGATTGCAATCGCTTGCATTAAGGTGCGGTGCATTGTCGACATGGCTGCCTCTCAATCTTAGCCTTCGCATGGGCATGGGTCGAATGGCGTTCCTGCCCCTGTCTACATCAGGGTCTTCGCCTTTTATGCCCCTTTCCACGCTCCTAAACACGCACGCGCTTGCCGCCATTGAGCTCTGACCGTTGCTTGCGTGTCCGCAGGTGGCAAGCCAAGCAGTGGGCGCCATGCCGTCCATCATCTTGTTCCCGCTGCTTCCCTTCATCTTCGAGGTCGGCCTCGTCATTTACTGGGTGGCGGTTACGGCACTGTTGTACAGCAGCGGCGACTTAGTCGCCAACTGTCGAAACCCGAACATCAAACAGAGCTTTTCATTCAGTCAGTACACCAACGTTTCAAACGTGGTTGACACCGTAAACAACTTTAACCCGACGGATGCGTTGGTGAGCAGCTTGAACTCCACAACCGCTGCGGTCAACGGCTCAACCACCAACTGCTACACAAACTTCACAACGTAAGTTGAACTTGTATGCGGATAGGTTCAGACTATGCTTTGGTGTATTCGTATCGTGCACGATGCATGGTGCACATGCTGGAGAGCCCTGCAGCATGATGCAGTGCTCCTGGCTTCGTGTCTCCTATGCGCACGGTCCTGACCCTTTTTGCCTGCCACGCTGCAGCGACCAGCGTGCCTACCTCTGCGGTAACGACCCCAACTGCTACCTGTCATACGACTGGAACAACCAGCTCAAGTACGCCTTCATCTACCACTTCTTTGGCCTCCTCTGGACGAACCAAGGTATGTATGCCGCCGTTGGCTGTCAACAAGACGCATGCTACGCCCCCTATGGCTTATAGCGATTCCCGCGCGAGTGTTTCCTATAAACATCCCCTATAAACCCCTATAAACAT
Organism: Astrephomene gubernaculifera; assembly: GCA_021605115.1. Taxonomy (NCBI): domain Eukaryota; kingdom Viridiplantae; phylum Chlorophyta; class Chlorophyceae; order Chlamydomonadales; family Astrephomenaceae; genus Astrephomene; species Astrephomene gubernaculifera. The sequence continues at coordinate 181,974 of BMAR01000042.1, read as the reverse complement.
CCTGAAATTGCTCTCCCCCCGCAGTCATTGTCGGTTTCTCATGCGTCACCATTGCGGGAGCTGTGGGCCACTACTACTGGTCTCGCGGGGAGTCCGCGGGCATGCCCGCGTTCCCCGTGCTGTCGGCCCTCAAGAATACCGTCGTCTACCACATGGGCTCCATCTGCTTCGGTGCCGCCATTATCGCCATCATCCAGCTTATCAGGTGTGTCGGGAACTGCAGCCCCTGCCTGTGGGAATGCGGTGCTGGTGATCTGTTAAGGTCCCTTGTACAGGGATCAGAGCCTTCTTTGATATTGTTGAACGGCTGATTAATTTGCTGGGTTACAACCGTCACCGCTCCCAACTCATGTACGCAGGGCTATCCTGGAGTACATCGATCGGAAAACGAAGGAGCTCCAAGCGCAAAACAAGTTTGCCGAATGGGCCATGTGCATTGTCAAGTGTTGCATGTGGTGCATCGAGCAGATCGTCAAGTTCATCAACAGGAACGCCTACATCATGATTGCCATCAAGGGCAAGGGCTACTGCTGCTCCGCCGCCGATGCCATCAAGCTGCTCGTCTCGGTACGTCAGGGAGAGGGACCGGGCCTTGTTACATACCTCTTTGCATCATGTGTCGGTGTCATCTTACCCCGTAAACCCACCTGCCTGTTCAATGCAGAACGCCCTGCGGGTAGCCGTTGTGAACATGATCTCCGACATCCTCATCTTCTTGGGCAAGATCTCGGTGGCTGCGACGGGCGGCATCATTGCGTAAGTGTAGTGGACCGCATTGGGGTTGAATTTGCGTATGAAGCGCCTGGGCTCGTGCCCCCAGGGGCGATAGGTGCGGGCGGCGGCAAAAGTCATGCTTAAGGCGTCCCTGTTTTGGCTCCGCAGGTACGCGATGACCGAGGCCAAGTACTACAACTCCCAGGAGCAGTACCCGGAGACGTACCTGTACAGCCCCGTACTTGTCATTGCCATCTCCGTCATTGTCGCCTTCATCGTGGCAGGTAGGCCGGGAGCTGCCTTGGGATGGCATTCGTTGTCTTGTAAGCTGGAGATCCCGTCCTGCTGAGTGGGCATTCCGTGCTGAGGTTTGCTGCCTTAACATGGTGATGGCTCCACGGGCACGCGTTCTGCCCGGACTGTCATGTAGTTGTTGCTCTGTCTCTCTGGTTCATGCATGTAGATGATCGCCGTGATAACGCCCTTTGCAGAGATCTTCTTTGCTGTGTACGAAATGGCAATCGACACCGTCATCCTGGCCTTCTGCGCGGATTGCGATCAGCACAACGGCGAGCCCAAGTTCGCCCCGAAGTTGCTAGCCGAAGTAATGGGAAGCGTGGCTGTTCCGGATGAAGCGCAAAAGCCCCAAAAGGCGTGATGGAGGGGTTGGTAGGTAATACCATGATTCGCGAACATTCTGTTGTCTTACGGAGCAGCAACGTTTTGCTGGCTAGACTTAAGACAGTAGCGCATGACGCTTGGCAGTAATAACATGCATTAACTTGGGGGATTGCATGGGTCTGCATTGCTAAGGTGATCATACTTAAGGGGATACGTATGGGTTAACCGGATTGCACAGTGCCAAGATGTGCAACCCATGTGCATGCGCACGTCTGGGCGGAGGATTGTAGACAGGGACTGTAGCCGGCAGCTGTCACACCGGACGTGACCCTTACCTAATGTGCAGTGCTGCTTTAGCAGCATACATTGATGCACTGAATAGGAATAGTGAGCTTCTGCGGTCCAGAGGGATAGGTTTGGAATGACAAAAAGCGTGATTAGGGTTGTTGGACTCTCATCACACTGATGCCTTGGAGCTGAGTGCTCACAAGTGAGTGATACGGCGCCGTTCTATGTGCTACTTGTGATCGTACGCGCATCGGAGACCTGCTTTTTGGTCCCTTGGGTGTTTTGTTTATGTATATATATGTTTCGGCGTGAAAGGGCGTTCGCCGCCCTGCATCGCTTTCCGCTGCCCTAGTGGCAGCGTTGAGAAGCTTCGTACTCTCGTAAATAGGTTCGTACTGTTAACGGTACCATAACGCGCGGTTTGGCATATTGCGGTGCGGGATGTTGCGTTACCGCATGCATTGTCGCTGACAACAGTGGCAGCGTCGGCGAGTAAGGACCCCCAATCAAGGGTCTTGGAGGTGTAAACTTTAGGGTGTTTTCGTCGAATAATGGTTCAGTGGCTGGAGCAAATGCCGCCTGCACTATACATGCCAGTTTCGGGTTCACATTACCGTGTCGAACACAGCTGTCAAGGAAATGAATGACCCGGAAAGCCTAAGCATGGGAAAGGACTTCCAGTGCGACTGTCCCTGGCTGGTCGCTGCCCCACGGGTCACCAGTGGCAGTGCCGCCAAGAGTGTCGCCGTAATGTAGGCTGAAACCTCACCCAGCTTGCCTGGTCAGCAGCATCCGTAGGCGCTAATTAAATATATCTGTACGTGCACACCACGTACCCACCTCGGGGTTGCCCGGCTGTACTGCACATAAGTCCAAACTCTGCTCTTCATTTCTTAGTTACCAAGAATCTATGTAATGGTGCGTACCTCCCTTACTCAAAAACAATCCAGTGAGGAGAGTCTGCTCCCCGATTCATTGAACTGCTAAGACGCTTCACCTGCCTTGCGCCTTCAAAGGACTCTACCGTTAATTGTATATTATAGCAAGCTTCAAGAGAAATTGAGCTGGCAAAGTCGAGTCTGTGACTCTTTGTCATTAGATTTCTCTTTATCGGACATACTATCCAGACGCCCAAATGAAGCGCAAACATGAAGCCGTTGGAGCACTGGGGCTTGGAGGCTATGCCAGCGAGGATGAGGAGGAAGACGTTGAAAGCCAGGAGCATGGGGCAGAGGACACCGCAGAGGAGCAGTTGGAGGGCGTCGACAAGCCAGGTTGGGCAAGGCTTTGGTGGCCTAAACAATCGTGCGCTTTGCACATTATGATGTGTTCCCACTTGCAGGCGCCCTGTTGCCAAACTACCCGAGCCGGGAGTCGTTGGGCCGAAACGGCGTCGAAGATATGGACGCTGGTGCTTCAGAGGAGGAGCTTCGGGGTTCACCGGATGCAGCTGGAACGTCTGGCGGGGACGGCGACGCAGGTATGTCGCCTGCGTCAGTCCGGCTCGCTAAGCAGTGTTGTTGACCTGCCGCTGCCGATCCGAAATGCGGTGCAGGGCCAAGCTCGGGGGGCGTGAACCCAGACGACCCGCTTAGCCGGCTACCCCCAGAGCTGAGGGACCCGCTGCCCACAACCTGCTCTGAGCAACTCCAGGTGAGCGCAACACGCGTGTTGCCGGTACCACATGTTACGCTTTGCCCGTGGCGTGCTGCATGCGGCTTAGCTTTGGGGATCATTGGCATATGGAGGGGTATCCGCAATGCCGGCCGAGGCGGTGTCGGATTCGCACATCGGGGGTTGGCGTAAGGGTGGGGATGTTAAGTAGGGAAACATGTTTGGGGTGGGAATGCGGTGGGGTTGGGTTGGAAGGAGGCTGCTTAGTAAATTGACAGCCTGCTGTCTGTTATCACTCGACGCTCCTTGCTAAGCTGACTCCTTAAGCTTGCATTTCAACTCACCTCTATCTCTTTGCCCTCCCATCCTTCCGCCCAGGCCAAGTTCTTGCAATACCACCATGCGCTGCGCGCGAAGGGCATCTCCCTGACCGACCAAATCAGCCACCGCAAGGCCTTCCGCAACCCCGACTTCCTCCAGAAGCTAGTCGAGCACTTCAACGTGCAGCAGCACGGCAGCGCGTTCCCGCCCGACGTGTTTGATCCGGAGAGCTTGCCGCAGGAGGACACGATAGGTGAGCGGTCCGGGTTCTTGCTTAGGGGATTTTGGGTCAAGTGGCTGGAGTTTCGGGACGTGATGCTCTCCCGGATGTCACGTCCTGTGCCTTTGAACCATTCACAAGAGACGTTTCCTAATTCGCTCCTGCTGCGCGGGCCTGCACGTTTTCCATATCGCCTGCTAACCCGAGCATCCTGTCTCAGTTGCATGCTACGCTGCAACCGGCAAGCCTAATGTGACGCCTGCCTATGCGTTCCAACCGTGTCCTCATCCGTGTTTGACGACACGCACAGACCAGCTGCTGAGGGCTCTGGAGCGCGAGCAGGATCGCCGGGCGAGATTACGGGAGCAGCAGACGGCTGCTGGCACTGCCCGGATAGACTTCGCCAAGGGCACGGGGCCGCTGGGCCACATACCGGCGTCGGGCAGCGCGAGCAACCTAGCGCTTGCGCAGGCAGCAGCCCTGGCGCAGGCGGCTGTGGCGCGGGTGGTGGGAAACAAGCGATAGCTGCCGGCGTGGGGTGGTGTGGCGGAGGAGAAGCGTGGAGTGCAATTGGGCGGAGATCAGTGACAGTTGCATGTTGCATGTGTTGCAATTGAGCCCTTGTGTATGCGGGCATTGTGCAACAACGGTGTTGTACGGTTGAGGAAACCTCAATTGCTCATACTCGATGCAACCACTTGTAACCAAAGCCTTAGCATGCGCCTTGCTCCATCGTTGCCAATCCTTGCAGCAACGACACAGCAGCGAGGTCTGCTCCCACGACGCCGAATGGCGTGTCTAATACCTGCAGTATTTATCAATTACGCACACCCTGCGACCATCCTCAACGAACATGCCCAACTACGGCGCTCTAACTGCTAGTAACCTCCGTCAGTCTCACTAAGACAGCGAAAACAACAAGCTCACGGCTACACCCCAAGTTGTGGTCTACATCATGGCACGGCCACATGCTCATCCAAATCCGACAACACAAAAGCCACAAGCGCCGATAGGCATGCAGCACTCCCCACTGCCCCTTCTTACCCAGCCACCCCTATGCTTGAAAACCCCATAAACATCCTAATGCTACTAACGCAACGCCCTACATTCTGCGCTCTCTCATCACCGCTTCTTGACAGCCCGGGGCTTCCGTGCGCCCGCGCCAGCTGCAGCAGCAGCCGCTGCCGTCGCCTGGCTGTTGCTCTGCGCTTGCGCCTGGGCAGCTTGCTGCTCCTTCGCCCCGCCCTGCTGCCGTGCCGGCGCCTGCTGCTGCACGGCGCCCGCCTGCGGCCGCTGCGGCTGCATGGCCGCCTGCGGCTGCACCTGCTGTGCCTGTCTCCGCATCGGCGGTGGTGGCCGCTGCTGTGGCTTTCGCCGCTTGAAAAACCGCTGAGCGGACATGACCGCAGACTTGAAGAGGAACACACCTAGGAGCAGCCCGCCGCTGGCGTTGGTGAGGGTGCCCAGCGCCTGCCGGTGGGTGGGCCGCACTTGGCGCCGGAGGTCTACCAAGCGCTGCATGCGCGCCGCGAGCTGCCGCTGCCGCTCCTCCGCACGCTGCCGGGCAGCCTCGTACTCCGCCGCCTCAGCCGCCTCGGCCTCCAGGTCTATGCCGCCCGTGGCGGCTATGGCTTCGGTAAGGTAGCGCTCCTCTAAGGCCGCCTGGAGGCTAGGCCTCTTCAGCCCCAATTTCCGAGCAGCCACATCCTCCATGTACTCGTCGGTTGCACCAAGGACAGACGTGCGCAACTGCCGGCGATACCAGTCGAAAGAGGCATCCTCAAGCTCGCTGGAGAGCTGCTCGTCGTTTAGTATCTTGCCTTCCGCGTAGCGCTTTCGAACTCGATCGAATTCTCGCGGTATTGTGTTCTCAAACGATTCCTCAAACGCTTTGAGATCCGCAGGCGACGGTGGATGGAGCAAGTCATGCCCATACTCAAGCGCTTTCGTCGAGACCTGGACTACGGCGCTGATTGCATCTGGTATTAAAGCCCCAAGGCGCGGTTCTGGCAATTCGATGTTAAAGAACGGGACGTGCACCATTTGCGGACTAGGCTACCGGTACGTTAAGCACTTGTGTCGAGCGATCAATTATTGCATCGTGTTATGATTAAGTGAATAATCTCAGTCGGATTGGGGCCAATTATTGCTGGCAAGTGTATGGGACCAATGGGACGAAGGCAGAAACGTGGACGGCAATGTCAGGTACTACCCAAACCGGTCCTGCAATCATGAGTAGCTTAGTGAGCTACGAGTGTGTTTTGTATATGACAAAATTGGGACAGCTTACAAGCAGCGAGGTAGCCTAGAGAGGTAGCCTCGGCGACTTGTAAATTAACCTCCGCTTTGTGCGAGCTAAGATTAACAAGTGCGATACATGAAGACACACAACGGGGCGGAGTGTTGCCCAAATTCTTGGCATATGGCTCGTTTGGGGTTTAGGGTACTGCTTAGGGTTTAGGCCCCGCCTTTTTTAGTCGGGAATTGCACTCGATCACACACAAGGAATTGCTACTCTCAACAGTTAAAAGTTGTTCACTTACTTTACAGTTCAGGCATTGCAAGTTAGCTGAAGAGTTATATTAATCGATTTAGGAGCAATCGTGAGGAATGAGCGGGGTGCAGCGGGTCGATGACCCGTCGCTGCCAGCTCCTTGGCAAGCCTTGTATGATCCAGCCAGTCGTTTGAAGGTGTGCTGCTTAATGCTATCCTCACCTTGCCACAACCAAACGGCTAACGCTACACGCCCCTTCACGCCTGGGTCTTTGCAATCCTTCTTAAGTACTATTGGAACCCGACAACAAACGGCAAGTAACATTGGGTTGGGGTTCGTTGGTGGGAGAATTTGTGTTATGCGTTGAACGAAACCCACGAGTATCATGTCTGTCGTTCTGATATCGTTGCCTCTTTTCACCTTGTACAGTTACGACCTATGATCGCCCTGGCGGCGGCGCTTCAGCTGCTCCAGCATCAGCGGCGCCTGCATCAGGCGGCGACTACCACAGCAGCAAAGATCGGCGGGTGCGTCATATAGTAGGAAAACGTGCTGTCCTAACGTTTGACGAGTAGGAACGCGGATTGTCTTCTACTGGTCCATGACTTGACTGTTACATTTGCCTGACTGGCTTCCATAAAGCGCTACTTACACCTTCCTGATCTGAAACCCGCAGGACGATTACTCGTCAGCTGCGAATGGAAATGGCTACACGTCGACTTCTTACCAGAAGACTGGCCTGACTGGACAGCCCGTCTCAACCGATGGCTTTCTCTCCGCAGCTGACTATCGCCGGCAGCACGACATCTCTATTCAGGGCGACGGCGTCCCAGACCCCCTGCAGACGTTTGAGTCGGTCGGCTTCCCACCTGACATCCTGGATGAGGTACGCTGTGCTCCCGTGGACACAGGCACCGGTTGGGTGGGCAAAGGTCCATGGCGGCCTCTTTTGGTCCGATCACGTTGAACCACCACGCCAATTGCGTGGTGGATGAAGCTTACGAACACAGAGCTCGGGCAGTGGCCCCAAACCCCGCCTGTTGGCTGAGCCGGCGCAGCTACCTGAGCCCTCGATGAGGGGCTGTCACGGTGTTCCCCTCTGGTTGGCTGGCTAGGAAAGCGCGGCCAGCTGCTGGGTTGTTGCATGCCGCAGCTGCATGCAGTCTCCGATGCAACGGGGGTCCGATAATGCCGTTGGGCGTGGGTTAGGCCAGGTCTGCATGTTGGCCGGGGCGTCATCCTCGCGGCGCTGTACAGAGCTCCCACAGTGCAGTCCGCCGCAGGACCCTTGGCAGTCTTAGCATGAAGAGGCGCGGCAGGCTTGGTGGCTTGGGCATTGCAGCCCGCCCACTCGCCTGGTCGCTTCGGAGGGCAAAAGCACCGCACCCCGGCCTCGCCGCCACGCCACGTCTCTGGCGCGGGCAGGCTGGCAGGCAGGGGGAACGTGCTCGGCTCGCCGGCCTCGGAGTGCTTCGCTGTCAAGGCGAGTACTCAGTCACGCCCTCGATCAGCGCCTTATGCGTGGCCAGCATTCTTCACATCTGAAACGGGCGGACGTCTAGGACAGGACAGTGCTGTGCGGGGTCGCGTGTGTCGTGTCGAAAGATCACATTAGGCAGTTGTTCCTTCTTCTTCTACATCAACGGTTGTTAGCGTGGTCCCTGCAGCGTGGCCACGCAAGCCTACCCCTCAGCCGCACGTCGCATGACTCAGATCCAACCCTCCTGTCACCCATGCCCCTTACCATTTGCGCCCGCTGCGAATCCTGCTGTACGCAGATTCGTCGCGCTGGCTTCAAGTCTCCAACGCCCATCCAGGCGCAAGCTTGGCCCATCGCACTCTCGGGTCGTGACCTTGTGGCTATTGCGAAAACGGGTTCCGGCAAGACTTGCGGCTTCCTGCTTCCTGGCATGCTGCACATCCAGCAAACACGCAAGGACCCACGGGCGGGCCCCACGCTGCTAGTCCTGGCGCCCACTCGTGAGCTGGCAGTGCAGATTAAGACGGAGGCGGACAAGTTTGGTCGTTCGTCGGGCATTCGGAACACGTGCGTGTACGGCGGTGCGCCCAAGGGTCCGCAGCTGCGCGACATTCAGTACGGCGTGCAGATTATGATTGCCACGCCCGGTCGCCTGAACGACTTCCTGGAGGCTGGGCAAGTGCGCCTGCAGCAGGTGGGTTCGGGTTCGGGTTGGTGTCGTTGGGGGTTGCACACAGTGTAAATGCAGTTGCAGTTGCAACTGCCTCGCTAGTAGGTTGGAGACCTGGTTCTGGTAGTGTAATAGTAGCAGCCTTGTTTCCATGCTGTGTGCTGCACAGACAATTCGTTGGAGTTGAGCTTTGCTAGAACCGTGCTGCGAAACTGGATGCTGTTAAATTTGCAACTCCTCATTGCCCACACAGGTGTCGTACTTGGTTCTGGATGAGGCCGACCGCATGTTGGATATGGGTTTCGAGCCGCAGATCCAGCGCATCGTGCGCACGCTGCCCCGCCAGCGCCAGACGCTGTTCTTCTCAGCCACCTGGCCCCGCGAGGTGAAGCACATTGCCGCGCAGTTTGTGGTCAACCAGACGGTGCACGTCTTCATCGGTGGCGTGGAGGAGAAGCTGGTGGCCAACAAGGCCATCACGCAGCATGTGCTGGTGCTCAACAGCTCACACGAGAAGTTCAGCGAGCTGGCGCGCATCATCAGGTGGGTGTGTGGTGCGGGCGCTGGTCCATGCGAAGCCTGGCGGAGCTGAGCTCCGTTGTCTTCGCCTGGCATGCCTTATTCTGCGAACGCCTGCGCGGACGCCTCAGCACCTCATACTTGTGCCTTCTCCGATTCTTCCATGCTTTTGAACTGTCGTTGCGCCTCACTGCTAACGACTTCACTTCTGTCTGCGCTTGTTTTCTTGTACAGGTCCAAGCCTCCAGGCACGCGCATCATCATCTTCTGCACCACCAAGCGCATGTGCGACCAGCTCTCCTACCAGATGTCCCGCGAGTTCCGCGCCGCTGCCATCCACGGCGACAAGAAGCAGGCCGAGCGCGACTACGTGCTCCAAGCCTTCAAGGAGGGCCGCAACCCCATCCTGGTCGCCACCGACGTGGCAGCGCGCGGTCTGGACATCCCCAACGTGGCCGCTGTCATCAACTTTGACTTCCCCACCGGCACCGAGGACTACATCCACCGCATCGGCCGCACGGGCCGCGCCGGCGCCACGGGCGAGGCCTACACCTTCATGACGGGTGAGGACGCCAAGCACGCTCGCGACCTGATCCAGGTGATGCGTGAGGCGCAGCAGGTGATTCCGCCCGCCCTGGAGCAGCTCGGCATGCGCGGTGGCTTTGGAGGCGGCGGCCGCAACCGCTGGGCCAGCGGGCCAAGCTACGGCGGTGGTGGTGGCTATGGCGGTGGCGGATATGGTGGTGGTGGCTTTGGCGGCGGCGGTGGTTATGGTGGTGGTGGTTTTGGCGGCGGAGGCTACGGTGGCGCCGCTGCTGCTGTTGCTCCGCTTGGTATTGGGGCCTCGGCTCCGGCGTATGGCGCGGGTCGGGACGACCGTGACCGCCGGCGCAGTCGCAGCCGCAGCCCCGATCGCAGCCGGGAGCGCAGCCGGCGGCGGTCGCGGAGCCGGTCGCGGTCTCGGGACCGGGGCGGCGACCGTGGCCGCGGCAGCCCTTCGTATGGCCGCTACAGCCCTCGTTAAGTGGCCTGCGGTTTGGGGCTGAGTACCGTGAAGTCTTTCCCTTGGTATGGTATTACTCTTCAAGTAGCTGGAACTTACCATGACTGAATGAGATTTTTTGGTAGGCACTCTGATGCAGTGCATTGGGTACGGTACTGTTTTTCTTGTGGCATGTTTGAATTAGGACATGTTTGTGTGGCAATGCAGTGATTGGTCATGCATGGGCTTTAGTTTGGTCGTTAGGTGGTGTAAGGAGGCGTTATGCGTGGGGCGTCGTGCATGGACGGGAATTGCAATGAGAGGACGTACGGGACTGAGCAGCGGAGGTTTGAGCGGATGCAGTTGACAGACGCGAGTGCCGCACGGTTTGCGTCACATTCTTTTTCTGTTTTCCGGCTTTGCTTATTGGTACATATGGCTTGCTTAGGGAGGTAAGGTGTGGCTTGACGTCACGCATAGGACGAAAGCCGCCCAGTAGGGATGCTATAGGCCCCCTTCGCCTCTGGCTGGGGCGCAGTTGAAAAGGTGCTCGCTACTTCAAGTTGTGGTCACGACGAGCTCCTGATGAGCTGCTAAATGGCACGCGGATCTTTATCTGACGGGAGTACTGCGGCACTTGGATGTGTAACGGAATCGGTCACGCATTGCAGTAAGCTGTCGTCTCTTATTACCGGTAGTCGGATATCATTGGGGGCGTCAGACAACACAGCAGAGCAGCAATTGAACTTCAACTCGGATACTGAGTCCATGGCAGCTAACGTCTCATATTAGGAATAACAGCGAAGACGAATTACTAACAACAGAACGGGCTGTTTCATGCTGACACAACTTTCCGCTATATTAGCAAGAGTGCTGTTTTCGCTTCTTCCCATATCAAAATTAATTTCCTAGCAGCAATTTTGCGCGGCAAAAAGACCCGTGGGTCAGGATTGGTGGCGACGAGCAAGCGGCCGCTTTATAGCCAAGCCAACATGGATACAGAAATTGCCTTTCCACAATCCGAACACTCCAAACATCAAAAGCCTCCATCCACTCCACAGCAGCAGCAACAACAGTTGCGCCGACAGCCAGGAACTCCCGGCCTCGACCCGCCAGCCAAACTGCCGGACCACGTTGGCACACTTGGCGGACATCCCAACTTGCGCGTAGCAACTACACAAGCCCCAACTGGTCATGAACAGCAGCCGCAACAGCAGCAACAACCACAAAACCATCCACAGATGCCTGAGAACGACAGTCGCAATCCAGCGCTGCCCAATCCGGTGGCTGCCGGTACCGCCGCCCATCAGCAGTCCGCCCAGCCCCTACGCGGCCTCAAGCTGCTGCTGCACCCCTCCCTGGAGAAGCGCCCCTCTCTGTCCCCCGAGCAGCTGCAGCAGCTGCGGCAGCAGCTGGCAGGGCAGCTGGGCGCCTCTGCCGTACTCACGCAGCTGCCTCCAGACGTCCCGCAACAGGTACGGCACATGTAGGATACGCCGGCCGGGACTCAACACGAGAGCGGGCAGCTGATTGCTTGCTTGGGGTTACTTCCCACCTCTGCCCCGCCTGCTCCTGGCCGCAGCTCTCGCTGCTACCGGTAACCTTGTCAGCGGCGCTCTGCCCCGGCGTAACGTAGCCAACGTAACGTAACGTCAGCATTACCGGTAAACCAACCCTCCCCCATCGCAGGTGACCCATGTGGTGTTGGACGGCGGCGTGGTACGGCAGCGGGGGCAGCTGGCGGCGCTGGCGGGGGAGCTGCGGCCCGCACTGCAGGTGGGGCGAGGGAGGTGGGAGGCTGGGGGGAAACACCGGGAGGAAAAGTACAACCATGCTAGGGGCTTGGGCAGCTACGGGGAGGAGAGCAGGTAGGCGCAGGTTGAGTTGCTAGGGGGAGCTAGATGGGCCCTGGCTCTTTATGGTCGTTCCAGAGTTCTCCATTTTCCCCGTGTTACCGTCTGCAATGAGCTCGCTTCCCCCTTCTCCCGCACGGCTGCCGCCCCTCCGTCCCTCCGCCCCTCCGCCCCTCCGCAGGCCATCCAGGCCGCCCACCCCACCCTGGAGTTGACCCCTCGGGAGCTGCAGTGTCGCATGCGGGTGGTGGATGCGGGCTGGCTGCGGGGCGTACTGCGGTACGGCAGGTGAGTCAATTTACAAGTGGAAGTTGAGGGTAGAGAGCTGCGGAGGGAGGCTGGGGCTTTGCGGCATGGCTCATGCTGTCATGCACGGTTGCAGCTGCCCCAACTTCATACACCTGCTCCTCACTCTGCCCCTTGTTCCTTTCCACACACACCCTTCCCAAGGCGCATGCCCGCAGCGCCCCACCTGGTTCCGGGTGTCCTGGAGGCGGCAGCGCAGCTCTGGCGACAGGGACGCAGCGGACATCCGTCGCCAGGTGGAGAGGTACGACAGGAACCGGGTGCCGGTTCCGAAGCAGGGCCGGCGGCAGCAGCGGCGCCAGCGTCAGCGGAGGCTGGAGCCGGCGGGGCGCCGCCGCCGCTGCCGCTGCCGCCGCAGCAGCTGAGGGGCCTCCCGCAGGTGTTGGTGAGCTACGCCAGCGGCGGCCCCACACGCAGTGACGGAACTGCAGCCGGCAGCGGCGGCGGCGGCAGCGGAGGTGGCAGCGTCGTCGGTGGTGCGGCGAGCGGTGGAGCGGTTGGCGCCGGCGCCGCCGCCGTCAGCGGCGGAGGTGGCAGCGGTCGCAGCGGCGGCGGCGGTGACTCAGCTGGCTTGGGGCTTGGGGGTGACGGCGGCAGAGCGGGGAAGCGCAGGAGAAGTCGCGACAGCAGCACTGGCGGTGCGGGTGTTGCAGCTGCTGCTGCACGAGATGAGATGACCGGTGCAGGGATGGGCGGCGGCGACAGCGACGGTGGCAGCACTGGCGGCGGCGGCGCCGCCGCTGCTGAGGGGCCGGGAGCTGGGATGCAGGCGCCGCTGCTGCCCCGGCAGGTGTCGCCGACACCCGGCCCCCGACCGGACCCCCATGCACCCTTGGCCAGGTGGAGCAGGGGAGGGAGGCTGGGTGCATACACCATCCTTCTACCCAGCCACACACAAACCATGCATGCCACACGCCACCCCCACTTCCTCGCTCCCCTCTTACGGTATCCCCCCGCCACCCCCAGGTTGCTGCTACTAACCCGAACAAGTATGACTATACGCAACGCAATTATGTAACGATTGTAACCCAGCCCCGGATGCGGAATTACGGAATAAACCCCCCAGGTTCGCCTCCTGGCTGGGCGAGTGGCACCCCTCCCTGGACCGCGTGTCCCGCCAGTCGGAGCTCGTCATGTACGGAGTGTACGACAGGGCCAGGTGCGTGGCGGTGGGTAACGGGCCGGTGGACGGAGCGCTGCGGGAGCTGGTCAAGTACGAGGAGGCGCTTGCGGGGCCGCGAGGTGAGCGGTAGCGTAATTGAGGTGTGGGAGGGAGAAGGGAAGTTGAGGAGTTGCGAGGGTGGGGTACTCCGCACAGGGCGTGTACCGGATGAGGGATGCTGGTCTTGATAGGTCTTAATCATACGGGATTTAGGATGGGAGATGCCGCAGGCAGGAGTTAGGTCTGAGGATAGTCATGAGGAGGTGGTAACCACTGCTGCCGTCCATACCGTCCATTAAATGCCCGTTTTCAACGACTATCCTAACAGATAACACCGACCGTTGGGAGGAGTCTAGGCATTCAACAACCCCCGGCGCAACCTCCACCACCAAACCAGGCGGCGGCCGCCATCCCTCCGCCGCCGCCGCCGCCACCTCCTCCTCCTCCAGCCACCCTGTCATAAACCATCAGGCCCTCAACTACGCCCATGCAGCTGCGGTGGTGCGCGCCTGCGCCTTCCGCCTCACCCCAGATCTGGACCCGCAGCGGCTGCAGTACATGTTGCCGTACATGGGGCCCTTCACGGCGCGTGTCGTACACCAGCTGGTGCTGGCGGCGGCGGCGGGACGACTTGATGACGTAAGCGGCGGCAGTGGTAGTGGTGGTGGTGGTGCCGCCACGGCTGCTGCTGCTGTTGCCCCGGTTATCCTGACGGGATGTGAGCCGCTGGATGCGTTTCGAGCGGATCAGCCGGCGCGTGACTCTCGAGGCAGGTTACGAGCGGGCACGGAGGGGGCCAGGTGGGGACGTGGGGCTGGCTGGGGGACCCTACCGGTACCTGGGGTCGTTTTCCCATTTAGCTTGGATCGCAGCTCCTGGCACCTGCTTATCGTTCTTAACACACGCACGCGCCCTGCCCGCAGCACTCGGCGCATGTTCTGCCGACTGCCGGGTTGCGGCCCGGTGCTAGCGCGCTACTGGTGGCAGCAGGGATTCCGTACTTTTGAGCAGCTGCAAGAGTACGGCGCGGCGAGGCGGCAGGAGGAGGGGCTGGAGGTGGAGGAGGACGAGGAGGAGGACGAGGAGGAGGACGAGGAGCAGCAAGGGGAGGAGGGAGAGGCGGCGGACGTAAGGGGCGATAGCGCTGCTGGCAGGGGTTACGGCTGGTGGCATGGAGGGCAGCGGAGGCGGCAGCAGCGGCGTGGGTTGGGACGTGTTGGTGGTGACGCTACGCCGCCTAGGGAGGGTGAAGAGGAGGAGGAGGAGCTAGGTGGTGGTGGGGGTAGAAACAGCGGTGACGGAAGGGACGGAAGCGACCAAGTCTATGATACCGAAGCCGCCGCCGCCGACGACGACGACGATGACGGCGATGGTGGCGATGGCCGGCGTCTCCCTGCTACCAGTGGTAATAAGCGCGTTCGTTTCGAACCACCGCCTGACTGGATGCAACAGCAGCAGCGGCGACGGAGGCGGCCAGCGGCGGCGGCGGCGGCGGACCCGGCGGCGGCAGCGGCGTACGACAGGCGCGGCGGTCTCAGCAGCGCCCGCGGCGGCGGCAGCGGCGGTATGTCGGTTTGGTGGCGGGGGGAGGTGTGGAGCTCGCTGGTGTGGCGGCGGCAGCTGGGAGAGCAAGTGACGGAGGAGGAGGTGCAGGAGATGCGGCAGGTGCGGGGGGGGGATGGCGGTGCGGGTGGCGGCGGGGATGGCGGTGGGGAGTGATGCATGGTGCGGTGGCTGGTGGTGAGGTGGCGCCGAGGATTGTGTATCTCTGTATGATCCATGCGTGCGGGTTCGTGGGGGTTAGCACTTTGCAGTGGCACCCTGAAGTGGCCTAGGTCGGCGGGATTCCACACCTCTCTCTCCGTTATGGTACTGCTGTGACTCCGTTTACGGTACTGTAACTTCGGACCTCCTGCCCTCGTCTCCGTTTCCCTCACCCGCCTCTCACACCCCGTTCCTCCCGCAACCTCCCCCCATACCTCCCCCCCCCGGCTTCAGGCGCTTCTCAACCTGCTGGCCTCCGAGACGGGCCGCCCCGGCTGGCTGCTGCTGCAGGTGGGGGGAACTTGTGCTGGCCAGTTGCTATCGGCATGTGTGCGGGGCCGCGCGAAATATGGTGGGGTACGACATGCGCGGTAACACGGGTAGGGCTAATCCACACCAACCACCATACAGCCCATACCGCATGATGAGTTGCAGCCGGGCTGCCGACACTGTGCTGCCGAAAGTGACGGAAGTGGGGGAGGCTAGGGAGGCTGCTGCAAACACTCTGTCTTGCTAGCACCTTACACGTAGCGGGGGCACAGACGTGCATTGAGCATTGCTGCCGGCTGCTGCGTGCACGAGTCGTGCAGCTGAGTCGGGTTACTGCTGGCTGCTTCATGCATCGGTGTGGGTTCTTCACCCGTGTTCCGTGTTAGGCAACCTTTGTAAGATACGGTATGTGACGGCGTTCGCTTATCCATCCATGCAGGTGGGCGGCGGGCGGCGCGGCAAGGCGCAAGAGGACGCGGACTTCCTGGCCACCCACCCGCAATACCGTCAGGAGGAGGAGCAGGAGGATGGAGGTGGGGGTGGCAGCGGTGGCGGGGGTGGTACGGCACTGATTGTACGGCTGTACCGGCGGCTGGTGGCGACGGGCCGGGTGCTTCCCGTGGAGCGAGCGTTTTGCCGCCTGCAGGTGAGCTGCAAGGCAGGGGGGTCAGGGACAAACCCAATCAACAGGTTAGGGCAAAGCAATGGGGATAGAGGCAGTGGGTTCAGAACCCTCTCCTCCCTCTCCACCCTCTTGTCACCTAGTTTACTACTGTCACACAACACATTGGACATTCTTTTTTCCCCTCTACCCTCCCCCTCCTCGCAGGTCAACCACGAGCCCGGCTACCTGGCCGCCATGAAGCGCCGAGTGGGCGAGGGGCGCTGGGGCGGCGAGGAGCAGATGGACCGCTACGACCACCTGTGGGGTGTGTGGATCACTGCCGCGGGCCGCCGCCGCCGGCTGGATCTGATGCTGGTGCCGTACGGCCCGCAGTGGCCGTACGCCGTGGTGGGGTGGACGGGCAGCAAGCAGTACCTGCGCTTCATGCGGCAGCACGCGCTGAATTGCGGGTGGGTGAGGGGGGGGGGGTAAAAGAAGAACGCCCAATGTGTGTGAGGGGGGTCAAAGACGTCGGCGCGCCTCTCTCGCGGCTCACGCACCGCCTGCTGCAATGGCCCCACTCGGGGCATGCTCCTCATCTTCCTTCCCATACCACCCCAACCTACCCCTTATGGGAGTGTCGTATATACTCCACCCCCAGCCCCAAATTCCATCCAACCCCCAACTCCCCCCACTTCACCGTCCACCCCGCCCCTCTACCCCGGCTTTCTACCCCGCCCCCCCCCACCGCCCACCGCCCCCGGTTCGGTATGGTCTTTGACCCCCCGACGCCCCCAAGCATGTTCACCAACTCCCACGCCACCCTACGCAACACGCCCCGCGGAGGGGTGGCTGCCGTACCGCACGAGGCTCTGCCCCTCGACTCCCAAGGTCGCGAGTTCGAGCCCCCCAACTGGGCCCTACGAGGCGCCCGGGAGCAGCAGCAGCTGCCTGCGCTGGAGGCCCTGCTGACGGCGCCAGCCACCACCGTACCAACCGCTGCAGCTGCGGCCGCTGCTGCGGCCGCGGCGGCGGCGGCTGCGGAGCAGGGGCAGCAGGAGCAGCCGGGGGAGCAGGGGGAGCAGGGGCTAGGTCCGAGTAGGGTGTTGGAGTTGTTGGGTAACATCGTGGTGGGAAGGGAGAGGAGGGGAAGTGGCAGCCGGGAGGCGGGGGACCAGGAGGCGGGAGGCGGCGGGGTAACCACGGGGCCCATGCGGGATGTGGCTTCCGAGCGCGACATCTTTGAGTTGTTCCGCATGCCATACCGCCAGCCGCACGAACGGAATGCGTGAGGAGGGCGCCAGGGGAGGGAGGAGCGGAACAAGAAGCGCAGGGGAATGGAAGGGACCGGAGGCGGGTGGGACCCGTGAAGAGGGAAGGGAGAATGAGGAAGACTGGGTAGTTACCGGTAATTGAACGAAGGGGCGCGAGGAAGGCTGCCGCTAATGAGGGTGCTGGGGTGTGGTAACACAGATGCTGGGGTTCGTAAGGGGCCTGGGGCTGATGGGGGTTTGCAGGAGGGTTTGCATGCAGCACCTGCGGGCGCTCTACGCTGCTTGTGTCGCCTCTGTTGGCGGAATTGCCCCCTTCCAGAGCAGGCGGGATGAAGATGGGTGGAGGTACATGCTGCGGCGAGGGGTTAAGAGGAGAAGCAACTAACTAACTGTGTGAAAAGGCTTCATCATGCGGTGAGGGGTCGGCAAGAAGACGATAGGGGCTGTCTTGTACGAGGCAAGATACGGCACATCTTTTGAGAGGGTAAGGGACGTACTTGGGCGAAAGCTGGACAGGCTGTGCGTGTGGGTGTGGCCCAAGAGGCACACGTACGAGCCTCGATGCCCGTACATCGTCGCCCCACGAGCCGTAGAGAACCAGTTTTAGGCACAACATTACGTGACTAAGATGTACTTCGGGTTCTCGCCGTGCAGGAAAGCGTGCAGTGGTGCAGATAGAAATGCTCGTACATCCAGGTACATCTAGGACTAATTAGCTAGTTGAGGACAGCAACGAAAGCCAAACAAGGACAATAATTGCGTGAAAGAGATGATTGATGGGTAGTCTCTTTGCGTTGCGCATGCCGCTTAGCTAGTCCTAGGTGGCGCAGCTAGATAGTACGACATGACGTCCCATCTCTCGGCAGCTTTGCAACGCCAGGCTCTAAGGAGAAACGCATTTTGCGGTTGGAAAGGATGTGCTAGGCGTTTTAACAAGTGCGCTCACTTTCATACCTACCTCGACGCTGCTTCGACGTTGACCGAACACAACCACGCGACCTACACTGGACGTAGTCTATACTCTGCACTCTATTTCCAATGTAACTGCTTCCAACAAATTATGTGGGCATGAAGACCCCCTCGACCTAGCAGGAGTGTAACAAAATCATGTCGTTGCTGCATAGCGCCATCGGACATGCCAGCCAAAATATACAAAACGCAACAGAAAAACAAGCGGCCAAAGAAGAAAGCAATGCAAAAGCGCAGAGGGAGCAAGCCGGTCGCACAGTCGCGGGCACGCGGTTGGCTGGAGGAACAACAGCTGCCGACAACCCATTCTATGAGCCGGAAGCTACAGAGGCGCTTTTTGAAGCCGGCGTGCCATCCCAATGGCAGCTCCTTCAGGAAAGATGTCGGGCCTACACGGATGAAACGTCTTCTATGGAGGAAGATGTGAACGAGCTAATGAAGTCGATGTTTAAGGAGCATATGTTGGGTAAGTGAGTAGGAAACGAGCGAACTTCCTTACCAGGCTTAGGGTTTACTATACATCCCTCTACCGGTCCCACGTGGTGTTGTACGGCACCCAACCCAGCTGTTGTAACTGTGAACCCGCTGAATCCCCCAGCACCAACAGATGCAGAACTGCAACCCACGTGCCATTTACCTCCTTACCCTCCTGCTCACCAAGCCAGCATCCCACCACCACGCCACCACCTCCGCCCGCACCCACCTCCTTCCTCGCCCCCTTCCCTCCCCTCATCTTCACCTTCTCCTCCCTCCAGGCCGCTACCCAGGGTTCGCAAAATACCTAACCGGACCCGTCACAGCGGAGTCCCTCCAACCCACCCCACCGCCCCTCCGCCCCGCCTCCCCCACCACCTCCAATCCCGCCTCGACTCCCCCTCTCCACCGCTCCCCCACCCACATGGTCCACCCCCACCACCCCCACACCCACCCCCACCTCTCCTCCGCCTCCCAAAGTGCCCCCCTCGCCGACCGTCTCCGTACGTCGTACCGTACGGCAGTTAACGCACTTTCCGTTTGGTGGTGGCACTACCGCTACTCGCCGCGACGCGCCCGGCTGTATTTGCTGTTGTCGTACCCGGACTCCTCCCGCGGCGCCATGCTGCTCGGGGGCCTTATGTTGGCAATCACGCTGCTCAACACGGCCACCTTTTGCATGGAGACGGTGCCGGCATGGCACCACACGCCACTGTACGACAAACTGATGTGAGTATGGGGTGTGTGTTTTCCCCTGCGCCCAGCCTTATCACCCTAGCCCGCCCTCTCTTTTCCTTCCCCTTCCCCTGCACCAACCCCATTTCCCTTCCCTCATTCCCATGTACCCATCCGTGTACTTCTGCACGCATGCACACACCCGGCCGCAGCCTTATCGACTACGCCTGCCTGGCAGTGTTCAGCGCCGAGCTGCTGCTCCGGCTGGCCTGCTGCCCGGGGCTGCGGCGGTTCGCGAGCAGCCTGCTGAACTGGGTGGACGCGGCGGCGGTGCTGCCGTTCTGGGTGGAGCTGGCGGTGTGGGGGCCGGGAACAAATGGTGGGGTGGGGGTTTGGCGGGTTACTCGGGGTTCGGGGTTACTCGCAGCAGAGGACGGGGCCGGGAGGGAAGGAGCCATGGCGGGGGGTGGGAGGCGGAGCGAGGGAGGAGGGCCTGAGCGAGGGCAGGATGGCTTAGGCGGGAAGGAACGAGGGAGGCTTCGTTTGCTGGTTGGCAACATGCACTCACACTTACACACGACGCCTACGTACGTTATCGTCTTGCCACTCAGTCTGCCCACACAGCCATCCTGACATCTAACCCCAACCCCGCCACGCCCCCTCAACCAAACTCCACCCCCCCCAGTCGCCTCCCAAACCCGCATCCTACGCATGCTGCGAATGCTCAAGCTCCTACGCATGCTGCGAGCCGTATCCAGGTGGGGTGTGGTGGGGAGTATGTGTACGACAAGCGTACGACAGGTCCCCGTGCGCGTGTGCTCCACTGCTGGGTTTGTTTGCCCCCCTGTGATAAGGTCCGGAGTCCGGAGGGGGGAGCCTTATATATGTACGGCAGGCGCCAGACGAGCAAACGACTTTCCTTTGCAATCCTTTTAATGCTTATCCTCACCCTCATCCCCCACTCGCCCCCCACGCATGGTTTCTTCTTTCCCCCTCATTCCCCTCATGCCCCCTCATGCCCTCGCCCAGGTTCCGCAACCTCCAAGTGGTTGTGGACTCGCTGATCGCCAGCAGCGACGTGATCGGCATGCTGGCGCTGCTGCTGCTGGTGCTGCTGGTGGTGTCTTCCGCCATCATCTACTACGTGGAGGGAGCGCTGGTGCCGGATACCTGGTTCAATTCCATACCCGTCACCATGTACTTTATGCATGTAAGCCGGGGGGATGAGGGGGAAAATTTAAATATGTGAAATAACGAGTCCCAATCCCATATCCCGACTCATGCGGTGAGCGCATTCGGAGACACTATTCTAAAGACACGCATCTCAAATTACTTACCGAAGCGTTGCTTACCGTAAACCGAGACGACTTGAGGAAAAAACCGCCTTGCGTGGTAACACTAGGGAGACATGCGCCGCGCCGCCGGTCACGAAATGCAAAGCAACACGCATATGGGGCATACGAGCACACATGTTATCGAGACGCGTTACGGGAAACTTACCTGGAGATGGAGGCCATGAGGGGAGAGGAGGTGGGGAATTAGGTTGGGTTGGGATGGAATGGGATGGGCTTGAAAGAGGGGTATGTGGACCCCTTATGTGTGACGGTGTTGGCTGGTTGCTGCAACCGCCGTGTCCTGTTCCACTGCAGTGAACCTCACCAACAAACCCACATACTCCTCGACTCACAAACGCCATCCCCATATGCCCCCTTCCCCACTGCTCCCTCCTCCTTCACGGCGCCCCCCCCTCCTCTCCCATGCGAACCCAACTATCCAGCCTAATGCGGATTCTGTTTCCATATTACCCCCTCCTCTCCCCTCCGTTGCTTCACTTCTCATTTAATGAATTTCTGTTTTCCCCCCTCCCACCCCCTCCCCAGGTCACCCTGACCACCACCGGCTACGGCGACTTCTACCCGCAGTCCTCCTGGGGCCGCTTCGTGGCGGGGTTGTGCATGCTGCTGTGCATGGTGACCATGTCCCTGCCCATCTCGGTGGTGGGCGGCAACTTCAGCTCCATGTGGGGGCGCTACGTGGGCATGCGGCGCACCCTGGACCGCGCAGCAGCAGCCTGGGGCACCCGCGGGAGGCTGCGGGAGATGGCGGGGCGGCACGGGGCGGCCATGGATAACCTGATTGGCAGCATCAACCGGGTGAAGGTGGGGTGGGGTGGGGTGGGGTGGTTGTGGCCGTTGTAGCCGTTGTAGAGGTATGGGGGGAAGTACCGTAGGGGGCAGGGTGGACTGTGGAGGTTGTTGCAGGGAGGGAAGGCAGTAGGCAGAGGATGGGTCTTCAATGGCTGCATGACTTGATGACTTGGTCCAGAGGGTCACTAACGCTCCCCACCACATCCCATCTGCCACTCCGCAGGCTGCCGTGGAGGACGGTGTGCCTCCCACTGCTGCTGGTGCTGGGGCTGGAGGGGTGCCAGGCGGCAGCAGCGGCGGTGGCGGTGTCAGTGCTGATGGGGGGGCCGGCGGGGGTCTGGGAGCGCTGTGGGAGCAGCTGGGGGAGCTGCGGAGGAGGCTGTCGGACGGGTCGGCGGAGGTGGGGGGGGCCAGGGGGAAGGGGCCGGCGGAGGTCGGGGTGGGAGGATGAGGGGCAAGGGGAAGATGAGCTGGCCTGCGAGTCCAACCACGTGTAGGGGTATCGGAACGGGGTGTGCCGATCGCCTCTTTTAAGAGGTCTGCCTCGACCAAGCCCTCAAAGCCCATACCCCACCCCTCTCTCCTCCCGCTTACCCCTTCTCCCCCCCTCCTCCCTCCTCCCCCTCCCTCCCCCTCCCTCCCCCTCCCTCCCCCTCCCTCCCCCTCCCTCCCCCTCCCTCCCCCTCCCTCCCCCTCCCTCCCCCTCCCTCCCCCTCCCTCCCCCTCCCTCCCCCTCCCTCCCCCTCCCTCCCCCTCCCTCCCCAGTCCCCGGGTGGTCTGTCCGAGCTGCGAGCGGAGGTGGCGGTGCTGCGGCAGCGAGTGAGGGGCGCTCGCAGCCGCACCACACAGCTGCAGGTGGGGGTGAGGGGGTAAAGAGGAAGGGACTACCGGTAACTGACCGTATGATAAGGCGTCATCATGGGTTGCAACATGTGAGCCAGCCCGAGGGGAGGATGGGGGCTGCGCTTGACAGCTGACACAGCTCGCACCATACCCGTCCCGCCCGCTATGTTGCTCGCATTTCCTCCTCCACTTTCTCATCGGCCCTTTCTCACAAAACGCCCAACCCCACCTCTCCTCCCTCCTTGTTCCCTATCCCTTCCTCCCTCCCCACCCCTTCTCCTTTGTCCCCTCCAGACGCTGCTGCTGCTTGCCTCCCGGCTGGTTTGCCCCGACGTGAGCGACCCGCTAGACCGGCTGCACGGGTTGCATGGGGACATGGCGGCATGGGCGGTGGACGGGGCGTGGGTGGCGGGGCAGGCGGGTAGGCTGCTGGAGGACCTGGCGGCGGTGCGGCAGGTGGTGGAGGAGGAGGAGGAGGCGATGATGGAGGGGGAGGAGGAGGGGGAGCTGGATGGGGATTGGGAGGAGGTGATGGGGGAGGGGGAGAGGGAGAGGGAGGAGAGGAGGGGGGATGTGGAGGGTCGGGGCGGGGCTGAGGGTGAGGGTATTAGGGGGGATGGGAATGCGTGAGTCTGGGTGACGGTGGGGGGTAAGTAGTAGGGGTTGAGGGCGGGTGGGGGTGTTGGGGTAGGGACTTGGGTGGGCGTGCTGTTGGGGTTTGGGTTCGGCTGGCGGCCTGGGGGTTGTGGGGAGGTTGGGAAGTGGCGTTTTTTATGACCCGGGGAGGTAGTTGCTCTTGCACTGGAAGGTCAATCTCTTAGTTTACTACCGTACTTTGTATTACCGTGTTGTATTATGGTGTCAGATACCGCACATTCATCCATTAGTAATGCTACTGTTCATTGGGGCTACTGTGCATTGACGGCCCGGTGGCTATAGAGCATTGGCATTATAATCCGCGCGTGCTCTACGTGCACAGTACTGCTCCATTGGCATGCCATTTGTGAATGGCCCACTGCACTTGCCTAGGTAACATTCTAACATATGCATGGGGCCGCACAGGTCAGCGGCGAGGCTGAGAGGCTGAGAGGCGGGTTAGCCGTGTCGTGACCGACTACCGATATGCACACTGTTAGGCGTGTATCCGGGCTCCACATGCAGATAGATAGGGGGGTCTTAGACCTCTAAGTGACAAGGCTCCGTGCATGGGGAGGGGGGCATACCTGGGTGCCCTCCCGCTCTACACGCGTACTGTACGTGTGTACTGGTGTATGTGGGGAACAGGGTGTGCGCGCTGCTTGCTGTGTTGCAAGTTGCGCGCTGGTTGGCTGTCCGTACGGTTCGTTTTTGAAATCGTTTTTGGAATCCTGAACTCATCAAATGGCTGCGTCTGCGTAAGTCTGCTTTCCTGCCTTGACTCGAGACATGATGCTGAGCACGCCTTGTGCAACTTATCCACGGCTTTTGTCGGGGGATGTCTCTTACTTACCGTGTAAGGCGGTGTAAGGCAAGGAAATGACCCCCTACTCACTGCTTGGGCGTATTACCTGTGCAAGATCCGAGGCGGATGATAGGCATCTTGTTGATGGGGCTTCGTGGGGCTTCGTGCAAAGCGGCTGTGGGGTCAATATTCGCACTAGTCGTGACTGCCAACCGTTGCCGCCATGACCCTCGGAAGCGCAGGCTACTGGTATGTGGCACAGGAGCAGGGCTGCACTATGCATGCCTCCCACCCACCATCGAATCTACGTTTTGGGTTGTGACAAGCCGTGTAAGAGTAGCAGCCATCGGCGGCGTCATCAATTTCATACCTTTCTCGGCCTTTTGGCTCAGATCATGTGTAGTATCTGTTCTTGTAAGTCTAATCGCTTACATGGTCCTCATTGAGAACCTGCGATTAACTTCAATATTTTGAGGGGGTGTGGTCAATGGGTGCGCTTGCGCATCCGACCCACCAGCATGGTTGCAGCCTTACACTACCGCCGTAGCCGTGCACCCTACCCATTCAATTTTTTCTTGCTAGCGGTAGACCCCTACAAATGTTGGTACAACAAGCCTGTACCACATACCGGTGGTAAACCCGTCAGCTTCGCAGACACCTACGCTCGCCCCCACCTATCCATTCCCTATAGCCGCCGAATCTTTGTGCGGGTTTAGGGTCACGTTACAAGGCTTTCACAGCCACCGGTCCACACTTTGTAACCCAAGTCCGCCAACCTCGGAGCCCCCTCACACATCGGACTGCGTCTACGACTCGGATCCCTAGGCATGTCGAGTCGGCACACGGGTTTGTCATTCACCGTGATATACCAGTCACGCTTGTCCATGTTTCAAAGCGTCCAACCCCTCAAAAGCGCACGCACCCCACACTCTGTGAACTTCTTTCTGTACTCCACCACCACCTGACTGCTGCTAGCGCTGCTACCGCGCGGCTCATCCACTACTCCAGCAGCAGCGCCCGCCCCTCACCTGTCAGCTGTCACCCTCCAGAACCCCTCCTTCCCCTCATCGCTCTCCCTCATACGGGTCGTACCCCGCCCCCGCAAAGCACAGCCCCACCGCTGGTGCCGGCATGGCTGTCGCCTCCCTCCCCTCCGCCAGGCACCCCAGCAACGCCTCCTCCCGCCCGCCGCCCCGCCCCGCCCCAGCGGTCGCCTCCCGCAGCGCCGTACTCACCAACACACGAACCATGCGCCGCAGGAAGCGATCGCCCACTAGTTCGACACAAAGGACACGGACCGGTGCGTTGTCTTGCCTTACGGCTTCCACCACGTTGCTTTCGGAAGGGCTTCCTGGCGACGCAGCAGCAGCAGCAGCTAATGGCACACCCGTCTTCAACCCCCCAACAGCGGTCCCTGCCAGTCTACTGGGTAGCTCAGCCACGAAGCAGCGAGCCAGGTGTAGCGTGCACATGCCGTCCTTGCCTGCATGACGCGTACCGGTACCAGGAGGCAGCACATCTCGAGAGAAGGAAGCACAGCTTAAAAGAAACAAGCACATCTCAAGAGAAGGGAGCGAATCTCAAGAGAAAACCTGAGAGAACAGCTTGTGAGACCAAGCCAAGACCAGCATTTGGCAGGTAGGTGGATATGAACCAAAAATAGTAGGACAGGAAACGAAGGGGTTAAGGAACCGAACAGTGTGACCCACGGGTCGCAGGCCTCACCTGGCGGCGTGTCCCGGGCAGCTGCCAGGAAGTCCAACCGCCGGTGCTGCAGCTGCCGTAGCTGTGCAGCGAGTAGCACGGGGTCGGGGTCAGCGGTGAAGACCTCGGGGGGCAGGGGCGGGCGGCGCGGGTGGGGCGGCGGTTCGGAGGCCGGGGCGGCAGGATGGGAGGAGGTGGAGGTGGGGAAAGAAGAAGAAGAGGAGCGAGGCGGGTGGCTACAGGTATTGCTGCCGTCTTGTTGGCGGGTGTTGCCGCTGTTGCTGCAGTCAGAAGACTCAGTGGGCGGCGGTGAGGGGCTGGTGGTGGTGGTGGCGGTGGTGGTGAGGGGGTGCGTGTTGGGGCGGCGCAGGGGGAAGAGGTAGATGTACCTGTGTGGAGCCGGGGGTTGGGGGAGGTTGGAGGAGGAGGAGCCTACGTGAAAGGAGACGTAAGAGCACCATATATTGCATGCGGGGCGCAATAGGCGCAAGAATGGAAGGGAGCAACGTCGCACGTTCATTCCCACAAGGTGCAGGTAACCGTTCCGTTCTAACCCGCCACGCCCTACCCCCGACACCCGGTTGCACACCTGTTTTCAACCCCGGTTCGGGCTCCCTACTTGCTCAGGGATCCACCCAGGGGGGGACGTGCCCGTGATCCAATGTAATGCACCAGCCTTCCAACTTTGTCCCCCGCTCAACACATGCACAGGCATCTTCACCACCTTCACGCATCCCCCATCAGCCACTACCTGCCTCGCCATCCCGATCCGTGTCTCTAACCTTCCCTTCCCACTTCCCCGTTCATGCACCCTAGGCGGTCCCCATCCCTGCTGACCCCTAGGCTTAGTAGTGATGTGGGGATCCGGGACCGGACCGCACGCTGCTGCCCTCCCTGTCTTCCTGTCACACTCCCTCTCACCTATCTTGTACCCTTACGCCCATTCCTGCCCCCATGCGCCCCATGCCTTGTCGTATTTCGCATCCCGCACCCCTACTAATTTTGACCCTCCCCACTTGTTCTTCCTTCCCATTGCCGCGCCGCCGTGTCCATAGGAACCCCTACCACGCCATCTTCGCATGCTCTTTGTTTCCTGTCTCGCCTCCTGACTGCTACTTAACACCTCATTAACGCACCCTGCCTCTCTTTCTTCCCTATTTCTTCCGCATATTGACATCCTCTTCCTACGGGACCCTGGACACGACCCTGGTGCGGCTCTGTTGGTCTGCGCCTCCAATCCCTCGGACCCTGGCAATTGGCTTTCCCTTTCCAGGTAAGTTTCCCGTAACGCGTCTCGATAACATGTGTGCTCGTATACCCCATATGCGTGTTGCTTTGCTTTTCGTGACCGGCGGCGCGGCGCATGTCTCCCTAGTGTTACCACGCAAGGCGGCTTCTTCCTCAAGTCGTCTCGGTTTACGGTAAGCAACGATTCGGTAAGTAATTTGAGATGCGTGTTATTAGTGCTTCCGAATGCGCTCACTGCATGAGTCGGGATATGGGATTGGGATTTGTTGTTTCACTTTTATATAATATTTTTACCCCCGACACCCGAACTCGCGACACCCTCTATCCCGCGACACCTTAACCCCCTACCCTCCACCCAGCCCCCCCCCACTACCCTCCCTCCCACCTCCTCCACAGCGCGCTAAAGGTGGCGTGGAAGTGCCGCGGTCGCAGCTGCACTGCCAGCGCCCGCAGGCTGCCCGGAGCCGCGCAGGGGGCGGCGGCGGTGATGGCGGCGGCGATGTCCGCCGGGGGCAACTGCTGCCAGGAGTAGAAGGAGATGGGCTGTGGGAGGGCGGTGGTGAGGGGGGGAGGGAGGGAATGGCAATGGAGAAGGAAGGCGTGAAGGGAATGAAGAGGAGCAGCGAGGGCAGAGAGGAGCGGTGAGGAGAGGCGCAAGCAGTAAACCTCCATAGCAGGAGTGCGCGCAATCTCCATACAGAAGCGTGCATGCGTTGTTACAGACAGGAAACCAGGTACACGCTCCGCTTCTCCCCCCCGACGCACCATCCCAACGGCGCCCACTCCCGCGTCCGTGCGCCCCGCTGAGGACACCACCACTCGGGGGACCCCCGCCTGCTCCCCCACCAGCGCTTGGAGGGCCGTCTGGGGGGGGTGGGGGGTGGAGGGGGCAGAGGCGGGGCAAGTTGGGAGGGAGGAGGCGCGGCAGGCAATGGCAGGCTCTCGTTGCAAGCAGTGGAGGCAAAGGGGTTATAGCGGCGGCGACCCGTGGGTCACACACTTGCAGCGACCCCTCCAAGCAGCGACCCGTGGGTCGGTCACACACCTGCAGCGACCCCTCCACCGTGACCCGCCCCGGCTGGTAGGCCCAGCCCGCGAAGGCGCCGCCCCAGTAGCTGATGTCCACCTGCTCGGTAGCGGGGTGGGAGGGGAACCGATTAGTCCTGAGCCATCCAGTCCAGAGTCCAGCAGGTAACGAGATACCGGTAATTGAATAAGGAAATGCCCTCAGCCAAAGCGCATCCGCAGGAACACCCGCAGCAGTAACAACTCCCATCATGGATGCAACCCATGCCGGGGCCCATGACGCATCCCCCTTCCCCCAATCATCCATGCAAGGCAGCAACCTAGGCACTACAACAAAAGCGCCCTTGCGCCCACTCGCCTTGTATGTCAGCCGTTGGTGACCCCCACCACCGCCAGAGGCCCGCAACCCTCTCTGCTGCGGCCGCTCTCCTCCACTTTCACACTGCGTGCCTCCGCTGCTGCCGCCCTCACCACCACCACCAACATCATTACAGGCCCAGTCTCGCCCGTCAGTCCTGCCACCCTCCTGCTGCTGCTGCTGCTGCTGCTCAGCCGTCACACGGTGGCAGCCGGACTCAGTCAGCTGGGGGGCTGCTGCTGCTGCTGCCGGCCCCTCAACAATACCGCATGCGAGTGCCTCCTGGCTCGCCGCTGCCGCTGCTGCGGGCTCCTCCGAGGACGCTTCTCCTGGGGCCTCCGGAGGTGACGTGTCTGCTGACGTCTCGGGTGACGCCTGACACAGCTTGAAGCAGTCGGGCTCCTGCATGCCGCATAGGATAACACCAATCAATTATCGCGGTGTCCCGTCCACCATCGAACCATCCGTGGCCTCCCAACGTCCCCTCCTTCCGCCCCTCGGAGCCACCTGCCCCTCCCCCCACACACAAACACACACAACCCTACCTGCAGCCCCAGCTCATCCAGGCTGGCGTTGCCCCGCACCACCGCTGCTAGGAAGTCAGACACCGCCTGAGGGGGTGGGAGCGGGGCGGACAGGAGCGGGGGCAGTGGCAAGCACAGGGCAGGGAAGGGCAGAGGGGTTTAGGCCTGGGCGCTGGGAGGAGGGTGGGGAGGGTGGCTCACAGGCATGCATGCATACATGTTGCTCCGTGTGCCTGCCCGAGGAGGTGCGTGGCTCTGCCCGGGGCTGAGGGAGTGTGCACCCCCTGCTGTTCCCCTCGCCTCCCCCAGGTCCCAGCCGCCCGCGCACCCGCCTGCCAGTCGCGGTGTGCGAACAGGAACTCGCGCTGCTCCCAGGCACCCCAGCCGGGAGCTTGGGGCTGGCTGGGAGGCACAGCTGCTTGAGGCTGGCCGGGAGGAGCAACTGCTTGGGGCTGGCTGGGGGGTACAGCTGCAGATGCGGGAGGCATGCCGGTAGTCGTTGTGTTGGGGCTGAGGGCCGAAGCCTGCTGGGCTTCGTGAGTCAACTCGGGTGGAGCGCAGCTGGGGGCGCAGCAGACGGTTGGATCTTGTGCTTTCGTTGAGAGTTTAAGTGAATTCATGTCGTTAGTGTTGGCCTGAAGAGGCCGCGCAGGCCACTGAGGGCTTGTACCTAAGTTGCCGGGGTGATGGGCCTCCTATGGTTCGAAAGAAGTGTTACTCTTAGCGAGGGAATGCATTTGCGACCAATTCATTGTGGCAGTTATGTGCGTTTAAAGGCGTCAGTAAGGGTGCAGGCAATTAAGGCGACCGTCCGTGGGCGCCGGTCGCCAAGGTCACAAGAACCGCTCCCATTAACGTCAACAACACGTTTGTGCTAACATGAATTATGCGTTTGAAAGCATCAGCACCAATCAGTGAGTGCGTTTGATTTTACCAGCCACCACGCCAACGGTAATGCCGTATCCTACAGCTATTCTGCAACTGCCATGCTTAGCGCTCCGATACTAGCCCAGCTTAGCAGTATGTCCTACCCGATGCAGATGGCCGTGGCTATTTCGGCAGTCGTTTGATACAAATAGGCGTTATCATCGGCTACAAACTCCCGTCCAAAGCAGTTGGCCGCAATCACGTCGCCAGAAACTCGCACAAGGGGCTTCTTCAGTTATGTAACCAAGCGGCGTAGCTAAATCCATGAGTAGCGACGGCTTTACACGTTGAACTTTTTCGCATTGTGGTCCCATGCAGCACGCCTAGCATAGTCAGCTTTTGGAGATAGCGCACGCGACGTTGTGCTAGTTAATGCAACGCCTAGCGAGGGCAATCGGCGGCTGCGTTGCGTGCTGCCACTTGGTGAGGAGGAGCCATGAGCAGGGCATGCTTGCTTGGTGGCAAGGAAGGGCGAGCACAGAGAAGGGGCGTTGTCACAATTAACGCAAGGTTATCATGGCATTGCATCCTTATGTTGCTGCGTTAAGCGTTGCGGAACCAGGGGACAATGTCGGCCCTGGGCATCGACTCCTGGCCAATGTGGCGTTGCTATCATACCTTTGCCGCACCTGCCAGCACCCCCAGGGCACCTCACGCACGAATTGCCTCAAGCTCAAATCACTCCTCCTTTAGGTTCTAGGTACCCTACTTACCAACCGGTCCGAAGCTCTCTTGGATGGGTCCCACCGCTAACAACTCACCCGTGTGCCGCACCTTTCCCGCAGCGTACCAACGCCCTCCTCCAGCTCCCCACCTCCCCATCCTCCTCCCTCCTGCCCTCCGTGGTATCTGCCTCCTCCTCCTCCTCGCCATCAGCTCCTCCCCACCTCCAACCCAGCTCCTCCACCCTCCGCACCCCGCCGTCCTCCAGCATGCCGGCCTGCAACACCCTCCTAAGGCAGCACACGCATCCCCGCCCCTTCTCAGCCCTTCCCCTGCCGCCCTCATTCAAGCGCCGCACAGCTTACTGCTGGTGCGGCTGCTGCAGCAGGACCCCCATCACCACCGCCGCCGCCACCACCGCCGCCAACTCCCTCAGACCAGGCCCTGCTCTCGGCCTGGGGCGCCCTGCCAGCCTTGCTCGCGGTGTGGGTGTTGGTGTCGGTTCCAGCCCCGCTTCCGGCCGCAACCCCCCAGCAACATGGCATGCAACCGCAGCCCCAGCAGCAGCCCCAGGCCCTCTCCGCCCACTCTCTAACTCCGCAGGGACTGCCCGCCAGCCGCCCCACGCCCGCCTGCAGCAGCAGCAGCAGCAACAGGAACAGCAACAACAGCAGCAGCAAAAGCAGCCCGGTGAGGCTTCCCCGCTGCCCCCTACGCCACCGCAATCCTCGCCCTCCTCCTCCGCTTCCCCATCCTGGAGAGCTCCGGGAACCTCCCTCATAAAGCCAGGAGCAGCAGCACCTGCAGCAGCACCTGCAGCAGCTGCTGCTGCTCCATGGCGTGCTCCCACCGGCACTGCGGCGTCGCGGTGGGCTGGGGTGAGGTCACCCGCAGCGGCAACAACAACAGCAACACCACAAACAGCAACACCTACAACAACAACGGGGCCAACATGGAGGAAAACAGGAGCAGCTGCAGGAGCTACAGCAGGGCCAACCGCACCAGGGGCAACGCAAGCAGCCCCCGCAGCAGCAGCCCCTACACCCGCAGCCGCCCCCACACCCGAAGACGCAGCCCCTGCTCCTCCTGCTCGCGCACCAGCAACCTCCCCCTTCGACGTGTTCTCCCTGCCCGGCATGAACGCCCTCACCAACCCCGCCGGCTACCAGGCCTCCGCGACCGAGCTGCTGACGGCGGTGGCGGCGGCGGCGCCCGACCAGCGCGCCGTGTGGGAGGCGGTGGCGGCGCTGCTGCCGCGGCTGCTGAGCGCAACGGCGCATGGGCCGTTGAAGGGCTTTGCAGTGGACTTGGAGACGAGCGGTCGGGATTGGAAGAGCGACCGGGTGATTGAGGTGGCGGTGGTGGAGGTGGCGACTGGTGGGTGCGGGTGGGGATGGGCGTTGCGATAGAAGGGGTTGAGGAGAGAACGGGACGAATACCCTGAACCTGACAGAGTGAAATCCGCTTCATGCAACCGACCGCTGCTTTCCAAAGCCGCCAGCTTGCGTTCTCAAGCAATTCCTCCGCTAACCTACGCTACGCTGCTGCTGCTGCAGGCGACGTCTTCGACACTCTGGTCAACCCCAACGGCTTCGGTCGCCCTGTCTCCCTCAGCCCCGAAACCACCGCCGTCACCGGCATCCGGCCCGACATGCTCCGCCTCGCTCCCTCCGACCCATGGGTCTGGCTGGCGCTGCTCTGCTGGATCTACCAGCGCTGCCGCGCCGGCGGCGGAGTACGACCCGTACTTCTCGGCCACAACCTGGGCTCCTTCGACCGCTGGTTTCTGGCCCGTCACCTGGCTTTCCACGGCTGCCTGCTGCCCCCCAGCTGGTGCATGGTGGACTCGTTGCAGCTGGCGCGCAGGTGGCGGGTGGACACGGGCGGTCGGGGCAGCGCGCTGCAGGTGCGGGCGCGGAGTTCCCGCGCATGTGCGCGCATGCGTAGTGTGATGCGGCCGCTTGCATGTACACCCAGAATGTTGTGAACACGCGGTTCTCTTCACATGTATCAGAGTATCACATTCCTCGCCTGCATGACATTCCGCTGGCCTGCTGCTGCTGCGCCCTGTGTGCTGCTCAACACCCTCGCAACCAACCCCAATCAATCAGGTGCTTCGGGAGCACTACGAACTGCCACTCCGCTCCGCCCACCGCGCGCTGCCTGACGCGCTGTTGGTGGTGGATGTGCTGGCAGCCATGGTGCGGCAGCGGTACCCCCACATGGTGCGGGAGTGGGTGCTGCGGGCGGCAGCAGCAGCGGAGGCGGGGGCACCGGCGGCAGCGGCAGCAGTGGAAGCAACGGATGCAGTAACGGTGGAGGCGGTAGCAGTGGAAGCAGGGGGGGCAGCAGGAGACAAGGCAGCAGTGGGGACAGCGGAGGCAGCAGTGGGGGAGGTGGATCAGGAGGCGGCGGCGGAAGCGGCGGAGTCGGCAGCCGCGGCAGCGGAGGCAGCAGCGGCTGGGTTTGGTGGCGGCAGTGGCGGCAGTGGCGGCGGGTTGGTGACGATGAGTAGCGGAGGATCTGGGTCCGGGGGCGGCGTTGCTGGAGGTGGCGGCGGAGGGGGGTGGCAGCGGTCGCTCCCGGAGGCTGAGGCGGGCTGGTTGGTGCAGGAGGTAAGGGAGGGGAGGGGCAGGAGGAGTGAGGGGGTGAAGGGACTCGGACACCGCTACGCATGCATGGGGACGTACGGGATGTATGTGCTGCCGCCGGCAACATAGGCATCCGTGTTACCTACCCAGGAGTAACCACCCGTGCTCTCGGTACTCGGTACTTTCCCGCACTGCGTCAGTTTCCAGCAAGTGAAACCCCAGACCGCCCCTCCTCCTCCCTCGTACCGGTAACCACCTCTTTCCCCTCCTCGTCTCCTCGTCGCTGTCCTACCCACCAGGCGCTCAACGACGGCACCCTGACTTGGGACGCCAAGCCCGCTGACGCCTCCTCCAGATCATCAAGATCCCGCTCCGGTTCCCCAGCATCTAGCAGCCCCATCTCGAGCACGGCAGATGTAACGGCAGCAGCTGCTGGTACTGGGACTGCGGGCGCGGGTGTGCGCGGCGATATCGGTTGTCTCCTGCCGGAGGAAAGCGCCATTAAGCTGCTGTTGGCTCTGGAGGGAGGCGGCGCAACGAAACGAGGAATGACAGCAACATCAGCTACAACAGCAGTATTTTCCTCTTCCTCTTCTTCCTCCTCATCCTCATCTTTCATGGCTGCTGCCGCAACTACTACTGCTATCAAGTCGGCAGCGCCCATGTTCGGCAACAAGGGCTGGTCTCAACCCACGTCCCCATCTCCACCCACCCACCAAGCAGCAGCAGCAGCAGCTGGACCGCCCACCTCCATTTCCTCCATGCCCTTCAGTTGGGACCTTGTGCGGGCAGCTGTAGCCGCATCGGAGGGAGCAGCAGGCGGTGGGCAGGGTGCGATGGCTGGTAGTGGCAGCGGTGGCAGCAGCAGTAGCAGCGCCGGTGGGGCGGGTAGTAAGAGGGCGGGCAGCAGCAGCAGCAGCGGCGACTGGACTCTAGCTGACATGGTGAAACATAAGACCCAGTTGGCACGAATGGAGGCGGCTACCCTCACGGTGCGCAGAGGAGGGAGGGCGCGAGGAGGAAGCTGGAGGGGATTGGAACTTAATACCTTGGTATCCATACACAGTATCTTACACCTCCGTTCTCCCCACGACCCTTGCTCCGGCCCTCACTCCGCCCCGTTGCGAGTAACCCCATAAACGTTGCCCTCCTAACCCCTACCCCTACCCCTATCCCCGCACCCCACCCCCCAGGTCGTCCACCATGGCCCCGACTGGGGCAGCTGCCGGGTTCCCTGGCTACACCGGCACCCGCCCTCCGAGACCTACCTGCTACCCGAACCGGGGGAGCCGCTGCAGCTGCCCGCTGCTCGGGGGGCGGCGGGAGGGAGCGGCGGCGCGCGGGGGGGCACGAGGGGAGCGGCAGCGCTTGCGTTGGAAGTGGTGCGTGGGGCGAAGCCCTATCTGGGAGACTGGGAGACGTTTGCTGGCTTACTTGCTTTGCGCATGGTTGCGTCTGCGAGAGAAGGGGGCGTTGCTTCACGTCGTGCTGCTCCTCTTATTCGTGCGCTACTAGCGACGTTGCTGTTTGTGGTGCTCCGCATGGTGTTTACGGTGCAGTATTTGCCTGTGTGCTCGATCCCGCCTGTTGTGTGCTCCTACGGACGTGCAGGCGGAGGAGGTGCATGAGGGTGCGTTGCTGCCCAGACGCGGAGGAGTGGCAGCAGCGGCGGCGGCGGCGGCAGCCCCTAGCTCCTCGGCTCCCTCTACCGCCGCCGCTGGCTCTGCCGCCGTGTCTGCCGCCACAAGCAGTGTCGCATGGTCCGCCACCAGAGTTGCGACATCGGTGGGAGGCGCCCGTGAATCGGAGAGCGGTACTGCTTCTCCCACGTCTGTAACGGCAGCAACGCCAGTCACGGCGAAGGAAGGCGACGCCGCCGGGGTGCCGTACAACGTGCCCGAAGCGACGGAGACGGCGACGCCGGCAGCCATGGACCCTGGCAGTCCTCCTTTAGCGCAGCACCCGCACATACAGAAGGCAGCGGCGGAGGCGGAAGCGGCGGAGGCGGCGTCTGCAGCGGAAGCGGCCGCCGCGGCGTCTGCAGCTGATGAGGTCGCTGAAGCCATAGTGGCGGCGAGCGAGCGGATATTCCGGGAGTCTTTTGAACTCGGTTTGGTGCAACCCTTTCCGGTGGTACGACAGCAGCAGCAGTCAGAGGAGGAGTTGGCCGTCGCCGCCGCCGGGCTGCTGACGGTGGCTGCTGCTGCTAAGGAGCCGGTAGCCGCCGCCGTCGGCGCTGCCGCTGCAGCGGCGGCGGCGGCGGGATCTGCTGGGTATCCTCAAGGCATGGCGCTAACGGCGCCGCTGGCGGCACCGAGGCGCCGCCGGGTCGCCGACGTCGCCGCCGCCGTTGGCGGTGGCGGCGGCAGCAGCTCCCCTGCCGCTGGCGTCGTCGCCGCTGCAACTCGTCGCTCTCGCGGCGGTGCCGGTCGCGGCGGCGACAGCGGCGGCAGTGCTGGTGAGGTGCAGGCTGCGACGCCGGCGGTGGCGGACTTGGCGGCAGAAAAGGAGTCGTCGTCGGCGGCGGCGGTGGCGGTGGCGGCTGCTCCGGGGGCCGCGCCGGGTCGCCGCCGCGGTCGCCGCAGCGTAGCAGCTGCAGCAGCGGAGGAAGCGGCCGCAGCGGCTTCTGGACGCGACGAGGATCCCACTGCAGCCGGTCCGGCGCCCTCCCCTGTTCCCACACCCGCACCCTCTCAGCCTGATCGCCTGCCATTACTCCCAGGCGAGGTGCCTCCCCTTCCCCCTCCTGGAGCCGCCTCCTCTGCCGCTGTCGCACCATCCACCACTACAGAGCCCCTCACCTCCGCCGCCGAACCGGAAACGCCGCCACCCACCCCAAAACGCGGCCGCAAACCCAAGAACGCCACACCTGCACCCACACCCACTTCCACCGACGCTCCTCCTACCCCCACTCCACCTTCACCTCCTCCTCAGCCTACCACCGGCTGGCACCTCCTCCGCACGCCCTTCACCTCCGAGCCGCACCGCTCCGACCTCTGGGCCCCGCTGCTGCCCCGCACCCGCCCGCCCTTCCTAGACAAACTCGCCGCCGCCGCCACCGCCGGCCGGCTGCCCACCCCGCATGCGGTGCTCATGCACGTGCCTCGCGCCGTGGAGCTGCATGCGCAGCAGGTGGAGGTGGCCGCGTTGGCTGCGGCGCTGGCACGGAAGGAGGAGCTGCGGGGTCTGCTGGCGGGGGGGTGGCGGGCGGTGCGGGAGGCGATGAGGGAGGAGGGGGGGCTGCCGGTGGCGCTGAGGGTGCGCATGAGGTGAGGTGGGCACTCGGATTGCTTGTCGGAGGATTCCCTGCTACTGCTTTAGTGCTTGCCTGCACTCCCATCTATTCCCCCATTCTGGTTTGGTCTGTTTTGACCCCCACTCTCCAGCACCCCTGCACATTCCAAAGGGTCCAAACCCCACCCCACCCGCCTTCCCCATGTCCCCAACCGCCTGCATGCATGCATGCAGCAACGGCAAGGTTATCAGCCTGCACCCGCGCGGCTGGACCATGAGTGCGGCGCTGCTGCTGCTGCCGGGGCAGATGCTGGCGCTGGGGCTGGCGGAACTTCAGCTGGCAGCGGAGGTGCAGATGGAGGTGGGGGCCGAGGGAGGTGGGAGGTGGGATGGGGAAAGAGAAAGAGCACAAGTAGGTAGGGGGGCCGTAGGAGGAGGGGAGAGGGGGTAGCTGCCACTACCATGCTACCCCACCGTATACTCACCACCTAACACCGACAATCACAGTATGTTCCTACTCGCGACCAGTTTTCTTAACACACCACCTAACATAAGAAGTGTCGCTACATGCTGTAGCCTGTACTTATAACCTTGCTGTCTCTCAGCCCCCAGCCCCATTCCACCGCATTTTACTTCTCACCATCCTCGCTCCCTGCTCCCCGCTCCTCCCCGCTCCCCCTCCCTCTGCTCCCCCCAGGCTGTGTGGCACGACTTTGCCAACCCGCGTGCCGACCGTGTGATGCGGGAGACGGCTCGCAACTACTGCGCGCCGGGGGCGGAGTGGGTGGTGCGGGGCGTGCTGCGCGCCAAACCCTGCTCAGGTGGGTGAGCTCCGCACAGCACAGCACAGCACCTGAGGTGGGTGCGCTCCGCACAGCACAGCACAGCACAGCACCCGCAGCGCTCGGGTACCACAGCCAGCGGGGAGGGGAGCATGGAGATGGCACCAAACACCGGCACTGATGCTGCCATGGCTGTCCCTCCTCCCAACAACACGCACCGTGCAATTCTCTCCCGTTCCCCGCGCCTCCCGTACACCCCCGCACGCACCGGCACTAACCACATGCAACTCTGCCGCCCCTCTCCCCTACGCGCCAATTTCAGCAATCACAGTACGTTTCGCCTCGCGGCCAGTTATTTTAACACACCGGTACCTCCGAACAGGTCCTCGCTTCGAGCTGATGAACCCCGAGGTGTTCCCCGCCGCCTCCTTCCAGCCCGACACCCACACCGTCACCGCCACCTACCGCGCCGCCGCACCGCTGGACCCGACGGAGGTGGCGGCGGCGGCGGAGGCGGTGCTGTCGGCGGTGGCGGGAGGCAAGCTGGGTGGGTGTTGAAGGGAGGGGGAGGCTGGGGTGGGGGTAAGGGGTGCCGGGATGCGTGTGAGCGCCTGAGCTGGCATGCATGGGAGTGTAAGGGTGCTGGAATGCGGCTAATCGCGAAAGAGGAAGTGAGCCTATCTAGAAGACCGGAGGAAGACGGCGGGGCATCAGGATTAGTGCGTGCTTCCGAACCACCTCCAACGCTCCGTCCGTTAATGCCGTTCCTTTCTCAACTTCCCAACCTCCCCTCCTTCCTCTTCCCTCCTCCTCCTCCTGCTGCAGACCTGCCCGACCCGCTGCCCCCTGCCGCACAAGCTGAGCTCCTCGCCCTGCTGGCCACCTCGGCAGGCAGCGGCAGCAGCATTAAGAGTCCCGCCCCCGCGTCCCCAACCGCCTCCAGCAGCACCCCCAAGTACAGCACCTCCCCCCTGCCCGACGTCGCTGTGCCCAGCCTGGCGGAGGCATTCCGAGTGCTGCACCGCCCCGCCCGGGAGCACCTGCTGCCCGCCAGGGTGCGACTGACCCGCGGGTCACAGCCTGCGAACACGGCTAGGGGGGCGGTGGCGGCAACCTTGGCCGCCCCGGTCCTGACTCCCTACCAGCTGGCAGCCAGGGTGGTGGCTTTCCATGAGCTGTTCTTCTCACAGCTGCGCATGCGGCAGCTGCGAAGGGAGGTCAGGTGGGTTGATTACCGTAAGAAGAAGGTGGGGTTGATGGAGCGACGTCACTTCTTACCATTATATTCCTCTTCCTCGTCTTACTCCCTTCACCCCTCTTGCTCCCCTCTCCCCCCCTCGCCTCCCCCCAGAGGCCCCAACTGGGCCCCGGTGTCCGCTGACGACTGTGTGGCCGCTGCCACCGCGGCCCTGGGCTTCACTCTCACGCGGGCGCAGCAGCGGGCGCTGCGGGAGGTGTTGGACGACATGCGTCCGGAGAGGGCACACACCATGTACCGGTGAGGGTGTGCTGTGCCCTGTGCTGTGTTCTGTGCTGTGCTGTACCTGCGCTAGCGAGCTGCATGCTTGGAACCCGGCCTGCTTCCTCTATGCCGACCCCCCGCGGGCCTTTCATCCGCACCCCTTGCTTCTATGCTCACCATCACCCCCTCCTCTTTACCCCTCCTCTTCACTTCCCCTCTTTATTACTCCTCCTCTTCACCACCCCTCTTTACCCCTCCTCTTCACCACCCCTCCTCCTCCTCCTCTTCCCAGGTTGCTTCAAGGCGATGTGGGCAGCGGCAAGACCGCCGTGGCGCTCCTCGCCCTCCTCGCCGCCGCCCGCAGCGGGCAGCAGGCGGTGCTGCTGGCGCCCACCACCGTGCTGGCGGCGCAGCATGCAGCTACACTGCGGGGGCTGCTGGAGGGGCTGCCGCTGCGGGAGAGGCGGCGCTGGGGGCTACTGGGGGGGGCGGAGCCACTGCTGCTGGCGGGGGAGCTCAAGGTGGGGGGGGAGCGGGGCAGGGGGTGGAGGGGGAAAGAAGAATACACAGTGTGTTGTGTGGAGGGTGGAAATGGGGGAGTTATCCGACAGGGTCGCCAAACCTGTACTCGGGTGACGGCAACTACCAGACCTCCATCCGCATGTCTTCCGGAGGAGCTGCAAGCTGTGCTGCACGATGTTGCGAATGTGGGCATGTGGACGCGCACAGGGCCACGACGCATGCATCGCTTGCGGCTCGAGGATGTGCGGGACAGCTACTTCATCGCGTCTGGCTCCGGATGAATGCATAGGCTAATAAGGTTTTCCGCAGCAGCTGGCTGTTGTGTGCTGCTACTAAGCCAACAAATTTGTGTGCTGCGACTAACCCAACAAGCTTGACTATGCGTAATCCTAAAATCCAGCGTAATGCGGAATCTTCATCCCTATCTATTAACCCTCACCGCTGCCTCAGGCCAAGGAGAAGCGTGTCGCGCTGGCGGGCCTCGCGGACGGCTCCATCCGCCTGGCGGTGGGTACACACGCGCTGCTGCATGTGCCGCAGTTCGCCTCGCTGGGTCTGCTGGTGCTGGACGAATCACACAAGTGAGGCAGGAGGGGGGCCTGGGGGCAGGGGGCTTGAGCCGGGGGCAAAACAAAAATGAGACGTGCAGCGAGTCGGAGGCAGGGGCGGGGGTGTGTGATGAGTGGTAGGGAATAGGTGGTATAGAGTAGGTGGTAGGGGATACGGGTAAAACAAAAGGGTGGTAGAGTGGGGGAAGGACATATGTGGGCAGTTAATGGAGAAAGTCCCTACACGCATCTCCACATATCCGCCTTTAACCGATATCCAACTGCACCACAGAACCGCCCGATGAGCCACCGCTCAACCGCCCAACCGTCAACCACCCAACCGCCGTCAACCACCCAACCGCCGTCAACCACCCGCACAGGTTCGGAGTGGCCCAAATGGAGAAGCTCTCCAACCTCATCGCCGCCCGCCCCCCTCACATCCTCAACATGTCTGCCACCCCCATCCCGCGCACCCTCGCGGCCGCAATGTACGGCCACATGGACGTGTCGCGACTGGACGAGCTGCCCCCCGGTCGTACACCGGTGGTGACCAAGATCGTACAAGACGACAGCGAGGTGCCGTACCTGGATTCCGAGGGTCGGCAGCGCGAGATGGATGTGATGTGGCGGGAGGTGCTGCGGGAGGTGACCACGGGTGAGGTGGGAAGGGTGGAGGGAAGGGTGGAGGGAAGGAAGGGTGGAGGGAAGGGTGGAGGGAAGGGTGGAGGGAAGGAAGGGTGGAGGGAAGGGTGGAGGGAAGGGTGGAGGGAAGGAAGGGTGGAGGGAAGGGTGGAGGGAAGGAAGGGTGGAGGGAAGGGTGGAGGGAAGGAAGGGTGGAGGGAAGGGTGGAAGGAAGGAAGGGTGGAGGGAAGGGTGGAGGGAAGGGTGGAAGGAAGGAAGGGTGGAGGGAAGGAAGGGTGGAAGGAAGGAAGGGTGGGGGAAGGCATGGCGCGATCGCGATGGGTATAGCAAGGTAAAGCGGCATGCACACTGACTGCCCGCCTTAATTCGCTGGCCCGTCTTGAGTCGAACCGATGTGTGTTAATGTGGGGCAGTAGCGCTACTGCCTACAAGACCGTCA
Organism: Astrephomene gubernaculifera; assembly: GCA_021605115.1. Classification (NCBI taxonomy): domain Eukaryota; kingdom Viridiplantae; phylum Chlorophyta; class Chlorophyceae; order Chlamydomonadales; family Astrephomenaceae; genus Astrephomene; species Astrephomene gubernaculifera. Next base: position 141,598 of record BMAR01000042.1, on the reverse strand, counting down.
CTTACAGAAAAACAAGTAGGAAAGGGCAACAGGGAACGAAGGGATGAGGAGGGGCAATGGCTTGAGGGTGTGTCGAAGAAGGGCCCTGTGTTCTCCCAGTCTCGCGAATCCACCAGGGCTTGTTTTCGAGGCGGGGACTGTACGTGGCTTGGCACTCGTTGCTTCCTCAAGTTGCGCGGCGTGCCAACGTAGTCCCCTTCCTTCACCTCACCCTGAATGCGCCCACGTCCCTACACTCCCTCACCCAGACTCCACTTGCCTATCCCTCTCTCCTCCTCTCCCTCCCCCACAGGTGACCCTCCGGGACGCGCCTTCGTCGTCTACCCCTTGCGCCAAGCCAGCACCGCCAGCGCCAGTCGCGACGCTTCATCTTCATCTTCCTCCTCCGGCTCCTCCTCTCCCTCTGGTGTCGTGACCGCCGCCGCCGCTGCGGAGGACCTTAAGAACGCCACGGAGCAGGCGGGGGTGCTGGCGGCCATGTTTGAGCCGCATGGGGTGACGACGCGGCTGTTGCATGGCAAGATGAAGTCGGATGAGAAGCAGGAGGTGCTGGAGGTGGGTTGGGGGGGTGGGTGGTGGGGGGGTCAATTTTTGGACCAATTAAAACCATAGAAAAACCAAAAAAGAGAGAAAAAGCAGGACTACAGGTTAGCTGGGGAAAGCTGAACAGGTGTGATCCTGAGGTGTGTCCCTGTTGGGTGGGAAGGCGTACGGCGGGTATGTGGGGTACCCAAGTGCCGTACACACCCTGCACGCCACCCTCACCCCCCCACGCCACCCCTACTCACCCCATGCACCCCCTGCTCTTCCGCCGTCACCCCCTTCCCGTCCTTCATCCGCCCTCGCAGTCCTTCCGCCGTGGGGACGTGCGGCTGCTGGTGTGCACCACCGTGGTGGAGGTGGGGGTGGATGTGCCGGAGGCGACGGTGGTGGTGGTGGAGCATGCGGAGCGCTTCGGCCTGGCGCAGCTGCACCAGCTGCGGGGGCGGGTGGGGCGCGGGGGGCGGGGCGGCGCGTGCTACCTGTGTGTGCCCTGGGCGGACGAGGCGACACGGAGGCGGCTGGGCATCATGGAGAGCACCACGGATGGTAGGAGGAGGGAGGGAGGGAGAAGAGGGCAGGGGGAGTGGGGAGCAGGAGGGCAGGTGGACAGGCGTATGATGCTCTGGAGCTTCATGGAGCATCTGATGGCGGGCTGGGAATCAGCGGGCTTGGAATGCCTGCAAGCACCTCCTCGCCTCGTGTTCTTCTTCGACCTCGCTCGCCGATACCCTCCCCCCTTATGGTTCGCTATGGTCTTTGACCCCCCTTCCCCATCCTGCACCTCTGAGCGAGTTCCCCCATACACCTTACCCTCCCTCCCGCCGCTGCTCCCATCCCTCCTGCCGCCGCTCCCCCTCCCTCCGCAGGTTTCACGGTTGCCGAGTGGGATCTGGAGCAGCGCGGTATGGGCCACATGTTCGGCTCCGGAACCCGACAGCACGGGCGCATGGACGTCTCACCGCTCACGGAGGCGGTGCTGGCAGGCGGACTGGGAGGAGGAGGGTTGGGAGGAGGGCAGCAGGCAGCAGGTGCGGGTACGAATGCGGGTGGGAGTGTGGTGGGGGGTGTGGAGTTGGTGGAGGCAGCTAGGAGGGCGGCAGCGGCGGTAGCGCGGGAGTGGGAGGAGGAGCAGGGAGGGGGAGGTGTCGAAGGGAGCGAGGAGGGCGGGGAAGCAGCAGGGGTGGTGGGGGGGCGGCAGCAGGTGGGGCCCCTGTGGGAGGCGATGGAGGTGTTCAGGCCGGCGGCTTTGAGCGCGGCGGAGGGGCTGATGCTGTGAGGAGGAGAAGGGAGGAGGAGGGAAGAGGGAAGGAGGAGGGCGTTGGTATCCCAGTAGAGCTCGGATGGGGTTGTGAGGTCAGCTTGAGCTGCAGAGTCATTCTTAAGCCTTAGCGCATGTGAAGAGAAGTTCAGATCGCACCGCTTCTGCTGCCGCTTAAGGGCGTGCCGGTCGTGCTCTTGGTCTTGCCCAGGGTTTTGCAGGAGTTTAGCAGATGGGCGCTTCGTCCAGTTCACGTAGGAACGGTAGCAGGGAGAGAGGGAAGCCAGTATGAAACCGTGTCAGGCGTGCAAGGGACGGTCGGATTTAGTATGCCAGTAGGTGTTTATGTCCGTGCGGGCTGAGAGCAGGAGTGTCAAAGGGCAGCAGTCTGGAAGAGTCAGGATTGAGTTGGTTGGCAGGAGCAGGCTTGACGCGTTGTGCTGTTATAAATGTCTTTTGGAGGAAGGGACATCGAGGCAGGTTGGCGGAGGCGGTTGGCCCTGCGACGCTGTGCCCTTCGCAGTTCGCCTACCAGACTGCATGTCTTGAGCTTTGTAGTGCAGACGTTATGAACTGTGAAGCTGCTTGAGCTGCAGGATTTAGCCGAGGTGCCGAGCTGGTTCTTCGCATTGCATGTTGTACGGCGCATGGCGTAGCCCAGGCGCGAGGAGAACGGGAGTCTCCGGAGCTGGCATGGCTTGTGTTATATGTCCTTACGTGTGCCTCGAACAGTTTGCACGGACATCGCAGGCCATCGCAGCAACTTTTCACAACATGCCGACGAGAGAAGCGATAATACACGATTCGTTGCCGCTTTCTTCTGAGATGTAATAACAATAACTGCTTACTGCACCCAGTTCCAAGTTTGCTAGTGCGGAGTATACTTGTTAAAACGGAAGGCGGTTACCACGCAGAATGCTCGGGCCACAAATCTTTCCTGAGGCCCAACCAGGCTACGTGTGTTGCACTCCTTACTACATCGGAGTGAACTCAATTTTCTTGCCGCTTATTCCCTATACTCTCGCCACCGCGCTTCATGACACACACCTGGAAGTCGCCCTTGTCCTCGGGACCGCCTTCAGTGGTGCTATTATTCTCCTTGGTCCCTTATTGAAGCTCGCTGGTGGCTATCGGGTAAGGTCTTGCTCTGGATCGGCTCAAGCCCCCAACCCACATTCTGTTTGGCATGCTCCTCGGACCCAAATCGGTGGCCGACCCTATTGATGTATTTATCCTTCAAGTGCACCGCCGGCACATATACGACGTACGTCTTTCCACGGCTAATGCGTACCGCTACGGTTTGCCCCAAATCGACAGACATGGCCACGCGCATTGGAGCTAGCAATGCTGGTGGTCAACGCGGTGCTGCTTGGCGTGTCGTACCCATACCCCGACGAAATCGCCAAGTACCACAACTTCATTTCCAACTCCATCTATGCAGCATTCGGCGTTGTAAGTTGTTTTCACGAACCAAGATTGCAAGCCGTACGCGTGCGTGCTCCCTTTGCCCCAGATGTGCCGAGAACCTTGCCGACCGATTTCCTACACGGCCAAGCACGGAGTCAAGGTGCAGCCAAACACTCAGCCACATGAATTAAAAAACTTTAAGAGCGCTCAAGCAGACCTCCGTGTTTCCTGGTAACCCCACCATCCCCTTCTCCCTACCTTCCCCGGACCCCTTCCCTCCTTCTCCTTCTCCTCTCCTTCCGCAGCTTTCCATCATGTTTGGAGCGCCCTTCACTCGGCAGTACGTTCGCGAGTTCGTGCCGCCCTCCGCCGCGGGGCACGACAAGGTCTCCCGCGCCGCGCACGTCACCAGCGGCGGGTGGATCCTGGTCTTCGTAACCAACACGCTGATCTACCTGGTGGGTTGGTCTTGGAATGGTGGGGTGGGATGAAAGAAGAAGGAATGAAGCCCTGCGGGACGGGGTGGGGTCCTGGTGGGGTATGCAAGGGGTGCGGGGCCGCGGCACGCCTGACACCAGATTACGGCACAGGCTGCAAAGGGCGTTGCGGGCTGCATGGGTGTTGGAAGCCTGTTGGATTGCCGGTCTCGTACAACCAACAGCCTCTTAGAGCGGCGGCCTCTCTCCTGTTTTCACAACTCCATCCCGTCCCACCCACCCATCCGCAGGTCCCCGTGTGTCGCAACCGTGAGCAGCAGCACTCCCACGCACTCAACCTGGTCTTCCGCATCATCCTGCCCATCTTCCTGGCCCTCTTCGCCGCCATCTTCACGCGCGTGTGGCCGCTGCGGGTGCTGAACCACCTGCTGCGCTCGCAGGGCTTTGACGCGGCCCCGCCCGCCAAAATGATGACTAATCCGCTAGCCATGACGCGTAATGCTACAGCCCTCACGGCCATGGCTACTGCTCGCGGTATGGGCTATCCGCAGCAGCAACCCATGATCCTCATGGCGCCGCCGCAGCAGCATCATATGTTGCAGTACCCGCAACAACAGCAGCAGCAGCAGCAGCAGCAGCAGCTAATGTTGATGCAGCAGCAGCAACAGCAAGCGACCGTACCGGCGGCCAGCTACGGCGCAGCCTCTGCTACCAATACTGCCACCGCAACTCCTGCTGCTGGTGGTAGTGGTTTTGGCGGTCAGCAACACTACCAGCATCATCAGCAGCTTGCTCCCGTCTGGCAGCAACAGCAGCAGCAGCAGTTGCAACACACGCAGCAGGAGCAGGCGCTGCAGCAGCAGCTCATGCAGCAACAGCTGCAGCTGAGGATGCAACAGCAGCAGCAGCAGCACTCGGCGGCAGGGGCGCCAGGGCCAGGGTCCGGGCCTGCCGGGCTGCCACCACCGCAGCAGTCGCCGCACGTCAATTACGGTAACTACGGCGGCAGTCCAATGCCCACCCCAGGGGGCACTGGCACGTACATTGGCGGTAGCGGTAGCAGGATTGGGTGAGGGCAGCCCGCGTCAGCTTACAAAGGAGGCAGCAGGCGGCGTGTGAGTAGAGAGGGCAGGAAGAAGCATGTTTGCACTGTGCTTGCGACGTTGGTAGTACATTCTTTGCGGCATGTTTGCACACCTAGCACGCGCCGTGCTAGGTTGGTAGCCAATCAAACAGCAACAGCAGCGATGACAAAAGCAGCATGCACGGCTTTCTGCAGCAGGATGAGGCGGCGGCGGCAGCAGCACATGACACGGCCCCACACGCTGCTGCTGCTGCTGCTGTTGCTGCTGCTCTCCTCGACACGCAGCCGCAACAAGCAGTCGACACAGATTACCATCGCAATCCATCACCCCCGCAGCCTGACTTCAACGGCTGGGCAGCACCCTGGAGCCCTCCTGGCTGCCGTACTGCTGCCGTTACTGCTGCCGTATTTCTGCTGTCCAGGATGACGGTGGCGACATGTGCTGCGGGCTGCTGTTCCTCGGACGTCCGTACGTACGTACCTCTGCAGGATCACCCCCGTGACCGGTGGCACGCAGCAAGACAGCGACGGCCGCGATTCGGTGTCAGCACCAGCACCAACATCGGCAACAGCAAGCAGGATGTACGTTCAGTTACCCCGTATGTCCCCTTCGTCGCCCACCTCCCGCACGTTGAAGTAACGGGAGCCGCAATAACTGCAAGTTACGGTGCATTTGCGGGATGTGCAACGCCCTGCCGTACGGCTCATTCTTGCCCCAAAGGAGACCCCCGAGCAACAGGCTACAGCCCGGAGGAAGGACGCTGCACTGACACGACCAGCTGTTGCACACTTTGCATGTTGCCAATGTCTGTACGCCAATGAACCATGGGTCGTTGGGAGCCGGTTGCAGGAATGGGGCTCTTGACGTTTTGGCGATGTTGAGCAGGAAGCCTCGTGAAGAGTGGGCAGGTGGTGTTTAGGGACCGCGCCATTGTTAGTCAAACAGTGGCCCCTTTACTTTAGCCGCTGTAACCGGCATGCGGCTGGCCGTGCCCGCTCACCCTGCTGGGTACGGCACAGGAGCTGTGATGCACGGGTACCGGTATGTTGAGTTTGCTTTTGTGGCGGTAGCTTAGGTGTACGGAGGCACCCTTTCCCGCCATCAGTTTAGCTACTGCTGCGGGTAATGCTGCGGGAGGCAAGGAGAGCCTTTGTGATAACGTATATGCGGAAGAGTAGATAGAAGGTACAGGCGCGCTCTGAGCTTGGTGTGAGAAGGATGGACTGCGCTCCGACTACTACTATCCTTGCGCGACCCGTGGGTCGTTTCAGGCATGGGCCTTCCAGAGTTGCTTACAGAGCCCCTTATTAGCCATTCACAAGTGGGAGAAGGGGTAGTGTGGTATGTAACATCCCGTGCCTTTCCCAGACCGCTTCCGCGTCCCGACCATGCCACGTCTGTGATACTAACCTCGGATGTAAGGGTGCTCGTTACCCATGGCTCCCGAAAGTGATTCTAAACCATAACCCAGCGCCTGTTTGCTACCTTCGTGTTGTTTGCGGTCCAGACAAGATTATACGGATCTGTCCGTTCTATTAACCTAATTACCGTTTCCATGCCAGGCAGGCCGATAAGTTAACAGCTTTACGCGGTGAGGACCGCATCCCAGCACGATGTGGTCCCGTAAGCATGTGCCGCAAGGGTGTTTCATGAACACGTTAGATCCTCTTGCGGCCATACGTATTCGTAAACAGTTAATAATATCACAAAGTGCAACAAGCCGAACTCCCGGTAGACAGTAAGCGGAGCAAGTTGGGTTCGCATCAACTAATGGCTGTCGTGCCCTTGGACGGCAGGTGCGTGAAGTTCCGAGCGGCGTCCAGGTATCCGGTTACTCCTGAAATACCAATTCCTTCAAAAAGGAGGCTAACCACAAACTGCTAATATAGTTGTTCCGTTCTTGCGTGGCGGCATAACAGCTCCAAACCAGTTGCTGCAAGAGATTACCGAACGAACAATGGCTGAACAGGGCTTCTCCCATCCAGATCAGCCGAAGCAGCTTGACTCGGAACTTTGGCTTGGCTTGCCGCCAGAGCTTCTGATCTCCATTGTGTGCTTCCTGCCAGCCAACGAGATTGCGCTCACAGGCCGCCTCATCAACAAGGCTACTGCTGCGCACTTCCGCGGCCCTCAGTACACCACCGTCCGGCTATCACAGCCTTCTCCTCCGCACGCCTTCACGCAGCACTGGGGCAGTCCGGGCGCCATGCGGGGCCTGACCCTGCAGCAACGCCGGCAGCTGCTGTGCCTGACAGCATCTTCCGGCAGCCTCCCTAACCTTCAGGTGGCAGCAACCCACGCGGGGTGCGTCCTGGCGCCTGATGTGCTCGAGGCAGCAGCAGCCGCTTGGAAGCTGGAGGCATGTGAGTGGCTGCGGCAGCGAGGCTGCCCCTGGGGTGACGCTCTGGCTGCAGCTGCAGGGGCCGGGAAGCGGGCGGCTTGCGAGTGGCTGCTGGCGCAGGGCTGCCCCTGGATTCGGGAAGCTGTGTACGCTGCAGCTCGAGGGGGCCACGTGGGCCTGATGGAGTGGCTGCTGCCGCAGCAACCGGAGGGAGTTGATGAAGTCCGCAGCTCAGAGCTGCTGGAGGCAGCCGCTGAAGGTTGCGACCTGGCGGCACTGCAGCAGCTGTACAATGTCTGGGGGGGCGAGCAGCTGGGGCAGCACAGCAAGGATCTAATCCTCGCAGCCGCTGCCGGCAGCCCCATCCCCGACTGGCAGGACAAGGTGCTGTGGCTGGAGGAGCGGGGCTGCACCAAGCTCCCCCATGCATGCGACGAAGCCGCCACATGCTCAGATGCACTTAGCCGCCTGACGTGGCTACAGCAGCGGGGCTACCAGCTATGCCTGTCCGTGTTCATTGCGGCGGCAGAGCAGGGCGACGTCACTCTTCTGGACTACCTGTGCAACGAGCTGCAGCAGCTGAACGTCATGGGCGCCAATCTACAGACCGCTGTATGGGGTGCAGCACGGTGTGGCCGCCTGGCTGCCTTGCAGTGGCTCCATGCCCGCTTTGACCTGCTGGGCTCCACTCGTTTTGTCCTTGATTCTGCTGCTGGAGACGGGCACCTGGAATCAGTTGCATGGCTGGTGGAGGAGGTGGGCGTGAACTTGACAACCACCGTCTGCACCAATGCAGCCTTGTCGGGCAACTTGGAGCTTCTGAGGTGGCTGCGGCAACGCGGCTGCCCCTGGGATGAGAACACCTTCAGCCATGCTGCGGAGGCAGGCTGGGTGGAGGCGGTGGAGTGGCTGGCGGAGCAGGGCTGCCCCATGGGGGTGGGTGTGGGGAAGGTGGTGAGGGGGGGTGGGGAGCTGCAGCACCCATGCCGTTTAGGTGGTTGTCAGCAGAGAAGTATAACGGGCCGTCCCTCCCTAGGGCGGCCTATTACCCCTATGTTCTAGATAATTGACCCGACGTGTCCCGTGTTCCCGGCCTCATGCTCATTGTGACACACCATAGGAAAGCGGCAAAGCCTACGTGCATGCCGCCTGCAACGGCGACCTGGCCACACTGCGCTGCCTGCGGCGGCTGGGCTGCCCCTGGGGAACACATGACACCTTCACCACCTGTATCAGTGAGCGTTCCCCCCTGGAGGCGCTGCGCTTGCTGCTGGAGCTGGGCTGCCCCGTGAACTGGGAGGAGGCAGCCATGATGGCGAGAAGGATGGCGAGAAGGATGGCGAGAAGGATGACGAGAAGGATGACGAGAGGGTACACACGTTGGGCTGCAGGACACCAACAGAGGGTACTGGCATGGCTGGGCGAGCAGCAGCAGCACCACCAGCACCAGCAACACCAGCAGCAGCAGCAGCAGCAGCAGCAGCAGCAGTAGTAGTTGTCTGCAGCTTTGCACTGCACTGCACTGCACTGGATCCGCACCAGCCCGCATCCCATGCAGTGTCTGTGGGAGGTTTGCCGTGGGCGGTGAGCTGGACGCGTTGCTTGCTCTGCTGTGATGAGCGGTACCTGCTAGAGGCAGAGATGGTGGTGTGCGGGTAGCGGGCGAGGTGGGGCCTGGTCGGATGGCTGTAACTACTACATACGTCGAACAGGTTTCCTCTGCTGTGACTCGGTCGGTTTCTGCTGCTCTTAGCGACTGCTGGCTGACATGCATGTGGGTGGGGGTGTTGGGTCGGGGCATGGGACTGCTGAACTTTGGGCTGGATGGAAGGGTTGCGGTTTACGTGTGTGTTAAGGAAACTGGCTGCAAGTCGGAACGTACTTGTGTGTGCACCTGTTTAGCCTGTGGGCTTCATACTTCCGTTGTTGTGTCGGTTACCCAACACCATGGTTGTTGTTATGGCGGGGGTCAGACGTTTGGTGGGGCATGCTGTGGCAGCCCGTCCAAGCAATGTTTACATCCATAGCAGCAGGCGGGGCAGAGGCCTGATCCATGTCGTTAGGGTCTTGTCCCTATGTGCGACATAAAATAGTGTACGGCAACACGTGCCTGTTCCGTACTTGCTGCGGATTTACGGCAATCGTGTATGAACGGCAACACGCATACGGCGGTATGCGTTTGGCGCGGACGCGCCTGCATGGTTATGGCCATGGCGAAGCGAGTGGGATGTAAAGGACGGAGCAAGACCTTCCGGTAGTTGGCAGTTACCTTGTATCGTACATGACGTGCGCGGTGCTGTGCCCACCCCCTGCCAGCAGTGTGCCATTTTTAGGGTACTGTGTGCCATTACTTGTCTACACTGTCCTTGATGACCTCTCATGTATGGGCGGCGGGTGGTGCGTGGTGCTCTCATCGCCCTTTCCCTTCATTCAAGCACTCACCCGCTACCTTCCTTGCTCTCCCATCAAGCTCCACTGTCCTTTCCCGCAACCGCACCTCCTCCACCTCCCCCACGTGCCCCGATCCGAACATTTTGCTGGCCCGTATCGTCCTACCCACAACCCTCACGCTCAAGCAACAACAAACCAACCAACAACTAACAAACCCTCCTCCGCGCACGTGCCTCGTTACGCTGCACCCCATGGCCGCCTCCTTCTCAGGAGCTCCTGCACCACACCAAACCGGCTTTCCGCTGCTGTCTGCTGCCAATTACTGCTGCCCCTGCTTCCCAACCCTAGCTCCTGCTTCCCCTCCTCCTCCTGTCACCCCTGCTCCTGGGGCGTGTCCCTCCTGTGCCGGCCCGCTGGCAGGCCCGGTTCCAGCTGCAGGTCCGGGTGTGGGAGCGGGAGCCAGCATGCGCTCGGGCCGCACGGCTGCATCGAACTGCTCGCCGCTCAGCAGCCCCAGCGCCAGCGCCGCCTGCCGCAGGCAGTAGCCCTCGGAGTGCGCCTTCTTGGCAACCGCAGCAGCGGCCTCGTAGCCTGAGGTGGGAAAACACAAGTCCAAGCAAGGCAACAGGGAGAGAAGAAGTAGGTGTGGCGCAGCAGGGCGGGAGGGGGCCAGGGAAGCCGGCGTCCATCCTTCTCCCCTAATCCTCTCCCGATGTTGAACCCTCTCCTCGCCTTCACTGTGGTGTCTCTCCATCATCTGTGACCCCTCGTCGACAGCCACCACATGGATGGCTTCCCCCCTAATAACCTGTGGTTTCCTATGGTACGGTCTTTGACCCCCCGCCCCCCCCCGCCCTCCCCCACCTATGACCGGGTTGAGTGCGGTGACCAGCATCAGCGACTGCCGCACGTAGCCCGCCAGCCGCACCTCGTCCGCCCGCAGACCCACCACCAGCTTGGAGGTGAAGGAGTCCACCTGGCGGCCGCCGGGGGGGGCGGAGTGGGTGGGGAGGCAAGAGCAAACGAAAGCTAAGAAGGGAGCCGTCGTTGTGGACACGCCTCTCATGCATGGCAGCCCTTGCCCCGCTGTAGACCACAGGCGTGCCCCCAGCAGCAGCAACACAGCGCACCTACCACAACCAAGAACCAACATGCAACCAGCACGCAACCCAACACACCAGCCGCACCCACACCCACACCCTAGCTGCACCACCCTGCACCCTGCTTGCGGCTCGTTGTAAAGGAAAAGAAGAGGCCTTTGCTTTTCTCCTGCACCCTCCCATGCAACTATCGGTACCTCAACCCACCCGCCCCCTCACCGCATCCGCCAGCAGCCCCCCCGACCGCAGCACGGTTGCCGCCATGAGCGGCTTGTAGGTGTTGAGCTCGAAGTGGCCGCCCGCACCCGCCACGCTGACGGCGGTGTGGTGGCCCATCACCAGCGCACACACCTGCGTCAGCGCCTCCACCTGGGTGGGGTTCACCTGGGGGGGAGGGGGGTCAAAGGTCATACCATGGGAAATTATAAAACAATGGGAAAGGAGGGGGAAGAAGGTGCGAGGGGTGGAGCGTGAAGCGTGCGAGGGGTTGTGGGGTAAATACCGGTATCTTTGTTTCGTGCGCGGTCAAAAGGAAGGAGAAGAGCAGAAGACATGTATTCGCCTCATCACGTGTATTCGTCCTCCTTGCCGGGCCCCCGGGACCCCACCTAACCCCCTCACCTTTCCCGGCATGATGGAGCTGCCCGGCTCGTTGGCGGGCAGCAGCAGCTCGCCCAGCCCGCAGCGGGGGCCGCTGCCCAGCAGCCGGATGTCGTTACCGATCTAGGGGTGTGGGGAGTGGTGATCGGGGGATATGGGTGGGCGAGGCAGGCTGGGTTGGTTTTGAGGCAGGCAGGAGAACGCGAGGTACGGCAGCCTCAATCCCACTGCAAAACACACACATGCACACACATGTCACCTCTCTTCCCCAGCAGGGGGCTCAGAGCATCAAGCTAGCCTTTCTCCCTCCCTCACGTGTGTCCCTGTTTTCCATTTGCCCTCGCATGCTTCCCGACATCCTTCTTCGCTACTAACGCCTTGTGTGTTCGCTGCTGGCTGCTGGTTATCCCTGCTCTGCAGTGGTTCCTCGCGGCTCAGTTAACCTAATCCCTTCCCCCACCACCTTCAGACGTTATTCTCTACCGGCATTCCAGCCCAGTGCGGACCTGCCAGTCCCAGATTCCCCCCCACACACCACCTGTGGTTCTGGTATACCTTTGACCCCCCACCTTCATAAATGACACCACACCTCCCCACCTTCATGAGTGACACCGCCCCCTCCCACCTTCATGAGTGACACCCCCCCACCTCCCACCTTCATGAGTGACACCGCCAGCGTGTTGAGTGCGCCGCTGAGCGCCACCAGCGCGTCATGCGCAGCCAGCGCCTCGAACTTGTTGGGCGCGGAGGTGAAGGGCAGCCCGGTGTCGCGAGCGAGCACCGCAGCTACCGCCTCCGCGAAACCTGCAGAAACAAAGGAAGGGAGCGTGGCAGAGGGGTAGGGTAAACAAGGAAAGGGGAAACAAACTAACGAACCGTGTGACAACGCGGCATCATGGTTTGCCGCCCCGGCCCGCCCAGACCGATTAGGTAGGGGGTTGCGGTCGCGGGTGGTGGTTGAGGTAAGCGGGAGGTGGATGTGCAGAGCGGGCCGGCCCTCGCCGTGAAGCCCGCAAGCCACTTGGCATACGCACGTACATGCTGCACCTCCTAACCGCTTCGCGCTTCCCACCCGAACAGCACCCACCCACCCTCGAACGTGTTGAGGCCGGTGCCCACCGCCGTACCGCCCTGCGCCAGCATGTGCACGTACGGCAGACACTGCCATACCCGCTCTATGCCGTACTGCACCTGCGGCCATGTACGGCGGCGGGGCACCCCACACGCAAACGATGCGTATGACAGGAGAGTGTACCGGTATGAGAGGAGGAGGGTCATCAGTCCCGCTGCCGGACCGCAGCGGCAGCTCCAGTAAGCCGGCGTCTTTGGCATGAAGCACGGATCACCGGTCATTGTGGACGGGGCGACGGCATGTGTTTGGCCCCCTACATGCCCCCCATGCCACCCCCTCATCACCCCCTCATCACTCCAGCTCCTCTGACCATTCCTGCATCATCTCCGCATCGCCATCCCACCTGGCTGTGCCATGGGCTATGACACGGTCCCGGAACCCCCTTCTCACCCCACCTCACCCACACCGTATTGCAAACAGAACTATAACTGACTTATTGAGCCATTCGCAGTTTTACGGTTACTCTATGGGAGCAGCTACAGTGACAACGGCTACAGAGAAGGAGTGTACTGTTTGGCCTGTTCGCTTGTGCCTCTTAACCCTTCTCATCCTCTTTCTCTTCCTCCCCCTCCTCCTCCTCCTCCTCTTTCCCCTCTTCCTCCACCTCCTCCTCCTCCCCCTCCTTTCCGTCCTCCTCCCCCTCTTCCCCCTCCTCCTCACCTGCGTGGCATACCCGCTGAACTCCTGCCCCAGGGTGAGCGGTGTGGCGTCCTGCGTGTGTGAACGACCGATCTTGATGAGTCGACCGAACTCCCCGGCCTTGAGTGCTAGGGCGTCCTGGACGGGGTGGGGATGAGGGGCGGTGCAGAAAGATCAGAGCATCTTCCGGCAACCAGAGTACCGGCTAGTTCCGATGCACACCTCCCCCCCCACACACACACACCTGCATTTCTGCGGTTCTGTGGGGACTTCATCTTCCGACAATCACAGTACGTTGCGACTCGCGGCCAGTTTCCTTAACCCACCTGCAGTCCCTGTAGTGCGGGCAGCAGGCGGTGGTGCAGCTGCAGCGCCACTGCCACGTGCATGGCGGTGGGGAAGGTGCTGCGGAGGGGGGGAGGGAAAAAGGGGACAGCAAGGGTAGTGGAGGGAGTGGAGGGAGCGAGGTGGAGGTGGGGAGCACGCCATGGGTGGGTGCGTGGCGTGGGGGCCTCCAGGCGTGTGTGTCAGCAGTCGAGCAGCAGGCGGGTGGGCCCGTATCCGGAGTGGATACGCTCGGTGGTGTGCTGTGCTGCTACCTCAGGTAGCTCCTTAGGTCCCACCGCCCAACCAGGCATTGATTCCTGCCCCCCACCGCCCCTGTCCCTTGCCCTGCCCCAGTCCAGATTCCCTCTGCCCCCGGCCCGCACCGCCCCTTTCCCGATTTCCTCTGCTCCTCGCCCATCGCCCCTGTCCCCCCCCCCCACCCAGTCGTTGGAGCTCTGCCCCCGGTTGACATGGTCGTTGGGGTGCACTCGCAGCTCGCCGGGGGAGGAGGAGGCGGAGGAGGGGGTGGAGCCGTACAGGAGCTCATTCGCCCTGTTAGGGGGGAAGGAGGCATGGGGTGCAGTCTGGGTGAGAAGTGGTAAGTGGCCTGACAAGGCGGCAGAGAGGCCCATGCAGCTGCAGGCATACCCTCATGGGCACTTCTTCCATTCCGCACCCGCCATACCTCCGCTCCTCGCCCTCTTCCTCTCTGATGCCCCCTTCGCTCCTCCTGTCCTCACCTGTGTGCAATCACCTCATTGGCGTTCATGTTGGTCTGCGTGCCGCTGCCCGTCTGCCACACCACCAGCGGGAAGTGCTCCGCCAGCCGCCCCTCCGCCACCTCGGAGGCGGCACCGCAACAATAGCAGCAGCAGCAGCAGCTAATGTTGATGCAGCAGCAGCAACAGCAAGCGACCGTACCGGCGGCCAGCTACGGAGCAGCCTCTGCTACCAATACTGGCACCGCAACTGCTGCTGGTGGGAGTGGTATTGCCGGTCAGCAACACTACCAGCATTAGCAGCTTGCTCCCGTCTGGCAGCAGCAGCAGCAGCAGCAGCAGTTGCAACACATGCAGCAGGAGCAGGCGGTGCAGGAGCAGGCGCTGCAGCAGCAGCTCGTGCAGTAACAGCTTCAGCTGAGGATGCCGCAGCAGCAGCACTCGGCGGCAGGACCGCCAGGGTCTGGGCCCGGGCCTGCCGGGCTGCCACCACCGCAGCAGTCACCACAAGGCAATTACGGTAACTACGGCGGCAGTCCAATGCCCAACCCCGGCGGCACTGGCACGTACATTGGCGGTAGTGGTAGCAGGATTGGTTGAGGGCAGCCGGCGTCAGCTTACGGAGCAGGCAGGCGTCGGCGTGTGAGTAGGGAGGGCATGGAGAAGCATGTTGGCACCTAGTAGGCGACGCTGGTAGGACACACTTTTCGGCATGTTTGCACACCTAGCAGGCGCCGTGCTAGGTTGGTAGCCTCTCAAACAGCAACATGAGCAGCAGCAGCAGCAGCGACGTCCTAACATCAGCAGGATATGCAGGATGAGGTGGCGGCGGCGGCGGCAGCACGTGATAGCAGCAGCAGCAGCGACGACAACAGCAGCATACTTTCTGCGGCAGGATGAGGCGGTGGCGGCAGCACATGACATGACTCCGCACGCTGCTGCTGCTGCTGCTATTGCTGCTGCTCTCCACGGCACGCAGCCGCAACACGCAGCCAACACAGCTTACCACCGCACTCATCACCACCATCGCAGCCTGTCTTCAGCCGGGGAGGAGGGGGGGCTGAGCTCAGCTGCACCCTGGAGCCCTCCTGGCTGCCGTACTGCTGCTGTCCAGGATTAGAGTGGCGACATGTGCTGTTGGCTGCTGCTGTTCCTCGGACGTCCATACGGTACCTCCGCAGGATCACCCCCGTGACTGGTGGCATGCAGCAACACAGCGACGGCCACGATTCGGCGCCAGCACCAGCACCAACATCGGCGACAGCAAGCAGGATGTACGTTCAGTTACCCCGTATGTCCCCTTCGTCGCCCACCTCCCGCATACCCCTCCACATGCATCACCCATCGAGCCCGCTTGAATGAACCCCCTGCGGCTGGTGCAGTCAAAGCTCAGATTGCGGCTGCTGGAAGTGCAGACGAGGTCCCCGAGATAGGGACGAGGGTCACCCGGTGCTGCAACACGGCACTGCGGGTCTACGAAGTGTCTGATGGCATATTTGTGTAACACGTAACGGAAACCGCTGGTGGTCGTTGGAAGTAACGGAAGCCGCAACAACTGCAAGTTACGGTGCATTTGCGAGATGTGCAACACCCTGCCGTAGGGCCCCTCCTTGCCCCAAAAGAGGTCTCGAAGCAACAGGTTACAGCCCGGAGGAAGGACGCTGCGTTGGCACAGCTGTGCACGACCAGCTGTTGCACGCTATGCATGTACGCCAATGTCTATACGCCAATGACCATGGGTCGTTGGGAGGCGGTTGCAGGAACGCCACGGGGCTCTTGACGCTTTGGCGATGTTGAGCAGGAAGCCTCGTGAAGGGTGGGCAGGTGGTGTGTAGAGACCGCGCCATTGTTAGTCTGGCCCCTTTATTGTAACCACTGAAACCGGCATGCGGCTGGCCGTGCCCGCTCACCCTGCTGGGTACGCCACAGGAGTTGTGATGCGCGGGTATGCTGAGTTCGCTTTTGTGGCGGTTGGTGAACAGAAACACCCTTTCCCGCCATCAGTTTAGCTACTGCTGCGGGTATTGCTGCGGGAGGTGAGGAGTCCTTTTGTGATAACGTACATGCGGAAGAATAGACAGAAGGTACGGGCGCGCTTTGAGCTTGGAGTGAGGAGGATGGACTGCGCTCCGACTGCTACTTTCCTTGCGCGACCCGTGGGTCGTTTCAGGCATGGGCCTGCGCAGGGTTGCTTACAGAGCCCCTTATTAGCCATTCACAAGTGGGAGAAGGGGTAGTGTGGTATGGAACATCCCGTGCCTTTCCCAGACCGCTTCCGCATCCCGATTATGCCACATCTGTGATACTAACCTCGGATGTAAGAATGACCGTTACCAAAGGCTAAAATTAATGAAAACCATAACCCAGCGCCTGTTTGCTACCTTATTGTTGTTTGAGAACCAGACAATCTGTCAGTTCTACTTGCCCTAATTACCATACCCATGCCAGGCAGACCAGTAGTCAACAGCAAGGTAATGACCGCATCCCAGCACGATGTGGTCCCGTAAGCATGTGCCGCAAGGGTGTTCCAATGAACACGCTAGATCCTCTTGCGGGCATACGTATTCATAAACAGTTAATATTACCACAAAGTGCAACAAGCCAACTACCGGGTAAGCATTAAGCGGAGCAAGTTGGGTTCGCATCAGCTAATGGCTGTCGTGCCCTTGGACGGCAGGTGCATGAAGTTCCGAGCGGCGTCCAGGTACCCGGTTACTCCTGAAATACCAATTTCTTCCAAAAGGAGGCTAATCACAAACTGCTAATATAGTTGTTCCGTTGTTGCGTGACGGCATAACAGCCCCAAACCAGTAGCTGCAAGAGGTTACCAAACAAATGGCTGAACAGGGCTTCTCCCATCCAAATCAGCCGGAGCAGCTTGACTCGGAACTCTGGCTTGGCTTGCCGCCAGAGCTTATGATCTCAATTGTGCGCTTCCTGCCAGCCAACGAGATTGCGCTCACAGGCCGCCTCATCAACAAGGCTACTGCTGCGCACTTCCGCGGCCCTCAGTACACCACCATACGGCTCTCACAGCCTTCTCCTCCGCACGCCTTCGAGCAGCACTGGGGCAGTCCGGGCGCCATGCGGGGCCTGACGCTGAAGCAACGCCGGCAGCTGCTGTGCCTCACCGCCTCCTCTGGCAGCCTCCCCAACCTTCAGGCGGCAACAACCCACGCGGGATGCGTCCTGACGCCTGATGTGCTAGAGGCAGCAGCAGCCGCTGGGAAGCTGGAGGCATGTGAGTGGCTGTGGCAGCATGGCTGCCCCTGGGGTAAAGCATTGGCTGCAGCTGCAGGGGCCGGGCAGCGGGCGGCTTGCGAGTGGCTGTTGGCGCATGGCTGCCCCTGGCTGCCCTGGAGCCGGGAAGCTGTGTACGCAGCTGCTCGAGGGGGCCACGTGGGCCTGATGGAGTGGCTGCTGCCGCAGCAACCGGAGGGAGTTGATGAAGTCCGCAGCCACATTCTGCTGATGGTAGCCGCTGAAGGTTGCGACCTGGCGGCACTGCAGCAGCTGTACAATGTCTGGGGGGGCGAGCAGCTGGAGCAGCGGAGCAAGGATTTAATCCTCGCAGCCGCTGCCGGCAGCCCCATCCCCGACTGGCAGGACAAGGTGCTGTGGCTAGAGGAGCGGGGCTGCACCAAGCTCCCCTATGCATGCGAGAAAGCCGCCGCGTGCTCAGATGCAATTAGCCGCCTGATCTGGCTACGGCAACAGGGCTACCGGGTAAGCCTGTCCGTGTTCCTTGCGGCGGCAGGACGGGGTGATATCACTCTCCTGGACTACCTATGCAACGATCCGCAGCAGCGGGAAGTCATGGGTGCCAATCTACTGTCCGCTGTAAGGCGCGCAGCACGGTGTGGCCGCCTGGCTGCCTTGCAGTGGCTCCATGCCCGCTTTGGCCCGCTGGACTCCCCTCCTGTTGTCCTTTATCATGCTGCTGAAGGCGGGCACCTGGAGTCAGTTGCATGGCTGATGGAGGAGGTGGGCGTGAACTTGACAACCACCGTCCTCAGCTGTGCAGCCTTGTCGGGCAACTTGGAGCTGCTGAGGTGGCTGCGGCAACGCGGCTGCCCCTGGGATGAGGAAACCTTCAGCTGTGCTGCAGAGGCGGGCTGTGAGGAGGCACTGGAGTGGCTGTCGGAGCAGGGCTGCCCCATGGGGGTGGGTGTGGGGAAGGTGGTGAGGGTTAAAAAAATATAATGACATTAATGAGACACTGGTGGTGAGGAGGGGTGGGGAGCTGCAGTAGCCATGCCGTTTAGGTGATTGTCAGTAGCGAAGTGTAACGGGCCGTCCCTCCCTAAAGCGGTCTAGTACCCCAATTCTCTAGACAAACTAACCGGACGTGTCCCGTGTTCTGGGCCACTTACTCATTGCGAAACACCACAGGAAAGCGGCTGCGCCTACGGACATGCTGCGGACAACGGCGACCTGGCCACACTGCACTGCCTGCAGCGGCTGGGCTGCCCCTGGGGAACACATGCGACCTTCACCACCTGTCTCCGGTATGCCCCTGTTGAGGCTCTGCGCTTCCTGCTGGAGCTGGGATGCCCCGTGGACTGGGAGGAGGCAATTATGATGGCGAGAAGGTGCACGGTTTGGCCTGCAGGACACCAACACAGGATACTGGCATGGCTGGGCGAGCAGCAGCACCAGCACCACCACCAACAGCAGCAGCAGCAGCCCCAACAGCAGCAGCAGTAGTAGTCTGCAGCTCTGCACTGCACTGCACTGCACTGGACCCGCACCAACCCGAATCCCATGCAGTGCCTGTGGGTGGTTTGCCGTGGGCGGTGAGCTGGACGCGTTGCTTGGTCTGCTGCTGTGATGAGCTGTACCTGCTAGAGCCAGAGATGATGGTGTGCGGGTAGCGGGCGAGGTGGGGCTTGGTCGGATGGCTGTAACTACCATATACGTCATTGTGACTCAGTCGGCTTCTGCTGCCATTGTCCCGACTGCTGGCTGACATGTGGGTGGGGGTGTTGGGGCGGGGCATGGGACTGCTGAACGGATGGGCTGGATGGATGGGTTGCTGTTTACGTGTGTGTTAAGGAAACGGGCTGCGAGTCGGAACGTACTTGTGTGTGGACCTGTATCCGTTGTTGTGTCGGTTACCCAACACCATGTTTGTTGTTATGGCGGGGGTCAGACGTTTGGTGGGGCATGCTGTGGCAGCCCGTCCAAGCAATGTTTGCATCCATAGCAGCAGGCGGGGCAGAGGCCTGATCCATGTCGTTAGGGTCTTGTCCCTATGTGCGACATAAAATAGTGTACGGCAACACGTGCCTGTTCCGTACTTGCTGCGGATGTACGGCAACGGTGTATGTACGGCAACACGCATACGGCGGTATGCGTTTGGCGCGGACGCGCCTGCATGGTTATGGCCATGGCGAAGCGAGTGGGATGTAAAGGACGGAGCAAGACCTTCCGGTAGTTGGCAGTTACCTTGTATCGTACATGATGTGTTGCGGTGCTGTGCCCACCCCCTGCCAGCAGTGTGCCATTTTTAGGGTACTGTGTGCCATTACTTGTCTACACTGGCCTTGATGACCTCTCATGTATGGTCGGCGGGTGGTGCGTGGTGCTCTCATCGCCCTTTCCCTTCATTCAAGCACTCACCCGCTACCTTCCTTGCTCTCCCATCAAGCTCCACTGTCCTTTCCCGCAACCGCACCTCCTCCACCTCCCCCACGTGCCCCCTCCCCGATCCGAACATTTTGCTGGCCCGTATCTTCCTACCCACAACCCTCACGCTCAAGCAACAACAAACCAACCAACAACTAACAAACCCTCCTCCACGCACGTGCCTCGTTACGCTGCACCCCATGGCCGCCTCCTTCTCAGGAGCTCCTGCACCACACCAAACCGGCTTTCCGCTGCTGTCTGCTGCCAATATGGCTGCCCCTGCTTCCCAGCCCCAGCTCCCGCTTCCCCTCCTCCTCCTGTCACCCCTGCTCCTGGGGCGTGGCCCTCCTGTGCCGGCCCACTGGCAGGCCCGGTTCCAGCTGCAGGTGCGGGAGCGGGTGTGGGAGCCAGCATGCGCTCGGTCCGCACGGCCGCATCAAACTGCTCGCAGCTCAGCAGCCCCAGCGCCAGCGCCGCCTGCCGCAGGCTGCAGCCCTCGGAGTGCGCCTTCTTGGCCACCGCAGCAGCGGCCTCGTAGCCTGAGGTGGGAAAACACAAGTCCAAGCAAGGCAACAGGGAGAGGAGAAGTAGGTGCGGTGCAGCAGGGCGGGAGGGGGCTAGGGAAGCCGGCGTCCATCCTTCTCCCCTAATCCTCTTCCGATGTTGAACCCTCTCCTACCTCGTCTTCACTGTGGTATATCTTCGTCATCTGTCACCCCTCGTCGACAGCCACCACATGGATGGCTTCCCCCCCTAACCTGTGGTTTCCTATGGCGGGGTACGGTATTTGACCCCTCGCACAGCCCCACCTATGACCGGGTTGAGTGTGGTGACCCCCTCATCATACACCCACATGCAGCCCGGCCACACGGCGCCCTCCTTCCTCCTGCCTCCCTCCCCGCCCCCTCCCCCACCTATGACCGGGTTGAGTGCGGTGACCAGCATTAGCGACTGCCGCACGTAGCCCGCCAGCCGTGCCTCGTCCGCCCGCAGACCCACCACCAGCTTGGAGGTGAAGGAGTCCACCTGGAGGCCGCCGGGGGGGGGGGGGAGTGGGTGTGGAGGCAAGAGCAAAAGAAAGCTAAGAAGGGAGCCGTCGTTGTGGATCCGCCTTTATGCTCTCATGCATGGCAGCCCTTGCCCCGCTGTACACCACAGGCGTGCCCCCAGCAGCAGCAACACAGCGCACCTACCACAACCAAGAACCAACATGCAACCAGCACGCAACCCAACACACCAGCCGCACCCACACCCACACCCTAGCTGCACCACCCTGCACCCTGCTTGCGGCTCGTTGTAAAGAAAAAGAAGAGGCCTTTGCTTTCCTCCTGCACCCTCCCATGCAACTATCGGTACCTCAACCCAACCCCCCCTCACCGCATCCGCCAGCAGCCCCCCCGACCGCAACACGGTTGCCGCCATGAGCGGCTTGTAGGTGTTGAGCTCGAAGTGGCCGCCCGCACCCGCCACGCTGACGGTGGTGTGGTGGCCCATCACCAGCGCACACACCTGCGTCAGCGCCTCGACCTGGGTGGGGTTCACCTGGGGGGGGGGGGGTCAAAGACCATACCATGGGAACGGGAACCATTCATCCTTCCTGCCCGCCCCACCCCCCCAAGGTGAAGCCGCGTCTTACAGTTTGTCAGTTTCCTCACATTTACCCCCCGCCCTCACCTTTCCGGGCATGATGGAGCTGCCCGGCTCGTTGGCGGGCAGCAGCAGCTCGCCCAGCCCACAGCGGGGGCCGCTGCCCAGCAGCCGGATGTCGTTACCGATCTAGGGGGGTGGTGGGGGGTGGTGGTCGGGGGATATGGGTGGGTGAGGCAGGCTGGGTTGGTTTTGAGACAGGCAGGAGAATGCGAGGTACGGCAGCCTCAATCCTACTGCAAAATACACACATGTCACCTCTCTTCCCCAGCAGGGGGCTCAGAGCACCAAGCTACCCTTTCTCCCTCCCTCACGTGTGTCCATGTTTTCCCATTTGCCCTCGCATGCTTCCCGACATCCTTCTTCGGTACTAACGCCTTGTGTGTTCGCTGCTGGCTGCTGGTTATTCCTGCTCTGCAATGGTTAATCCCTTCCCCCACCACCTTCAGACGTTATTCTCTACCGGCATTCCAGCCCGGTGCGGACCTGCCAGTCCCAGATTCCCCACACACCACGTGTGGTTCTGGTATCTTTGGTACCTTTGAAACCCCACCTTCATAAATGACACCACCCCTCCCCACCTTCATGAGTGACACCGCCAGCGTGTTGAGTGCGCCGCTTAGCGCCACCAGCGCGTCATGCGCCGCCAGCGCCTCGAACTTGTTGGGCGCGGAGGTGAAGGGCAGCCCGGTGTCGCGAGCGAGCACGGCAGCTACCGACTCCGCGAAACCTGCAGAAGCAAAGGAAGGGAGCGTCGCAGAGGGGTAGGGTAAACAAGGAAAGGGGAAACAAACTAACGAACCGTGTGACAACGCGGCATCATGGTTTGCCACCCCGACCCACCCAGACCGAATAGGTAGGGGGTTGCGGTCGCGGGTGGTGGTTGAGGTAAGCGGGAGGTGGATGTGCAGAGCGGGCCGGCCCTCGCCGTGAAGCCCGCAAGCCACTTGGCATACGCACGTACATGCTGCACCTCCTAACCGCTTCGCGCTTCCCACCCGAACAGCACCTTCTTTACCCACCTTCGAAAGTGTTGAGGCCGGTGCCCACCGCCGTACCGCCCTGCGCCAGCATGTGCACGTACGGCAGACACTGCCATACCCGCTCTATGCCGTACTGCACCTGCGGCCATGTACGGCGGCGGGGCACCCCACACGCAAACGATGCGTATGACAGGAGAGTGTACCGGTATGAGAGGAGGAGGGTCATCAGTCCCGCTGCCGGACCGCAGCGGCAGCTCCAGTAAGCCGGCGTCTTTGGCATGAAGCACGGATCACCGGTCATTGTGGACGGGGCGACGGCATGTGTTTGGCCCCCTACATGCCCCCCATGCCACCCCCTCATCACCCCCTCATCACTCCAGCTCCTCTGACCATTCCTGCATCATCTCCGCATCGCCATCCCACCTGGCTGTGCCATGGGCTATGACACGGTCCCGGACCCCCCTTCTCACCCCACCTCACCCACACCGTATTGCAAACAGAACTATAACTGACTTATTGAGCCATTCGCAGTTTTACGGTTACTCTATGGGAGCAGCTACAGTGACAACGGCTACAGAGAAGGAGTGTACTGTTTGGCCTGTTCGCTTGTGCCTCTTAACCCTTCTCATCCTCTTTCTCTTCCTCCCCCTCCTCCTCCTCCTCCTCTTTCCCCTCTTCCTCCACCTCCTCCTCCTCCCCCTCCTTTCCGTCCTCCTCCCCCTCTTCCCCCTCCTCCTCACCTGCGTGGCATACCCACTGAACTCCTGCCCCAGGGTGAGCGGTGTGGCGTCCTGCGTGTGTGAACGACCGATCTTGATGAGTCGACCGAACTCCCCGGCCTTGAGTGCTAGGGCGTCCTGGACGGAGGGGTGGGGATGAGGGGCGGTGCAGAAAGATCAGAGCATCTTCCGGCAACCAGAGTACCGGCTAGTTCCGATGCACACCTCCCCCCCCCCCCACACACACCTGCATTTCTGCGGTTCTGTGGGGACTTCATCTTCCGACAATCACAGTACGTTGCGACTCGCGGCCAGTTTCCTTAACCCACCTGCAGTCCCTGTAGTGCGGGCAGCAGGCGGTGGTGCAGCTGCAGCGCCACTGCCACGTGCATGGCGGTGGGGAAGGTGCTGCGGAGGGGGGGAGGGAAAAAGGGGACAGCAAGGGTAGTGGAGGGAGTGGAGGGAGCGAGGTGGAGGTGGGGAGCACGCCATGGGTGGGTGCGTGGCGTGGGGGCCTCCAGGCGTGTGTGTCAGCAGTCGAGCAGCAGGCGGGTGGGCCCGTATCCGGAGTGGATACGCTCGGTGGTGTGCTGTGCTGCTACCTCAGGTAGCTCCTTAGGTCCCACCGCCCAACCAGGCATTGATTCCTGCCCCCCACCGCCCCTGTCCCTTGCCCTGCCCCAGTCCAGATTCCCTCTGCCCCCGGCCCGCACCGCCCCTTTCCCGATTTCCTCTGCTCCTCGCCCATCGCCCCTGTCCCCCCCCCACCCAGTCGTTGGAGCTCTGCCCCCGGTTGACATGGTCGTTGGGGTGCACTCGCAGCTCGCCGGGGGAGGAGGAGGCGGAGGAGGGGGTGGAGCCGTACAGGAGCTCATTCGCCCTGTTAGGGGGGAAGGAGGCATGGGGTGCAGTCTGGGTGAGAAGTGGTAAGTGGCCTGACAAGGCGGCAGAGAGGCCCATGCAGCTGCAGGCATACCCTCATGGGCACTTCTTCCATTCCGCACCCGCCATACCTCCGCTCCTCGCCCTCTTCCTCTCTGATGCCCCCTTCGCTCCTCCTGTCCTCACCTGTGTGCAATCACCTCATTGGCGTTCATGTTGGTCTGCGTGCCGCTGCCCGTCTGCCACACCACCAGCGGGAAGTGCTCCGCCAGCCGCCCCTCCGCCACCTCGGGGGCGGCACCGCAACAATAGCAGCAGCAGCAGCAGCTAATGTTGATGCAGCAGCAGCAACAGCAAGCGACCGTACCGGCGGCCAGCTACGGGGCAGCCTCTGCTACCAATACTGGCACCGCAACTGCTGCTGGTGGGAGTGGTATTGCCGGTCAGCAACACTACCAGCATTAGCAGCTTGCTCCCGTCTGGCAGCAGCAGCAGCAGCAGCAGCAGTTGCAACACATGCAGCAGGAGCAGGCGGTGCAGGAGCAGGCGCTGCAGCAGCAGCTCGTGCAGTAACAGCTTCAGCTGAGGATGCCGCAGCAGCAGCACTCGGCGGCAGGACCGCCAGGGTCTGGGCCCGGGCCTGCCGGGCTGCCACCACCGCAGCAGTCACCACAAGGCAATTACGGTAACTACGGCGGCAGTCCAATGCCCAACCCCGGCGGCACTGGCACGTACATTGGCGGTAGTGGTAGCAGGATTGATTGAGGGCAGCCGGCGTCAGCTTACGGAGCAGGCAGGCGTCGGCGTGTGAGTAGGGAGGGCATGGAGAAGCATGTTGGCACCTAGCAGGCGACGCTGGTAGGACACACTTTTCGGCATGTTTGCACACCTAGCAGGCGCCGTGCTAGGTTGGTAGCCTCTCAAACAGCAACATGAGCAGCAGCAGCAGCAGCGACGTCCTAACATCAGCAGCATATGCAGGATGAGGTGGCGGCGGCGGCGGCAGCACGTGATAGCAGCAGCAGCAGCGACGACAACAGCAGCATACACGGCTTTCTGCGGCAGGATGAGGCGGCGGCGGCGGCAGCACATGACATGACTCCGCACGCTGCTGCTGCTGCTGCTATTGCTGCTGCTCTCCACGGCACGCAGCCGCAACACGCAGCCAACACAGCTTACCACCGCACTCCATCACCACCACCGCAGCCTGTCTTCAGCCGGGGGGGAGGGGGGGGGCTGAGCTCAGCTGCATCATGGAGCCCTCCTGGCTGCCGTACTGCTGCTGTCCAGGATTAGAGTGGCGACATGTGCTGTAGGGGGCTGCTATTCCTCGGATGTCCGTACCTCCGCAGGATCACCCCAGTGATCGGTGGCATGCAGCAACACAGCGACGGCCACGATTCGGCGCCAGCACCAGCACCAACATCGGCAATAGCAAGCAGGATGTACGTTTAGTTACCCGTATGTCACCTTCGTCGCCCACCGCCCACAAACCCCTCCGCATGCATCACCCATTGAGCCCGCCCGATGGACCCCCTGCGGCTGGTGCAGTCAGAGCTCAGATTGCGGCTGGAAGTGCAGACGAGGTCCCCGAGATAGGGATGAGGGTCACCCGGTGCTGCACCCCCCAGCCACCCCTCACCCTGCCAACCACCCACCAACACAGCGCAGCACACACGCAGCTCCCGGATTATTACAGCACACGGCACTGCGGGTCTAAGAAGTGTTGATTGGATATTTGTGTGGCGCGTAACGGAAACCGCCGGTGGTCGTTGGAAGTAACGGAAGCCGCAACAACTGCAAGTTACGGTGCATTTGCGGGATGTGCAACACCCTGCCGTAGGGCCCCTCCTTGCCCCAAAAGAGACCCCGAAGCAACAGGTTACAGCCCGGAGGAAGGACGCTGCGTTGACACAGCTGTGCACGACCATCTGTTGCACGCTTTGCATGTTGCCAATGTCTGTACGCCAATGAACCATGGGTCGTTGGGAGCCGGTTGCAGGAACGCCACGGGGTCTTGACGTTTTGGCGATGTTGAGCAGGAAGCCTCGTGAAGAGTGGGCAGGTGGTGTGTGGAGACCGCGCCATTGTTAGTCAAACAGTGGCCCCTTTCCTGTAACCGCTGAAACCAGCATGCGGCTGGCCGTGCCCGCTCACCCTGCTGGGTGCGGCAAAGGAGTTGTGATGCACGGGTATGCTGAGTTTGCTTTTGCGGCGGTAGGTGTACGGAGGCACCCTTTCCCGCCATCAGTTACGCTACTGCTGCGGGTATTGCTGCGGGAGGTGAGGAGTCCATTTGGAAGCATGAGGGTGTGTGATAACGTATGTGCGGAAGAAAAGATAGAAGGTACGGGCGCGCTTTGAGCTTGGTGTGAGGAGGATGGACTGCGCTCCGACTACTACTTTCCTTGCGCGACCCGTGGGTCGTTTCAGGCATGGGGCAGGTTCCAGGGTTGCTTACAGAGCCCCTTATTAGCCGATTCACAAGTGGGAGAAGGGGAAGTGTGGTATGGAACATCCTGTGCCTTTCCCAGACCGCTTCCGCATCCCGACCATGCCACATCTGTGATACTAACCTCGGATGTAAGGATGCGCGTTACCGATGGCTCCCGAAAGTGATTCTAAACCATAACCCAGCGCCTGTTTGCTACCTTCGTGTTGTTTGCGGTCCAGACAAGATTATACGGATCTGTCCGTTCTATTAACCTAATTACCGTATCCATGCCAGGCAGGCCGATAAGTTATCAGCTTTACGCGGTGAGGACCGCATCCCAGCACGATGTGGTCCCGTAAGCATGTGCCGCAAGGGTGTTCCATTGAACACGTTAGATCCTCTTGCGGGCATACGTATTCGTAAACAGTTAATAATATCACAAAGTGCAACAAGCCGAACTCCCGGTAGGCAGTAAGCGGAGCAAGTTGGGTTCGCATCAGCTAATGGCTGTCGTGCCCTTGGACGGCAGGTGCGTGAAGTTCCGTGCGTCAGGACGCATCCCGTGTGGGTTCTTGCCACCTGAAGGTTGGGGAGGCTGCCGGAAGATGCTGTCAGGCACAGCAGCTGCCGGCGTTGCTTCAGTGTTAGGACTCGCATGGCGCCCGGACTGCCCCAGTGCTGCTCGAAGGCGTGCGGAGGAGAAGGCTGTGATAGCCGGACGGTGCTGTACTGAGGGCCGCGGAAGTGCGCAGCAGTAGCCTTGTTGATGAGGCGGCCTGTGAGCGCAATCTCGTTGGCTGGCAGGAAGCGCACAATTGAGATCAGAAGCTCTGGCGGCAAGCCAAGCCAGTGTACCGAGTCAAGCTGCTCCGGCTGATCTGGATGGGAGGAGCCCTGTTCAGCCATTGTTTGGTTGGTAAACCTCTTGCAGCAACTGGTTTGGGGCTTTTATGCCGGCAGGAAGAACGGAACAACTATATTAGCAGTTTGTGGTTAGCCTCCTTTTTGAAGGAATTGGTATTGCAGAGTAACCAGATACCCGGACGCCGCTCGGAGTTTCATGCACCTGCCGTCCAAGGGCACGACAGCCATTAGCTGATGCTTGTTGCACTTTGTGGTATTATTACTTCTTATGAATACGTATGCCCGCAAGAGGATCTAACGTATTCAATGGAACACCCTTGAGGCTTACGGGACCAGATATTGCTGGGTGCGGTCCTCACCGCATTAAGCTGTTGATTATTGGTCTGCCTGGCATGGATATGGTAATTTAGCAAATAGAACGGACAGATCCATATAAGATCTGGTTCTGAAACAACACTTATGTAGCAAACAGGCGCTGGGTAATGGTTTGGTCTCCATTTTGGGAGCCCCCATTGGTAACGGTCATTCTCACATGCATCCGAGGTTAGTATCACAGACGTGGCATGGTGGGGACGCGGAAGCGGTCTGGGAAAGGCACGGGATGTTGCATACCACACTACCCCTTCTCCCTTGTGATTGGCTGATAAGGGGCTCTGTAAGCAATCCTGGAAGGCCCATGCCTGAAACGACCCCCGGGTCGCGCAAGGAAAGTAGTAGTCGGAGCGCAGTCCATCCTCCGCAGGCCAAGCTCAAAGCGCGCCTATAACTTCTATCTACTCTTCCGCACATACGTTATCACAAAAGGACGCCTCACCTCCCGCAGTAATACCTGCAGCGGTAACTAAACTGATAGCGGGAAAGGTTGCCTCCGTACACCAACCGCCACAAAAGTAAACTCAGCATACCCGTGCATCACAACTCCTGTGCCGTACCCAGCAGGGTGAGCGGGCACGGCCAGCCGCATGCCGGTTACAGCGGTTACAGTTAAGGGATCACTGTTTGATTAACAATGGCGCGGTCTCTACACACCACCTGCCCACTCTTCACGAGGCTTCCTGCCCAACATCGCCAAAGCGTCAAGAGCCCCGTGGCGTTCCTGCAACCGGCTCCCAACGACCCATTCATTGGCGTACAGACATTGGCAACATGCAAAGCGTGCAACAGCTGGTCGTGCACAGCTGTGTCAACGCAGCGTCCTTCCTCCGGGCTGTAGCCTGTTGCTTTGGGGTCTCCTTTGGGGCAAGGAGGGGCACACCAGCAGGGCATTATTGCACAACCCGCAAATGCACCGTCACCTGCAATTGTTGCGGTTTCCGTTACTTCCAACGACCACCGGCGGTTTCCGTTACGCGCCACACCAATATGCAATCAGACACTTCTTAGACCCGCAGTGCCGTGTGCATTAATAATCCGGGAGCTGCGTGTGTGCTGCGCTGTGTGGGTGGCAGGGTGTGGGGTGGCTGGGGGGTGCAGCACAACGGTTCACAAACAGGGTAACTAAACGTACATCCTGCTTGCTGTTGCCGATGTTGGTGCTGGTGCTGGCACCGAATCGCGGCCGTCGCTGTCTTGCTGCATGCCACCAGTCACAAGGGTGATCCTGCGGTGTACGTATGTACGGACGTCCGAGGAACAGCAGCCCCCTACAGCACGCACATGTCGCCACCGTCATCCTGGACAGCAGAAATACGGCAGCCATGAGGGCTCCAGGGTGCTGAAGTCAGGCTGCTGGGGTGATGGAGTGCGGTGGTAAGCTGTGTTGGCTGCGTGTTGCGGC
Source organism: Astrephomene gubernaculifera (assembly GCA_021605115.1). Classification (NCBI taxonomy): domain Eukaryota; kingdom Viridiplantae; phylum Chlorophyta; class Chlorophyceae; order Chlamydomonadales; family Astrephomenaceae; genus Astrephomene; species Astrephomene gubernaculifera. The sequence goes on along the minus strand of BMAR01000042.1, from coordinate 112,685 downwards.
TGCTCCTCGCGGATAGCAGCAGCAATAGAAGCAGCAGCAGCGTGCGGGGTCGTGTCATGTGCTGCTGCCGCCGCCGCCTCATCCTGCTGCAGGTAGTAGCATATGCTGCTGTTGTCGTCGCTGCTGTTGCTGTTTGAGAGGCTACCAACCTAGCACGGCGCCTGGTAGGCATGCAGACATGCCGAAAAGTGTGTCCTACCAGCGTCGCCTGCTAGATGCCAACATGCTTCTCCATGCCCTCCCTACTCACACGCCGACGCCTGCCTGCTCCGTAAGCTGACGCCAGCTGCCCTCAACCGATCCTGCTACCACTACCGCCAATGTACGTGCCAGTGCCGCCGGGGTTGGGCATTGGACAGCCGCCGTAGCTTCCGTAGCTGCCTGGCGGCGTCTGTTGTGGTGGGGGCAGCCCGGCAGGCCCGGACCCTGGCCCTGGCGCCCCTGCTGCCGAGTGCTGCTGCTGCGGCATCCTCAGCTGAAGCTGTTACTGCACGAGCTGCTGCTGCAGCGCCTGCTCCTGCACCGCCTGCTCCTGCTGCATGTGTTGCAACTGCTGCTGCTGCTGCTGCTGTTGCTGCCAGACGGGAGCAAGCTGCTAACGCTGGTAGTGTTGCTGACCGGCAATACCACTACCACCAGCAGCAGCAAGAGTTGCGGTGCCAGTATTGGTAGCAGAGGCGGCCCCGTAGCTGGCCGCCGGTATGGTCGCTTGCTGTTGCTGCTGCTGCATCAACATTAGCTGCTGCTGCTGCTGCTGTTGTTGCGGTGCCGCCTCCGAGGTGGCGGAGGGGCGGCTGGCGGAGCACTTCCCGCTGGTGGTGTGGCAGACGGGCAGCGGCACGCAGACCAACATGAACGCCAATGAGGTGATTGCGCACAGGTGAGGGGTGGGGGGGAGGTGAGGAGCGGAGGAGGGCGAGGAGCGGAGGCGTGGTGGCGGGTTACTGTGCGAGGGTACCATGCGGGTATCAACTATGCGGGCTTCTCCGCCGCCTCGTCTGGCCACTTTTCATTTCCCACCCAGACTGCACCCCATGCCTCCTTCCCCCTGACAGGGCGAACGAGCTCCTGTACGGCTCCATCTCCTCCTCCGCCTCCCCCCCCGGCGAGCTGCGAGTGCACCCCAACGACCATGTCAACCGGGGGCAGAGCTCCAACGAGTGGGTCGGGCGGGGGCAGGGGCAGGGGCAGGGGTAGGGGCGGTGCGGGACAGAGGAAAGCGGGAAAGGGGCGGTGCGGGACGGGCATATCCACTCCGGATACGGGCCCAGCTGCCTGCTGCTCGACTGATGACACACACGCCTGGAGGGCCCCCACGCCACCCACCCATGGCGTGCTCCCCACCTCCACCTCGCTCCCCCCACTCCCTCCACTACCCCTGCTGCCCCTTGCTGCTGGCCCCTCTTTCCCTCCCCCCTCCTCCGCAGCACCTTCCCCACCGCCATGCATGTGGCAGTGGCGCTGCAGCTGCACCACCGCCTGCTGCCCGCACTGCAGGGACTGCAGGTGGGTTAAGGAAACTGGCCGCGAGTCGCAACGTACTGTGATTGTCGGAGGATGAAGTCCCCACAAAACCGCAGAACTGTGTGTGTGGGGGGGAGTGTACATCGGAACTAGCCGCGAGTCGGAACGTACTCTGGTTGCTGGAAGATGCCCTCAACCGTCCCTCCTCCCCAAACCCCCCGTCAGGACGCGCTAGCGCTCAAGGCCGGGGAGTTCGGTCGGCTCATCAAGATCAGTCGTACACACACGCAGGACGCCACACCGCTCACGCTGGGGCAGGAGTTCAGTGGGTATGCCACACAGGTGAGGAGGAGGAGGTGGAGGAGGAGAAGGAGGAGGAGGAGGAGGAGGGGAAGGGGGAAGAGGAGGAGGGGCACATACGAACAGCCCGAACAGTATACTCCTTCTCTGTAGCCGTCGTCACTGTAGCTGTTCCCGTACACTAACCGTAAGACTGCGGATGGCTCATTAAGTCAGTTATAATTCAATTGGCAATACAGTATGGGTGAGGTGGGGTGAGAAGGGGGGTCCGGGGCCGTGTCATAGCCCATGCCGTACTTGCAGGGCCAGGTGAGATGGCGATGCGGAGATGATGCAGGAGTGGTCAGAGGAGGTGCAGTGATGAAGGGGTGGTGAGGGGGTGGCATAGGGGGCATGTAGGGGGCATACACATGCCGTCGCCCCGTCCATAATGACCGTTAATCCGTGAGCCATGACCGAAGAAGCCGGCTTACTGGAGCTGGCGCTGCGGTTCGGCAGCGGGACTGATGACCCTCCTCCTCTCATACCGGTACACTCCCCTGTCATACACATGGTTTGTGTGTGGGGTGCCCCGCCGTCGTACATGGCCGCAGGTGCAGTACGGCATAGAGCGGGTACGGCAGTGCCTGCCGTACGTGCACATGCTGGCGCAGGGCGGTACGGCGGTGGGCACCGGCCTCAACACGTTCGAGGGTGGGTAAAGAAGGTGGTGCTGTTCGGGTGGGAAGCGCGAAGCGGTTAGGAGGTGCAGCATGTACGTGCGTATGTCAAGTGGCTTACAGGCTTCACGGCGAGGGCGTCCCTCTCTGCACCTCCACCTCCCGCTTACCTCAACCACCACCCGCGACCGCAACCCCCTACCTATTCGGTCTGGGCGGGTCGGGGTGGCAAACCATGATGCCGCGTTGTCACACGGTTCGTTAGTTTGTTTCCCCTTTCCTTGTTTGCCCCACCCCGCTGCAACGCTCCCCTCTTTTGCTTCTGCAGGTTTCGCGGAGGCGGTTGCTGCCGTGCTCGCTCGCGACACCGGGCTGCCCTTCACCTCCGCGCCCAACAAGTTCGAGGCGCTGGCTGCGCATGACGCGCTGGTGGCGCTCAGCGGCGCACTCAACACGCTGGCGGTGTCACTCATGAAGGTGGGAGGGGGCGGTGTCACTCATGAAGGTGGGAAAACATAAATGAGAAGTGAAGCAACTCATTAAGGTTGGGAGCGGGGGGGTAGGGGTATAGGGGGCTGGCATGTCCGCACTGGGCTGGAATACCAGTAGAGGATTGCGTGGAAGGGAGGGTAGTTCAGTGCTCTGAGCCCCCTGCTGGGGCAGAGAGGTGACATGCGTGTGCGTGTGTGTTTTGTGGTGGGGTTGAAACTGCCGTACCTCGCGTTCTCCTGCCTGTCTAAAAACCAACCTAGCCTGCCTCGCCCGCCCATATCCCCCAATCACCACTCCCCACACCCCTAGATCGGTAACGACATCCGGCTGCTGGGCAGCGGCCCCCGCTGCGGGCTGGGCGAGCTGCTGCTGCCCGCAAACGAACCGGGTAGCTCCATCATGCCGGGAAAGGTGAGGGGGTTAGGTGGGGGCGGGGGGGCCCGGGGGCAAGGAGGACGAATACACGTGGTGAGGAGAATATACGTCTTCTGCTCTTCTCCTTCCTTTTGACCGCGCACGATGCCGGTATTTACCCCACAACCCCGCCCCGTGCCGTGTCTTTTCGTACAACTAAGCTCACCCCTCGCACGCTTCACGCTCCACCGCTCACACGTCCTTCCCTCTCCTTTCCCATTGCTTTGCCCCAACCTGTGGATTCCCAATTCCCATGGTATGGTCTTTGACCCCCCTCCCCCCCAGGTGAACCCCACCCAGGTCGAGGCGCTGACGCAGGTGTGTGCGCTGGTGATGGGCCACCACACCGCCGTCAGCGTGGCGGGTGCGGGCGGCCACTTCGAGCTCAACACCTACAAGCCGCTCATGGCGGCAACCGTGCTGCGGTCGGGGGGGCTGCTGGCGGATGCGGTGAGGGGGTGGGTGGGTTGAGGTACCGATAGTTGCACGGGAGGTGCAGGAGGGAAGAAAAAGCCTGTTCGCTTTCTTGGTGACTAAACCGCAAGCAGGGTGCAGGGTGCAGGGTGGTGCAGCTAGGGTGTGGGTGTGGGTGCGGCTGGTGTGCTGGGTCGCGTGCTGGTTGCATGTTGGTTCTTGGCTGTGGTAGGTGCGCTGTGTTGCTGCTGCTGGGGGCACGCCTGTGGTCTACAGCGGGGCAAGGGCTGCCATGCATGAGAGCATAAAGGCGGATCCACAACGACGGCTCCCTTCTTGGCTTTCTTCTGATCTTGCCTCCCCACCCACCACCCACCCACCACCCCCCAGGTGGACTCCTTCACCTCCAAGTTGGTGGTGGGTCTGCGGGCGGACGAGGCACGGCTGGCGGGCTACGTGCGGCAGTCGCTGATGCTGGTCACCGCACTCAACCCGGTCATAGGTGGGGGTGGGCGGGGGGGGGGCGGGGGGGGGCGGGGCTGCGGGTGGGTGTATGTTGAGGGGGTCACCGCACTCAACCCGGTCATAGGTGGGGGAAGGGCGGGGGTTCAAATACCCCGCCATAGGAAACCACAGGTTAGGGGGAAGCCATCCATGTGGTGGCTGTCGACGAGGGGTGACAGATGACGAAGATATACCACAGTGAAGACGAGGAGAGGGTTCAACATCGGGAAAGGATTAGGGAAGAAGGATGGACGCCGGCTTCCCTGGCCCCCTCCCGCCCTGCTGCACCACACCTACTTCTCCTCTCCCTGTTGCCTTGCTTGGACTTGTGTTTTCCCACCTCAGGCTACTAGGCCGCTGCTGCGGTGGCCAAGAAGGCGCACTCCGAGGGCTGCAGCCTGCGGCAGGCGGCGCTGGCGCTGGGGCTGCTGAGCGGCGAGCAGTTTGATGCGGCCGTGCGGCCCGAGCGCATGCTGGCTCCCACACCCGCTCCCGCACCCGTAACTGCAGCTGGAACCGGGCCTGCCAGCGGGCCGGCACAGGAGGGACACGCCCCAGGAGCAGGGGTGACAGGAGGCGGAGCAGGGGCAGGAGCTGGGGCTGGGGCTGGGAATGGGAATGGGAAGCAGGGGTAGCAGTAGTTGGCATGCAGCAGACAGCAGCGGAACGCCGGTTTGGTGTGGGAGCTGCCATGGGTTTGGAGAAGGAGGCGGTCATGGGGTGCAGCGTAAGGAGTGCGTGGAAGAGCGTTTGTTAGTTGTTGGTTGGTTTGGTGTTGGTTGGGCGTGAGGGTTGTGGGTAGGGTGGTACGGTGCAGCAAAGTGGTCGGGTTGGGGAGGGGGCACGTGGGGAACACGTGGAGGAGGTGTGGTTGCGGGAGAGGACAGGGGAGCTTGCTGGGAGCGCAAGGAAGGTACTAGCTGGTGAGTGCTTGAATGAAGGGAAAGGGTGATGAGAACACCGCGCACCACCCGCCGCCCATACATGAGAGGTCATTAAGGCCAGTGGTGACAATTAATGGCACACTGCTGGCAGAGGGGTGGCACAGCATTCCAATTCCAATGTGTTTGTAATAGTGGTACATTTAGCTGACAAGCCCTGATGGCAGGGGGTGGGCACAGCACCGCAACACATCATGTACGATACAAGATAACTGCCAACGAAGTCCCAGTTGAACCGTCCCAACCCACGTCAGATGTATGGCGCTGAGACAGCAGGGACCGCATCCTAACACGGTCACTTTCAATCCCCTTGGGAATACCGCTACTTACCAGTGGTACAACCCTAGCATACAGCCCAAGGTCTTGCTCCGTCCTTTACATCCCACTCGCTTCAGCATGGCCATAACCATGCAGGCGCGTCCGCGCCAACACGCATACCGCTGTATGCGTGTTGCCGTACTTACACCATTGCCGTACAATGCGTTCATACACTGCAAGTATGGCGCATGCACGTGTTGCCGTACACCAATGTATGTCGCACATAGGGGCAAGACCCTGACGACATGGATCAGGCCCCTGCCCCGCCTGCTGCTATGGATGCAAACATTGGACGAGCTGCCACTGCATGCCCCACCCAACGCCAGCAGACCCCCGCCATAACAACAACCATGGTGTTGGGTAACCGACACACCAACGGAAGTATGAAGCCCACAGGCTAAACAGGTGCACACACAAGTACGGGTACGTTCCGACTCGCAGCCCGTTTCCTTAACACACACGTAAACCGTCAACCCTTCCATCCAGCCCAAAGTTCAGCAGTCCCATGCCCCGACCCAACACCCCCACCCACATGCATGTCAGCCAGCAGTCGCTAAGAGCAGCAGAAACCGACCGAGTCACAGCAGAGGAAACCTGTTCGACGTATGTAGTAGTTACAGCCATCCGACCAGGCCCCACCTCGCCCGCTACCCGCACACCACCATCTCTGCCTCTAGCAGGTACCGCTCATCACAGCAGAGCAAGCAACGCGTCCAGCTCACCGCCCACGGCAAACCTCCCACAGACACTGCATGGGATGCGGGCTGGTGCGAGTGCAGTGCAGTGCAGTGCAGTGCAAAGCTGCAGACAACTACTACTGCTGCTGCTGCTGCTGCTGCTGGTGTTGCTGGTGCTGGTGGTGCTGCTGCTGCTCGCCCAGCCATGCCAGTACCCTCTGTTGGTGTCCTGCAGCCCAACGTGTGTACCCTCTCGTCATCCTTCTCGTCATCCTTCTCGCCATCCTTCTCGCCATCCTTCTCGTCATCCTTCTCGTCATCCTTCTCGCCATCATAATTGCCTCCTCCCAGTTCACGGGGCAGCCCAGCTCCAGCAGCAAGCGCAGCGCCTCCAGGGGGGATTGCTCACAGATACAGCTGGTGAAGGTCGCATGTGTTCCCCAGGGGCAGCCCAGCCGCCACAGGCAGCGCAGTGTGGCCAGGTCGCCGTTGCGGGCGGCACGCATGTAGGTGTCGCCGCGTTCCTGCGGTGTTTCACAATGAGCATGAGGCCGGGAACACGGGACACGTCGGGTCAATTATCTAAAACATAGGGGTAATAGGCCGCCCTAGGGAGGGACGACCCGTTATACTTCTCTGCTGACAACCACCTAAACGGCATGGGTGCTGCAGCTCCCCACCCCCCCTCAGCACCTTCCCCACACCCACCCCCATGGGGCAGCCCTGCTCCTCCAGCCACTCCAGCGCCTCCTCGCAGCCTGTCTCCGCAGCATGGCTGAAGGTGTTCTCATACCAGGGGCAGCCGCGTTGCCGCAGCCACCTCAGAAGCTCCAAGTTGCCCGACAAGGCTGCATTGGTGCAGACGGTGGTTGTCAAGTTCACGCCCACCTCCTCCACCAGCCATGCAACTGATTCCAGGTGCCCGTCTCCAGCAGCAGAATCAAGGACAAAACGAGTGGAGCCCAGCAGGTCAAAGCGGGCATGGAGCCACTGCAAGGCAGCCAGGCGGCCACACCGTGCTGCACCCCATACAGCGGTCTGTAGATTGGCGCCCATGACGTTCAGCTGCTGCAGCTCGTTGCACAGGTAGTCCAGAAGAGTGACGTCGCCCTGCTCTGCCGCCGCAATGAACACGGACAGGCATAGCTGGTAGCCCCGCTGCTGTAGCCACGTCAGGCGGCTAAGTGCATCTGAGCATGTGGCGGCTTCGTCGCATGCATCGGGGAACTTGGTGCAGCCCCGCTCCTCTAGCCACAGCACCTTGTCCTGCCAGTCAGGGATGGGGCTGCCGGCAGCGGCTGCGAGGATTAGATCCTTGCTGTGCTGCCCCAGCTGCTCGCCCCCCCAGACATTGTACAGCTGCTGCAGTGCCGCCAGGTCGCAACCTTCAGAGGCTGCCTCCAGCAGCTCTGAGCTGCGGACTTCATCAACTCCCTCCGGTTGCTGCGGCAGCAGCCACTCCATCAGGCCCACGTGGCCCCCTCGAGCTGCAGCGTACACAGCTTCCCGAATCCAGGGGCAGCCCTGCGCCAGCAGCCACTCGCAAGCCGCCCGCTGCCCGGCCCCTGCAGCTGCAGCCAGAGCGTCACCCCAGGGGCAGCCCTGCTGCTGCAGCCACTCACATGCCTCCAGCTTCCAAGCGGCTGCTGCTGCCTCGAGCACATCAGGCGTCAGGACGCACCCCGCGTGGGTTGCTGCCACCTGAAGGTTAGGGAGGCTGCCGGAAGATGCTGTCAGGCACAGCAGCTGCCGGCGTTGCTTCAGCGTCAGGCCCCGCATGGCGCCCGGACTGCCCCAGTGCTGCTCGAAGGCGGGTGGAGGAGAAGGCTGTGATAGCCGTATGGTGGTGTACTGAGGGCCGCGGAAGTGCGCAGCAGTAGCCTTGTTGATGAGGCGGCCTGTGAGCGCAATCTCGTTGGCTGGCAGGAAGCGCACAATGGAGATCAGAAGCTCTGGCGGCAAGCCAAGCCAAAGTTCCGAGTCAAGCTGCTTCGGCTGATCTGGATGGGAGGAGCCCTGTTCAGCCATTGTTCGTTCGGTAATCTCTTGCAGCAACTGGTTTGGAGCTGTTATGCCGCCACGCAAGAACGGAACAACTATATTAGCAGTTTGTGGTTAGCCTCCTTTTTGAAGGAATTGGTATTTCAGGAGTAACCGGATACCTGGACGCCCGGCCTGATGGAGTGGCTGCTGCCACAGCAACCGGAGGGCTTGAAAGTAGGCAGCCTCATTCTGCTGAAGGCAGCCGCTGAAGGTTGCGACCTGGCGGCCCTGCAGCAGCTGTACAATGGTTGGGGGGCCGAGCAGCTGGAGCAGTACAGAAAGGATTTCATCATCGCAGCTGCAGCCGGCAGCCCCACCCCTGACTGGCAGGACAAGGTGCTGTGGCTGGAGGAGCGGGGCTGCACCAAGCTCCCCTACGCATGCAACAAAGCCACCACGTGCTCAGATGCACTTAGCCGCCTGATGTGGCTGCAGCAGCGGGGCTACCGGGTACGCCCGTCCGTGCTCGGTGTGGCAGCGCAGTGGGGCGACGTCCCTCTTCTGGACTACCTGTGCAACGAGCTGCAGCAGCTGAACGTCATGGATGCCAATCTACGGGCCGTTGCAAGGCACGCAGCTCAGTGTGGCGGCCTGGCTGTCTTGCAGTGGATCCATGCCCGCTATGGCCTGCTGAACTCCCCTTCTGGTGTCCTTAATATGGCTGCTGAAGGCGGGCACCTGGAGTCAGTTGCATGGCTGGTGGAGGAGGTGGGCGTGAACTGGACAACCACCGTCCTCAGCTGTGCAGCCTTGTCGGGCAATCTGGAGCTGCTGAGGTGGCTGCGGCAACGCGGCTGCCCCTGGGATGACAACACCTTCAGCAGCGCCGCCCAGGTGCTGCAGACTACAACTGCTGCTGTTGCTGCTGCTGTTCGTGCTGCAGCTGTTGGTGGTGCTGCTGCAGCTCACCCAGCCATGCCAGCGCCCTCTGTTGGTGTTCTGCAGCCCAATACACGTACCCTTTCACCCTCATGACTGCTTCCTCCCAGTCCACGGGGCAGCCCAGCTCCAGCAGGCAGCGCAGCGCCTCAACGGGGGCACGCGGGAAGACACAGGAGATGAAGGTCTCATGTGTTCCCCAGGGGCAGCCCAGCCGCTGCAGGCAGCGCAGTGTGGCCAGGTCACCGTTGCGGGCGGCACGCTTGTAAGCGTTGCCGCTTTCCTGCGGTGTTTCGTAATGAGCATGAGGCCGGGAACACGGGACACGTCCGGTTAATTTGTCTGTTAAATTGGGGTACTAGGCCGCTCTAGGGAGGGACGGCCCGTTGCACTTCTCTGCTGACAATCACCCAAACGGCATGGGTGCTGCAGCACCCCACCCCCCCTCACCACCTTACCCACACCCACCCCCATGGGACAGCCCTGCTCCATCAGCCACTCCACCGCCTCCAGTGCACTGCACTGCACTGGACCCGCACCAACCCGCATCCCATGCAGTGTCTGTGGGAGGTTTGCCGTGGGCGGTGAGCTGGACGCGTTGCTTGGTCTGCTGCTGTGATGACTGATGAGCGAAACCTGCTAGATGCAGAGATGGTGGTGTGCGGGTAGCGGGCGAGGTGGGGCCTGGTCGGATGGCTGTATGTGACATATACCGTATACGTCAAAAAGGTTTCCTCTGCTATGACTCGGTCGGCTTCTGCTGCCCCTAGCGACTGCTGGCTGACATGTGTGTGGGGGCTGCACAGCTAGGTAGGGATGTACGACTGGTATTTAGCGGTATTCCCAAGGGGATTTCAAGTGGCCGTGTTAGGATGCGGTCCCTGCTGTCTCGGCGCCATACATCTGACGTGGGTTGGGACGGTTCAACCAACTTCCGGTGGTTGGCAGTTACCTTTACTGTACATGACGTGTTCCGGTGCTGTGCCACCCCTCTGCCAGCCATTAGGGTACTGTGTGCCATTACTTAGTCTACACTGGCCTTGATGACCTCTCATGTATGGGCGGCGGGTGGTGCGCAGTGCTCTCATCGCCCTTTCCCTTCATTCAAGCACTCACCCGCTACCTTCCTTGCGCTCCCAGCAAGCTCCCCTGTCCTCTCCCGCAACCACACCTCCTCCACGTGTTCCCCACGTGCCCCCTCCCCGATCCAACCACTTTGCTGCACCGTATCACCCTACCCACAACCCTCACGCTAAACCAACACCAAACCAACCAACAACAAACTCCTCCTCCACGCACGTTCCACCTCCCACGCACTCTACCTCAAAAGCCTCTTTCTCAGCAGCTCCCACACCACACCGGCTTTCCGCTGCCGACTACCGTTGCTTCTGCTTCCCATTCCTAGCCCCAGCCCGAGCTCCTGCTCCTCCTCCTGTCACCCCTGCTCCTGGGGCATGTCCCTCCTTCGCCGACCCGCTGGCAGGTGCAGGTGCAGGTGCGGGTGCAGGAGCGGGAGCCAGCATGCGCTCGAGCCGCACGCATCGAACTGCTTGCCGCTCAGCAGCCCCAGCGCCAGCGCCGCCTGCCGCAGGCTGCAGCCCTCGGAGTGCGCCTTCTTAGCCACCGCAGCAGCGGCCTCGCTCGTAGCCTGAGGTGGGAGGCAGGGGGGGCGGAGGTAGGCAGAAGGGGGCCATTGCTTGGGAGGCACCACCTACCTACCTGCCTCCTCCAACGGCTTCACCTCTTGCCTTCACAGTGGCATATCTTTACCTGCGACCCGCTACCCGTCACCATTACACCCCCAGTACCAGCACCACTAGTGAACATGTATATACCCACATACGACGACATACTCCTCGTCTCCCGTGGCGTTTTGGTGGGGACATCACCTTCCAACAGTCCAGTACGTTCCCACTCGCGGCCAGCTATCTTAACACCCACCCACCCACCCACCTGGTGGTGGTTTTGGCGGTCAGCAACAATACCAGCAGCATCAGCAGCCTGCTCCCGTTTATTCGGCAACAGCAGCTGCACCACATGCAGCAGGAGCAGGCGCTGCAGCAGCAGCTTCTGCAGCAACAGCTGCAGTTAAGGATGCAGCAGCAGCAGCAGCAGCACACGGCGGCAGGGGCGCCAGGGTCAGGGTCCGGACCTGCCGGGCTGCCACCACCGCAGCAGTCGCCACAAGGCAGTTACGGTAACTATGGCGGCAGTCCAATGCCCAACCCCGGTGGCACTGGCACGTACATGGGCGATAGCGGCGGTAGCAGGATTGGGTGAGGGCAGCCGGCGTCAGCTTACAAAGGAGGCAGCAGGCGGCGTGTGAGTAGAGAGGGCAGGAAGAAGCATGTTTGCACCGTGCTTGCGACGTTAGTAGTACATTCTTTGCGGCATGTTTGCACACCTAGAACGCGCCGTGCTAGGTTAATCCTCTCAAGCAGCAACAGCAGCGACGGCAACAGCAGCATATGCTACTATCTGCAGCGGGATGAGGCGGCAGCGGCGGCAGCAAGTGACACGACCCCGCACGCTGCTGCCGCTGTTGCTATTGCTGCTGCTATCCGCGACACACAGCCGCAACACGCAGTCAACACAGCTTACCATCGCAATCCATCACCCCCGCAGCCTGACTTCAGCGGGAGTTGAGGCTGGGCAGCACCCTGGAGCCCTCCTGGCAGCCGTACTGCTGCCCTCCTGGCTGCCGTACTGCTGCCGTAATTCTGCTGTTCAGGATGACGGTGGCGACATGTGCTGCGGGCTGCTGCTGTTCCTCGGACGACCGTACGTACCTCCGCAGGATCACCCTTGTGACTGGTGGCATGCAGCACACAGCGACGGCCACGATTCGGTGCCAGCACCAGCACCAACATCGGCAACAGTAAGCAGGATGTACGTTAAGTTACCCCGTATGTCCCCTTCGTTGCCCACCTCCCGCACACCGTTCTGCATGCATCACCCATCGAGTGTCTGATGGCATATTTGTGTGGCGCGTAACGGAAGCCGCAACAATTGCAAGTTAAGGTGCACTTGCGGGATGTGCAACACCCTGCCGGTGTGCCCCTCCTTGCCCCAAGGGAGACCCCCGAGCAACAGGCTACAACCCGGATGAAGGACGCTGCGTTGACACAGATGGGCACGACCATCTGCTACACGTTTTGCATGTTGCCAATGTCTGTACGCCAATGAACCATGGGTCGTTGGGAGCCGGTTGCAGGAACTCCACGGGGCTCTTGATGTTTTGGTGATGTTGAGCAGGAAGCCTCGTGAAGAGTGGGCAGGTGGTGTGTAGAGACGGCGCCATTGTTAGTCAAACAATGGCCCCTTTGCGGTGTCCGGCATGCGGCGGCTGGCCGTGCCCGCTCACCCTGCTGGGTACTGCACAGGAGTTGTGATGCACGGGTATGCTGAGTTTACTTTTGTGGCGGTTGGTGTACAGAGGCACCCCTTCCCGCCATCAGTTTCGCTACTGCTGAGGGTATTGCTGCGGGAGGTGAGGAGTCCCTTTGTGACAACGTACGTGCGGAAGAATAGATAAAAGGTATGGGCGCGCTTTGAGCTTGGTGTGAGGAGGATGGACTGCGCTCCGACTACTACTTTTCTTGCGCGACCCGTGGGTCGTTTCAGGCATGGGCCTGCCAGGGTTGCTTACAGAGCCCCTTATTAGCCATACATTTACAATAGTAAATAGTGTGGTATGTCACATCCCGTGCCTTTCCCAGACCGCTTCCGCGTCCCGACCATGCCACGTCTGTGGTACTAACCTCGGATGTAAGAATGACCGTTACCCATGGCTCCCGAAAGTGATTCAAAACCATAGCCCAGCGCCTGTTCGCTACTTTAGTGTTGTTTGGGAACCAGACAATCTTGTCTGGCAAATCTTATATGAATCTGTCCGTTCTATTTGCCTTAGTTACCATAGGCAAAGTGCCGCAAGTGTGTTCCAATGAACACGTTAAATCCTCTTGCGGGCATACGTATTCATAAGAAGTTAATAATACCACAAAGTGCAACAAGCCAAACTTCCGATAGGCATTAAGTGGAGCAAGTTGGGTTCGCGTCAGCTAATGGCTTGTCGTGCCCTTGGACGGCAAATGCATGAAGCTCCGAGCGGCGTCCGGGTTTCCGGTTACTCCTATAATACCAATTCCTTCCAAAAGGAGTCAAACCACAAACTGCTAATATAGTTGTTCCGTTCTTGCGTGACGTCGGCATAACAGCTCCAAACCAGTTGCTGCAAGAGGTTACTAAACAAATGGCTGAACAGGGCTCCTCCCATCCAGATCAGCCGGAGCAGCTTGACTCGGAACTCTGGCTTGGCTTGCCGCCAGAGCTTATGATCTCAATTGTGCGCTTCCTGCCAGCCAACGAGATTGCGCTAACCGGACGCCTCATCAACAAGGCTACTGCTGCGCACTTCCGTGGCCCTCAGTACACCACCATACAGCTATCACAGCCTTCTCCTCCGCACGCCTTCGAGCAGCACTGGGGCAGTCCGGGTGTCATGCGGGGCCTGACGCTGACGCAACGCCGGCAGCTGCTGTGCCTGACAGCATCTTCCGGCAGCCTCCCCAACCTTCAGGCGGCAACAACCCACGCGGGATGCGTCCTGACGCCTGATGTGCTAGAGGCAGCAACAGCTGCTGGGCAGCTGGAGGCATGCCAGTGGCTGCGGCAGCAGGGCTGCCCCTGGGGTAACGCTCTGGCTGCAGCTGCAGGGGCGGGGCAGCGGGCGGCTTGCGAGTGGCTGCTGGCACGCGGCTGTCCCTGGAGCCATGAAGCTGTGTACGCTGCAGCTCGAGGGGGCCACGTGGGCCTCATGGAGTGGCTGCTGGAGCGGCAGCAGCCGGAGGGAGTTGATGAAGTGTGCAGCTCATCAGAGCTGCTGAAGGCAGCCGCTGAAGGTTGCGACCTGGCGGCCCTGCAGCAGCTGTACAATGGCTGGGAGGCCGAGCAGCTGGAGCAGCTCAGCAAGGATCTAATCCTCGCAGCCGCTGCCGGCAGCCCCACCCCTGACTGGCAGGACAAGGTTCTGTGGCTGGAGGAGCGGGGCTGCACCAAGTACATCTTCGACACACGCAACGAAGCCGCCACGTGCTTAGATGCACTTAGCCGCCTCATCTGGCTACGGCAGCGGGGCTACCAGCTACCGGTATGTCCGTCCGTGCTCCGTGTGGCGGCACAGCGGGGCGACGTCCCTCTTCTGGACTACCTGTGCAACGAGCTGCAGCAGCTGAACGTCATGGGCGACATGCTACGGATCTTTGCATGGGATGCAGCACGGTGTGGCCGCCTGCCTGCCTTGCAGTGGATCCATGCCCGCTTTGGCCTGCTGGACTCCCCTCCTTTTGTCCTTCGTGGTGTTATTGAAAGCGGGCACCTGGAGTCAGTTGCATGGCTGGTGGAGGAGGTGGACGTGAACTTGGCAACCGCCAGCAGCACCGATGCAGCCTGGTCGGGCAACCTGGAGCTGCTGAGGTGGCTGCGGCAACGCGGCTGCCGCTGGGATGAGAACACCTTCAGCAGGGCCGCCCAGGCAGGCTGCGAGGAGGCGGTGGAGTGGCTGGTGGAGCAGGGCTGTCCCATGGGGGTGGGTGTGGGTAAGGTGGTGAGGGGTGGGGTGCTGCTGCACCCATGCCTTTTGGGTGATTGTTAGCCGAGAAGTGTAACTGACCGTCCCTCCCTAAAGCGGCCTATTACCCCTATTTTGTAGACAGGTTGACCCAACGTGTGCCGTGTTCCCGGCCTCATGCTCATTACGAAACACCGCAGGAAAGCGGCAACGCTTACAAGCGTGCCGCCCGCAATGGCGACCTGGCCACACTGCGCTGCCTGCAGCGGCTGGGCTGCCCCTGGGGAACACATGAGACCTTCACCAGCTGTATCCGTCAGCTATCTACCCTGGAGGCGCTGGGCTTGCTGCTGGAGCTGGGCTGCCCCGTGAACTGGGAGGAGGCAGTCGTGATGGCGAAAGAGTCCACACGTTGGGCTGCAGGACACCAACAGAGAGTATTGGCATGGCTGTGTGAGCAACAACAGCAGCAGCAGCACGAACACCAACACCACCAGCACCAGCAGTAGCAGTAGTAGTCTGCAGCTCTGCACTGCACTGCACTCGCACCAGCCCGCATCCCATGCAGTGTCTGTGGGAGGTTTGCCGTGGGCGGTGAGCTGGACGCGTTGCTTGATCTGCTGTGATGAGCGGTACCTGCTAGAGGCAGAGATGGTGGTGTGCGGGTAGCGGGCGAGGTGGGGCCTGGTCGGAGGGCTGTATGTGACATATACGATATACCGCATACGTCAAAAAGGTTTCCTCTGCTGTGACTCGGTCGGCTTCTGCTGCCCTTATTAGCGACTGCTGGCTGACATGTGGGTGGGGGTGCTGGGGCGGGGCATGAGACTGCTGAACGGATGGGCTGATGGAAGGGTGGCGGTTTACGTGTGTGTTAAGGAAACTGGCTGCAAGTCGGAACGTACTTGTGTGTGCACCTGTTTAGCCTGTGGGCTTCATATTTCCGTTGTTGTGTTGGTTACCCAACACGATGGTTGTTGTTATGGCGGGGGTCTGGCGTTTGGTGGAGCATGCAGTGGCAGCCCGTCCAATGTTTGCGTAAGTGCTTGTTCCGTACTTGCACTGTATGTACGGCAGTGGTGTATGTACAACAACACGCATACGGCGGTATGCGTTTGGCGCGGACGCGCCTGCATGATTATGGCCATGATGAAGTGAGTGGGATGTAAAGGACGGAGCAAGACCTTGGGCTGTACGCTAGGGTTGTACGACTGGTATTTAGCGGTATTCCCAATGGGATTTAAAGTGACCGTGTTAGGATGCGGTCCCTGCTGTCTCAGCGCCATACATCTGACGTCGGTTGGGACGGTTCAACCAACTTCCGGTAGTTGGCAGTTACCTTGTATCATACATGACGTGCTGCGGTGCTGTGCCACCCCCCTGCCAGCAGTGTGCCATTATTAGGGTACTGTGTGCCATTACTTGTCTACACTGGCCTTGATGACCTCTCATTCATGTATGTATGGGCGGCGGGTGGTGCGCGGTGCTTTCATCGCCCTTTTCATTCAAGCACTCACCCGCTACCTTCCTTGCGCTCCCAGCAAGCTCCCCTGTCCTCTCCCGCAACCGCACCTCCTCCACGTGTTCCCCACGTGCCCCCTCCCCGATCCAACCACTTTGCTGCACCGTATTAACCTACCCACAACCCTCACGCTAAACCAACACCAAACCAACCAACAACAAACCCTTCTCCACGCTCGTGCCTCCTTACGCTGTACCCCATGGCCGCCTCCTTCTCAGCAGCTCCCACACCACATACACCGGCTTGCCGCTGCTGTCTGCTGCCAACTACTGCTGCCCCTGCCTCCCAGCCCCAGCCCCAGCTCCTGCTCCTGCTCCTGCTCCGCCTCCTGTCGCCCCCGCTCCTGGGGCATGTCCCTCCTACACCGACCCGCTGGCAGGACCGGTTCCAGCTGCAGGTGCGGGTGCGGGTGCGGGTGCGGGAGCCAGCATGCGCTCGGGCCGCACGGCCGCATCGAACTGCTCGCCGCTCAGCAGCCCCAGCGCCAGCGCCGCCTGCCGCAGGCTGCAGCCCTCGGAGTGCGCCTTCTTGGCAACCGCAGCAGCGGCCTCGTAGCCTGAGGTGGGAAAACACAAGTCCAAGCAAGGCAACAGGGAGAGAAGAAGTAGGTGTGGCGCAGCAGGGCGGGAGGGGGCCAGGGAAGCCGGCGTCCATCCTTCTTCCCTAATCCTTTCCCGATGTTGAACCCTCTCCTCGTCTTCACTGTGGTATATCTTCGTCATCTGTCACCCCTCGTCGACAGCCACCACATGGATGGCTTCCCCCTAACCTGTGGTTTCCTATGGCGGGGTATTTGAACCCCCGCCCTTCCCCCACCTATGACCGGGTTGAGTGCGGTGACCCCCTCAACATACACCCACCCGCAGCCCCGCCCCCCCCCGCCCTCCCCCACCTATGACCGGGTTGAGTGCGGTGACCAGCATCAGCGACTGCCGCACGTAGCCCGCCAGCCGTGCCTCGTCCGCCCGCAGACCCACCACCAGCTTGGAGGTGAAGGAGTCCACCTGGGGGGTGGTGGGTGGGTGGTGGGTGGGGGAGTGGGGGGGGGAGGCAAGAGCAAAAGAAAGCTAAGAAGAGGGAGCCGTCGTTATGGACCCGCCTTTATGCTCTCATGCATGGCGGCCCTTGCCCCGCTGCAGACCACAGGCGTGCCCCCAGCAGCAGCAACCAAGAGCCAACATGCAAGCCAACGCCCCAGCCGCACCACCCTGCACCCTGCTTGCGGTTTAGTCACCAAAAAAGCGAACAGGCCTGTGCTTCATTCCTGCACCCTCCCATCCCATGCAGCTAACGCAACCAACGCAACCCACCCCCCTCACCGCATCCGCCAGTAGCCCCCCCGACCGCAGCACGGTTGCCGCCATGAGCGGCTTGTAGGTGTTGAGCTCGAAGTGACCGCCCGCACCCGCCACGGTGACCGCGGTGTGGTGGCCCATCACCAGCGCACACACCTGCGTCAGCGCCTCGACCTGGGTGGGGTTCACCTGCGGGGAGGGGAGGAGGTGTGAGGGGTGGAGCATGGAGCGTGGAGGGTACGAAGAGACGGGTACGGGGTGGGGTTGGGGGTAACTGACGGTATCTGTGCTTTTCCTGAGCGGTTGAAAGGAAGGGGAAGCCGTGTATTGTCCTCACCACGTGTATTCCTCCTCCGTGCCCGGCCCCACCTAACCACCTCACCTTGCCCGCCACACACAACCCATCCCCCCCTGGCCTCACCTTTCCCGTCCCATCCCCCACCCCAACCCCCTCACCTTTCCCGGCATGATGGAGCTGCCTGGCTCGTTGGCGGGCAGCAGCAGCTCGCCTAGCCCGCAGCGGGGGCCGCTGCCCAGCAGCCGGATGTCGTTACCGATCTAGGGGGGTGGGGGGCGGGGTGGAGGGCAGGAGGGGCGGAGGTGAGGAGGTGAGGAAGGCTGCTGGAGGGGGGAACAACGGACCTTTAGGACAGACGTCGAGCGCTTCCCGATTCCCTACCTCTGGTTACGGCACTCTCACCCCGCCACGAAACACACACACGCAAGTGCATGTCACCTCTCTTCCCCAGCAGGGGGCTCAGAGCACCGAGCTAGCCTTTCTCCCTCCCTTCCCCCACCACCTTCAGACGCAATCCTCTACCGGCATTCCAGCCCAGTGCGAACCTGCCAGCCCTTATTCCCCCCACACCACCTTCACCCACCACCTGTGGTTCTGGTATACCTTCATGGACCCCTCCCACCTTCATGAGTGACACCGCCAGCGTGTTAAGTGCGCCGCTGAGCGCCACCAGTGCGTCGTGCGCCGCAAGCGCCTCGAACTTGTTGGGCGCGGAGGTGAAGGGCAGCCCGGTGTCGCGAGCTAGCACGGCAGCAACCGCCTCCGCGAAACCTGCAGAAGCAAAGGAGGGGAGCGTGGCAGAGGGGTGGGGTCAACAAGGAGGGAGGAAACAACTAACGAGAACGTGTGAAACGGCGTCTTCATGGTTTGGGACATGTGAGCCAGCCCGGCCCGCCCGGATCGAATAGGTAGGGGGTTGCGGTTGCGGGTGGTGGTTGAGGTAAGCGGGAGGTGTAGGTGCAGAGAAGGACGCCCTCGCCGTGAAGCCTGTAACCAAGCCACTGAACACACGCACATACCGGCACACGCTGCGCCTTCCGACCGCTTCCCACCCACCCGAACAGCACCTACCCACCCTCGAACGTGTTGAGGCCGGTACCCACCGCCGTACCGCCCTGCGCCAGCATGTGCACGTACGGCAGACACTGCCGTACCCGCTCTATGCCGTACTGCACCTGCGGCCATGTACGGCGACGGGGCACCCCACACGCGAACCATGTGTATGACAGGAGAGTGTGTGAGAGGAGGAGGGTCAACAGTCCCGCTGCGGGGCTGCAGCACCAGCTCCAGGAAGCCGGCTTCTTCGGTCATGGGTCACCGGTCATCATGGGTTGGGAGGCGGCATGTGTATGCCCCCTACATGCTCCCCTCTCCCCTCACCACCCCTTCATCACTACACCTCCTCTGACCACTCCGGCATCATCTCCGCATCGGCATCTCACCTGGCCGTGCAGTACGGCATGGGTTATGACACAGTCCCGGACCCCCCTTCTCACCCCACCTCACCCACACTGTATTGCTAATTGAACTATAACTGAATTAATGAGCCATTCGCAGTCTTACGGTTACTCTATGGGAGCAGCTACAGTGACGATGACTACAGAGAAGGAATGTACTGTTTGGCCTGTTCGCATGTGCCCCTTAACTCCTCTCCTCCTCCACCTCCTCCTCCACCTCCTCCTCCACCTCCTCCACCTCCTCCACCTCCTCCACCTCCTCCTCCGCACCTGTGTGGCATACCCGCTGAGCTCCTGCCCCAGTGTGAGCGGTGTGGCGTCCTGCGTGTGTGTACGACCGATCTTGATGAGCCGACCGAACTCCCCGGCCTTGAGCGCTAGGGCGTCCTGGACGAAGGGGTGGGGAGGAGGGGCGGTGCAGAAAGATGAGGGCATCTTCCGGCAAGCAGCGTACCGGTAAGTTCCGACTCGCGGCTAGTTCCGATGTACACCTCCCCCCCCCCACACACACCTGCAGTTCTGCGGTATTGTGGGGACTTCATCTTCCGACAATCACAGTACGTTCCGACTCGCGGCCAGTTTTCTTAACCCACCTGCAGTCCCTGCAGTGCGGGCAGCAGGCGGTGGTGCAGCTGCAGCGCCACTGCCACATGCATGGCGGTGGGGAAGGTGCTGCGGAGGGGGGAAAGAAGAACACCCAATGTGTTGAATGAGGCTAAGGGTGGGGGGGGAAAGAGGGGGGGCAGCAGGGGTAGTGGGGGGAGCGACGTGGAGGTGGGGAGCACGCCATGGGTGGGTGGCGTGGGGCCCTCCAGGCGTGTGTGTCAGCAGTCGAGCAGCAGGCAGGTGGGCCCCGTAACCGAAGTGCATCCGAAGTGCATACGCCTGGTGGTGTGCTGCTACCAGGTAGCCCCTCAGGTCTCACCCCCTAAACACGCATGTATCCCGGCCCCGCCCCTGCCCCTGCCCCCGCCCGACCCACTCGTTGGAGCTCTGCCCTCGGTTGACATGGTCGTTGGGGTGCACTCGCAGCTCACCGGCGGAGGAGGCGGAGGAGGAGATGGAGCCGTACAGGAGCTCGTTCGCCCTGTCAGGGGGAAGGAGGCTTGGGGTGCAGTCTGGGTGGGAAATGAAAAGTGGCCAGACGAGGCGGCGGAGAAGCCCGCATAGTTGATACCCGCATGGTACCCTCGCACAGTAACCCGCCACCACGCCTCCGCTCCTCGCCCTCCTCCGCTCCTCACCTCCCCCCCACCCCTCACCTGTGCGCAATCACCTCATTGGCGTTCATGTTGGTCTGCGTGCCGCTGCCCGTCTGCCACACCACCAGCGGGAAGTGCTCCGCCAGCCGCCCCTCCGCCACCTCGGAGGCGGCACCCATGATGGCCGCACCCAGGCCGGGGGGCAGCAGGCCGGCGGAGGTGTTCACCTGGGGGGCGGGGGGGGGTGGCGACCGGGGAGAGTGGTGCATGAAGCAAGGATGCAAGGGGAAAGTGGGTGGGTGTGAAGTGGGACGGGGTTTCTCCCTCGGTACCGGTACAAGACACAACGGTGGTGGGTGTATGGACTCACCACGCTCCATACATCTGCACCCAAACCCAAACCCCACCCCGCCCAGCCCACCCGCCCAGCCCACCCAGCCCGCCTGCCCCTACCTCGGCCGCCGCCCGCTTGACCAGCCCCAGTGCCCGGATGAGCGGCTCCGGCATGCGCTCGGTCGGGCCGCTGCCGATGCGGAAGTTCTGCAGCGAGCGCTGCGTCTGGGCGCCCCAGTACCTGGGTGGGACATGAAAGATGCGTGTTACACTCGGACTCAGACTCAGACTCGACTCTATTTACGATTCAGGGTACCGTTGGTGAACGTCCCTGGTTTGACCCCTGCACCACTCCTTGCTTCGCTTCTTCGTTTATCCTTTCCTTCCTTCTTTCCTTCCCCCCCTCTGCAGCAGCAGCAGCAGCGACACCTCACTTGTCCGCGGGGACCTCCACGGGGCCCATGGTGTCCTGGTGGGGTGGGGTGGCGGGTGGAGGGGGCAGGGGGCAGGGGGCAGGGGGCAGCAGATGGGGGCTTGGGCAGCATGGGGGCAAAGGAAACTAAGACGGAATCGGGGTACAGGGGTCATGGTACAGGGTATGTTGCCTCACATCATCGTTGCTCGGCTAGTAACGCTCGGTGGATAGCGTTTGAAAGCTGCGACCTGCCACGACTGACAAGCACTGCATTTTCCCCGAAGCCTAGGACTTTAAAACCCCTGTCACTCTACCCATGCTGTAGTCGCGTCCAGGATAGCCTCCAAGCCGGTAACATCGCATGACATCCCCACTCCCAAAATACGTCTCCGTCCACGCCCGTCCACGCCCGTACACGCCCGTTATCGCTCTTACCTTCTCCAGCCTCATGCCGGGGTGGGCGGTAGAGAAGCCGCGGCGGCTGCGTAATGCTGGGCTAGCTGCGGTGAGGGGAACCGTCGCTGCGAGGACGGCCTTGCGGGGGGCTGTCGGTGCGGCCGCTGCAAGGGACTCGCTGGTCAGGGCTGAGGTGGTACGGCAGGACCAGTAGCGGCGCTTGGAAGGAGTGAGGGGGGGCATGCCGGAGTTGTACGGCTGAGCTGCGATGAGGAGCGGTGGCTTGGGGGATGTCCGGAAGCCGGCATCTTGGGTTGGGGAAAGCGCGTTGGGTGCGGCGGCGGCGGCTGTTTCAGGGAGGAGGAGCGGCACCGACCGGTACCAAAAGGTCATGCAATAAGGAAAAGGGTATCGAAAGGTTCAAACATTCGAAGATGGATAGTTCATAGCCCGATAGATTGGTGCAGGCGTTGGAGCTCGTGCTCGTTGACGGATGGATATCGCTGATGGCAAGGTTGTCCCCCGGGTCGGCGAAGGCGGTCGACGCAATACCTGGAGGGGAGAAGCTGTAGAATGCGGACTGTGTCGCTGGCACTCCGTTTGTTGTGAAGGTGCCAAGTGTTCCCAGCACAGTTACGTAAGCGGAGCCTGCAAACTTTGGCAAGCCCGCATAGGCACGGCTGGCCAGCGGCACAAACTGGGCGCTTGTTAAGCCCAACATCGCTTTCACTTTTTTAATCGGATTTATGAAGGGAAATGGTAGACAACAAGAGCAAGAAGGGAAGAAAGGTTGCTCTTCACCCAGCTTCACCCATGGGTCGAGAACCGTTGGCATCGGCACGTTGTACTACGCTAACCAGAGTCGCGTATCACGATATCAGCTATGTCATTGCGCTTCAATCCAAGCCATCATTACTCTCTCACGCTTACAAACTTTATTTTGCAAGCAATCGACCGGTACAATGCCCTAATTCTTTACTCTGAGCACTCCCGACAACCGGCAGCATTTAGAGTGTTGCTGCTGGAATTTAGTAGTAGGCACTAAGCTTGCCGATGGAAAGTTCTTACGCGTTTACCTGTCAGTTATGCCGCGCAAGGCTGACGCTCGTGGGAAGTCTCGAGGCTGCCCCTGGAACGGAATCAGCAGCATGGGTGGGAGGTCGTGGCTTGCTTGTGCCTCCTCACTTGCAAGCGAGCGTGTTTGACCACTCCAATGTGGATGAGTCCTTCATTGTGCTGGACGGCAAGCGGCAAGGTACACGCCTTAGCTTTAGGGTTGCGCGCTGATTAATATGTATCTCGTTAAGCAACCCACAATTTCCTTGGATGCGCTGATCACGCCCTGGGCAAGGGCTTCGTTCCTCACATTTTGCCTCGGAGTGAGTCTGCTGGGGTTGCATGCTTCAATGATTATAAGCATATCCCCATCATTCTTGTTCTTTGCCTCCCCTCTGCTAGCGCCGAGTCAGCGTAAATCCTGTCCGCTTATGCTTCCCCTCGACCCTTCCCTATCCCTCATTCCCTCCACTCACGCCCGCAGGACCCGCCACCTCCCCCCTCAACCAGCCCCTGCCCTCCGGCCACCCCCACGCTCACCTGCACCCCCATCCGGCTTCGCAGCACCCGCACCTGCCCCCACACCTGCAGCCCCCGCCCCACGCGCGCGGCCTGGAGGAGTCCTTTGTCATGCTGGGCGCGGCCTCCGTGCTGCGACCGCCCCCAGGCCTGCACCCGCAGCATCCCCAATCCCACCCGCACCCCCATGCAGCACAGCAGCAGCCGCACCATCACCCGCCGGGGCTGAGCCCGCTGCACCTGCAAGCCCTCCAGCAACAGCAAGCGATGATGCAGCAACAACAGCAGCCGCAGCAGCCACAGCCACCTAGCCAGCTGCTGCCACCGCAGCAGCTACAGCAGCAGCCATCGCTGCCGTCTGCGCCATCCGCAGGCCCCCACTCCCAGCCGCCCTCCTCCTCAGCTCCCATCTCCATCCAACCTCTTCCTCCTCCCCACCACCAGCAGCAGCAACCCTACCCCCACCCCCACCAACAACACGCCCTACCACCGCAGCAGCAGCAACCAGCCTCCCCTCCGCAGCCAACCCCGCTGGCTGGGCCCTCCCGAAGAGGCATCACCACCACCACCGTCTCCTCCTCCGGCTCAGCCGGGGGTGCGAATGCTGCGGGTCCAGGAGGCGGAGCAGGAGCAGGGCCCCTGTCCGGCAGCCCGGCAGCGGATACCGGGGACGGCCACCCTCCTCCCCGCGGTGGCCCGGGGCGAGTCAGCAGCGGCGGTGAGGGAGGAGCCTGCGGCAGTACAGGTGGAGGAGGAGGCGGAGGAGGAGGAGGGGGAGCTGCCGGGTCGGGGCTGGATGCCAAGCTGCAGGCGCTCGCACAGCTGTTTGAGCTGGCCTCCACCAACACGCAGGTGGGGGGGATGGGTGGGTGAAGCAGGGTGAAGAGGAAGAGGGTAACCGTGTGACAAGTCCTGAACAGCAAAGCGCCGGGTTGCTACCCAACACAGCCGCAACACACGTATTCAACTTGTTGCATCCCTTACTCGAGTCCTGCTCCTCCCCCTCCTCTCACACCACCTTCCCCGCGTACGCCCCCCCCCCCACACACACACACCTTGCCTCGCGGCCAGTTTTCTGAACACACCTTGCCGCCCCCTGCCCAGGTGGATCACCCGCTGTGCATGGACTGCGTGGGACAGCTGAAGGAGGAGATGGAGGCGCAGGTGAGAGGGACATGCGGAGGTGAAGATGAGATTGGGTGGGACGATGCGCACACCTCCAGAGGGGAGGGGCCTCTATGGCCGCGGCCTAAGCGTCGCTGCCCTGTATCCTTGGTTCCTTGCAGATACCGCCCACCGGCGCCATTGTTCCCTTCCTCCGCGGTTCTCCATTGCCGTATTTACCATCGTCCGCACCCGCTACCTCACTTTCAATCCTTCCCCCTTTCCCTTATCCCGTTCCCTCATCCCAGATTGCAGAAGCGGAACGGGAAATCGCGGCCTACAGCGCCTGCCTAGCCCAGCTGGAGGGCGCAGCGGGGGCCTCTCCGCAGGCGGAAGGGCAGGCCAGCGACGAGGGCGAGGTGGCGGCAGCAGCAACGGAGGGTGCGGAGGCGACTGTTGCCTTGCTTGGCGGTGGAAACGGCGGTGGGGCGCTACTGCTGCCGGGTGGTGGTGGTGGCCGGGTTAGTGGTGGTGGTGCTGGTGTCAGTGGTAGCGGTGGCGGTGTGTGTAGGGAGGCTGAGGAGTACCAGTTGGAGGAGATCAGCCGACTGGAGCAGGAGCGGGACCAGGAGAGGTGCGGAGGGGAGGGGAGGGGGGGAGGAGGAGGTTGGGGCTTGTCTGGGGTGGCCTCGGGGAGTACAGTTACAGTGTGCATGGGGCAGGCCTGGGCTGAGGAGGAGGAAAAGGATGAGGAGGAGGTCTGGAAGGGTCGCTGTATGGAGGAAAGAGACCTCTCACGCTCTTTCCTTCCTCCCTCCTGCGTGAGTCCCGAATGCGCTCACTGCATGAGTCGGGATATGGGATTGGGACTCGTTGTTTCACATATTTAATTTTTTCCCTCCTGCGCGAGTTGGGATACGGGACTGGGACTCCAGTTTTGCTTAACTTTTCGTGGTTTCTCGCTCCTCCCTCCTGTCGCACAGGGCTCGCGCAGAGGTGCTGGAGGCCGAGCTGGCCGCCGTGGTTTCGGAGCTGTCCTGCCTGTCGTCCGCCGCCGCCGACCTGGACAGCCTGGAGGAGCGCTACTGGCACGATGTGAACGAGCTGGAGCTGCTGCTGCGGCACCACGGGGAGGAGCGGGGGGCGCTGCTGGCGCGGATAGACCGGGCGGGGCAGCGGCTGCAGCTTCTGAGGAACACGTCGGTGCTGCACGACGCATTCCAGATATGGTGGGGGGGAGGGGAAGGGGGAAAGGAGAATACCGAAGGGGAAGGGAGGGAGGGAGGAAGGAGGAGGAGGTTGGGGTGGGGTGGGGGGTGAAGGAGCGGACTTGGGAGCTGGGAGTTCATCGCTGGGAGGTGCTTAGTGCTTACCAACGGCGCCTTACATACCGGTATCGCTTCACTTCCCCACTCCTTCGGTGCCCCACTTCCCAGGCACGACCCTCTTTTGCTTCGTGATGAACTGCTTTCCTCTATCCCCAATGCTCTACCCTAACCTCTGTTTTTGGTGTACCGGTGTCTCCGACCCCCCAGGCACGACGGCCCGTTCGGCACCATCAGCGGCTTCCGTCTGGGCCGCACCCCGGAGGTGCCGGTGGAGTGGGACGAGATCAACGCGGCGTGGGGGCAGGCGGTGCTGCTGCTGCACACCATGGCGCAGGTACGGGGGGTGGGATAGGATAGGATAGGATAGGGAGGTGACTGGGCAGATAGGGTGATGTCTGATGTGTGTTGCCACCCTTGTCGGTGTGGGTTGCCATGCGGTGCGGGTCGCGGCTGCGGGTGTAGCGTATAGCCCCTTGGGAAGCGAAGATTCCGTCGCCTTGCCCCTTTGCCGCACCTCCTAAGGGGCTTTTTCTCATCCCCCCTCTTGCTTTCTTGCATTTCTTTCCCCCTTGCCCTTGCCTGCAGATGACCAAGCTGCAGTTCAGCCAGCACCGGCTGCAGCCGCTGGGCTCCCACCCGCGCATCTCCGACAAGCGCTCCACCTACGACCTGTTCGGGCCCGTGTCCAAGCTCTGGTCCGCCAACTACGACCGCGCCATGGTGGCCTACCTGGCGTGCCTGCGGGAGTTCGGGGAGCATGCGCGGCGCAAGGACGTGCAGGACGGTGAGGGGGGCGGTGAGGGGGATTACCGGTAGATGAACTGAGCCGCGCGGTGAGGAAGAGGTGTGGAAGGTTACAGTTACAGGATGTACGCGTGTACGGTGTGTCCGGAGGTGGGAGAAGGATGGTGGTGAGGGGAAGGGCGAGTGGGGCTGGTGGAGGGGAGCAGGGGTATGTTTCAACTTATGGCGATAGTTGTTTAATAGGACGCTGGAAACCAGGGGTGGGATGTATTTACGGTGTGTGGTACGGTTTGCACGGCCATATGACGCCTGGTCTGTCGGTTTGTTGTCCCCTGCCTCCCTTTCCTGCAGGCAAGCCCACGCAGTTCAACTTCCCCTTCCCAATCGACGGCGACAAGGTCAACACCTACACCATCAAGCTCACACTCAATAAGGACGCCAAGTGGACCAAGGCGCTCAAGTTCATGCTGGCAAACCTTAAGGTACGGCAGTTGTCATTGTTGTACGGCTCTGTTTATACGTTTCATACAGCGCCGCCTGGGTGACGGCGTTGCCTAGGGGGCACGTGTGTGCATTTCCGTCCCATGGTTCAAAGCATTCAGGCACCCCTTCACGCCTCTGGCGTCACACCCTTCCACGTCGTCTTTTCGCACTGTTCTTTGGCCCGCAGACCGCGCTGCAATGGTGCGTCAGGCAGGATCAGTCGCAAGATGTGCCGCAGCTGCAACAGTTGCAGCAGGAGGGACCGCAGCTGGTGTCGCAGCCTTGAGCATGCTGCCGTCATCCGGGCTGCGCTTTGCATACATCACATGTCGCTATGCAGTAATGCAATTACCTAGTTGATTGACAGCTTTAGTGCAGGATGGAAGCCATCCCATAGCTTTCTCTAGCTTATCTTCTTCCGGCTCCTCGACTTCTGTGTTGGTGGAAACGTAATCCGGGAGCGTAAGCATGTAATTGGGTTCTAAATGGCCATGGCGTTAGATCGGTAGATGATCTGTTACATCGTAATGCACAGGGTACGATGGGAGCGTGCAGGACAATGGTCTGTGTGGAAGCCGCATACGCCATGCAGACGCGAGGACCCGTAAAAGGCCTCCATGGTGTATTCCTTGTAATATAAGCTTTACAACTATAAATCTACTATACGCTTGGTCGTATATATCAACCTGACAATAGGCTCACGTTATACCTGACAACTTGGCCACGTTGCTCCACGATTTTCCCCTGTAACTCTTTTAGCAGTGAATACGCAAGTTGGGATAGCCCCTTACTGGTTCATTGGCCTCAGGGAATAACCCTTATCAGCTTGGCGTCTCGGGCATCTCGTTCTGTCCTTTGGGAATAGATTGCGCACTTCGCTATCCATAGTATACAGCAGGTCACGTAGAAATGTTGCGGCGTGGGGCACAGCGGCTTCAGCTGCTGCTTCAGCAGCATCCAGGGCTCGCCAGTGAGGAGGCTTTGCTTGCTGAGCGCCTGCTCTCAGGACGTCTGGCTGGCCCATCGAGCAGCCCCTATACATTAGATGCTGCTTTTGGGTTGACCCGGTTGTTTACAAAGCAAGCAGTCCGTAAGGGCATGCTCACCAGTCACTCGGTGTTCCTGAGCGGCCTTCTGAAGCAGGTTTGTTAGACGTTTTCCAGCTTAACTATTAATCGGCATCGGTTGATCAAGGCCGCGTCTGGTACCGACTGAGTAAGGGGCTATACCGACCGTCGCCCGCAGGAGGAGGGCTTCTTTGCAAAGGTTTTCCAACGAGCTATGGGCAGCAATGCCCCACGGAAAGGTGTGGTCACCGCATGCTTTGGATCCCTTTTGTCAAATGATGCCTGACAAACGCAATGATGCGCACAGGCTTTGAGAACTTCATGCCACGGACGGCGGGTGCTTCAAAGGCAACAAAGACGCCCAAGGCGGAGGGCAGCGGCGGCGGCGGCAACCAGAAAGGCAACGAGGGAGGGTCAGGTAAGGTGGCTGTTGGGGTGCCGAACGTCCCCGCGTGAACGTCATTATGCTTCGATGATGCCCGCATGAGCTAGGTATTCGTGCACCTGTTTGACTCTTACCATCCGCACCAACCCCAACCCTTTTGCCCCCCCCCCCCCCATGCACCTCATGCAGACCCCGACGCCCAGAACGCCTGGTACCGGCTCTTCAACATGCTCGCGCTGCTGGCCGCCGTCATGTACTTGTCGTACGGACGGGACGGCGGCAACCGCCAGGGCGGTGGCCGTACGGCGGAGATCAGCTTCCAGGAGTTCCGCAACCGCCTGTTGGCGCAGGGCGTGGTGACGCGACTAGAGGTGGCTAACGGCAACCTGGTCAAGGTAGGGGTCACAACTCACAACTCAGACTTTAATCTTTATGTAAAGAAGGAATAGAGGTCCCTGCGTAGAATGGGTATAGTTTCCCAAGAGCCTAGTAGCTCCCCCAACCCTCCTTTTCCTCCCCTACCTGCCCGCCCGCCCTGTGCCAACCCTCCCTCTCCCCTCTCCACACGCAGGTCTACGTCCGCGCGGACGCCACCGAGGAGGTGCACGGCGCCCCCGGAGCCGCCATGGCCCCCCAGCAGCACGAGGAGGTGTTCTACACGGACGCGCGCGCAGCTCCCGGCGCTGCGTCGGGTGCAGGCGCTGCTGCTGCTGCGGGTGCGGGTGCCGCTGCTGCGGGCGGAGTGCTGCGGTACTACTTCCACATCGGGTCGGTGGACTCGTTCGAGCGGAAGCTGGATGAGGCGCAGCGGGAGCTGGGCATCCCGCCGCACATGGCGCTGCCTGTAAAGTGAGAGGAGGGTGGAGGGTATGAGAAGGGCTGGGAGGAGGGAGGAGGGAAGGAAGGGTGGGAGTGGGGTAGAGGTTGGGAAGCGGAAGGGCATGTGCGGTTTTCTCCTAACGCCTCCGAACGTAAGCAAAAGGGAGCAGCACCTCCTGAGCAAGAAGGGGGTCCAGGTCCACCTTGCACATGGCCTATCCAATGAATGGCACTCATGTTGTTAGCCTGGCTACCGTGCGTTGTCTCCAACGGGCCACACAACACCCGCACACGTCGACATAGCCTCGCTCCAACTAGCTGCCACAGTTGTCGGGCTCACAACAACCACGCCCTCGCATGTTTATCGCACCCGCCGCACCTCGTTGCGATCATTCTAACCCCATAACCCTACCAACCTGACCCCTACCTGACCTGCCCGCCTCCTCCCCTCCCCTCCCTTGCCGTACCGTCCCCCCCCCAGGTACGTTGACGAGGTCAGCCTGCTGAACGTGCTGGTTGACGTGGCTCCCACGCTGCTGCTCATGGGCGCCACCTACTGGCTCATCAGCCGCCAGATGCGGCAGATGACGGGCATGGGCGGGCTGGGCGGGCGCGGCGGGCTGGGCGGGCGGAACAGCAAGGGCGGGCAGGGCGGTGCGGCGGGCTTCTTCGGAATGGTGAGGCAGGGGAGGGGCGCAGGGGGACAGGGGGAAAATGAAAAGTGAAGGGGACAGAGGGAGGGGACAGATGGGTATGGGAGGAGTGAAGTGGTGGGGAGGAGGGCGGATGGGATGGGGCGAAGTGGAGATATGGTTGGGAAGGAAGAGGAGGGGAGGGGAGGCATGCCATGGCCTAGCTGGAGCACGGCGGTGACACTCTTCTTCGGTAGCCATGCAGCAGCGGCTGTCTACACCCCTCCTCACAAGGATCAGCTCTCGCACGCGCTTCCCCCGCTCCTTCCTCCGCTTCCATATGCCCTCATCCCCCACCCCTTTTAATCCCTACCAACCCCTCCTCCC
Organism: Astrephomene gubernaculifera; assembly: GCA_021605115.1. NCBI lineage: Eukaryota > Viridiplantae > Chlorophyta > Chlorophyceae > Chlamydomonadales > Astrephomenaceae > Astrephomene > Astrephomene gubernaculifera. Next base: position 82,569 of record BMAR01000042.1, on the reverse strand, counting down.
CGCTCCCCCTCTTTCCCCCCCCCCAGTCCAAGGCAAACGTGTCGTTCATGGAGAAGACGAAGGACAAGGTCATGTTCAAGGACGTGGCGGGGTGCGACGAGGCCAAGGTGGAGATCATGGAGTTCGTGGACTTCCTGAAGAACCCCAACAAGTACAAGGACCTGGGAGCCAAGATCCCCAAGGGAGCGCTGTTGGTACGGCGGTTGGGGGTGGTTGTGTATATAGGGGGGGATGGTTGTTGTTGTGTGCGGAGGGGGAGGGGGAGTCGTGGGAGTTGTGTTGCTGTCGGGTGGCGATCGGGCGAACCATCTTCCGGGGGCTGGGCATCTAGGCACAGCACTTTGGCGGGGGCTGCAGCTTGCGAAATGGCATCTAGACACTGGCGTTGACCTGCTCCCCCCCTCCCAACTACCTCCGCCCCCCCCAGGTTGGTCCCCCCGGCACCGGCAAGACGCTGCTGGCCAAGGCCACCGCGGGCGAGGCGGGTGTGCCCTTCCTGTCCATCTCGGGCTCCGACTTCATGGAGATGTTTGTGGGAGTGGGACCCGCGCGTGTGCGTGACCTGTTCGCGCAGGTGAGGAGGGGGGGGGGACTGGGGGGGGCCGGGAGGGGAGGGGAGGAGACGGGGGTGGCGAGGAGGGGAAGTTCACTGGGCCGCTTCGGGTGGCACCTCGAAGGCACTAGATGTCTGATCTATACAGTGCGTGCGATCCTTACCGGTAGCACGGCTTGCCACGTTCTTGCACACACGCACCGCCCACCACCTCCTCCCCTCCACAAAGCAATTCCGGTAACCTACGGTCAGGGTCAGTGTTTTCCGCGTCTCAGTTTATCTAATCTCCTCCCCTTACCCCCCATCTCCCCACCTCTCAGGCCCGCAACCAGAACCCCTCCATCATCTTCATCGATGAGATCGACGCCATCGGTCGCGCGCGTGGTCGCGGGGGCGGCATGGGCGGCCACGATGAGCGCGAGAACACCCTCAACCAGCTGCTGGTGGAGGTGGGTGGGGGGCGAAGGAGGGGGAGAGAGAAGAGGGGGGATTAGGTGTTTTGATGCAAGCGGCCCCCCCCGTTGCCTTTTATTTCCAGTTTCCTCGTTTTTACCCCTCATGCTCAAGTCCATGTTGTTCACTTCACCCCCCTCCCCCCAGATGGGAGATGTCAGCAACTTATATCATTATCACACCACACTTTGGAAAATCTTTTTTCCCCCCAGATGGACGGCTTCGCCACCACCACCGGGGTGGTGGTGCTGGGGGGCACCAACCGCCCGGACATCCTGGATAAGGCGCTGCTGCGACCCGGGCGGTAAGTTGGGGGGGGGAGAAATTCTAATGTGTGGTGTGATACTGGGTGGGAGGGAGGGGATTAAAGAGGGTGGGCGGAAGGGAGGGATAAACAGACGGAGGGAGGGAGGGGATCCTGGGGTCAGAGCGTGCATGTGTCCTAACTCCGCTGAGTGTTGATGTGCCATACGGCCCTTTCCCTTTCCCGGTCTCCTCCAGATGCTTCACTTTTCACTTGGCGTTTCCCCAACGCTTTTCCCCTCCCCTCCCCTCCCTCCACCAGGTTCGACCGCATGATCACGGTAGACACGCCCGACATCAAGGGCCGCGAGCAGATCTTCCGCGTGCACCTGCAGAAGCTCAAGCTGGTCAAGAGCCCCGACTACTACGCGGAGCGGCTGGCGGCGCTCACCCCCGGCATGAGCGGTGCCGACATCGCCAACGTATGCAACGAGGCGGCGCTGCATGCGGCGCGCAAGAACCTGGTGAGGAAGGGAGGAGTGGGGGGGTGGATGTCTTAATGTGTATAGGACTGTAGGCTGAGGGGTTACGGCGGAGGGCGGAAGGCACCTTGGATGCCTCTGCACTGACTGCCAATAGTGCCACCTGCCACCAGAGATGGGTGGGCTTTTCTTTGGGCTGGATGAGGTTGGTAGAGCTGGTGGTGCTGAGCCGCGCGTCCTGTTGCCGCCCTCTCCCTCTCCTCACCTGCCCCCCCTTACCTCCCCCCCCCCTGCAGGAGGCGGTGGACATGGCCAACTTCGAGGCCGCCATCGACCGTGTCATTGGCGGCCTGGAGAAGAAGAACAAGGTAGGCAGAGTGGAGGAGGGGGCAAAGGAGGGTGGGTGCTGCTTGCCATGGCGACTTGACAGGCCACTTGGCCGTAACGAAAAATCCTATCCGATACCACTCATGCACGCGCAGTTCCTTTCCTGCGCAGCTTCCCCCATTGAACTGTAACCCGGAACGCGTCGCACATGCCCCACCTCTCCCCCGCCCCTCCAACCTGCCCGCCCGCCCCCCCAGGTCATCTCCAGCGAGGAGCGGCGCACCGTTGCCTACCACGAGAGCGGGCACGCGGTGGTGTCCTGGTTCCTGGAGTACGCGGAGCCGCTGCTCAAGGTGTCCATCGTGCCGCGAGGAACCGCCACGCTGGGATTCGCGCAGTACCTGCCCAACGAGAACATGCTGCTCACGAAGGCAAGGCGGGGGGGAGGAGCGGGAGAGGAGAGGGGGAGGAGTTGAGGAGGAGGAGGAGGGGGGGTTGTGGATGTGAGTGATGTGTAGATATGGGGTACACATGTTGTTGCCGCTTGTGATGTACGTTTGGCGTTTTGAGGGAGCCCACAACAATATGCCGTTGCTGCCTCGTCGCATCCTGCTGTTTGTCCCGTCCGCATACACTTAGTATCATTTCTTTCTGACCCGCCGAATCCCAACCTCACCCTACTACCCCCCCACAGGAGCAGCTGCTTGACCGCGTGTGCGCCACGCTGGGCGGTCGTGCCGCTGAGCAGGTGATGCTGGGCAAGATCAGCACGGGCGCGGTGAATGACCTGGAGCGCATCACGCAGATGGCGTACTCACAGGTGCGGGGGGAGGGGTTGGGAGGAGGGGAGGGGGAGGGAGAGCTGCTGGGGCGCCAAGTGTCAGGGTATATTTACTCGGGTGTGTGCGAGGGAGTTGCGCTTTATAGCGATCGGACGTTGCCCAGTGCTGCTGCCCTCAGCTCACGGCCCGGTGTCTCTCGCTTTACCTCTTCCTTCCTCCCCCCCTCCCCTCCCTCCCCACCCCCGCAGGTTGCCGTGTACGGCATGAACGAGAAGGTTGGCCTGGTGTCCTTCCGCATGGACCGGGAGGCCTTCGACAAGCCCTACTCCGACGAGACGGCGCGGCTGATCGACGAGGAGGTGCGCGCCTTTGTGGACATGGCCTACAAGCGCACGGTGGCGATGGTGGAGCAGTACCGGCCGCTGATCGAGGCGATGACGCAGGAGCTGCTGCACAAGGAGGTGAGGAGGGGAGGGGGCGAAGCGGCGTTGAGGTCGTTGTGGGGTGTCCTCCGGATAATGACGTACTAGGTGATGAAGACGGGTCGAGAGCTATCTGTTACGGGTCTTGTTATCTGCTCAAGTGTTTGTGTTGCATGCATATCCCACGCGCCGCTGTCCGACTCTAACCGACACGCCTCCGCGTCATACTCGCACACGCACTCACACACTGTGGCGTTTTCGGTGGGAAGACTCCATCTTTCGGCAATCACAGTACGTTTCGCCTCGCGGCCAGTTTTTTTATCACACACTCTCACGCGCATGCACGCAGGTGTTGAACCTGGACGATGTGGAGCGGCTGCTGGGCCGGCGCCCCTTCCAGTCGCAGGAGCTGCGCAACATTGACCGCTTCAGGCACGGCGCCAGCGGGAAGGCCGCGGAGGAGGGAGAGGCGGAGAAGGTAGCGGAGAAGGCAGCGGAGGAGGAGGGTGGCAACGGGGATGAGGAGCAGAAGGACGAGGAGGGTGGGAGTGGCGGCGATGATGAGGCGCCTCGGAAGAAGAAGGGCGGTCGCAGGCCTGGTCTGATTGTGGCGACGTGAGCGGCGCATGTGTGAGGAAGGAAGGGGGGTTGGGGGTTGCTGATGTGGGTGGGGGGAAGGGTTGTAATCATGTAACGGATGGTTGGTGGGAGGGGTGTGGGAAGACGATGGCTGTCGTCTGATGGTTTGAGAGCGAGCGACTGGACAGCAGGAGGGCGCGAGAGGTGGGGTGGAGGAATCAGGGGCGTCATGCAGGTGTGTGTGCTTCTGCCACTGCGGCTTGTGTGCGCTGCTACTGCTGTCCAGGTTGGCTTACCTTTTGCGTACGGAAGCGTCACTGTTGGTGACATGCCTCAGGTTGTCTTCGTTGTCGGTACGGGTTAACTTGCTGCGAAAGACAAGGGTCACATACGCCGGGTGGGGGAGGCTTTCTCCTGTGTTTGCGTGGACCTGCTTGTGTTGGAAACGCCGGGGCCCACGAGGCATCGCACCTCGTTCATGCGGGTGCAGGAAGTCACGCGATGGGTTTCTCGCCGCTAGCTAAATGCGCCATGACTCTCCTATGTTGTGTGTTTTGAAAACCTGTACATCCTGTGTGGCCAAATTGGTTGTGCATGTTTGTTGAGGACGTGTTGGGTGTGAAAGGCAGCGTGTCGCTGCTCCGCGGCCCCAATTTCGCTGGCAGCAACCCACCTTGGAAGTGCTCTCGCTTTCCTGGTTTCGTTGCGGTCTCTTTTGTGCGTGTGTTGCATCGTCTCCTTTCCTGTTTTGTTCAATTGTGTTTTTTGCGCCGTGGTTGGGCTGGCCTGGCTACGTGTCAAAGGAGGGCAAGGGGGTGAACAGTTGTTGCTGGTGTGGTCGTTTGGATGCTGAAACCTCACGAACTCCAGTGCGTGGCTCGCCGTGAAACCGTTGCGCATAAGAATCGGGATCTTGCGCTGTTAGAAGCTGTATATCAGGAGCTGTATAAGCTATGAAGGACCTCGTCTGACGCGGCTGCATGTTGCTACCAACATGTGGACATGCGGCAAGCTGTAATGTATGGTAATTGCAACTTCGATCCAGATGCACGCATGGGTGTCGACTTGTCCTCCCGTTGCCCACATTTGGTGGAGGAAAGCAGAGCGGCATCCTGCGATCTGTAGACGGGCATGCCCCCAAACCCAATCTCCACATTGCTTGCTTCGCTTTGGCCTTCACAACCAGGTCGCCCTCCTAACCCACATCGTATGCAGCCCTTCCATCAGGCCACAAAGTATAAAGTCCAGTGAGGAGTAACCCCTCTTTACGCCTCCTTACCCTCCGTCACGTGCCACCTCCCTCAGACTTGCTCTTGTTTCCGCTCTACTACACGCCCCCCTGCCCCTCTAGGTTGAACTTGTCACATGGTTAATCTCTTGCACTTTGCCCCTCATGGTCTTTTTCCCTTCCTTTCTTCGCCCCTCGTGGGCGCTTTCCCCTTCCTGCTCCTCACGTGTAGTCTGTGAGCAGCTTCACGACGCACGTGTTGGCGTGCAACTCGGGGCCGTGGCTGTGGCGGGCGCTGAGGGGCATCAGGTAGAGCGGCTCCTGGGAGCCGGGGGGGCGGGGACAAATTACCAGCAAGCAATTAGGAAGGCAGGTAGTGGCGGGGAGGAAAGGGGGAAGCGAGTACGGATTGATGCTTGAAGTATGCCGTGCATGCCGTAACGCGATCCACTGCTACAAGGGTTGCATGCCCCAGGCCCCACCACCCCATGCAAGTAGCACACCCACCCTTGCAGTAGCACACCCGCAGCACCCCCCCCCGAGACCCTCAACCATCCTCCTTCCCCCCTGCCCCCCCCACGTACCTTGGCCACCCCCGCCGCCAGCCCCTGCTGGACCTGGTACTCCAGCGCCTGGAGGGAGCGGATGATGTGGGATGATGGTGGTATCATCAACAACAGCAGCAAAGCAACGGACCAGATATCTTACTTCTTACACCCTCGCCTCTTCCGGCCATTACCACCACCACTGCCTCACCATGTCCGTGTCAATCCGCTCCACATACTCCGTCAGTCGCGCCTGCAGCGTCGCCGCCGTCACCTCCCGCCGCGCCACCAGCGGCAGCAGCTGCTTCTCGTCGTGAAACGCAATCCGCGGTCGCTTGACGGCACCCCCCGCACTGCCGCCTGCCCCGCCCTCATCTCCACCACCACCACCGCCGCCGCCCCCAGCGCCCTCCTCCCGCTGAGCCATGCGCTCCAGCACCGAGTATATTGCGTTGGCCACGTCGGGGATGTACTTTGTGAGGTTGCGTTTGCGCAGCTTCTGCTCCTTGGCCGCCAGCTGCTTCACGATCTTGGCCTTCAGCTGTACGCAGCAGGCCTGTTAAGGGGGGGGATTACAAAATAAATGCAAACAACTAGAGTCCCAATCCCATATCCCGACTCATGCAGAAGAGGGGCACGAGGGAGCGGTCGGTGGGGAGGCCCTACCCCAGACACCCTCATTCGCTCTTCGCTGCTCTCCCACATGCGGTTCGGCATTTGGGTTCGCCTAGCCGTCACAATTCGTTGGTTCCCTCTTCACCCCACCCTCACCACCCACCACCCCGCCCACCAACCTCCCACCACCGCACCTGTATTGCGCTCTTGACCGCCGCCACCATCTCCTCCACATCGTCTCCGATGTACTCCTTGCCGGCGCCCTTGAAGGGGATCTTGGTGCTCACGATGCTCACAAACACACCCACCTGGGGGGTTGGGGGGGGGCGTGGGGGGGGCGTGAGGACGTATGTATGCAAGGGGGGAGGGGAAGATACGTGCCAGCAGCGGCAGAGGCGGGGAAAGGGGTTTGCGAAGGGGGGCATGTATGTTGGTGACAGAGGGGGGGCAAGGGGCGGACAGGGTGCAGCGGACATGCAGGGGTGTGGAAGGGGACTGTGAGCACCGCGGGGGCAGAAGTATCACTGCAAGCAGCTTGCCAGCAAAACATGCAGGCGTTCAGCCACGCATTCTCGGTGGGGGTCTCACTAAACGGGAGGTACCGTAGTCCTAGCCCTGGCTATAGCCTTGGCCCGAAAGCCCTAGCACCCTAGCACCCAGCACCCTGTTGGCACCCATATCACCTTGTCGGATGTCTGGTTAATCTTGTATGCGCTCCAGTTGATGCGCTTGAGTGCGGTCTTGGTGATGACGTCGGAACCGCCCTCGAACAGCAGCGGGATGCGGTTGGCGAAGCGGTGCACGTTGATGCCTTGGGGGGGTGGGGGCCCGGGGGGGTATTTTGGAAACAGAATCCGAATTAGGCTGGATATTTGGCCCGGGGGGGGGTAGGGGTGGAAGAAAGGGGCATAGTCCAACTGAGCCCCGAAGGAACACTGATGGCGACCGGAGGTAAAGGCCGTAAGGAGGTGGATGCACCCGCTGCCGCCGCCTAGCTATCCCCTCCAGCTGCCATAACCCCACCCCCCCACCCCCCACGGCCCCTCTCACCCGGCTTGATGTCCCTGCCCCCCACGCTGACCGCCGCCTCCACAATGAACGCGTGCCCCTCGAACACGCGCACGTCCCCCTGGTGTGTGGCGATCATGTCGGGCGCCAGCTCCTTCATCACACCCAGCCGCAGGTTGTACTCGCCTGGGGGAGGGGAGGGGGTGAAGGGGAGGGAGGGGGAGAGAGGGGTGGCAGGGATAGGGACACGGCGGGTTATTGGAGGGAGACGGAACGGGGCGACAAATACTACTCAAGACAGTTGTCAAGAGGCTCAAGACCGATGGGAGGGAGAGGAGGAGGGAGAGGGGAGAGGTATTGTTGGCACAGACAGCATGCCGGCATGCCAGCCCCCCCTTACCAACCCTCTCACCCGCCGGACTGAGGTGGTCGCCCCGCGGGTCCTCGAACCGCACCTCGTGCAACAGCTGGTGCAGCCGCACGATCTGGGGGGGAGGGGAAGGGGGGGGAGGGGAGGGGGGTCAAAGACCATACCGAACCATAGGAAACCACAGGGGGAGCAGGAGGAGGAGGAACAATACTAACAACACTGGTTGGCCATCGAGAAAGCTCCTCTTCCCTGCCCTGCCCCTCCGGCAGGCGACCCTTGCTCCCACACATCAGCGGCCCACCCTCCCTCCCACCCACCCACCTCCCATGGGATTGGGATTGGGACTGCGTTGCTTCACTTCTCATTCATTCCTCCCACCCACCTGCCTGTCCGTGAGGTTCTTGGGGCTCATGTCGCCCTCCACCCCCGCCTGCATCTCACCCACCAGGCGCTCTGGGGAGGGCAGGGAGGGAGTGAGGGAGGGGGGGAGGGGAAGAATACCCAGTGAGTTGTGCTTTAGGAGGGAGGGAAGGGAAGAAGGCAGACAAGCGGGTGTGTGCGGCCGGAAAGGATATAAGTTGTAAAGGATTGAGGTTGGCGCTGTGTAGACAGGAAAGGGAGGAGAAACGAAACGCAGGCCACATCACAAAACCCCACACAACCCAACACAGAAGCACACAAGTACGTTTATTTCTCCGTCCACTCTTTGAGTGGACTTCGCACTCAAGTTCACCCGCGATGTCTGCCGCAGGTCGCCGTACACCAACACCATCGCCGCCAGGGAGACGAGGTGGGAGCAGCGCAGCAGCCCGCCGCCAGACGCAGCGCAGGAGCCTCAACACAGGTCGTGACGCAATCCAAAACACACACACACACACACATGGACTCCATCTTTCGGCAATCACAGTACGTTTCGCCTCGCGGCCAGTTATTTTAACACACCTGGTGTTTTGACAAGGTGGGTTACTTAACTAGCCCCCTTCTTTCCCCTTTTTACCACCCACCCACCCGCCCTCTTGTCCCTGCACCTCCACCCACCCCGCCACCCATCCATCCCTTCCTTCTCACCCACCCCACCCAGCCAAGTCCTCCTTCCTCACCCGCCAGGTCCTGGTTGACGCAGTCGAACTCCCGCCTCAGGAATGCTCGCAGGGTGGTTGCCTCGCTGCCCGCGATGAGCCGCTTCACCAGCTCCAGGTCCACGGAGGAGGGGTGGTGCTTGGTAGTGCGGGGGGGCGGGGGCATCACGTCGGTGCGGCGTCTGGGTGGAGGAGGAGGGAGAAGGGAGGGGATTAATAAGGGGAGGAGGGAGAAGGGAGGGGATTAATAAGGGGAGGAGGGAGAAGGGAGGGGATTAATAAGGGGAGGAGGGAGAAGGGAGGGGATTAATAAGGGGAGGAGGGAGAAGGGAGGGGATTAATAAGGGGAGGAGGGAGAAGGGAGGGGATTAATAAGGGGAGGAGGGAGAAGGGAGGGATTAATAAGGGGAGGAGGGAGAAGGGAGGGGATTAATAAGGGGAGGAGGGAGAAGGGAGGGGATTAATAAGGGGAGGAGGGAGAAGGGAGGGGATTAATAAGGGGAGGAGGGAGAAGGGAGGGGATTAATAAGGGGAGGAGGGAGAAGGGAGGGGATTAATAAGGGGAGGAGGGAGAAGGGAGGGGATTAATAAGGGGAGGAGGGAGAAGGGAGGGATTAATAAGGGGAGGAGGGAGAAGGGAGGGGATTAATAAGGGGAGGAGGGAGAAGGGAGGGGATTAATAAGGGGAGGAGGGAGAAGGGAGGGGATTAATAAGGGGAGGAGGGAGAAGGGAGGGGATTAATAAGGGGAGGAGGGAGAAGGGAGGGGATTAATAAGGGGAGGAGGGAGAAGGGAGGGGATTAATAAGGGGAGGAGGGAGAAGGGAGGGATTAATAAGGGGAGGAGGGAGAAGGGAGGGGATTAATAAGGGGAGGAGGGAGAAGGGAGGGGATTAATAAGGGGAGGAGGGAGAAGGGAGGGGATTAATAAGGGGAGGGGGGAGAAGGGAGGGGATTAATAAGGGGAGGAGGGAGAAGGGAGGGGATTAATAAGGGGAGGAGGGAGAAGGGAGGGATTAATAAGGGGAGGAGGGAGAAGGGAGGGGATTAATAAGGGGAGGAGGGAGAAGGGAGGGGATTAATAAGGGGAGGAGGGAGAAGGGAGGGGATTAATAAGGGGAGGAGGGAGAAGGGAGGGGATTAATAAGGGGAGGAGGGAGAAGGGAGGGGATTAATAAGGGGAGGGGGTAAATAGAACTAAATATTCCGCATTAGGCTGGGTTACAGTCAAACGGGTTGGGTTAGTAGCAGCAGCACCTCCCTCCGCCCGCCCCACCCTAGCATCACCCCCCCCCCATCTACCCGGTACCTGAAGTTGATGCGCATGCTGTTCTTCTCGTCCTCCGCTCGGTAGGTGAAGGCGAAGTGCGCGTAGGGTGTGATGACCGCGATCTGGCGCAGGTAGCGCACGATCTTGGAGCTGCGACGGGAGGAGGGGAGGAGGGGAGGAGGAGGGGGGAGGCGGGGGAGGGAGGAGGGGGAGGAGGGAGGAGGGGGGGAACGAGATGAGAAGTGAGCCATAGCCCCATGTTCCGGCTCATGCAGTGAGGGGGGGCGGGAGGTGATGGCGTGGGGTCCGAGTGAGCCATAGCCCCATGTTCTTCATAGGAGAAGATATACCATCACAAAATGCGAACACAGTGTGAATACACACAGCGTAGCAAGAGGAAATGGAAGGCACGCAGTTAGTTGGGGTTGCCGGTGTGTGCATGTGTGAGGGGCTCCCTCTCAGCCCTACCTCCCTTCCCCTCCGCCTCCCCCTCCCCCCCCCCACCGGTTGTTGCATTTATTTATAATTTCCCCCCCACCGGTAGTACTGCCAGTTTCCCTCGATGGTGAGGCTCAGCACGGAGCCGTGCCAGCCGTCCGGGTTGGGCAGCTGCTGCTCCACATGCACGTTGGGCTCGTTCCTGGGGGTGGGGGGAAGGGAAAGGGGTGTTAGAGGGAGAGAAGGGGAAAGGGGGGAAAGAAGAATTCCCAATGTCCCTGGTCAGCGGGGGGAGCGGGGTTCAGAGGTAGGGCAAACCATAGGAAACCACAGGGGGCGAAGCTGGCAAAAGAATGGGTATAGATGGGAGGGGACGAGGGAGGGGGTCAGAGGGGGATTAGGCGAGGTGAGCCACCCGAATGAGCTACAACGCCCTTTGCCCGATTGCTAACGCACGGGGTGAAGGGGAGGGTGGCGGTGGGAAGGGGAAGGATTGGTGGCATTGGTGGAGTTTTTGATTGATTCCACGTCTGGCAGGAGATGGAGGACGAGGAGGATGGGTCCGGAAGAATACTGCAGCCGGCGTGAGTCGCAAGACGTGATGGTGGAGAAGAGAAGGATGTGCCCTTGGAGGGTTGCGGAGAGTGGGTACCCCCTCGAGGGGGTACCGGGGTCCGGGTGTGTTACTGCTATTACCACTTTACCAGTAAGTGCACACACGCGTCTATGCTAGGCGATGCTGGGATTTGTCTCCCTAGCCGTCAGCACATTCCTAGGATCTATAATCCCCCAAGACCTCGGCGCCTACGGCCATCTCGTTCCACGCGGCAACAGATCGTAGATGCACGTGTAGACATTGTAGACGCACACGTCTGCTAGGTGGTAGCGAGACTAGGGAGGCGACGGACGTAGCTTACTCATCGTGTTGTGATAGTGGACAACGGTCAACCGAGGTATATGAGGCACCCATGGGAACTAGTACAACATTGCCGCTGCCCAGAAAGCCAGGGGGGGGCTGCTGCCGCTGTCTAGCAGCCGGAGGGGGGCTGCTGCCGCTGTCTAGCAGCCGGAGGGGGGGCTGCTGCCGCTGTCTAGCAGCCGGAGGGGGGCTGCTGCCGCTGTCTAGCAGCCGGAGGGGGGGCTGCTGCCGCTGTCTAGCAGCCGGAGGGGGGCTGCTGCCGCTGTCTAGCAGCCGGAGGGGGGCTGCTGCCGCTGTCTAGCAGCCGGAGGGGGGCTGCTGCCGCTGTCTAGCAGCCGGAGGGGGGCTGCTGCCGCTGTCTAGCAGCCGGAGGGGGGCTGCTGCCGCTGTCTAGCAGCCGGAGGGGGGGCTGCTGCCGCTGTCTAGCAGCCGGAGGGGGGGCTGCTGCCGCTGTCTAGCAGCCGGAGGGGGGGCTGCTGCCGCTGTCTAGCAGCCGGAGGGGGGCTGCTGCCGCTGTCTAGCAGCCGGAGGGGGGGCTGCTGCCGCTGTCTAGCAGCCGGAGGGGGGGCTGCTGCCGCTGTCTAGCAGCCGGAGGGGGGCTGCTGCCGCTGTCTAGCAGCCGGAGGGGGGCTGCTGCCGCTGTCTAGCAGCCGGAGGGGGGCTGCTGCCGCTGTCTAGCAGCCGGAGGGGGGCTGCTGCCGCTGTCTAGCAGCCGGAGGGGGGGCTGCTGCCGCTGTCTAGCAGCCGGAGGGGGGCTGCTGCCGCTGTCTAGCAGCCGGAGGGGGGCTGCTGCCGCTGTCTAGCAGCCGGAGGGGGGGCTGCTGCCGCTGTCTAGCAGCCGGAGGGGGGCTGCTGCCGCTGTCTAGCAGCCGGAGGGGGGCTGCTGCTGTTGACGCCATGACAAAAGGTGATATCGCGGGTGCTCACACCACCGATGTTGCAGTCAAGAGATACAATGTAGCTCTGCATGTGCCGCTGCCGCCAATGTCTCAGCCAGTGTTGATGGGTTGAAGGTGTTGACACTGGTGTTGATGCTGCATCTACTTCAGGTGGTGCCGCTGACATCGCTGCCAGAGGTGCTGGGGTGACACTGCCCCTTGAAAGAGTTAAGACTCAAAGGTCAAAGCCGGCACCACCAAGAGAATCTGTCCAGCCATGCTCTGTCGTCATGATGCTGCTAGATGCGTTTCCCCACCGAACGGAGATGCGGAAGGGACGACAGGCGCCTTAGAAGCTGACCGACTTCGCCACTTCCCCCCCCTAGAAGCAAGCGATCTGAACCCCTAGAAGAAAGCAACCTGGTTCCCTAGTTCCTACCCATCTAGACCCCTAGATCCTAACCCAGTTGCTCCCCCCTAAAACCAAGAAATGTGGTCCCCTACATCCCACCCACCCACCTACCCACCCACCTGTGGATGTCAATGTCCAGCACGTATCTGCTGCGGCTGGCCGCCCCCTTTCGCGCGCTGCTGATCTCGAAGGGCAGCCCCGTCGTCATCTTGGACCAGATGAGCGCCATCTTGGCGCCCAGACCGAACTTGCCGCGCGTCTGCTTCACGCCGTACTTGGTGCCGCTCAGCACGCGGCCCAGCATAGCGGGGATGTCGCGGTGGGGCATGCCGGCACCGTTGTCCTGGGGGGGAGGGGCGCGGGTGTGGGGTGCGACTGGGAAGGTAACACTGACCGTGGCCATAGGAAGACCCGTTAATGGTAGCGGGGGGATTAGGTTAACTGAGCCGGGTGGGGGTAGAGTGGATGGGTTCTTGCGCGGCATGGAAGGAGGTTAACAGGGGCAGGAGAAGTGAAGGTGAAAGATAAAGGGTGTTTCCCAGGAGGTGAGGTTCCCTCGGGGTGTGCACTTAGCTCACCAGCGGCCCATCCGTGTGAAACCCGAATCCCCTGTGTCTTCCAACAGCCCCTGCTACACACTTTCTCCCCCTCCCCCCCTCCTCCCCCACCTTGACAGTGACTCGGTAGAAGAGATTGCCCCGCATGCCGCCCCCCGGCTTGGCCGCAGCCGCTATCTCCTTCTTCTTGGCCTCCACCGCCGCTGCACCCTCGCCATGCTGCGGCGAAAGGGGGAAAGAAGAACACTCAATGTGATGGAGGAGGAGGGAGTGGACCAGGAGGAGCGGGTGGGGCAGGTGGAAGAAGATGAGGATAGCGTGCGTGCATGGCTAAGGCCTTACCCCATCCCAACCCGCTGTGAGCCCAGACGTTTTCCACACACATGAGCTCCCACGGACGTTCCCCCAGAAACACCCGGCGCATGCACCACCACCCCCACCTTCTCAATCAGCTTCTGCAGCTTCTCCTTGTCCTTGGCCTCCTTCGCCAGCCGCTTCTGTGGGGGAGAAGGGGCGAGGGTGGGTGGTGAAGGGGGCGAAGAGGGGCGAACGGTGGGCTGAGCGCTTGTTTGGAAGCACCCGCAACAGGCTGGCAGTGTCATGAGCCGAACGGGGTGCAACGGGATTCGCAGGCGCTACGACAGAGTGGCCTCCCCCTCCCCTGCTCCCCTCCTCTCCCTTCCACAACCTGCCCCCAAAACCCCCCCCACCTTCTTGGCATCCTCGCTCTCAAAGTCCTGGTACAGCTGCTCGTCCACCCGCCCGTGCTGCTCCACCCCGCGGATGCGGTTCAGACGCGCCTTGGACACCTCCTCACTGGGGTGGGTGGGATGGGGGCCGGGGCGGGGGCGGCAGGGCTGAAGGCGTGGCATGGAGGCAGGGGAAACGGCGTCAGGTATGGGCGGGCATCGGGCGCAGCATTCCTACGCGTGGGGCCCAACAGCGTCGCCAAGGAGTACCGGAAGACCAACAAGTGCCCGCTCCCGCCCCCGTCCCCCTTCCCCCCTCAGGGCCAGTGTTTCCGCGGCTCAGTTTATTTAATTCTCTCCTTCCTCCCTCCCTCCCCCCCTACATGGTGATCTCAATCATGGGCAGCTCGCTGATGGACTCGGCGGCGTCCAGCGCGTTCTCCACCAGCTCGCGAACCGTGGTATAGAGACATTTGCCGGGCTGCAGGGGTGCGTGATTTAGAGATTTCTTTGAGATAGAGGTAGATAGATGCTGATAGAGGTAGATAGGTGCTGTTGGGCAGCAAATTGCGTATGCAGTTCGTTGCTGACGGCAACAGAGGCCCGTCGGGTCGCTCAGAAATCCACGCTGAGAGCGCAGCCACCCTGATCACGTACATTGTCAAAACCAGCGATGTTCTTGTTCTCCGCAAAGAACTCGGCTGGAGACTTTTGGACCAGCGCATCCGCCTTGCTCTTAGGAGGCATGATTGGGTCCAGCCAGCTGGCGAACTAGTGCCTAGTGCTTAAATGACGCATAAGTATACTATATACGGTGTCCATCGATCGTCACATGTAGGGTTGCAAGGTCAGAAATTAGCTACAAGGGTTATCTAGAGTAGCTGACATCTACGGTAAACAAAAGGCGCTTTTCTGTCGACGATGTCAGCTTGGAAGAGTTTCAAAGGGGTTTGGTCTTCTGCCCGCTTTTACTATTACAGCTGCAGGCCTTCTGGCTATGTCCGACCCGTCCCGCCAATGCTGGTACAGCAGGATACGGCAACCAAGGCTCGAGAGCTCAGAGCCCTCATCGCCCTCATCGCCCTTTCAGCGCAGGAGTTCCTTGGCTGTATCTAGAAGTGGAATGTATGCGTACCAGAATGTAGCTTTGTCCTATTTCACAAACACAGGATGTTGCGCAATCCGCTTGCAGCTTGCTGAGCCACCTTGACTGTAGGGCGCTGCGTTGCCAAGACGTCTAAAGCTGAGCGCCATGGAGAGTGTAGTAAACCAAGCATGGGATGTGTATATCCAACAGCGCGCAGAGGCACCGTCGTCCTTGAATGGCACCCTCGAGGACTTATGGCACAAAATAGCGCAGGTGTGTAGCTGTAATCAATTTATTTACATATTATTAAGACGGACAACTGGAAGTCCCGTCAACTTATTCAAACCTGTCCATCTCCTTGCGGGTTGTTCGACTGGCATCTGAACAGATGGAGGCCCCTACACCAGAAGATGAAGAAGCACGACTGGATATATGCTCTGACCTTACGGCAAGGCTGTCGTCGCTCGGGTCAAGCTTGGGCGGAACATTGGCAGCGGAGCCTCACGGCTACTTCGTTATGGGCTGCTTTACCGCCTCGTCTCCTTTGGAGATAGCCATCACGGGAAAGCTTGCAGATTCAAAGGGCGACGCTCAACTGCTGGACCTGGTAAGGCCAACAGTTGGCAAGCACTGCTGCTGCGACCACAGGGAGCTCGGGGTTTGGTTGCGCCGAAGCAAATACTCCATAGGTCGTCACCTGTCCCAGGCCGCTACATGCCGGCCTTGATACCACCACATGATACCGCGGCAACAGCGGCGTCAGCGGACTTTTATATACCCTTCGTCTCCTAAGAACCCCTCTTCACAATGCCGACATTCCCAACCCCATCAGGAGCAGCGTGGTGCGGCCGAGCGGCTGTGCTTGTTGGAGCGCGTGCACTCCCTGATCGGCGACAGCGGTGCAGCGGCGCAAGGCACCGTCCGCATCAACCGCACCGCCCGAGTGCCCTCCGTCAGGTTAGTGGGGCGCTGTGGGTAGACAGCCGTAAAAAGCAGCCATGCGTCGGCACATGCACACCGGCCTGCGCCACGGTTGCCTATTCCTAGCCACCATTCCCGACCAACTTCGGCATGGCTGGTTCCCTTAGCCTTCTAAATTCCCTTGGGTGTGCAGGGCTCACGTGCATGTCGGGACCCACGTCTCCTTCTAACTAACGCTCTCGCACGCTCTCCCGCTGTTGCCCCTGCACCTACACAACCCGTGCCCCTACGCACCAGCTTTGAGCACGCCGGCAGCGGCATCCCCGTCCGCGTGTGTGTGGCCCATCCGGGCTTCTCGGTGCGGGCTCACGTGGTGCGGGCGCTGGTACAGCTGGAGCCGCGACTCAGGAGCCTCGTGCAGCTGGTGGGGCGGGTGGGGGTGGCGGGGTACATGGAGCGAGGCGCATGGGTCACCCAACCCATGCGTTCGTTGTGAACCAGCACGTGCATGAACTGCCACTGCGTTCCATCGTCTGTCAATCCTGGTTCTCTTCCCCACGGCAGGTAGAGTTGTGGGCGGACGCGCGCGGCCTGAACAACCCGGCAGCGGGCACCTTCAACTCCTGGGCGCTCATGAACCTGGTGGGAGTGGTGATTTGGGTCAGAATCACAGAAAGCACACTGGGTGTGGGTCCTCATTCTTGCTTGCAGCGCGCTGGGGCGTGTGCGCATACCACATTCCTCCTGCTGGGTAGTAACTCAGCTAGTTAGTCGCACTTATTAAGACGCCCTCGCCAAAACTGTCGCCCCGCAGGTCATCTTTGCGGCTCAGACCTTCCAGTCGCAGCCCCTGTTGCCGCCGCTGTGCCGCGTGTGTGGCGGCTGGGACTCCTCCTCCTCCTCGGCTGGCGGCACCGCCCCTGCCGGCAGCCAATCCGGAGGAGGCTCCGGCGCTGGTTCCGCAGCGGGGCCTTCACCTCCCCTCAACTCATCTGGTGGCGGCGCTGGCGGCAGCGGCAGCAGCGGCGGCGGCAGTGCTAGCACCAGCGCTGGTGGTAATCCGGGTAACAGCAGCAGCAGTAACAGCGCTGGCGGGGCTGTGGGTAGCGGTCCGGCGGCGGCAACAGCTGCTGCTCCTGGTGGGGTGGCGTTGCGGCCCGCTCGGCGGCTGCCGCTGCACCTGCCCTCTGCGGAGTGCCTGGAGCTGGTCATGCGGGAGATGGCGAGCAGGTGGGGATGTAGGAGAGCCGCGGCTGAGTTGTTGAGCCGAGGAGCCCATTTTAGTTGAGTGCGTCCGGAGTGCGTTTGTCCCGTCCTGTCATTGCAACTCTACTGTCTCGCACCTTGCCCTCTTGTCCGGACCTTACACCCTGCCCAGGCTTTCCGGTCCTCCCGAGGCGCTGGGCCTGTCCCCCGCCTGCCCTGCTGCCTGCGCCGGCCCCGCTCCCGGGCTGCTGGCGCTGTTCCACTGGTTCCTGGTGCTGCTGGACCGCCTGCTGGGCTGCTGGCAGCTGTCCTGGAACAGGTGGGCCCTGGAGCCTGGAGCCTGCTGGGGTGTCTAGTTTATGAACTAAGGGTGAAGCGGATACGGGTGTAAATCGTAACGACAACCCATCGTTTCCAGCTTTCGACTCCCCATCTTTCCATCTCGACGTCTCGATCATCAATCCCAACCCCTCCCTCCGCTCTCCAGGCGGTGGCGTGTGTCCACGTGGCTGGGCCAGGTGGTGCAGCAGCCCTTCAGCCGCGCCTTCCTGCTGCCCCTGGAGTGCCCCTTCGACCCGGCGGACAACGCGGCAAAGAGCCTGGGATGCGAGGTGGGAGGGCGCGGCAGGGGCTAGGGGGACAGGTGTAGAACCGTGGTGGGAAAGACAAATTGCTTGGAGGGCTGCTAGCGGAGAGGGGTGGGTGCGGCTGGTGCAGACGCGGCTGTGTGGCCCCTGGATGTGACCATGCATTTCTCAAATGCTCACACTTTCTCTTCCCACCTGCAATTAATCCTGCAACCCCTCATGTTGCTGCTACCCCGCCACCCCTCCAGAACCAGCCAAAGCACCAGGAGGTGTTCAAGTGGCTGGCGGCGGAGGTGGCGGACTCGCTGCGGCTGCTGCGGGCCACCCGGGCGGTGCAGGGTGAGGGCAGGGGCTGGTCTGGGCAGCATCAGGCCTCTGCTGTGGTTAGGGGTGCATCCTGTTGGGGGTTCTGCAGTAATGCTGAACGTTTACACATCTGCTAACAAAAGTGCATGTTTCGCCGTCAGTTGCTTTACCACACGGCTGCTTTCGCCCCTGCAGACCTTGACGGGGCCATTCTGGGGCTGTTTGGTCTGGAGGTGGAGCACTTGTACCTGGAGGAGGAGGAGGAAGAGGAGGAGCAGGAGGAGGAGCAGGCGGAAGAACAGGGTGGAGGCGAGCAAGCGGAGGAAGAAGAAGAGGCACAGGAACATTCGGACCAGCAGCAGCAGCAAGCTGTGGCAGCTATCTCGCCAGCAGCGGAGGGCGACGCAACGCCTCGGCCGCAGCACCACCGCAAGCACTCTAGCCAGCAGCAGCAGCAGCGACAAGGCAGTCCTGTTGCGTCCCGCTCCCCCTCTATCACAGCGGCCGGCAGCAGCAGCCCCATCCCCAGGGTGCGGTCACGGCTGCTAGACCCCACCGAGCTGCAGCAGCAGCAACACCGCAGCAGTCCGCTGGCTCATGCGGCGCCACCCGCCGCCATGCAGCACATAGCAGTGCCCTCTCACACAGACCCTAGCCAGGCAACAACAGCAGCAGCGGCATCTGGGAATGCCCCTGAAGTCCCTGCGACTGCCCCTGACTGCGCTGTTGCTGCTGTCGGTAGTGCCATAGCGGGAACAGGGGCGCCGGCAGGGGAGCCCGGTATGTTCGAGCAGGACGCAGTGATGGTGGAGGCGGAGGCAGCAGACGGACCCGTGGGTCGCGGCGGCAGCGGCCGGGCGCTGCTGCGTGCAGCGGACCCGGCGGTGCTGCGCGCCAATGCGCAGGTGCAGCGGCCGCTGTCGCCGCTGCTGCGCGATGTGACCAATGGACTGCAACGGGTCGGCGGCGGGTACGTGGTGGGGACGGGAAATCGCGTGGGTTTGTTTTGCGCTATAGAGCTTTGATCGGTCTGTTTCTCGTACTCCTTGCGCTTGGAGCGTGAAGAAGAGCTATCCCCTTTCACTCATCGGTGCGCAGAGCCAACGCGGCTGCAGACGCCAAGGGCGCTCCGCCCAGCCAGCGCTCAGCCTCGCCTCCCTCGGCCTCTGCACCTCCTGCCTCCGCTGCCCCGGCGCCCCGGCCCCCTTCCGAGTCGCCCCCCGAGTCCTTCCTGCCCTTTGAGGGCTTGTTCGGCAGCTTCCTGCAGGGAGCCATGCGCCTGTTCGATAACGTCGCCCAGGTGCGCTGCCTACCATAAATCCACAGTATTCTACCAACCCTCAAGTAATTATGAAGAATCCATAGCAACATGACACAGTACGGCACGATATTCAGCCCCCGCAAAAGGTGGACAGCTCCATGCTCTCATCCCTAAACTCTCCGCACCCGCCACGCCCCCCCTTCGCCGCGTACACCCTTGCCTGCCCTCCACATGTATGCATGCACTCACAGGGTGTTGCGGAGCTGGGAGAGGACCTCAACGAGCTGGCCGCCACCACCGCCGCCACCATCCGCGCCGTCATCAACGACGACGAGGACCTGCCCTTCCTCTCCTCCACCGCCGCCGCCTCGCGCCGCCTCCGCCGCCACCGACTGCAGCTGCTGCACCGCACACCCGCAGCCACAGCCAACGGCTCTGCCGGTGCTGCCGTAAGCAATGGGACGGGTAGCGGAGCGCAGTCGCCCGCCTCTACAGCATCCGGGCAGCAGCCGCAGAATCGAGGGGCAGCAGCAGCGGCTGCGGTGGTGGATACGCTAGGGTCACCGCCTGCGGCGGCGGGGCAGGGTTCGGTGGTGGTTCAGTCGCCTGTGCTGTCGCCCACTCGGCCACAGCGGGAGCTGCCGCAGTCAGCACGGCAGACGCCCCGACGAAAGCAGCAGCAAGCTGGTGCGAGGGCATCGCGAGCGGCATCGACCAGCATCCTGACAGCAGCAGCTGCCGTGACGCGGGTTACGCCGCTGGCCGCTGTGGAGGCTGACGCGCCGCAGGATGGGATTGTGAACGTGCAGGCGCAACCGCATGGATGCGGTGCCGATGGTAAAGTTGACGGGAAGCCCGGTGCTCTGGAGACGTCGGCAGCAGCGCCAGGTGTGTTGGAGACGCCTACTGATCCAGCTGGCGTACAGGCTAGTACAGGCAACCCTCCGTCCATGACCCCCCAGCAGCCGGTGAAGGACACGGCGAACCATCAGGAGGTTATGCCCCTGGCAGACATTACGGAGGCAGCAGCAGCAGCCGTGGAAGCTCTCAGCCTCTCAACAGAAGACAGCGGAGCGGCAGCAGTAGCAGTAGCTGCCAGCCTGCCGCATGCGGCTCCCACCTCACCCACAGCTCCGCCGGCTGCTGCTGCTGCTGACACTCTGGAGACCCCAATCATTAGTTCTCGTCCGGATGAGGATCGCGGCGATGCCGTGAATGCCGATGCTGGCGACGCTGGCCAAGACAAGGTCGAGGGCAGCCTTCACGAACCTTGCGGGGAGCAGCCAAGGGCAGTACCCGCTCCGTTGGATGTAGCAATGCTCCCCAGCAACGGCCCATCCGAACTCGACGTCGACTCTTACACACCAGCAGCAGCAGCGGTTGCGGCGGCGGCAGTGGCAACATCGCCCGCGCTGTCGCTTGCAAGCGGCAGTGCTGGTTTCGGCGCTGCTGTTGGTCTGGTGCGTGTGGGCTCCACCTCGGCCACCTCTACCTGCGCAGCGTCCACCCAGGGCCCCTCCAGCCATACCTCCCCCGCCTCCTCACCCATGGCTAGCAGCAGCGGCAGGTCGCCATCACGCAAGCAGCAGCCCTTTGGACCCATGGGCCAGGCGCGTTTGGGTCAGGCATCATCGACGTGTGAGGGGCCCACAACGCGGAAGGCGCCGCCTCCGCTGCCGCCGCCTCCCCCGCCGCCTGTGGGCGTGGGGGGCTTGCGTGTCAAGAGCGCCGCGTTCCGAAAGGTAAGCTGCTCTGTCCTTGCTGGCTACAAAATGCACACCGCCAATGCAGCTGATGCGGATGTAAAGCCCTATACCGCCTTGCGTTAACAACCACTACCTACATCCCTTCGTCCTCTTCGCTTCCCCGCCTCCCATCCAGGGCGCCCCTCGTGAGGCTCTATCCATCGCCGCCGCAGCCGCCAGCCATGTCGCATCCCGCTCGGCCGCCTCTCCTTCCTCCTCCTCCGCGCCCACCGCCCCCGCCGGCGCCTCCACCTCCGCTCCCAGCTCCCCGGCGCCCCGCAGCGTGGTGCCGCTGGCCTCGGGGCGGCTGCAGGAGCTCGCGGAGTGCATAGACCGAGCGGGGCCTGGTGTCACCATCGACCTGCAGGGGAGGACCTTCTCCGGCCCCCTGGCTGCACCCGCCATGAAGGTGAGGGGCGCTGGGGCGGGGCGGGGCTGGTCGCCGTAACGGGGACATATCGTGAACGCTGCGGGAGTAGCTCGCTGTAGCCGCTGGAGGCATCTGGTTGGTGGAGCGGTAGTGCCAGCTACTAGTGCCATGCTGTTCCCTTGAGTTGGTACCCCGACATCCATGTTTTCTGCCCGCATGCGCGTGCCTTCTCTGCTGTCCTGCAGGTCAGCGCCACGGGGTTGTGGCTGGTCAACGGGCAGCTGGAGCTGCTGCCCGAGCAGCAGCTGGTGGTGGTGGCCAAGGGGGTGCGGCTGCAGGAGCTGATTGTGAGGGATACCGGGGCCGGTACTGCCGCCGCGGCGCCGCCGCCGCCGTCACAGCAACCTGCAGGGGTTGCATCTGTGCCTCCTGTGCAAGCGGGAAGCCCGGTTGCTGGGCCGGCGGCGGCGGCGGCGACCGCTCGACCGGCGGTTCTGGTGACGAAGCAGTCGTATGCTGGGGGCGGCGAGCTGACGCTGTCGCGGTGTCGGATGATACTGGGCCCTGGCCGTGGTATTGGAATACAGGTGCGGCCAGTGTTTCTCATCTGTTAAGGCCTGACACTAACTGCAACATCTGCGAGATCGTACTTTGATGACGGTGTCGCATGGCAGTAGGAAACATGGGTACACTCTACAGCGACCACCTGTTTCTCGTCATGTCCATCGCGTTCCAACACATGCAGATCAAGGGCAAGGGCTGCAGCATCGTCGCCGACGGCTGCCACGTCAGCGGATCCGCCATGGCTGCCGTACAAGCCTCCGACGCCACCCTAACGCTCACCGGCTGCACGCTGGAGGGCGGGTCGGGACATGGGCTGTGTTGCCGAGACAACGCCGTCGCCAACGCCACTGACTGTTGCTTGAGCCGCTTTGACGGCGCATGTGCTGCGGTCCGTGCGGGTGCTTCGCTGGAGCTGTCGAACTGCACCCTAACAGGTGTTGGGGCGGCTAAGGGAGGAGGTGAATGCAGGGACGGCGAATGTGGTGACGACGGTGATACTCGGCGCCTGAGCAGTGGCGGGTGCAGCACGGATGGCCATGCCGCCGCCACGACCGAGAGTACGGCGGGCACAGGCGGCAGCGGCGGTGTGGGGTTGCTGGTGGAAGGCAAGGGATCGGCGGTGGTGGCCCGTGGGTCATCGCTGAGCGGGTTTCGGAGCAAGGCCGCAGTGGTGGTTACGGTGGGCGCCACGGCGAACCTGGAGGAGTGCAAGGCGACGGACAGCTTGCAAGGAGCACTGGTGGGTGCGCGGCTCTGATATGCGGCTCTGATACGCGGTTATCTTGGCCGCATCCTCAGGCGCCCAACCCTCCAATCAGTTTTTACTAACTTCCTTACCTACAGCGCTCAAGACCCGCTCTGCACAACACGCCCGTTCTCACGTCATATATTCCAGCACCCACTCATCCACCCCTGCCTTCCCTTGCCGCTTCTTACGGTATCATGGTCCTTGCCTCCGACGCATCATGCGCGCAGGTGGGCACCCGCGGCGGGCGGCTGCTAGCCATCCGCTGCGAGCTCTCCCGCCACAGCGGCGAGGGGCTGGTGATCGGCGAGGGAGCCACCGCGGACCTGCGACACTGCAGGCTGCAGGGCAACATCGCAGCGGGGGTGCGGGTGGGCGGCGTGGGGTCCATGGCAGTCATGCGGGGCTGCGAGGTGGCGAGCAACGGTGCATGCGGGGTGGCGGTGGAGGCTGCTGGGTGCGCTAGCTTGGATGGGTGCAACGCGGGCGGGAATGGGCGTGGTGGCGAGGGTGAGGGAGCTGGGCGGGCTGGGCCGGGCATGAGGGTGGAGGGCAACGGGGCGCGTGCGTGTGCGCAACGGTGCACGTTTTCGGGTAATGGGGGCGCGGGCGTGGCGGTGGGGGCGTTTGGGAATGTGCAGCTGGTTGGGTGTTGCCTGGAGGGGAATGGGGCGGAGGATGGGGGTGGAAGGGAGGGTGGAGGGGAGAGGGAGGAGGAGAGGGTGCAGTTGGAGGTGGAGGCGGAGGGTAAGGTGACGTTGTCGGGTGGGTGTGTCTGGCGGTGTGTGGCGGGGGAAGGGGGGGAGGGAACGGGAGGCGGGAAGGGCGAGGCACGGGGGCTGCTTGTGGCTGAGCGAGCCAACCTAGAAGTCCTTAGCTGAGGCAAATCCTGAGCTAAGGTGATCCTTCTTTGTACGTACTCACTTAAAAGTTACATGATCCTACAAGCTTATTGACTGTGATTTAGGTTTTAACTCTGACTCGTGCCTAAAGGGGTAAAGGCGATGTATGCAGACTACTTCTCGGCTTATTTATCATCTATCTGTACACAGTGTGGAGTTCGAGGTTAGGTTACTGAGCATGTGAGCAATGAGCACCTATGTAAGTCGGCGCCCGAGTGTCATGGGTTATGGATTACACCTGCACCGTCACCACGCCACCAGACGGCCGCCGGGCTCTACAAGACCATTTTCAAGGGCATCAGCTCAGAGTCTTTGAACGTCTTAACCATGTGTACGTGTAAACCCTTACCCCGCCTGATCGGCACAAGCGCACGCTGATACACTGCCTCGCAATTGCTTCAGAGTTCCAGATGCCAGAGAGGAGCTACCGGTAGTACCCTTTCCAGATAGTTGCATGCCACGACACCTGATCACTCTTTCCACGCCACGCCTCACGAGGCTCCAAACCAGCTGGCACCCAGCCTTAATACTTGCACCGCGTCCCCAGCCCTGCATCCTCCTACGCCTCCAGTGGCGGCGGTATCCTGGCCAGGTCCTCCTGCAGTTGCCGCTCCAGCCCCGCCAGCAGCTCCCCGGGGGGCGCCACAGCGCTCAGCAGCGCACCCAGACCGGCCGCAACACCGCCTGCGGAGCGTGAGTGCAGGGCGGGACGCGGGTCCAGTTTTCCCCATGCGCGGGCATTCAGGATTTTGAAGCAGACACACCGGGGGGGGCCTCGCGGCCAGCTATTTAACACACCAGGGGCAGAGCATACCGATAACAGGATACTCTTACTACGGTAGCACAGCACTCAGCAGCCGCCCAGCAGTCACTCCTCAGGTCACTCACCCTCTCCGTTCTCCCTGCGCTGCTCCTGCCGCTCCGCCCACTGCGTCGCCTTCTGTCGCGCCGCCAGCTGCCCCAGCCGCACCACCGCGCCGCCCACATCATACCGAGGCGCCGACACCGGCCCCCGCAGCGGCACCAGCAGCAGCAGCCCCTCCGGCAGCCCCGCATCACCGCCCAGCCCCAGCCTCTCCAGCAGCGGCCCGGGTGCCACACCCAGCGTAAAGTCTAGCTGGTCCTTTTGCAGGTCTGCGGAACCCCACAGCGCCACCCGCACACCACCACTGCCGCTGTTGTTGTTGTTGCTGTTGTCGTTATCACTGCCGCTGCTGCTAGCAGCACCCGCGGCCCCTGCGGCGGCTCCAATCCGCATGTCCACTCGCTCGGTCCGGAGCTCCGCATCCCGCCGGAAGTGCACCCGCATGCGGGAGACCTCGGCTTGCAGCGATGCGGGGGAGGAGGAAGCGGCGGCGGCGGCGGCGGCGCCCTCCCTGCCCGCAGCGCCCTTGGCAGCAGCGATGGCGCCTGCTGCGGCGATGGCGGTGGCGGGTGAGAGGCCGTGCAGCCCCAGCTCGCCCAGCAGCCCCGCGGCGATGGAGGAGGGGCCCAGGAGCAGGGTGGTGGGGGCCATCTGGGCGGGGGGGGGGGGGCAGGAGCAGCAGGAGAGGGGTTAGGAGGGGGAAAGGGGCAGTTCCCATTAGTGCAAGAGCGCAGGGAGGCGAGAAGAACACGACAGATGTGGTGCTGCTCCCGAGTTGCGCGTACCGGTACCGCCGTACTGGTTCCCTGCAGAGAGTTCCCTGCTAGGACGCACGCGGATCTCAGCACCACCACCTCCGCCCCAACCGCCAACCCTCCCCCCTCTCTCACCTCCACAGTCGCCGCCTGGTAGGGCAGCCGGCCTCCCTCGGGGCTGAACGCCACCTGCAGCCGCTCCCCGCCGCCCACCTGCGCCACGTCACCCAGCAGCGGGTTGGCGCTGCCCAGACCCAACCTGGGGATTGGGGGGGGGGGGAGCGAGGGGTGAAGGGGCGGGGAGTGGGGGTTACAGGACGGGGGCAAACCGGCCACCCGTAAGCTACAGCTACATGCGCGACAAGCAAACATGGTTGCATGGAGGTGCAAAGGGGTCGGAGGGTAGGCGGTACCTGGACAGCGCGGGTGTGAGGTCCAGCTGCGCGGTGGCGGGCTGGTGCAGCAGCGAGTGGTCCTCCGCCTGCCACAGGCGCACCTCGCCCGTGAAGTGCTCCGAGTGAACCTGCGGGGGTGGGGGGGGCGTTGCGACACCGCATGTGTGTGGGGAAGAGGTGAGGTCTTCCTGCCTGTGTTAGGATTGAGCTTTAAGCAGGGTTTACCGGTATGCTTCGGCGCCTTGCCTGCCTTCCTCCTTCCTACGTACGGTGCACCTTCCCAATACACCAGTCCTTCCTGACGAACCCTTTGACCTTACAAGTCACGCAAGAAGAACAGATCAGGCGGCTGTGCGCACCTGCATCATGCCGGGGCGGTAGGCGGCCGGCCGCTGCATCACCGCCGGCGGCGGCCGCAAGTCCGCAGCGGAGGCGGAGTAGGCGGAGGCGGCAGCGGGCTTGATCACCGCCCACTGCACATCCAATCCCAGCTCCGAAGCCCACTCGCGCAGCTCCTTCTCCCCGAATGCACCCGTGACGTGAACCGCCGGGCCCATGATCTGCCTGCATACGGCAGGAGCACCAGGACCAGATGTGGTTGCAATCTCAGTTGCAAGGCCAGCACTAGTAGTAGCAGCGGCAAACATTGTGGATGGGTAACCAGGTGTGCGCATGTATTTACGCAACACCGTAACAGCGGCGTACGCTACCCGGTTACCTCCCGCCACCCGCCCTCGCCGCACCTGACTTCTTCCGCCACCAGAAGCATCCCATCCGCCACCACTAGGTTCACACCACCCAGACGCACGTCCGCATTGAACCCCATCTTGCTGTTGACACGAGCCAACGCCTGCACCAACCGACTGTTGCCGCTGCCGTTGCCGCTACCGTTGCCGGCTGCGGGCTGTTGTTGTTGCTGCGAGGATTGTCGACGAGGAGGTGGCGGTGGCGCATTGAGCAGACCGACTTTCTCCGCAAAGGTGATGAGTTTGAAGTCAGAGACCCGTGGGTCGTAGATGGCGTTGATCCAGGGCTTGGAGATCACCAGATTGAAGCCGCTGTTACCTGCGTAGGCCGGGGGAGCATAGGCCAGGAGATCATGTAAGAGGATACGCACGTAGTTGCTGTCGGGAAGCCTTGAACCCGAGAATGGGTTGTAACCTCTGTTACGGCAAACACACGTACCCCTGTAGCCTCACCCCTTCCGCCCGCCCGCCCCCAACCCTGCCCGCCCCCAACCCTCCAACCCTCCAAGCTCCAACACCACCACCGCCCCCACCCACCGGTCAGCAGCTGCCACAGGCTTGCTGCCGTGGAGACCTTGTTGAGGTGCAGCAGGATCTGCCCGCCGCGAGGGCTGTCGTACACCTTGACGCACTGCAGCTCGCAGGGGCCGGTCCAGCTGAGCCGCGCCTCCGCCACCTCCACACGACCTGGGGGCAGGGGGAGGCGGGCGGGCAGGCGGGCAGGGGGCGGGTGTTGAGAGGGTTGGAGTGCAGAGAGGGCGCCATGCTCCACACTCCTTACCCGGACGTGCCCTGCCAGGCACATGCCCCAGCCCTACACCCCTCACATCCCACTCCGCCCATCCCGCCCCACCCCACCCGGCATGCGTGTGTTGACAAGCTCCATGGCCCGCTGCAGCCCCCACTGCGTGTTGAGCACGGAAGGCAGCGCGGCAGCGGCAACACCTGTGGCAGGTACGGCAGCGGGAGGAGCGGTGAGACGGCAGCGGGGGTGGCGGTGGGATGGCAGCAGCATGTCAGCACCAGCGGCAGCACTGAGGCAGCCGTTGGGTGCGGTAGCAGTGCTGAACGTGCAGCTGCTCCCTTATTATGGCACCTAGCGTGCAGCTCTATCCCGCGTTTGGGTAACCGCGATACCCGGGTTGTAGCGCGTCCTTACCCGCAGTCGTCAGCACTCCCGCGCAGACCTGCAGCGCCCGCCACCACCACTGGGCTCCAGGAGGGGGCAGGGGGCCGCCTGCCCCCGCGCCTGCACCACCGCTGCCGCCCGGGGGAGGCGGCGGTGGCGGAGGTGGGGGCGAGGAGGAAGAAGCGCAACGACGCACTGTCCCAGCTCGCACTGAGGAAGGAATGGGAAAGGGCATGCGTGGGGTGAAGGGGCTTCGGCATCTGGAAAGAGGCAGTGATGGGATGGGGTAGGGAGAGGCACGAATACCGTGTTAAGTAGTTATGTATACATGAAAGGTTGATACTTCGGCGTGGCAGGAGAAATGAGCTGAGGGCTGCATCGGCAGAAGTCACAGTTGATGGCTGCTGTGATGGCTGGTCCAACCGACACGCACCTGCTGGAGATGGCAACCGATACATCGCTGCATTCGCACGAAGGGCTTTCATTCTGAGCGAGAATGCTGAGAGCGTCATTGCAACACGCAAGCCATGCAAGATGGGTGTACCGGTGTCGGCTGCGACGGTCCTATTATATTCACAAAGAAAATACTTACGAAATAGACTTCTTTGACATGTGTTATCAACCGTGCCCGAACAGCGACCCCCCATGCAATTTAGTGGTACGAGCAAGTTACCAGCTTGACCCATTTCGCGAGCGCGACCCTTAAGGTGATCACGCTGACCCAACACAGTCAGCGCTTTGTCCTTAGTTGGGGTGCAACTCTAAAGCATCTGTCACGTTCACAACTTGAATTTCCCATCCCATAGCTCCACAGACGGACAGCGACGCTCTAGCAAATTTGTACAACCATGTCTATGCTCGCAAATCACTCACAACTTAGCCAACTGTGTAAGAGGGCGCCAACATCAAAACGAGTGGTAGCGAAAAGGCGCGTGACGGTTGCCGCTCAAGCATCCGCGACTTCGCAGTATACCCGGGTTCGCCTGAAGACGCGTCAGGATTGCGAGCTGGCTGTCAGCTTTTACCCTCGGTTCAGTTACAACGGGATCGGTGGAGGTGGCTGGGGCACGGTTACGGACCTTGGGTAAGGACCTCCGCGGTTGGTGCGGAGTTGAAGCCAAAAGGCCAGTTACATGGTGCCCCAATGGCTTCTCCAACGTGCCCCACCCCCTAGCACGCATGGAATGGCTTCCGTTATTCCCCTGCTGAGATCACACTAACCCTTCGACCAGCCCCTTGCGCCCATGGTGCCTGATGCCTGGAGATCATGGAGGTCATAGAAAAGTCCCATGGTGCCTGCCCCATTCCCTTTCTTGGAAGGTCCCTCGTTAATCACACGCAACTCCAACCCACACGCGTAATCCCTTGCCAACCCACCTCGTCCCCCCTCACATCGCACTCCTCATCGTCGCCTGCCCCCCATCCCTGCTACCGCACCCACAGCCCTCCTGCTGCTCCCACACAACTCCGCAGGGCCGGCAAGCTGCACCTCAACTTCGATACCAGTGTGCTAGTCATCCCCGACATGTCGTACCGTACGGCAATGCTGGCGGGGCTGCTGCCCATCCCCCCGCCGCTTAATATTGCCATCCGACCCGTGTCTCTAGAGGTATGTCGGAAACAAAGCTAGCAGGGGCATTTTGATGCATGTCGGGGTACCGGTATAGCAGGCTATAGCGTTACTGTAGGACCGAGGGGGTGCGCTGCAGGTAGCCTTCGGCCTAGAGCTTATGAAGTTGTAATGATCATGGCCCACAGCCCACAAGGGTTTGGTATACGTAGCGTTGACAGCGCGTTGACCAGGCGTTGACTGAATCCGGATCGGGGTGTCGGCCGGGTTTTCCCGCCCGGGTTGCAGGGCGTGCTGGACCAGGCTACGGGCGAGGTCAACCTCAACTTCGAGTGCGCCTTCTATTTCACTGCGGGGCCCGTGTACCAGCCGCCAGGGCTCAAGGTAGGGAGATGGCAATGGGATGACGGGTGTGTGATTCAATGCTGACGGGTGTGTTAGGAGAGCTGGCGGGTGGAGGAAAACTGGCCGGGGGTAGAAGAGCCTATTGGGAAAGAGAGCAGTTCTACGCCTTCCTCCAGCCCCCTACCCACCCCACACGGTACCGTAGCCTTTCTGTTACCGTCCCCCTCCCCTCCCATGCCTCACATTCCCACCCATGTCCCCATCCCTGGTCCCGTCCCACCAACCCCCATCAGATCCGCACGGTTCTGACCACCGAATCCACCCGCGGGACACACCTGTCGGCCAGCGGGCGGCGCCTGAGCTCGGGCGGCGCGGGAGTGCTGGTGGGCACTGCCACCGTGGATCGAACCGGCGACCTCTTCATGGACAACTTCCTGCAGCTGCCCAACGACGCGCTGGCTGTCATGAGCTGCGAGTTTGAATTTGAGTAGCGGCATGGATGGGGCTTGTGCAGGTCTTGCAAGCCAGAGGGTGTGGGGGGCAGGTGGGGTGGAAGGAGGCGAAGAGCGGCGAGGGAGGTGAAGGGCTGGAGGAAGGGCGTGTGAGAAAGGGAGTGCAGATGTGGTGGTGGTGATGGTTGGAGGAGAGGAGGGGTTGAGCGTTAGGAGGTGGGTGACGTCTTGCCGGGGGACCCCTCGCTGGCCGTGTGTCAGGCTGGGGGTGGGGTTTGCGCCCGGTTAGGTTAAGGAAAGGTAAGGGGATAGCAGGGTAAGATGGCAGATGGAGAGCCGTGTTGGAGTGAGTCATTCGAGGGATGCGTTGCTCATCGGATGGGTATTGGTGAAGGGCGGCAGCCATTAAAGCACACATACATTGTACGTTCAAGTGGGATGCAAAGCACACATGACAGGCAGGGCAAAGGTAGTGAGAGGCTCGTGCGTGCGGTGTGAGTGGATGACGTGATCCAGCGATAGAACAGCAATGGAAGACATCGGATGCTGGTAGTGGTGGTAATATGAGTTGTATGAGATTGGCGGCAGCCTGCATGATCTACGGAATGTGCCCTGTGGTGCGATTACATGGCTCGCAACTGTCAATCTATCTCTTGTCGAAGTATGCTGCAGCGTCAGCAACGCTCGTATGATATTCGAGTGATACAAACGCGCATGTGATTGTATGGCTGTTTACGAAGAACAACATCGCAGAAGAATGGCTAGACGGGGACAACAACAACGCGGACCCAAGATGGGACAGAGCTGGTCGCTACTGCACTGTGGCTTATGCGGTGTATTAGGTGCTCCCCCATCTTTCTTCATCCTGTGTACATGTAAATGTGTGCTGCACATGTGGAACACTCTGTGTTCTGGGTGATACCTTACCTGATATTGGAAATTAGTAATGCACAAAGACACGTCAATCAGTACATAGAGAAGGAAAGACTCCGCGCGATATCTGGCAGCCCTGGGAAACTCACTGCCTGCCGGTTGCTCCGTTCTCGCAGTAGGGTGTCGTCTGCAGGCTTGCAATTCCCAGCGGCCAGAATTCTGTAAGAGCAACTCATATGAGGTACCGCCAAGTTGTTCGCCTCAGGTTTCCGATGGCATCTTAACCTGCCATTTTTCATACGTTCATGGAGTCGAGACTGCAGTTGAACGTGCTCGGACGTCGCGATCGCGTTCCTCGCATGCTGTACCGGTAAGAATAAATCGAAGGAAAGCGTAGCTGCCTCCAGCAGGTAGGACAGAAAACAACTTCTGTGGTTAAAGCGTAAGCAGCAGTTGCTGCGTCGCAAGGGTGAAGAAGCAGGTGGCTAGGTAGACTGTTGCCAGTCTTGCAGGTCGGTGCAAGAAATCAAGGACAGGTAATCTTGTGCTTCAGTTCAGTAGTCATCTTATAAGGTGGCAAATGTATGTAACATGCGAGCACCCTAAGGAAGCAACGAAAGACCGCTTGTGAAACATCTACCTGAAGTTAAGCCAGCATATATCTTTAGCAGCGGTTGCTGATATATAAAATGGTCTATGTTGATCCCCAACATGTAACTGAGTGCAGCAGTAAAGTAGGTACAGTACCTATCGGCTAGACGGTCCCCGCAAGCAGGAGGGTGTCGTCTGCAGGCTTGCAATGACGCTCTACACCAGTGCTATGCAGCTACAACAAGTGAAACAGCATTAGAGGCGGAGAACAATGCAGGAAATGTTCAACAACCCCTTCAAACAGCCGTGGAAGTGACTTTCCGTACGGTATGTGAAAGATGCCCTGCCAAGGGTATCGCTCATGGCATCCCATTGTTCCGCAGCACTGGCACAGTAAACTCCCAGGCGTATTGCCTTCACGTCTCTGACTAACGGGTCGAAAAGTGCAAGCTTAATTGCAAGCTACGACTAGGGTTGGCGCCCTTCATGACATCTTATAAGGCGTTCAGAACGTTAGTATGCTTTCCACCTTGAAGAAAATCACCGACCTGCACAAACATTTAGGGTATGGCCTTGACTGAAGCCCTTCCGACTACAGTGCATTCCACGTAAACAGCTTACCTTACCGCCAAGCGTGCTCGAGCACGTAATATATGACAAGTTCAATGCACATTACATGTTACATACGGAAGCCTTTCCCTGCTTATGTACGCTGCGTTGCGCTCTGAGCCACTGAACCGGCGACGGCGACACACGATATTCGTTGGACAACATTCTAGTTGGTTGCAGACGCTTTTAACCTTACTAAAAAGGATGGGTAACTGCATAGCCCCGTCGTCGACACCTTTGTTTGATGCCATTGCCGTCGGCGATGCCAATGCCGCCGTGGGAGTCTTGGAGGCACACCCAGCAATGATTAAGAACCGTCTAGGGCTTAAGCGGCGCACAGTCTACCACGCTTGCGCTGAGGAGGGCCAGCTCGCCGTGCTGGTCAGCCTTTGCGAGCATGTCTGGCGGACCATGCCGGATGAGGCCGGAGACGTCCACAACCAGCCGCCGTCAGGACAAGCGCATCCGGCCATCTCCCATGCCATAAACGCCCTGGACGAGTCGGGGGTTACACCGCTGATGGTGGCATGCAAGCACGGACATGTACGCATTGTGGAGTACATGTTGACTCAGGTGAGCCAAGCCCTCCTCCCATTACACGATTCCCCTGAACTCCCGGTCGACTGCACACAGGGTGCACAGCCGCTAGTGTTAGTTCAGTGCAGGCCACCGTAACCCTAACAACCACCCTGCTGGATGCTTGCAGGGCGCGGATGCTTGGGTGGGCGATAGGCTGATGGGGCGGATTGCCCTCCACCATGCTGCCCGGGCCAACCAAGCCGAATGCATCCAAGCCATCCTGTCTAGCCCGCACGTGGCGCAAACTGGCAAAGTCCGTACTACGGAGTGCAAGTAAGAGCCAGCAGTGAGCATGGACTCAGGAGGAGGGAAGAGAGTGGTCCATGCTTTGCACGTTGCACACGGCGTTCCTCGCCTTTTGTTTGCGCCGGCATGCCTTCATGCCATGCCTCCCCGTGAAACCTTATGTGTGGCTGTAGACGGTTGGGAAGCACCTCCAACCAAACCAGCCCAAACCCCAAAGTCCCAGTGTGTGCACTCATGCAGCAACCGCTCAACCAGCACCCCGCCATTGACCACCCACTCCACCTCACCCACTCCTCCTCACCCAGGCTCGTGGATTACCCCAGCGACTGTGGCTACACGCCCCTGCATTACGCAGCTGCCTCTCGCGCCCCTGAGGCCGCAGCCGCCCTCCTAAGTCACGGCGCCGACCCCAGCGCCCGCACCTGGGACGTGGGCTTCGACTTTGTCCAGCTCGAGCCCGGCAGCACACCGCTGCACTGCGCGGCCCGCTACCAGTGCTTAGACGTTGCCATGCTGCTGATCAAGTATTGGGCGGACAACCTGAGGAACCTGGACGTGACTGACCCGCGGGTCGTTGAGAACTACTCGCGTCGCAAGCCCTACCAGTTGGCGGGCGTCAAGGCTAATCAGTCGCTGTATCGGGTGCTGAATCCTGCAACGCCGTACAAGTACATTAGCGACCCATTTGGCGAGAGCGCCAAGCCAATCATTGTTCCGGCAAGCAAGGCAGCACCGCTACAGCGGATCGGCCCCATCACAGACGAAGATGAATTACAGGTAGGTTTGCTGGGAGGGCAAAAAGAGGTACGGTCAGATACATGTAAAGATGTAATCAGGGGATGCTGCCATTGGAGTGGAACGCCGAGGGTGGCCGCTGTCCGAGGTACCGGTGCCGGTCGGTTACCACCCACTAGCAAGCGTGACCCTGGCAGCCTAATCAGAGTAATCACGGCCTGCCTGCAACCAAACAGGATGCATCGGATGCAAGTGCGGGCGACAACCCAGCAGCGGCTGCCGAGGCTACCAGCTCGACACCTGCCGCCGCCACCCAGGTGCCGTTCAGCCTGCCCTCGCTTCCGGACTGGTACACGGAGGCTGCGACCAAGACATCCTCGCCGGGCACCGCCGTCGGTCTTCAGGTGAGAAGGACGGGGTCATGACCCTCACGAGCTCATGACAACAGCGAAAAGGCGAACAGGAGAGATGGGGAACAGGTCGCCGTACGAGGGTACGACTGAAATGTGTACTGCAACGCTGTGCCGTGTTGCATGTACATTCATGACGTGCCCAACGCGGCTGGTCTAACCGCCCCAACCGCTTCACTCGTCACAGGTTCTTTCAGGGTGGGAGCCCCAGGGATCCACGGATTCGCCATTGTCTGGTAACAACCGTCGAGGAAGCAGTCCGGATTTTCAAACCGCTTACAGGTGAGAAGGGTTCCTCCTAAAGGAACTTCAAAGCTGTGTTACTAGCTGAACTCTCCTGGTAAGGTCCGGGCGTTGTGTTTTGCATGCGCTCTTCCACCAGATGTTTCAACCGGTGAGGCGTATGCAGCAAACGTACGCCATGTGTCTTCGCACGCCATTGGAATCGCAAGCTTTACCGATAAAACGGCTAATCCTATAAACATCATTACGTCGGATGCTGTACAGGTCTGTGGAGCTCGTAGACGAGGTCTCGCAGCCTCCAACAACGCCCGGCGGTCGTGTGTCCTCTAGCCCCCCTAGGAGCACCAAGCTCAAGCATCAGAGCAGCAGCAAACACCTCACCTCTGCATCGTCCATCCTGCCGCCCATCAAACTGGCGTCTTGGGGTTCCATGGGGAGAGGACGTAGCAGCACTGTTTGCCCCATGCCACCAACACCGCAGCCGCAGCAGTCACGGCCGCAGCAAACGCAAGCCGAGCGCGTCTGCGGCGGCGTAACGGCTAGCGTTACGACGTTTACGACCCATGGGTCGTCTGCGCCGGCAAAAAGCCCAACAGCAGCAGCAGCAGCAGCAATGACCGGGGCAGGTACTCGAGGCACATCACCTGCAACTGACAATACATGCAGCACTTCAAGTGTAACGGCACCGGGCGGAGATGGCGACGTCCCTAGCAGCGGAGGTGCTGGCAGTGGTGGTGGCAGTGGTGGGGGTGCAGGCGAATCCGGTGGTTCCAGAAGCGGTAGCCCGTCGTGCAAGGAGGTACATGCGGCCAAGGCCCGGACGCAAGACGTAAACCCTGGCCTCGCCGGCGTGTGTCCCGTAGACACGAACAAAGCAACGGAGTGGAGGATGAGCGCGTCGGAAGCATCCCGGAAGCTAGCGGGTAGGGGAAGCTTGGATGCCACAAAGGAGGAGGCTGCGGCGGAGATAATAGCGGTTGGCGGCGGTGGCGGCGGACATCAGAAACTACTTCCACGCAATGGCACCAGCCCCGCGAATGTTGGCAGCGGCGTCGGCGATGGCAGTTGTACGGCTGCGACGAAGCCGGCTAGTACGGATGGTGGTTTTGCTGCAGGTGGACGAGACCTAGCCAAGACCATGTCGAGGCGACTGACTAAGAAACTCTCTTCCATCACACGCCGTGGCGCAGTCGTGAGCAGCAGCTACGATAATGTGGCGGCTGCCGGAACGGGTGCCGTGGTTGTAGTTTCGAGTCGAATGGACTGCCGGGTCAGCAGCCCTACGACAACAGCAGCCATGTCCCCGTTGCCGAAGCCGCCGCCGCCTCCTGTGATGTCCGCGTGGGGTGATCAGCGTCCGCTGGGGTCAGCGGAAAGCGAGGGCAAGGGGCGTGACGATCCCGCAAAGCTCCATGCAGCAGAGGCCATGGATCTAGCCCGCGACAGCCACGCTGGGGACTGCCAACCTGTCGCTGTCAGCATGTTTCCGCACACGCTATCTTACCTGGAGCCCCTGACGCCTGCTGCTGCTGGTGGTGATGGTAATAGTGATGATGTAGACCCAGCAACGAAAAGTACGACGGTGGCAAACAGCAGCCCGGCTGGCCCTGGACGATCGTTCAAACGCGGCCTATCTCGTGGTTGGGAACACAACAACCGCAGCAGCAACAGTACGGCGGTTGATGCCGCAGACGCCTCGCTGAGGGCCGCCAACAGCTCAGGTATGGATGTGGGCCCAGCAGCAGCCATGCGGCCAGCGTCCTTCGGCGCTGAAACCATCATCGCCGTCAGTCGTCGAGGCCTACACCCCGCTAGCCACCACCTTTCAGAGGATGAGAACCGCCGAGGGGAGCAGGGACTTGCCGGTTACGCGGCGTCACGTGGAGCGAGTGACCTCAGACCAACCAGGGTTCAGAGCAAGCGGCCAGAGCGATGGGCGTGAGGCTTGTTGGGCGTTGCAGGCTCGTGGTTGCCAGACGTTAGCAGGATGTGGGGAATGAGAGGGGTAAAGGAGATGAGGTGAAGAGGTGCGCCAAGTTCCACACTGGGGACCCCAGCAGTTCACGCGCAGGGAAAGGGATGCGCGTGTTAATGTAGGTCTCCTGGGCCGATTTTGCCATGGTTTGTGCGGTTGTTGGCAGGATGGGGCTGTGGCGCCGTTGCCTGTACGATTTATGATTCATGTTGCGGCCATAGCGGCTTTGCATGCTGCTGGGCGACTGTCGTCCAGCAGACACACCGACGTACGTTTTACCGAACTGCATGCATTCATGGAAGATGTTGACCTTGGCTGGAAGTGCTGCCTGACGGAACGTTGCTTATACCCATGCACGTATGCATAAGGAGTGCCATGCATCCTTTTTGGACGGAGGGTTACTTCAGTTGGCAGTGGGATTCTGACCTGCAGGCAGCGGCTATCCGCTGGGCCTCCAAAGAATCCGCAAGCGGGGCCTCCTTGCCCGCTAGCGGCTACTTATGTATTACAGTATACTAACTAGTTTGGTAATCCTTACCTGGCTTAATTCCGTACATTCTCGCGCAATGGAATTGTTTACTGCCTGTAGCATTGCCTTTGCATGGCTTTCTGGGTTACGGCTGTTTGCGCGTCGCTCCGTATGACCTCCTTGTGACGCATGCGCCTGAGGGCACGTCCGCGTGCCTAAACACCCTGAAAGCACGCTTTGACTTGACTGTTTGTGGACCGGCCAACGAGCGCAACCGCAATTGTGTTATTATTGACGCTGGGCAATGACTTATAGCGCCCAGAAGGGCTTGTACTTTAGCCACGTCTCTGTTAGCTGCTGACAGGTGCACCGACCTCGACTTGGACGCTGCCGATTGTTGTGGTGTGGCGAGCGCCGGTAGCTGAACCTCGGGATGGAAACTTAAAATAGCCTAATGTGTGCGTCAGCATCACTGTCATTATCTTGTAGGTGCTTCTGATCGGAAGATCGGAACGCTTACATTTGTAAGGGGCCATTAAAGCTTAATCACGACTCACGCGATCGATGCTCATCCAAGCAGTCCCCCGATGACATGAAACGGAGTACAGCACCCATTTCGCATATACAAACAAAGACCACCGTGCGTCGTCTTCCGTGGTCGTCTTCCCGCAACGAGCACATTCAACAGCTGTTATCATGGAGAGGCCCACACAGCCGTCGGTATGCGTTACGCTACGCACAAGGATCAGAACGCCGCTACCCTACATAGGATCCTAATCGCAACACAGTAACTGTGAGCAGGATGTCAACCGCCTTACTAAGCTTCGGTGCGCTGCAGCAGTTGCACGTTCCTGAGTAAAGAGACTATAGCTACCTTTACCTGCATTTTGAGGTAAGCACTCAAAAAGGCATGCGCGTCACGCTTCCGTACCAGGACCAGATCGTACTAGCTAGATTCCCATGGCAAAAGCATAACGCTTTTAAGCTCCTTTACTTCTGTCAACTTCTGGAAACAAAAGCTTTGTGCATTAATTGGGACGGTTTCAGCAGCTATTGAACTCGAACTGTAACGCCTCGAGAATCGTCACAAGTTCGTGATCACCGTTAGGTATATTGGTCTGAGGGTGAGAAGATCAGATGGCAGCACTGGCGCGGCTTGCGGAGGAGCGCAAGATGTGGCGCAAGGACCATCCGGTAAGGGGGATTGGCGGGCTTGTCGATAAATGTCTGCAGCTTTATCTGTACTTTACCACTTTTAGGAGAGAAAGGCAAGGTTTTGATGGAGGGATATGCGTTACCTACTAGCTTTTGCGACACCTTATGTAAGGCCATCCAGGGGCCATCCCTTCAGCGTCTGTCTTTTTATGTCGCAATAGGCTATTGTTACACATCGTGATTACACTGCACTGTCACTGTTCTTCTGTGGTTCTTGCGCGCAGCGTTGCGTGCAGAACTCGGTCTGCAAAGCTCGAGCAGCGCTGCAGTCCTGCCACGATAGTAACATTAAGTAGTAGACGCGTGCATTTGTAGAATCGCTCTGCCAGGAGATCCATTCTGCTCATATCTCCAGCTTCCATCTTACTTGCCCATGCCAACATGACGCAATGTACACAGTTGCAGGCGACCCGCGGGTCAGTATGTAAACCGTCACGCCTAGAATACTGTAGGACTTCACCCGTACCCGCTCTACATGCTTTTCCCACCTCACTACTCCTCCCCAGCCAGGCATGGTTGCGAAGCCTACGACGAAACCCGACGGCAGCACCGACATGTTCCAATGGGAGTGCAAGATCCCAGGCATTAAGGGCACCTTCTGCGAAGGAGGTGAGCCAGCACTTACTAGCAAACCGAACCGTCACATAGCATCTTTCGCCAATAAGGCAGTCAGTGCTAAGATTTTCCGGCGGACCTAGCCGTACACCAATACTAGCGAGCATACCCGTAGTAACGCCGCTTTCGTTTCCTACGGCATCTTAGGTGCCGGTACGTGTCAGTCCACGGCTCGCTTCAATGATCACCGCGTTTGCACTTTGCGTGCCTCGCCTTCGCAGGGCTATTCCCCTGCACCATCCGCTTCTCTCCCGAGCACCCGCACAAGCCGCCGCTGGTCTTCATGCCGCGGGGCTTCCTGCACGTTAACGTGTTCGAGAACGGAGGTAAGCGCAGCAGGCTTGTCATGCAGATCCAGCACATGCCAGGCCCCCCAGCCCTCCACCATGCCCCTAACGTCCCCAAACTCCGCCCCCGGCCCCAGGCGTCTGCTTGTCCATCCTCAAGGAGGTTGTCCCCGGGCACCTGGGAGGTAAGGAGACGAGCGCCTGCTGCTGCTGCTTGCGTGCGTGGCATGTGACCCATTTCGCTGCGCATGTGGGGCCTACAAGGGCTAACCGCCGACGTCATGAGCGCTGCTAGGGCGCTTCTTATGTGATCTGGGTCGGTGTGTTTATTTGCTTCTGCGATTTGGGTCATGATGGAATTACGCTGCCACGCTGCTGTACTCAACCTGCCCCATTTGGGTCGGGTGAGGACGACCAGTAATTGTGGAGGGGTCCTCCTGTTGCGTGCAGAGGTATCCGGCTGGCGGCCCAACTTCACGGTCAAGACGATTCTGGTTGCGGTTCAGGTGCGGGACTGGCGGCTGGTGCTACTGCTGTTGCGGGTGTGCCTCCTGTTTGATTGTGGTTGTGCCACTGCTGTATGCCGTGTCATGCTGTACACTGATGGCTGGCGGAACAGCGCTTAATGTAACGGGGTTGCGGATGCTATGATGTCTGTATACCCTGTGGCCCTAGTGCCCCGCACCTGACACTCCCCTCCATCCCTGATTGCCTCAACAGGAGCTTCTGAGCAACCCCAATTTCGGCAGCATCGCAAACGATGCGGTGAGTAGCCAAGGAGCACTACAGAACGGGAACATGAGATGTGAATACGGGTACCGGCTAACACTGGCGACACTTGGTATTACCGTAACCCACATCGCTTCAATGCACGGGGCAGAGGCCCTGGTTGATTCGGCGCATGCCTGGCTCGTGGGACGTTGGAACGGTGCTGAAGCTCGGCTACACCGGTAACCCAACCCTTGCTGCTGCCGCAGGCTTACCACCTCAACAAGCGCAGCCCCAAGGAGTATGTGCAGCGCATGAAGGAGCAAACGCTCAAGTACGCGCCCAAGGACGAGGACGACGAGTGACGACGGCGGGTGCCGTACACCAGGGCTGCCGTACGGTTGTACCCCGCTTGGTGGTCTGCAACTTGGACTCGTAATTACGAGCTGAGCTGTAATTAGCATTGTAGATGATGTTATGTGTACATTCTCATGCGAGCCTGTTAACCGCGACTCTTGGACGCATTCTTGCTTTGTAGTAGGGAGGATGGGCTCAGGCTGGTAGGCTGCGTAGTATTTCATGTGATTGTATTATCCAGGATGTGCAGCAGCTTGCAAGAGATACTGACGTAGTTACTTCGTAAGGTTCGAGGAGGGCGGCTAATGTACGGGAGGTGCAAAGGGAACATGGTGGGTTTCGCCGACGCCGGACTGCACTGTCTTTCCACAAGGTAGGCTAGGCGGTCATGGCAACTGCAACTGCCACTAGCACGATTGGCGAATTGGTGTCTCCAGGACTGGACTCTGACAATAGCGGACATGGGGACAGCCTCAGGCTTTGTTTCCACGATGGCACCCCATATGCGTCATGCAGTGAGGTTAGCGCAACATCTAAAGATGTGCCGTTTGGGGCAAGTCGTCAGACTTACCTACTGGTTTCGGATCCAGCAGCTATGGTTTGTAAACGTGAAGGTGCTGAACATGCGAGAAGTGGCCATCATCCGGGTACTACGCAAACACTGCTTACATAAAGTGCCGCATCCAGCATGCATGAGCATGGGCGTGCATAAACCTAACCGCTTCTGACGTTATGTAATATCAGCATGTACAAGTCCTGGCCCATTCGCGGGGGCCGCCTCCTAATGTTGCAAGTATCCCGGTTAATTGTTCCACAGCATTACCCGTTGGGAAAGGTTAAACGACTCCGGACGCCTTGGCAAACTTGATACCAGCAGTTCACAATTCCTTAATCCTGAAGAGGTCACAGGCACAAAAGAGATGCCACCCTCCATGCATCGAATCCTCTGCCAATGCCTCCCAAACCACCAGCACCACCCGTTATCTACAGTGACCACAGACACAGCCGCCAGTCCAACATGGCGTAACACGGCCCGCCAACAAGCTGCGGGACACGCAGCGCGCTTAGAAGCCCTCCTCGCCGTCCGCCTTCCGCAGCGAGCCGAGCTCCACTGGCGCGCTGGTCTGCACGATGGTGCTGTGGCTGTACTTGCTGGCGTCCACACCCTGCTCCTTCTCCTTCTCCAGCTGCTGCTTGATCCAGAAGTACGTCCGCCTGTGCGCGAGATACACACACGCACATGGATGTTAATAGCTGTTTTGCTACCTGGGTGGAGCTTCTAAGCGACGGCGCCGGGCCGCCTATCATAAGGTAATTTTCATTCCGACCGCAACCCAACCTCCTTTGACCCCCCCTCCTCCCACGCAACCGCGCCCATTCGCCAGCCTCGCAAGCCCACCTGAGGCCGTCCTTCAGCGTCACGGTGGGCTCCCAGCCCAGCTTCTCCAGGATGAGCTTGTTGTCCGAGTTGCGGCCGCGCACACCCTCGGGGCCGGGGATGTGCTTGATGGGCAGGTTCTTCTCCTCGAACGACATGGCCAGCTCCATCATCTCGTTCATGGACACCATCTCGGTGGAGCCCAGGTTGAGGGGCTCCGTGAAGTCCGACTTGGTGATGCGCAGGATGCCCTCCACGCAGTCGTCGATGAAGGTGAAGCTGCGGGTCTGCTTGCCGTCGCCCCACATCTCGATCTCGGAGGCCGAGGTGAGCACCTGCGGAAGAAACGGGTGGGCAGGAAGATGGAGAGGGAAGAAGCGATTAGGATGGAGCAGGGAGGAGAGGTGTGGCGACGCATGCGCCTGGTGTGCGCTTGGGCGCGCGATGGAAAAACGTTGACTAGCATATGCGCTATACGTGCGACGACCATGGGTCACACAAGTAACCTGAACGCCCACAAATGCAAACGAAGGGTTCTGGACCGCAGGGATTACAACAGTGAAGGTAACCCACCTTGCGGCAGAAGGCGGCAGGCGCCTTCTCGCGGCCACCCTTCCACGTCCCGTGTGGCCCGTAGATGTTGTGGAAGCGTGCCACACGGCACTCAATGCCAAAGTCCTTCTGGTAGTGCTTGCAGATCTCCTCCGTCACCAGCTTCTCAAGGCCGTACGCGTCTTGGGGCTGGACAAGAGGAAGAGCACATCGTGCAGGCGCACAAGAATACGTTGTATTACTAACGACTGGACAGGGCTCAAGGCATACTGAGTAGCCCCAGCGCAAGTGCATGCGCA
Source organism: Astrephomene gubernaculifera (assembly GCA_021605115.1). Classification (NCBI taxonomy): domain Eukaryota; kingdom Viridiplantae; phylum Chlorophyta; class Chlorophyceae; order Chlamydomonadales; family Astrephomenaceae; genus Astrephomene; species Astrephomene gubernaculifera. The sequence continues at coordinate 40,629 of BMAR01000042.1, read as the reverse complement.
ACTTGGACCGCTGTCCCGCCAGCAGACACGAAACCGTGTACGGCGGAACCAAACACAGGGTATGCCATCCTCACGTTTATGCATGGCATCAGTTGCAACCATTCTTCCTCTTGCCCATGCCTCTCATCGCATCGCATGCGGCCGTGCTGAACCGTACTTCCCCGGCTAGTTCATGCCTGCGGCCCTGATCCCAGCCGTGCACTCCGCAATCCTCACCTGCGCGGGCCATGCATCGCCCTCCTTCAGGCCGCCACCCTCCACGGTGGTGTCAAGCTGCTTGAACTCGGGGTAGATGCAGGCGGACGAGGCGTAGAAGAAGCTGCAGGGCGAGAAGGGGTTCAGATATCAGGTTGGGAGAAAAGGCTTGGACAACGCGTTGCATTGAGTCAGTATGGATACGCTGGCGTTGGCAGCGCTTGCCGCTTTTAAAGATGGGAAGTGCACACAGGGTCGCCAACCCTAACCACAGGCGCTGTCCAGATCCCCTCGCCATTTGGGCAGTAACCTCCCCACTGCCGGAGTGCCGCCTCCTCTCACCGCTTGACGCCGCAGTTGCGGGCAGCCTCCAGCACGTTGAACGACACCATGGTGTTGTTGTACATGATGACGGAGTGGTTGGACTGGATGAAGCCCATGCCGCCCATATCCGCGGCAAGGTTGAACACGTGCTCGCATCCCTCGCACACCTTCTTGCAGTTGGCATACACGCGGAGGTCTACCAGGTGGAACTCGTGGCAGAACTCCTCCTCCTGCAAGGCAAGACGGGGTGTGCAGGGGTTACTACGGGAAACACAGCCAGAGGGCAAGGGTTGCGCAGCAAATAGTAAGGCGCTATGTTTGGGGCAGAGAACAACGTAGTCCCAAAGGAAGCCCCACGGTATTGACAACTGCCTTCAGCCCAGGCAGGTGCAGACAGGACAAAGGCTGACCCGCAGCTGTTCAAATACCCTGCTAAACAGCCCAGCAGCCCACCCACAGGAAAGACGCGTTCAAAGGGCAGTCAATCAAGTTTGACGGAAGCCTCTTGGTAAGCTTAGATGCTTCAGCATCGAGCTCTACTACTCGGTTGTTCCAGGACCGCCGCTATGCCAAGGGACCAAAACTAAGAACACTTCTTCTACGACGCCGTGAAGTTGATCTGATATACCAAAGACATACCAACTGTAGAAACAATATGCTATCAGTTGATAGCTCGCAGGGCGCGTGTACTAAGCATTCGCTCGGATCAACCTGAAGGACTTTTGACCTCTGCTACCCACATCCCCATGCTAAGCCTTCATAAACGTCCAACTCACCGCAAAGTGCTCGTTGCGCTTCCAGTCGCAAGCCACAATGTAATGGCCTTCTGACTTAAGGCGCTTCGCCAGATGGCTAGCAATGAAACCACCAGCACCAGTCACACAGATCTTCAGCTTCTTTTCGGGCCAGTATGGCTCAAACGGGTACTTGGCCAGCTTGGAGACAGACGCATAGTCCGCATGGACGGTGTCGGCTGACATGTTTGCTCGTAATAAAGCGAAATTAATAGGTGTTGGTGCTAATCAAACTGGACGAACGCGAGCAACAAGTGAAAGAAGGAAGCGCAATTTTATGGAAGTTAAATTACGCCAGCTGGTCCGCAACTCCTGTCACGTCTGCCTCGAATAAGCAACCTTTTAACGAGGCCTAGGCGATGAGATCGAGGCTGTTGTATAGGGTTGTCACGCACCAATCGTATACGTGCGGACAACATCGTATACGGCAAAACCAAATTGCATGGTGTCCAATCTGCGGCTTTACCCAGAAGCCCAGAACTCGGCAGTTAAGGGCAACAATATTTGTAACCTTACTTCAGCGACGGTCTATCGGCAATGCTGCCTTAGTACCGGTAATTGTTGTTGGTCCATGGGTCTGGGGTACATGGACTGCTAGTAAACATGATCCTACTTCTTGTTGACGGTTCAACGCTTTTGCATTTTCATGAAAACGGAAGCTGTTCCCATGGCTTGGTGGGAGTTGCGCAGTTGGGAACAGCCGGCCACGTGGTGCAGCGCCAGAAAGTAGTGCTCTAAGCCAGCCAGCTGCTGCCATCCATGGCTTCCTTAGCATGGAAACGGGCTAAAGACGTCGGTCATATCATCTTTGGCTGAGCGACGCCGTAATGCGGCATTTCCATGCCAGTCTAGTCGTCACGTGCACGACGTGAATGCTCAGTTCCATATGCAAGGGCCAGTTTGATGGTACCAGAAGACGTATGGCGCACCTTACACGACCCGGATCGCCAACAGCAATTCACGAGGAATTGCTGTGTTCAGACCACCGAAAGCAATTCCCAAAGGACACCGTCCATTTCCGTAGCACCCATACCAGCTATGCCCTACCGGATGCATAGGTCCCTCGCTACAAGACCGCCTTTGCCTGGCATGGCAGCCAACCCCAAGGAGGTAATACTGTTCCTTTGCCTGTTCACCACCACCCATCACAATGCGTACCTCACCGTCCGATGACAGCTGATGTCAGAAGGCGGGGCCCCTGCAAACAGTGACCATCGTGCAAAACACATCCACATCGCACGTGCTGCGACATCCGTACTACCATCCCCTGGCCACAACACCGGGCGCAACGGCTACCACATGCTCTCTTATTCCAACTCGCGCTCCGGCTATGCTATTTGCGCGACAGCACGGCGCCCTCAGCCAGTTGATCCCCCATGTAGCAACGATGCACGCTTAGAAGAAGAGGGCGGCGCTGGCGCGACGCGCCTTCTTTGGCAGCACCCGGCCGCCCGCCTGCTGTTGCCGCTGGGCTCCGGAAGCCGCCGCTGACGACGCCATCTTGGGCGGGCACGTCTTAGCGGACTTCTTCAAGATGCCGCCCTGCAATGGAGATAGGGCCAGGGATATGTTAGCAATGACCTGCTTTGACCTGCTCATACAACAAAGGTCAGGCGGAAAGTGCAAAAGCCTCTATAAAGAACCACCACATCCATGAAGGCAGTTAAGCAACCTTGAGAATAGCCAAAGTTTGCTCGGAGCATGGGGTATCATGCGAAGGCACGACCCACCTTGGCTCGTGCAGGGGGCGGCGTGCGGACGTCCGGGTCGGGGACCGGGCCACCGTGCTCAAAGTAGAGGTTCTTCTTGAGGTTGATCACAACGCGGTTCTTCTTTGCGGTCTGCGGCGCGTGCCCGTTCGCACCGTCGCCCTCAGCCTGCGGCATCAGCGAGGCATTGCATGCAGTAAGACCAAAATGTTGTCATCGTTCTTGCACAGGCTGCTAAATGCGTCATAAAATGACATCAGCTTAGAAAGGGCAGTAGCAACCTGCCCAGGAGCTGTCATACGCACCTGCGCCGCCGCCTTAGTCGCCGTCCCGTTGGCCAGCGGCTTTGACTTCGTCCCAGTAGCCTTCTTCAGGATGCTGCCAGGTGCTGCCCGCTTGCCCAGCGCAGACGCTTTCACAGCCGTCGGCGTGGACGCCGGCGTGAGCGTGGGTGCGGTCGCCTCAGCGTCGCCCTGCTCCTGCTGCTTGGCCTCCTCCGCGGCCTCCTTCGCCTTAGGCGGCTTGCCAACAGGCGTCTGCCCGACCTTGGCCACAGCCGCGCGCAACGCTGCCTTTTGCCCAGAAGTGGGCTCCCGGGTTGATGCTTTCGCCGCTGCGCTGGGGGTGCCGGCCGCTTTTACGCCGGCAGCTGTAGACACCGTCGTCGGCGCTGCTGCTGCTGGCGTCTCGCCCGCGTCGCCGCCCGCTTCCGCCTGGAGCCGCTTCTTCTTCTTGCCAGTCGTCTGCTCTTTTGGTTGGGGCTGCTCCTCCTTCTCTACGGCCCCTTGGGCGCCCTGGACGTCTGGCTGCACGCCGTTGGGTTCCGACGCGTCAGCGTTGGACGCCTTGCGTTTGGCCCGCTTAGCTGCTGCTGACGGCTCAGCCTTTTCCTCTGGCTGCGCTGCTGGCACAGCCTCCTCCGCATCCGGTGCTGCTACCCGCTGCTTCTGCTGCTTCTTCGCAGCCTTGCCCGCAGGCTTCGCCTCGGTTGAGGGTCCCGCCTGAGCGCCTGAGAGGGCAGGAAGAAGGACGGAAAGGCCCCGGAGGTTTTAGCCTTGCCAGTGTTAACAGGGCAATTGGTCAGAATCCACAACAACCAGCTACGGTTCCCATCACGCTCCGTCTTTTCAATACGCCCACATACTCCCACCAGTGTCAAGCCGTTGCCGCTTCCGCTGCATGCGCTCCAGCGAGTTCGAGAGGTCGTACAGCACCTGCCGGTTGCGTGCGCGGGTGCTGGGCGCAGCACCCAGCTCAAAGAGCTGCGCCGCCAGCGCCGCAACGTCAAGCTGCTGCAGATAGGGCGAGTCGTCCGAGGGGTTGGCGAGCTCTGACAACAGCGTGTCAAACACGCCCTCCCTAACGGGGTGGAAAGGAACAGGATTGAAGGGCAGCAGGGGGTCAGGTCGAGGTGATGGGAGGTGATCAGGAGAGAGGCCAGAAGACATGACAACTGGTGGCCGCATGGCCCAAACCATGGGCCCAGCCAACCAGCCCTCCTCATGCCATCCCGAATCTCATCCTCATCTCCTTTCCCACTCACCCAATCCGGTTCAAGACTGCCTGTTCCCCGGTCTGCAACGCCAAGCAGAACGGCGTGAGCATCGCGGCCAACGTAGCGCCCGGCACCGGCTTGTCCCCTGCAACGACCCGCAGCTCCGCAAGCAGCACGTCCCCTAAGTGGTAGGCCAGTCCAGCAGCCGACAGCGTGTCTTTGGGGTTCACCACGTGGTCCCGGAGGTAGTCCGAGTAGCGCTGCACCAGGTCCGAGCGCCTGGGAAGGAGGTAGAGGGAAGGAGGTCGAATGCAGGGCACGTAAGATAAGAACGTCTTGGCCCTGGAGTGCAGGCGGGCGCAACGGACGAGAGGACAAGCAGCAGGCGAGCAAGTGCACGCTCACATGGCATGGCGACAAACAGGCGGCGAGGCGGGTCGCATGCAGGACCGGCACCAGGTAGGACCAGCGTTAGTGGAGCCGAGGACAGGTCGTGAACTGGTAGCACGTACCAGTTAGCTGCCTGGAGGCATGCTAGCATGCGGTTTACGAATTTGCGGATGAGCATCAGGAACTTGTCCAGGCGCAGGCGGTCAATCCCAAACCACTCGCGGCGCATGGTGGCCAGGAAAGCCGCGAAGAACATGTAGGCGGACTGCGTTGAGGGACAGCACGGGCGTGCACGTGAGTACCCTGCTCTGTCTGGGTGGGCAGAGAAGGCAAGCCGCGGCACGGCAGGAATCTCCGCCGGCCTGCAGAAGGTGATTGCTCCGCCAAACGTGCCAACCAAGGAACCGCAAGGAGCATGGACACATCCCTAGCGGCATTAGGTGCAAACATATTCTCCGCCAGGCCCTAAGTTGTTGCAACAACCCTTTCCTTACTAAGCAGCAGAGGCCTTCTGATTTTTCTAGTTGAGGACAAACTTCAGCAAAAATAACTGATAGCATGGACTAGCATGAGCAAGCAGCCCTACCTGCTCTGACAGCTGGGTCAACATGGCCGCCAGGCGCTCGGCCAGCTCCAACTGCGGTTCGCAAAAACATTTCCCTAATTGATAATCATTTATACGTTATCCAATTTTAACAAAAGGATTTCAGCAACTTGAAATACCGGCGGCCATACCTGCACGGGCGCCTTGTCTGAGTGCCAAAAGCAGTAGAATAGCCCCTTCCAGATCTTCATCATGTCAGACTCCCGCAAGTCTGTTCTGCGTACTAGCCAGCGCGCAAGCGCGGCCAGTCCCTTTTCTCGAGTTTGGTAATCGACGCTGCCCAACGCCCGAGCGAATTTGGAGTTACCGGGGTGTCCATCATCAGGAACAGCTTCAAGCAAAATCTTGGCCTTCCTTGGCTTTTTTGCCTTCGGGGGCTTAGTGCCTACGGGCGCCGTCATGGTCTTCGCGAGGTTTCCAAATTCAACTAGCAACAAGACAACTACACCTAAACCTCTTGTCTGCTGCAGGCGGCTACAAATTGCAGGGCGACTTGCAAGAGTTGGAGTCGTCATAAAACAATGGCAACATCCATGCACGGACGCCTGCCGTACCACGGCTACGACCAAACCAAAAGCCAAAAGTGATGCTGGAAAGGCTAGTTGGGGGAAGCACACCGGTGCACTGAATAGCATAGTGCGTCGCCAGCGATTTATCGGGCACACCTGCAGGGCAACACCAGCGATCGCCGTAGGTCAGCCCCGTCAAGGACAGCAGGACACCTGACAGGCCAAAACGTCCTCGGCAGAAATGGTGCTGCCCGCAGTTGATGATAGGGGCCGTGCCCGGTCAGCCTGGGGTTTTACCCCAAAAGGACCGTGCAGGCGGCATGCACGGCTCTTGCCACACTAAAGCACTTACATTAGCATGGTACCGGTACTTTAGCTCCGTGTAGCGGGCAACCTTCCCAAAAGTGCAGCACAGAGGTAAGGCGTTAGGCGTCTCGATTACAGGAGCCTAAACCTTGACATGGGGTCAACTGAAGCTGCATGCCTTTTGCAAGCCGTATTTGCTCCATCCGTAGTCCATGGAAACCTTCAGGCGGTTTTGCCACGCCTGCCCAAGCAGCCCTATGCCAAACCCCGCGCACAACAAACGCTTCGCGGCAAGAGCGCATACAGACATCGGGTACATTCCGAGCTGTGAATCCGCGTACAGTGTAATCCTTCTGTACGCATCATTGGCTGCGTGGCGCACGTTTCAACACGCACGCAGCCATAGCCATTTCCTCTGCACCCCAGTTCCACAGACGCTAAACACCAGGATTCGAATAATGACCACGTTCGTTGTAGGCAAGCCGTCAATGCAATTGCGCCATTATTGAGAGATGGATAGACACCCTGTACATCCAATGCATGCCTGTCCTCCTGAACATTGCTATCAGCTACATACCTCACCACACCATCCTGCTTCACCTGTTTTTCCAACCCAATTTCTTCCAGCCCAATTCAGCTAGGGCAGGTACCTAAGCTAACCCCGCTACCAAGAACTCAGTCAAACGTCGCCTTGAACACGCCGTCACTGCCGCTCGAGGGCTCCTCCTTCTTTTGCGACGGCTCTAGGGGCCGCCAGTGCCGCGCAAACGTCTGGGAGATGAGGAGAGGGAACAGGATGGTCGCATCGCCGCAAACCTGCATGCGGATCGACGAAAAGAAGGGCAACTTCGGTTTCAGGGCAAATGCGACCTAAAAGACGAGATTTCCGACCCTGTGCCCCCGCACACAACCGCACGCGTGCAACCGAAGCCACATGCAATAACGGCCCAATCATATCCAAGACACATCCAGCCTTCCAACACCGCCCGCACACCCATTCCACCCGCAGCATCCTCCCCCTTCCTGCATACCTTGACCGGCTTGGCGTCGATGCGGATCTTGCCCCACGACACCGCCTCGTCGGGTCGCGCGCCGCTGTCGCTGCCGTCAAACTCCTGCGCCGTATTGAGGTAGACGGCGAAGTCGGCGCCGTTGCGCATCAGGTTGGCGTTGCAGATGTGGTGCTTGGGGACGCCTGGGCAAAAAGACATTGAGCGCGGACGGGATTGCACGTCAGGGTTAGCGATCAAGGCAGCTGTGAGTAAGGGGTGGTGTCAAGTTGATGGGCTGGCAAGACCTTGCACTAGGCTACAAAGCGAGCCACGCAAGCTATCCTTACCTCCTCCCAGGATGATCATGCCAGTCTTGCGCGGCGTTGCCCGCATGGCCAGGTCGTTGATTCGCCGGATGTCTTCCACCACGTCGACCCTGCATTAGCCAGGATGGCAACTCCCAAGTTAGTTAGGGCTCGAAAGCCGACCACATGCTAGCCACGGCATGCCAATCAGTGGCACCGGGTATCAAACCCATGATGCCCAAATACACGGACACACGTTCACTGAAGTCCGCGTCGCACATTCATGCCTTTAATGAAGCCTGCATAGTTGTATACCCCCCCCCTCACCGTAGCCCCGGGCTCTTGTACGAGTGGAAGAAGAGCATGTCGCCTATGGAGCCGTCCGTGATGGCGGGGCAGAACACGGGAATGCCGTTCTTGTGCGCCCAGTAGTAGATCGAGTCGGGGTGGTTGATCTCCTTGCCCAGCCTGCGCCAGAAAGCAAGGTAAGCAAGGAGCATGGTTGTATAGGCTAGGGTGTTGTCGTTTAAGCTACAACTTGGGTGAAACTACAGGGCACATGTCAGTGATGCGGATTGGCAATGTCATCAAGTGCGCCTTCGAGATGCTGATAGTTATCGTGCCGGAACAACATCATTAAGGAGCGTTGACCCCTCATTGCGTCATTGGCCACCCCTCATCGCCCACCAACCACCCCTTACCGATCAATCAGCTTCGACGGTGTCCAGTTCACCCCTTGCTCTTGTTGCTCCTGAGGGCGCGTAGCAAAAGGCATGACAGGAAAACGTATCAGCAAAGCGCTGCATGTAAACCGCTACGCGTGCGGGCGGGGAACCCAGCCTTGTATACCAACCTTACCAAGCCACCACAATCTCACATCCTAGCAATAGAAGCTCTGGACCAAGCCGCAACATAATACAGTGCACCCCTGGCGGCTTTTCAACAAGGATCCATACCTTGAGCATTGCGTCAAGGATGGGGATGATCCAGTCCTCAAACTTGCAGTAGTTGGAGTTGGGTACAAGCATGTTGCCAATGCGGTTGAGGCCCTTCATCCGCAGCTCGGCACCTGGTTCAAAAAAGAAGCACATCGAACACAGCCCGTAGGGGCTCCGCTTAGTCAAGCACTCCTGCTTCTGTGGTCCCATTCCAGCATGCATGCATCTCATGCAATGGCCCCGACCCGACCAGCCATCCCGCTTCTGGGCACACTACTGATTGCTGCATGTGCTGCACGAGCGGCCACAACCGCATGCAGTCGCTAATCGGGACAGCAGGGCAGGCAAGCTCCCTGATTCTGCATGACTCAGCCTCACACCTTTAAGCTGGAAGTCGCCCAGGTAGGTGTGCCCCATGCACTTGATGAAGTCCTCCTCAATGCCTCCCGCGGTGGTCACCAACACATCGACCATGCGGTTCTGGACAAGGTACCTGAAGGGAGAAACAAGTGTGCGAAGCAGGGCCAGGGAAACGGTTACAAGGCCAAATCGGAAAAGTGTACTTGGTAATGGAGATGCAAAGGAGGAGCCACAGGGGAAACCCCTGAGTTGACCCACACCCGCTTGCAGCTGATCTGGCATGGAAATGGTTGTTGCAAGGTGATAGACCGTTGCGACATGGGCTGTGACGCAGCGGATTGCAAAACCATGCATCGGCTGTGGCATCTATGACAAGTCAGGTGCCCATGGGTTCGAGCTCCCCAACTGGTATAAGATGCGGCGCAGGCTAGAATCATGCATGGCAGCGTTTGAGGTGAATGTTGAGCGGTACAGTGATCATGTAGCAAGGTGATAGACCATTACGACATAGCATTTGACGCAGCGGATTGCAAAACCATGCATCGGCTGTGGCATCTATGACAAGTCAGGTGCCCATGGGTTCGAGCTCCCCAACTGGTATAAGATGCGGCGCAGGCTAGAATCATGCATGGCAGCGTTTGAGGTGAATGTTGAGCGGTACAGTGATCATGTAGCAAGGTGATAGACCATTACGACATAGCATTTGACGCAGCGGATTGCAAAACCATGCATCGGCTGTGGCATCTATGACAAGTCAGGTGCCCATGGATTCGAGCTCCCCAACTGGTATAAGATGCGGCGCAGGCTAGAATCATGCATGGCAGCGTATGGAGGTGGATGTTGAGCGGTACAGTGATAGTGTTGCAAGGTGATAGACCACTGCGACATAGCACTTGACGCAGCGGATTGCAAAACCATGCGCTGTTGTAGCATCTGTGACTAGTCAAGGTGACACTGCCTGGGACACCCCAACTGGTATTAGATGCGTTACGACGGTAAACCCAGCGGAAAACAGAGCTGCAACTGCTGATCAGGTACGCTATCCCGTGTAAAGGTGCTTCCAACAATGCATGACCCGGCATTCGGGATACGCTTCTCTCCCCTGTACACGTCACCGCGCTGCTCCCTACCTAATGTGTTCCCGAACGCCCGCGGAGGTGAGGTTGGAGGTGAAGCCCAGGAAAATCATGGCACGGGTCGAGGCGCGGAATTCGGGGTCGACGTGATCTGGGTCGGTGCCGGGACCCACCGGCTCATCGCTTAGGCGCCAGTTGATCTGCAATGGTGTAGTTAGCGTGGAGAATGGGATAAGGGCTGGCATGCACAAGCAGATGGACGCAACACACAACGGCGCTGTATAGACAGCTGCTAACTTGGTTGCTATCCCGTAGATAGGTGAGTACATGTTGCTGCGACAACCAAGCCCTTGTCCAGGGGAATGGACGACAAGCGCATGAGAAGTCGCAGCCATGCTTGATGTTGCATCCCAGCATACCCAAAGGGCCAAGCCGAATGGCGGGGCACAATCGAGACATAAAAGGATGCGTAGCTTGCAAATTGTTAGGGGGAGGTTGTGCAACAGTCCGAGGAGGATTCATCCCCAGCGTGCTTTCCAACGTTCCCGCCCATTGCCCAGCGCCATCCCTCCCCAACGGTATGACGAGGAACATCTGGTTCCCGACGCACCATGCGGTTAACCTCCTGGATTGCCTGGCCGAAGGAGGTGGCCTGGAACCCGGTCGTCAACATGGCATCCATAATGCCGTCCAGGTCGCGACCATTTGCGAAATCATAGCCGCGGACAACTGGCGTTTCGGGAATCGTCTCCGTAGGCACCAACACCGCCTGGTAAACCGACGGCATACAACAGCAAGTGTCCTTGTCGGCTATCATACATGTAACACGCTTTACAACGCAAAGTAGAAGTCGTTAAACTCAAACGTGCGTCGCGGCCCACAATCAATCTTGCGACAGCGCCATCTCTCGCACCTGGGCTGCGGGAATATCGACGCAGCCATGTTGCGCCATTCCAAAGCGCAGTCAGGGGCAGAGGCCCCTTTATTTGTAAAGGCTCTACAGGCTACGAAAGATTGAATAGCAAGCACGCTCCTCAACTAGCCGTCAGCAGCTAAGCGCTATCACTGTACAACTAGAATTGTAAAAAACCTCGCAATATACTTTGACCTGTCTATAAAATTAGTCTGAAATATCTCCAGAGCCGCCGTTGGCGCCGCCTACATGTGATCCATAGTACGGCATGCGCCCTGTGAAAACCCTGTGACAGCTGTCGCGCCTGTCGGCCTCCTGCAAACTCTCCTGCCTATGCTACGCGCTGCTCACTCATAACCGCTACTGCTGCATCTCGCCCTCTGGGTGCGCGCCGCTTGGATTAACTGTGCGGACAAACAGGGGCAAGCACACAGCATTGACATGACATGTACGCTCACGGCCGGCTCGCGCAATTCTCCGCGAGGTATGGTGATACGCTGCTGCCAGCAAATAAGCAGTTGATCCATCCAGGCTTGGTAATTCGCTCACAAGAGTCTAAGCGCCCTCGCCCAGCTCTTCCTCCACAAATTTCCGTGTCATGTTGACGTAATCGGCGTGATGCTCACGCATGAACTGCTCGAAAGACCATTCCTCCGCTAGCAGCATATGCCTGGTAAAGGTATGCACACACGGGTGTTTGCCGTGCCGTTACTAGGAGCCGTACTCACGTCTGCTGACCCATGCGTTGAGGTGCTTGGACCTCCAGTCATCATAGCTCCAGGGTTCTGGGTTCAGCATGTGGCTGCATGTATGGACCAACGGCAGGCATGCAGAGGCAGGGGCCAGGCAGAGGGAGGCGGGTTGCAGTTCCCAACTGTTCACGCTATTTGTCGTGCAAGGCATGGACTGCGGACCGCATTAGGACAAACAAAGCGCACGGTACCTCCCCCCCCACCTGTACCAACAAGCTAACCAACCCATTGTCTTGTGGCACCCTGCCAACTCCTACCCCCATTGTTTTGCCCTAACTTGTGGTCTCCTATGGTTTGGTATGGTCTTTGACCCCCCACCTGTACTGGTCCTTCCAAACATACACCTCCGCCGTCAGGGCTGATCCGTCCTGCGCGGTTTGTCAGGACATTCGAATTTAACGCTATATCGGATGAGCGGGGCAGCGATGTGCCCTGCAGCACAGAGTGGCGCACCTCAAGTTCGGGTGAGACGGTTGCTCGGTAGTACTCCTCGCTCTCGTACACTGCATGGAGGAAAGTTGAGGAAGGGGCTTTGATCGGGACGTCGCAATACCGGTAGTTGGCTCGACTTGTCACCCAGCAACAGTTGTTGGCGAGTGAGCCTGTATTCTGTACGTGAATCCCTTTAAACTCCTGCAGAACCCTAACCCTAACCCTAGCCGCGACGAGCGCTTAGCCCATAGAGGCCCTGTCAGATGTCGCGAGTTTGCAATAAGATGCAATGACTGCAGAGCCATTCCACAGGCAGGCACAACCCTGGGGTCAAGTGTGGGGGCTCCCCATTCGTCGCAATTAGCGCTGAAACAAGGTCCACAAACTGCATTAGCAACGCACCATCCAGAATTTCCAGCTCCTTGTCCGTCAGGTTCAGAAGGACCTGCAGAATTCCTGAAAATGTCACATGCCTTCGTGACCGTTAAGACCATTCGCTTGCATGCCTTACCTTGCCTTCCACCTTCGCTTCATTTGTAGCGGGCACTATCGCAGGGAAGACTTGCCCCTTGACCTTATAACGCGTGTATCCTTTAATGACCGCCGGCTTGGAAACCGGCACGCGCTTAATGAGCAGCGTAACCACCTCATCGGCCATCAGGGTTCCATACACGAACGCATTCCCTGGCATGGCAATATCCTGCTGTGATTAAAGATTGCTAGTGTGAAAACACGTGGTCTAACTGGTTTCTCGCGGCAAGCAGTTGGCGCGTTGGCTACCTTAAGCTAGGAGTACAAGCACGTATCACACGCACGTAACTATGCAAAAATGTGCACGTTTATTTGCTCTGGATACGTCGCTATGATAATAGGTAGCATGCCATTGCAGGAACCCGCACCCATAGGGCCCTCTGCCCTTCCAACAAGCACTCCACTTAGCTGCATGCAAGCACACAACCCGCTGCCCCTAGCCACTCCCCCAACTTGGTTTTGACTACACCCAACAAATATAGCCCTTGTTGCAAGAACATCGTGACCGCTTTTGTTTCTTCGCACAGGCCCCACAGACCTGCTGCAAACGGCCACTTATTCCGCTCCGCTAGACGACCAGCCCCCTCCATACCCATGCCCGCCTCCCTTTGCTTGGTAACCACGCTCCTCATCGCCATTATTACCACAGCCCCTGCAGCAACCCTCGACGCATACGCCGCGCTTAGCTTGGACGCCCCCGTACCCCCATGGCTTGCGGCTGCCCTCTCCCCATCCAAGACCGCTGTTCCCGGGCTAGCCCGCCTGACTGCTGAGGCCGGCCCTGCAGAGGCTCTGGCAGCGCTTACAGCCGCCTTCCCTGCCTGGTACCTGGCCGGGGCCGAGGAGGGCAGCAGGCGCGCAAGCCCAGAGGGTGGGTCACGTCGGGCTGGGGACGTCTTGTGGTGTGGCGTTTTCACGTCGGGCTGGGGACGTCTTGTGGTGTGGCGTTGCGGCTAACTGCTTTCGGCCATACGGTGAAGCACCTTCCATGTCACGAAAGCACATACAATGTCCTGATGTCTGCACCAGGTGAGGGCGACGAAGCCTCAGGCCCCACGGCTGCCTCTGACAGAGCTGGAGGGGCCCCCAGCGGCGGCTTCCGGACAGGGGCAGGCAGCAAAGACCCGCAAATGTGGGCGGCTTCAAGCTCCCTGCCCGCCCTGCATGAGCTTGAGAGCTTGGAGAATGTGCGGTCCGCCCAGCAGCTGGAGGATGCGGTTGCTGCCTTCCTTGGCGGCATTGCGGCCCACGTTGCACCCACCATCACGGGCATTGGCGGCAGCAAGCGTGAGGGCACGGACGGCGCAGGGGGCGGGGGGCAGGGGCATGGCAGCAGCAGCAGCCTGGATGAAACTACCAAGTTAGTTGCTACGGTCAACGGTGTACGGCAATGGCTGGATTCGGAGCTGGCTGCGGTGAGTGCGATGTTGGAGGGATCACCCCAAGCTCCTTCGTCCACATGGACGAGCGCTATGGGCTCAGGAGACGGCGCCGATGTCGGCAGCGGTGGCCACAAAAACCAAGCCGAAGCCCACGACGACATCAATGACTCCTTCAGTGCCCGCAACGCAGACAGCACGACCCATGGGTCACCCTTTCGAAGCAGCGGCACCGCCAGCAAACCCCAGACGTCGACCCACATGGACCCGGCCGCCTCTCTAGCAGGCGCCCTGGGCCACACAATGTCCGACGCGCTCCAGAACTGGCTCCATGGCACCACGCGCAGCTTCCAATTTCCAGCCGCCCAGCAGGCAGGTGGCCAAGCAGTAACCATGTCCGGTGCCACTGCTGCCGCTGCTACTGGCACCGTGAACCAGCCAAGCACGAGCAGCGGAACCCCTGCTGCAGCAGCCAGCGATCTAGCAGCAGGGAGCGGACCGCAGGCGTCTGGCGGCGCTTCGGCAGGTCGCCGACTGCAGCAAGCCACCAGCGGCACCAGTGGAGCAGGTGGCGGCGGCGGCATTGCCAGCACTGGCGGCGCCGGTCCCACAGGCATCACGCCAGGTGCCGCTGCGGGCGCATCCACGGGAGTGGCAGGCACCTCGGGAGGCACCTCCATCACGCCCGCGTTCAGCACTGGTGGTTTAGGCGGGCGGCCAGCCGTACTGCCTGGAGCCGCAGGCCCGGTTGTGGGGGCCGGAGCTGGCAGCGCGGTTCCGGGTGCAGTTCCGGGTGCAGTTCCGGGTGCGGTTCCGGGTGCGGGTGTGGGTGCACGTGGAGGAGCTGTGCCGGTCGGCCCGCTTCAATCGACCCGGCCGATTCGGGTGAGGGTGTCTGACGTCGCGTACCGGTAGCATGCACCTTAGCACCCCACATTGTCACCACCACCACTACTACCACCATCACCCGGATTCCAAAGTTCGGACCATCATCCCCGCATCCGCAACCCCGCCGCCGCCCCCATGCACTCCGCAGGACGCCATCGCCTCCGTGTTGCTCAACCACCCCCGCCCCGTGGACCGCCTCAGCGAGCGGCTGCTGCAGGCCTACCGCATCGTGCAACAGGACCTGGGCCGGGGCGACGTGCCCTTCACGGGGGGCAGGGCGCAGCGCTTGTAAGGGGACGGGCCACAGCGCTTGTAAGGGGTTAAGATAAGGGGGGGGGGGCCGGCCCTGGGGACTTGGGGCGAATGGCACTCACTGCAACGCTTACAGCCCTGCAGTCCTGCAAGTACCATGCATGGCACATGGCGCATGGATGCATAGGTAATTTAGGTATCTGACCTGGCTGGGTTTGAAGCGGCGCAACCAAGCTCCCAGTGTGCCCGGAGCAGGCCAGCAAACCACTCCTAAGTCGTAACACATCCATTACAATCCGCCGCTGAGGCGCTGAGGCGGGCACCCAACCTCCTCCGCCGCCACCCCTCTGCAGGTGTCAGCAGCGCCCCTTCGTGTTCGTGCCCCGCACCCCCGACGCACTGCGGGAGGAGTTCGTGGCGCCCTCCTTTTTTCTGTCCCAGAGCACCGGCAACTGCGTGCTGCGCCCAGAGCTGCAGGGGCTGGGGGACGGTACCTGGACGCAGGGCTTCACGCGGCTGGCCTGCCTCAGCCCCTCCAAGCAGTACCTGCTGGTGAGGGTCAGGAGGAAGAGGAGGAGGGAAACGGGAGCTAAGGATTCAATGTCCGTTGCATGGCTTCAGCTTAGTAATGCCCCTGTTCCCTTCTCATCCGCAGTTCCCCACGCACAGCAAATTGGCAAACGTAACCCCCTTCCCTAACTCCCTCGTCCCATGCTCGCCGTACTGCACCAATCCGTCATGCCGCACCAATTCGCCGTACTGCGTGACACCGGTGCCGTACCGCGTCACAT
This sequence comes from Astrephomene gubernaculifera, assembly GCA_021605115.1. Lineage (NCBI taxonomy): Eukaryota > Viridiplantae > Chlorophyta > Chlorophyceae > Chlamydomonadales > Astrephomenaceae > Astrephomene > Astrephomene gubernaculifera. Next base: position 24,694 of record BMAR01000042.1, on the reverse strand, counting down.
ACCATGCCCCCCCATCCAGCTGCCCGCCTTCTATCGGGGCCCCGCGGACGCTCCCGAGCTCTTCCAGTGCCCGCAATGCCCGCTGTTGCTGCGGTTGGGGCTGGCTATGGATGTCACGCTGTACCCGGGTGGCCCCATAAACGTCACGTGGGTTGAGGGGCGGGAGAAGCCAGCAGCCGTGGCTAAACCGGGAAACTAATAGGCGCATCATTGCGTGGGCTGTTGGACGCGTGCATGGTTGCTGGCGAAATGCTGGAGGAGAGTGTTCCTTCGCATATCTTTCCAGTAAACGTTTGTCGGCTTGTTCTGGCGGCGGTTGTGTTCACCTGTGCCTTCCTGTGCCGTGACAGAATCTGCGGGTCCTGTACGATCCCACTTCAATGCTGCCGTACCGTTCGCAGGTACCCCAACAAGGATATCTTCCTGGCCGCCATGCGCAAAAACGCCACGGTGCTGGCGCTGGGGCAGCTGGGGGTGCGCCAGCGCGTGCGCGCCTGGCTTCGGAGCAACATGCTGCAGTACATGCGGAGGGTGCGCCTACCGGTACCTAGCTGGGTGTCGGTTCCTGGTTGCTTGCTAGGATGCTGCTGGGATGCCGCTAGGATGCTGCTAGGATGCTGGTGGCATTAGGGGAAGCCTGAACAGCCTTCGCACATGCAAGAAGGGATGTGCTTGATACATGCGCGGCAGTGGCCATAAGCTGTGCACTTAGCAAGATACAAATACGAATGGGCCGCTTCCCAACCGCCAAAGCGAGCCATGCGTGCCCCATGCGCCCCCTTGCAGACCCTAAGACGCTCCACCGGCCTTACAAGGGAGCTGTTCAAGCAGGTGGATGTGGACTCCTTCGTCCAGAGCGCGCTAGACCTGCTAGCCTCCGTCACCGCGGCAGCAGCCGACAAGCCCGACCTTGCCAGCCCGCTGATCCCTGAACCCAGGCGCAAGAGCCGGAGGCAGGCAGCGGCTGCAGGCGCAGCTGCCGCAGCAGCCGCCACTGCCGGGCTGAGGTCCGCTGCGTCGGAGGCGGCTTCGTTACCAGGGGATGGTGGCCTGCGTGGCCCTGGACGCATGGAGTTCTCCAGCAGGGCTGCTAGAAACGCAGACTTGGCGGATGTGGCAGTCAATGTGGCGCAGAGCGCACTGCACTTCATGGAGGCGTCGCCGCTGCTGGCTCGGAGGTTGCCCCAGGGGCCTGTAGAGGGACCGTTAGAGAAGGCAGCGCGAGCTGCGACCGATAAGGTGGCCGATCTGGTCCGCGCGCATGCAGCGGTGCAGCAGCTCGAGCATGCGGAGCGGTTAAGAGGGGCCTGACGGTGGATGGTGGCTACGACTGGTGATGGGTGCGAAGGGGAACCTGGAGCGAGCTTGCCGTGAAAGAGATTTGAAACTCCCACTTAGTATTTATGTTCATTACAACCAAAGTGAAGAGGAGTAGTAAACCTTGCCTCGAGCAGCAGCGATGTACGCTTTGTGGTGACTTACCGGGGATCTGAGCGTTGTATGTGGTCTTTTGTAATTTGGAGTTAACTAGCGTGGAGTGTCGCAGCCGTCTGTGGAGCTCTTGTCTCCTTTGGCACCGTATGCATTTTGGTGGGGGAAGGGGCTGGTGGTGGTACCCCCATCCCCCTTACATGCATGCGCAAAAGGCAATACCTTTCAAACTCCTCCGGTGCATTAAGGGAAGAACGTTTGCGCTTTTTATTCGTTGCCTCTGACCTGTTGTTGCACCTTCTCCTTCCATGCCCCGGTTTCCTCACTGTAAGTGACCTCTTGTTGCAATTCCTTGGAGATGTTGTACGCTTAGCTTTTCTTGTCTGCATCTTATGGCTTCTTATCGTTGTTCCTCTGGATTGTCGTTTAGTTGCAAATTTTTGATGGCTTGGAGTCCATGCTCAAATGCAGGTGTTATTTTAGGTACCGTTGCAACTGGTTCCTCGCATGCAGCCTGGATGCTGATAGGGAAAGGGACTGCGCTTGTTGAGCGCATGTCGATGGCGTCGATGCTAAAGCTTAGGTCTTCGATAGCTGCCGTAGCTATGCCTTATGTTAACTTCCTGTTGCAGCTTTTGCTTATCGCTACTTGTTGTCGTGAGTGGAGCTGCTGCTTGCTAGCCGCAATGCGGTACACTAAGCCTTCTTGCGATTTTAGCCAGGATCGGCATTTGCTCTGCCTGCATTCTTAGTATTCAAACCACCCAGCAGCTGCATTTGCTCATTGCTGCTGCTTTGCATACCGTTTTTTTCCGGTGCCCCTGGTACGACAAGGAAGCTGCGCGAAGGTGTCAGCTCGCTTGAGCGACTGAGGCTGCGTGGAGTGTCGCAGCCGTCTGTGGAGCGCTTGTCTCCCCTGGCACCGTATGCATCTTGGTGGGGGAAGGGGCTGGTGCCCCTTCCCCCATACCCCCATCCCCCCTTACATGCATGCGTACAAGGTGCTACCTTGCAAACGCCTTCGATGCATCAAGGGATACACGTTTGCTCTTGAAATACGTTGCCTCCAACCTTTTGTAGCACCATTCCCCCATTCCCCTTGCTATAAGTGCCCTGTTGTTGCAATTCCTTGGGGATTGTTGTACGCTTACCTTTCTTTGTCTGCATCTTATTGTTTTTTGCCGTTGCTCTTCTGTATTGTCGCTTAGTTGCATTTTTTTGTTGGCATGGCGTCCGTGCTCAAGCGCAGGTCTTACGCATGCAAGGTACTGTTGCGACTGGATATATACTTCGCAGCCACGTGTTGACCGATTGTTGTCATTGTTGTGTGGTCGGGATAGAGACTGCACTCGTTGAGCGCATGTCGGTGACGTCGATGCTAAAGCTTAGATCTTCCGCAGCCGCCGTAGCTATGCCTCATGTTAACTTCCTGTTGCAGCGTTTGCCAATAGCTACCTGTTGTCATGGGAGGAGCTGCGCTTTGCTTGCTGCAATGCAGTACAATTAGCCTTTTTGCGACTTTAGCCAGGATCCGCCTTTGACCTGCCTGCATTTATGCAATGCAAACTGCCCAGCGGCTGCATGTGCTCAATGGTGGTATTTTGGATACCGTTTTTCCGGTGACCCTGGTACGACAAGGAAGCTGCGCGAAGGTGTCAGCTCGCTTGAGCGACTGAGGCTGCGAATAATATACCCATGTATAGCATTAGCGCCGACACCTCGCACGCAAGACCACTGCCAGGCGTTGCCTCGGGCGTTACAGTTGACTGAAGAAGACGAACAGCCACAGTGGATAACACTCGTATAGGCGCATCGTAACCTTCGCGAACACAGCTCTGTAGCGGTCTTGCAAGCCGTAGCCCACATCAACATGGTATCCTAAGTTGTCCGCTACAAGAAAGCGCTTACCACAAAGGCCAGCATCTGTAAAGCATTGGGTTCTCCGTTTATTAATTCCCCACTTGCCAAGCATCCTGACATAGGAGGATGTTCTCTACAAATGTAGACGTGTGCACCTCGCTCCAGCGCATTTCAAGCGCCTTGGACCAAACCAGCATCTCCGAGTTTCGTAACGCCCGCTTGGGTCGTCGACGTCCATTGTCCTCCCAACAAGTGCAACCGCCGCGGCTGCAGCCAGGCGAGGCGATCTATGACAGTCCAAGCTACCTGCAGCTGCCTAGCGCCATCGTACCTTTGCACAACGGAACAACGAACGCGTTGACGGTCTGTGCACAGTCTGCGCTCGGGGGCAAGGATTCCGTGGAACAGTCAACCCCAGCAATCCAAGCTGTTGTCGAGCTGCGCATTGTGCCACGGGCGGCGGCGCTGATTGCCGAGCTGTTCCAGGTAACAGGAACATGCAATGGCCCTGGAGACGAGGAAGGGACATCCGCAGCGGCACCATGCACGTCACCCTCCTCTGCTTCCTCATCAGCTCCCGGCCCTCATCAGATCCCACCGGCGGGGCCCGCTGGCAGCGCCGCACAGCTTATGCACGTAACCCGCTACGTGCTCCTCGCCTTGGAACTAATGCACGTGATGACTACATGTGCAACGCTGGGCTTCGAAATGTACGCTAGTGAAGCCGCAACAAACGTAAGGTCTACCATTACTAGCCACCGTGCCCAGCTGTACGAGCAGCTTTGTGACGTCACTCTCGGACGCGCCATGGCTGCTGCCGTACGGTTCGTTCAGTTGGAGGTCTGGCCGCTGTTTGCGGCACCAGGGGCGGCAGTGGGAGGGCCCCAGCAGGCGCCACCATCAGGCGCAAGCGGGCAGCGGCCATCGTCCTCTGGATGCTCATTGGGCTCAAAGGAGCGGGCGGCTACACAGCTGAAGCTGTGTCAGGGCGCTTGCGGTGCAATCTTATCGGGGGCGCAATTAATAAGCCATCTGGACTCTTTACATAGAAGATTGCCAACGTCGGGAGCGTCCGGATCTAACGCCAGCCCAGCATTAACGTGCTCGCCACAGCAGCAACGGCTGCAGCAACTAGCTTGCATGTTGCAGCACAGCGGCCTACTGGCGGCGGTATGCGGCGCGGTCCTCACTGCCCCGCCTCGAGTGCAGTTGAAGCCCACAGGCGGCCCCAGAAACGCTGGAAAGGGCCTGAACGATGCAATAATCACAACAATCGCGGTCCTAAGGACGCTTGTTGGCCGAAATGTGCTGGGATCAATCCGAGGCGGAGACGACAAGGAGGCTTTGCTGGATGCCCTGGCGGCACCCGAGGTGGTGCGGCTGCAACGCGGGCTGCTGGAGAGGGTGGTGGCGGATGCAGGCGGCAGCAGCGACAGCACACACTCCTGGACGCATCTAAACGGCATTCGCCAGCTGGGACGGGCCATCAATGAGATGATGCCCAACGAACGAGACGCCTTACGCCCGGAATGCATGCATGCGCTGTTTGCCGAGCTCGCATTCAAGCCCTGGGTTGAGATAGGCGAGTCACCGCAGCTCCGTCCTTCGGTGCCCAGCCCGCCTGAGCGTGTTCGGCTGGCACTGCGGCTGCTGCGGGTGTTGTACGGCCTGGCGTGCGGCCGCGGTGTGAAGGAGCAGTACGACATGGCGTCAGCGGGGGCGAGGCCGGGACGGTTGTTGTGCAGCGTGGCAAGCATCTTGGAAGCGCTGGTAGCCATGCCCCCGGGCTCTTACGAGGAGCCCTCCAACGTGGGAATGGTGGTTGAAGCCCAGAAGGCGTGTGCCTGGGCCCTGGAGATTGTGAACATGGTGGAACAGCGGGGCTGGCCTCGGGACGGGGCAGGCATGGGGCAGCTGCGGGTGATGCCCGATTGCATTCTCGCCCAGATGAAGCTGCTGGCCGGTAGGTGCGGCGGTTGTGCGGCAGTTGGGTGCGTTTGGACGGGTGGAAGGTAGTGAACACGTGGACTGCGACAAATCATGCTGGCAAATCATCACTCACACCCCCACAAGCCCCGAGGCGTGTACGTCCAAGTGTAACTTCCTTAACTCCCCTCGCTTTCTTATCATATTCGCAGATGTAGGGCCGCCGTATATGCCCATCTGTACATCCACATTCTGCTCACTCTTCTAGCCTCAAACCTGTGCTTTCCTGTTCGCAGAAATTGAGCTGCCAGCCGACACACTTCGCAGCCTGGCGCTACACCTGGGTCAGGCACGCCTGCTACGCTCCTTTGACGCCCGGCTGCGATGCACTGCACGTGTAACGCTTGCCGCTACTGCTCCCGCTGCGACGGCCGCTGCTGGTGGTGGTGGTGGTGGTCGAGGTCCTGTTGTGGCAGCCGCTGCCGCACCCACCGGCTCCATTGACCTATCCACCTCAGCCCCTGTTGCACATGCGCCCTTCACTTCTATGCTCTGGTCCATGCACGTGACGCTGCGCCCGTTGATGGCTGAAATGCTGCTCAACACTTGGGAACAGCAGCTGGGCGTGGCAGAGGGCAAGGGAGGTAGCGGCAGCAGCGGTAGCCGGGGCGTGGGCCAAGGCCTGCCCTCCAAGGCGGAGGGCGCAGGCGGAAGGAGCCAGCAGCACCAGCAAGCCAATGACGCCGCGTGTGAACCATGGGTCACCAAGCGGGAGCTCGGGTTCTTCATTACGGTCAGCAAACTGGCGCTGCGAGAGGCGGTTGAGCTGGAGTGCCGCCGCTGGGAGCCAGCAGCGGCTCCACCAGCGGTGCCAGGTGCACCCGCAAGGGCGGCGGGGCAGACTATGCCGTTGCCTCCGTATACCCAGACATGCTCACACCCAGTAGCGCGGGAACTGGCAGTCCAGCTACACTTTGCCCTGAACCCCGAGCGGGGCTTACTGGCCGTGTGGAAGCGCGCCTCTCCCCACCTGCAAGACTCCGCCGCCGGCCTGACAGAGGCGCTGAGACTGGTGACCCGGGCGGCATGTGTGTTGGCGGCGCCGCTGCTGCTGCAACTGGTGAAGGATGTGCCAGGAAAACGTGAGAGTATGGAAGAGGTCAGGAGTGCGCTTGCGCTCACTTTCGCCGGTCTGGAAGCCCTGACGGCGCTCTATGGTGAGGTGCCGGCAGCAGCGCTGCTGGCGGCGCAACCACATCGGCTGCTGGCGGCGCTGGGGGCGATGCTGGGCCGCATGAGGATGGCGGCAAGTGTGCCTTCGGTGGCCTCAGCCTCCGGGCCGTCGGTGGCAGCAACGGAGGGGGCAACGGCGCCAGCCGTTGTGACGTCGACGACAGAGGCGGGGGTCTGGGAGCGGTGCATTGGAATTGCTCAGGTTGCTATGGATATTGCCTGGCGTCTGCTGGCAGAAATGCTGCAGGAGGTACGGCATGAGGAAAGCAAGGTCCTTGACGACGACGGAACGCTGGAGGGTTCTGGAGCGCAGGCGGTGTCGCTGCGGGCGTATGCATTGGCCCTGCTGGGCTGGCCGGCGGAGGCGGCAGGTGTGACGGCGGCTGCTGGCGCCGCGTTGAACGGCGCCGGTGCGATGCTGCTGGAGGGGCTCGCGGGCTGGGGTACGGCGGAGGCACGTGGGCTGCGGGCGATGTGGCGGGCGGCGGCCGCAGGAGATGGGGGTGCGCTGCTGGACTGGGTGGTGCAGCGCCTGCGCAGAGGTAATGAAGGTGAAAGCGGGGGTGAGGGTGAGGCGGTCGGCAGCGTGGGCCTTAGCACACGTGTGCTGGCGGAGGTGGAGGCGGCGGTGGCAGAGCAAGCAGGTGTCATCCACAGCAGCGGAGGCGGCGGGGCATGTACGGCAGCAGCAGCTTCGGAGCTGCCGCCGCCGGTAGTGCTGCCGCTGGTGCGTGGTGCGCTGCGGATGTGCGGCAACCCGAGGTGCGGGAACTACGGCGGCTCATGCGAGGGGGCGCTGAGGCTCAGCAGGTGCGCCGGCTGCCGTGCCGTACACTACTGCAGCGTGGAGTGTCAGAAGCAGCACTGGCGGGAGGGCGGACACAAGCTGGAGTGCGTGGCGAGCCGGGGAGTGCCCCTGTCGTACAGCCCCTAGCCCTCTAGGGCGGGAAGCATGCGGAATGGCAGCAGCCACAGCTGCATAAACATGTTGTTGAGTTGTTGTGGTTAAAATGGCAGGAAGCATACTGGGGCCGCTTGTTGTCGAGTGGCGTTCAGGAGCCAGCTCTGAGGAAGGCGAGAGAGAGGAGGTACGGGGAGAAAAAGGGCAAGAGGATGGATCAGCAGCTCTGGCGGTGTTGCAGACGAACCTTGTTTGTTTAGGACGTTACCGTTCGGGGAGTTGGTTTGTAGTAGCCTGGTAGCAACTGTGCCGTGTAACTGTATTGGCCTTAGCTGTCGACCGAGGAGAGATGCACTTGTGGCTGGTAAGGGGGTGTCGTGGCTGATGACGACGGGAATGTTGTGTGTGAGTCCTAGGGCAGCTTGGGAGCGGAAGCGGTGTACGGCAATGGGACGACACGGGCAAAGTTGGGGGAGGGAGGGGTGCACTTAAGCATGCGGCTGGTCTGGGGACGAATTCCAAGTTCTGGAATCGGGAGTCGGCGTAGGCCTGTTCCTGTCCATATCCTTTTGCCAAGCGGGAATGACTGCGATTAAGGTGTACTACAATGATGACTAAGTTTACAATCGGGGTCTTTTGTAGCAATCGGGCCTATTTAATCCTCTCACACTCCAACATCTATCTATGCCTAGTCATGGCAATCAACTCTGAGCCCGTTGTTCTTAGCGAGATACACTCAACTGCTGCACTCGGTACCGAACAAGACGACAAACAGTGCACCGCTGTCACGCGCTTTTACTTGATAGATACGAGCACTGAAGAACGCTCGGATCCAGACCTGAACTCAAGCCGTCAATCTAGCGACAGCGAAAGCGACAGCAGCAGCCAACAGCCCGTCGCGAAGCAACGCAAGCTTATTGTCGACCGCTGCGGTGACTTGCGCGTCCCAAGGCGCCCGAAAGCTAAGCAGCCACGACGCTTCATCTCTATCCGGCACAACAGCCGGGCAACGCCCATCGCTGATGTGGGATTGCAGGTACCTTCACCTCCTGCCGCGTGCAGGGCCGGCTAGTAGAGAGATTGATATCCATCAAAGCCTGACGCTTGCCTTGGATTGCCTTGGAACCAGTCACGTAAACTCCCTTCTCCTGGCTCCTGCTATCTACCCTGCCCCCATCTGACACTCTTCCTATGAACCCTACCCCCTTCCCCTCTCGCCATGATGACGCCATATCACACGGTCAGGTAGTTCGTTCCTCTTTACCCCCCTCTCGCCCGCCCTCATGCTCCGTATCCGCAGGTATGGCGAGGTGCATGCCTGCTGTGCGACTGGCTCCTCTCCCAGCGGCCCCTGCGTCCACCGCACCAGCTGGGCCCAGGCTGTACTACTGCTGCCGGGGCCACTGCCGCTGCCGATTCCTCCATCAACCCTGGCACCCTGATCCTAGAGCTGGGCTGCGGGGTGGGCTTGGTTGGGGTGGCAGCAGCAGCAGCAGGCGGGAATGCGGCCACTGGAAGGGCAGCGGGAGCAGCAGCAGTAGCAGGTGATGGTAGCGTGTCGGCGCATGCTGTTGCTGCAGCCCGAGTTGTGCTCACGGACGTGCATGAGGGGGCGCTACAGCTAGCGGCGACAAACCTAGTCGCTAACGGGGGTCTTATTACGACTGGGCTGCTGCGGAGGGAGAGGGAGGAGGGTAGGGAGGGCAGCAGCAGGGAGAGCGTGCGAGTAGACATTTGTCGGCTGGACTGGTTTGACTTCCTGACGTTCGAGAGCGGTGGCGGAGGCGATGGCGGAGGCGGTGGTGTTAGCGCGGAGGCTATAATTGCAGCCCTGCTGGCCGCGGAGGGTGTCAGCAGCAGCAGCGGAGGTGGATGTGGCGGAGGCGGCGGCAAAGGGTCACCATACATGGCAACAGAGGCAGCGGCGGGAGCGGCGGAGGCGGTGGCAAACCCGGTATGCGTCGCAACAGGGGGATCTACAGCCATGGCAGATGCGGGCGCTGAACGCTTGAGCAGCCTGAGGGAAGCGGGCGCAGCCGCGGCGGCAGCGGCAACATTACAAGTAGTACACAACGCGGGACTTGCGTCTGTCGTACAGGCGCTGGTTGACGCCGACGACGTTTGCCTGCTTGCCGCCGACACGGTGTACGACACAGCGCTGACGGAGGCCTTCGTCAAGTGCGCTGCCGCACTTCTGTCGTACCGGGCCTCTGCTCGGAGGAGGGCAGCGGCAGCAGGGACGGCGGCAGCGTTGCCGCTGGGCCTTAACAATGCCTCCGTTGGCGGTAGCGGCGGCGGTGGCGGCGGCGGTGAGAGTAATACGGCAGGCGCTTCCTCCTCCGCAGCGGCCGAGGTTGAAGACGGTGCTACTGTCCGCCGCCGCTGCAGCAGTGGCGGCGGTGGCGGTGATGGAAGGCTTATCGTAGCTCTGGAGAAGCGCTTCAACTTCACGCTACGTGACATGTCGGTCAGGGCCTCCGCCTTTGAGGACTTCATGCGCTACGTGGTTCCGGAGGGCGCGGCTGTGGCCACCGCAGAGGCCGCGACGAGATTGTCGTACGGGTCCGGAGGCGTGAAGCCGGGCGACGATGGCGGCGAAGACACTGTACGGAAGCACGCGCCCGTGGACCTCCCTTCCTGTCCTGGTGTGGCATCATGGGAGGAGGCGGCTGGGCGGCGGCCGCTGTTCCGGGGCAGGCGGCTGGATGTGTCTGCGGTGCCTCAGGTGGGGTTAGGGGTCAGGGGATGAAAGACCATACCGAAACATAGGGGGTAGGGGTGTCCATGGAATGGGGTGAGCCTGTAGGCCAGACATGGGCTGCAAAGGGCATGGTCCGGCGGAACCCCCCTGCAGAAGCGCTAGCCACATAGTTATTTGGTAAGGATACTTGGAGCCAAGCTGTACTACTATATAAGCAGGTTGTCGATGTAATCCCGGTCTGCTGTCATCTGGCGAGTGCTGTACGCCTATGTGTTGCCGTACGACAGGTGTTGCAGTATGAGCGGAGCCCCCAACTGGAGCTTTGGGAGTTGAGGCTGCTGTGAAGCAATGAGCGGACCTGGCCCTGAAATGACCTCTTAGAACGGAATGCGGGGCACGCTGCTTGGTGACAGAAAGGCGATTGCGCGTTTGCCAGGACGCGTTCTTCCAACGGTTACGACTGAGCTTGTTGCCACTCCACGCCAGCCCAGGAGCTGACCGCCTTGTAACCCTCCCTGACTGCGACGCACATCCAACCGCGCTGCGCACCTACCCAAGCGTCGCCACGTCTAATCCTTATCAGCCAGCCGCACAACTGCAAGTGTACTCAAACCACTCAGCAACATTCACGGCCACTTACCACAGTGTCCCTGTATCACGCATGGCGGGTGCGCGTGGCGGATTGCTGCCAATCGCCAACCAGTTACCGGTGTCGTACTGAGACCGCACTGACACAGACCTCCCAGTCTAGTCATGCTTGCAATGCTCCCATGTCACACAATACGCCCCCCCCCATCCCCCGGACACAATTCGCGAATGTCACATGCATGTACAAGCCCACCCAACGCCCCTCAAGCCCCCCTGCTCCTCCCCCTCCCTCCCCCTTCCTTCCTAACACAGCCGGTGCAGCAGCTCCCGCCCCTCCCGCACCCGCACAATGTTCTCCGCCAGCACCTCCGCAAACCGCTCGTACACCTCCGCCGAAATACTACCCAGATGCGGCAGCGCCAGCACCCGTGGATGGCCGTACAACTCATCCCCCAGCGGCGCCGGCTCCACCCAGTGCGTGTCCAAACCCACGCCGCCCAGCCGCCCCTCCTGCAACGCCGCCCACAACGCGTCTCGGTCCACAACGGGCCCCCGTGCGCAGTTGATGAGCAGCGCGTCGGGGCGCATGAGGGCGAGCTGGGGGGCGGCGATGAGGCCGCGGGTGGCGGGTGTGAGGGGGCAGTGCAGGGAGACGATGTGGGAGGAGCGAAGCAGGGAGTCCAGGTCGGCGCGGGGGCAGCGGGAGGTGACGCCGATCACCTGAAGGGAAGTGGGTGGGAAGGTGGGGTATGGGGTGGCAAAACGGAGGATGAAACGCGGAACGGGAGGAATGCCTCAGCACCGTGAGGAGCGGCAAATGCGTGGGGTACCGTGCTATCAGTGCTTCAATCCAGAAGGTCCCAGGCGCCGTCTGTCTGTCGTACCTTCATGCCCAGCCCCTGCGCCGCCTCTGCCAGGCACTTTCCGATCTTGCCCATGCCCACAATGCCCAGCGTCTTGCCATACAGCTCGCGACCCACGGGTCCGCCGATGCGCTCTCGGCGCTCGAACACGGTCCGCGCCTCGTCCACCTTGCGACTGAGCATGAGGATCATCATCAGCGCCACCTCAGCCACACTGCGCGAGTTGTAGCCTGTGGGCGGGGTATGGGTATGGGTACAAGGGTATGGGACTATGGGTAATGCATGGAGTCCATTCAAACCTGACACCGCCATGATTGCCGCCACCAGCGTTGCCACCGGCACCGCAACACATGCACCTCTACAACCCCAACCCAGCTCCCAACTCCCAACGCCTCCCAATGCTCAGCCCCACAGCCCCTTAACCCCCAACCGTTGGGCCTTCCTGCCTCACCCCCTCGCCACATCGCCCTATCGCTTTGCCCTATCATGCGGTTTCGCCCGGCTCTGTCCCCCTCACCCGGCGCAATGGTGACCGGCACGCCCCTCTGTCGCGCCGCCTCCACGTCAATGTTGTTGTAGCCTGCCGCCGGCTGCGCCACCAGCCGCAGGTCGGCGGGCGCCCAGATGTCTTGCGCGCTCACCTGACCCGTGGTGGGGATGAGCACGCGGGCGTTGCGGACCTGGTGAGCGGGGTGGGGTAGTGTTGTAGCATAATTGTTCCATTGTCAAGGCGTTTCTTGAAAGACTATGCAGAAAGCATAATTACGTAAAGACGTGGGGTGGGGTGGGGTTAGAGTGAGGTGGGGCTCGAATGGGGTGGGGTGAGAATGGGTGGGGTGGGTAAGGTGGGTGAGTTGAAGGTTGCTAGTGGCTGTAGTGCAATATAGGCGGATGAGACAGCAGGAAGAAGGGCGTGTAGGCACGGAGGTGAAAAAGGCGTACGGCGGCATTTCCGCAGCTTGCTCCACGCTGTCGTTCTGAAAGGGCTGGAACGCCATGGCCGCCAGGTGAAGCTCCTGGTGGAAGCCCGGGAGCTACGGGAGCCCCTGCTGCTGGGATTGCGGTATCCCTGATGCCGTACACTATGGGATTTAGGATCTAGGAGTTTAGGATCAAGGATCGCACCTGCTCAGCGAGGGGTCGCGAGGGGTCCATGCGCTTCAGGACGGCCCAGGGCGGCAGGATCTGCTCGAGCCTGGGCTTGGAGGGCAGTACGGTGAGGGGTGTTACATATCACCAGAGATCCGTTTGCGGGAGGGGCGCATGGGAGGCTGGGACCGAGTTGGGAGGATGTGGTTGCGGAGAAGGAGGCGGTAGGGGCACCCGTGAGGGACCTGCGGCCGCTGTTATGGGTTGTCGATGGGACGTGGGGTCACATGCAGGACAGCCGTACCGGTACCCAGGAAACCATGCCCCGCATTCCCTTCACAACAAACAGGCTACTCGGGTAAGACAGGTGCGGACATCCTCCGCTGCCAAGGCAGCATACCTGTCAGCGGCTGGATGCCATCCGTCATAGCACCACCAGCACTCCCAGACATCGCTGTTGTCCATGCTCATGGTTTGCGCCGCCATCGGCATATCAGCTAACCTTAGATGGCCTATATTTGGCATGCAATGGTAGTTGGGCTTCATGCCATGCCTTATATGCCTTGCCGCTGCAATGCGAATGCCGCATGGCTTGATGGAAGGGAAGGTACTCCCAGAGACGAAGGGCTGGCGCGGAAGTATTTCGGAAACCATTTTGGAGCTTTCCATTTGTTAACTGTTAGTCGGCCATCATACGGAGCCCGAGGGGTACGGCACTGCAAATTGCCCGGGAAAGGCCTCGCAATCAACGTATTCCTCTTGTGTTCAGAGACCGCATAGAGGCGCTAGCGCTTAATCATGCTAGTAAGCAAAATATTATGTAACCCAACATTTGCCAGCATCCCTACCTCTTCCTGCACTTCTGTTACGGGCTATACCAATGGCGCTTGCACAAGGCCCGGTGCCCTTTGATGAATCAGGCATAATAGATGAACTATTGCTTGCACTAGTAGGCATCCATGGAGACCTGTTCGTGGACACTAACGACAGGCAGGATTGCTCAACAGTTGGCCTAGTCCCGACCCGACGACCCGTCCGGTAGTTCTGCTTTACTCCCAGTAAAACCTTATATGCGCATGGCTGTAGGGAGGAAAAGGACGAAGACAACTGGCAGCTGCCCGGCCCTTCAGAATGTTCCGTACACATTTCACCAGAGCTCACCTGGATAGGTGAATCTGACCGGTGCGTACGCCACCAGTTGCCCCTCATCTGCTTTAGGATGCCAAAACAGTCTAAGAAAAGCTCCGCCCCATCTCCCTCCCCGCTCTTCCTCCTCTTCCGCAGCCAGGTGCTGTCCGACCTGCTGCGGCTGGGCTTCCACTTCAAGGCGGTCAGCACCTTCGTGGACTGGGAGCACGCGCCCTGGGAGCCACACCCGCGGCACGGCAGGCGGCCGCCCTCCGTGTACCGCCGGGCGCTGGCGTCGGGGCTCACGGGTGGGGCCTGGGTGGGGTGGGGCAGCAGGGGAAGGCAAGGAAAGAAGAAGGGCAAGGGGTGACGCGGGGAGGCATAGGGGTTAAGCATAGCAGCTTCCTGAACACCGCTCCTTCCTACTTGGACCCGTCCCTCTCCTCCTATCCCGCCACCTCCTCCTCCTCTCTCCCCTCACCTCCCTCCTATCCCCCCCCCTCCCAGAGCTGCTTGACGACTACCGCATCGCTGTGTTGCAGCTGCAGCGGGAGCTCCGGCAGCAGCAGGCGCCCGCACTGCCCACCATATGTCACCGCATGTGGGAGTACACGGTGGGGGGGGGGGGGGGGCGGCTGGGAGGGAGGGATGAGGCAGGGGGGGGCCGGGTTAGGGATGTCAGGGAGGCCTTGGGTGGAGGGTTGTAAAGCTTGCGGCAAGGAGCTGGAGGGCGGCAGCATGCAGCGGGCCTATACCCCCTAACCCCCCCCTCCCACCTCTCTCCCCCCCTCCCTCCCTTCCCCCCCCCTCCACAGGACGTGTTGTTCTCGCTGCACTCGCTGGTGTGGTCGCAGGACGCGGTGTCGCTGGCCCCCACCTTCTCCGCCGCCGACCTGATCAACCGACTGCACGCGGACAGCCGCTGCTGCGGGGTGCCGGCGGTGCGACAGGCGCTGGGGCGGCTGCTGTGGCACTGCAACCAGGTGCTCATGCAGCAGCTGGCGGCGTGGTGAGGGAGGCGGGGGAGGCGGGGGGGAGGGGAGGGGAGAGGGTAAATGCAGCAACGGAGTGCAGCAAGGGAGGCAGGGGGAGGGGAGGGAGGGGATAGGGTATTGTTGCGTTGGCGTAACCCCCTTGCCTCCGGCCCCGCCTGCTCTTTTCACCGCTTCCCTTCCTTTCCTTCCTCCCTCCTGCACACCCTCCCAGGATGATGCACGGCATGCTGCAGGACCCGCACCGGGAGTTCTTCATCCAGCCGCGAGCTGCACCTCCGCCACCACCACCACCTGCTGCTGCTGGTGCCTCCACCGCCGCAGCAACAGGAGCAGGAGTAGCAGCCTCCACAGCTGCAGGGGCACACCAGCAGCAACACCAGCAGCAGCAGGTGCCACACCGAGAAGACGAGGGGGGAGGTGCGGCAGAGGCGGCAGCAGCAGCAGCTGCTTCGGCTGCCGCCGCTGCTAGCAGCAGCGGCCGAGCGGATGACGACGCGGCGTATCGGGAGTGGCACGGGGGCTTCCAGGTGGGGGAAGGGGGGTGGAGGAGGCGGCATGTCGGCGTAAACGATGATACAAGACGCACACTGGTATTATACCCCGGGGTAGTGCGCCTACCCTGCCTACAGCTTACTGGCCTTCCTCTTCTCCCTCCTTCTCCCTCCTTCTCCCTTCCCATCTCCCCCCCCAGGTGCTCCCCCGCCTGCTGCCCATCTACGTGTCAGCCGACCTGGCGGACACGGTGCTGTTCGTGGGGCGGGCGGTGCGGGTGCTGCGAAGGCAGCCGGCAGCAGGAGGGGCAGGAGGGGGAGGGGCAGCAGGAGGTGGGCCGCATGAGCTGCTGCCGCTTCAGGACATGATGCAGTTCGGGCAGGTGATGAGGGGGCGGAGGCGTGAGTTGTACGTGTCAAGGAAACTGGGGCGGTGTGTTTGGGGGGGGGCGGGTAGCGGAGAAGCTGCATGCACAACTGGAATGGAGGGGATAGCTGGTGAATGTGGGATCCTGGACACGGGGTCTGTTTTTGGCGCATGGGTTGGGTTACAACAGCGCTTTAAGGCAAGGCAAAACACCTCTCCCTCACCTTTCCCTCCCCGCTTCCCTCTTCCCATCACCCTCCCTCATCCCCACTTACCCGCCCCCACCCCAGGCCTTCACCCAGCTGCAGTCCGAGCCGGAGCTCTCCCCCATGCGGCTGGGCCTGGTGGTGGAGGGGCTGCGGGCGCATGTGGCTCGGCTGCTGTGGCGGCTGCTGGTGGGGCGCGCGGGGCTGCTGCCGCACCTGGCGGCGCTCAAGGACTACCTGCTGCTGGCGAGAGGAGACTTCTGGAACACGTTCCTGGCGGAGAGCAAGCCGCTCATGGCGGCACCGCCGCGGTAGGGGAGAGGGGGGTGGAGAGGAGGGGTGGTGGGGGCGGATGGGGTGACAGAGGCGAGGTGGGCAGGGAAGGGAAGGGGATAGCTTCATGGCTCCTTCCTTCCTCAGCCCTCGTGCACACCCCATGCACCATCTATCCATCTTCCTCCCCTCTCCTCACCTCCCCCCGGCTCTCCCGCAGGCCCCAGTCGGTGGACGCCGACCTGGCTGTGCCCCTCGCCCGCTCCGCCGCCAAGAGCAGTGCGGAGGGCGACCCGCTGCTGCCCGCCTTCAGCCTGAGGTACCTGTGGGGGCAGGAGGCGGAGGCGGCGTTCCAGGTGGGTGGGTGGGGAGTGGCGGGAAGGAGGAGAGGGGACTTGTTAGGGAAGGGGCTGGGAAGGGGTACCGGCGTCGTTGACACTCCACGAAGTTGAGTCACCCTGGCTTTCGGACATGTCAAGCACAGCACGCATGCGCTCCACCACCTTTTGATCCAATCACCTCTCCTCCCATTCGCTACCCCTCCCGTATCCTCCCTTCCCCCCTCTGGTTTCCTACGGTCTGGTATGGTCCATATTCACCCTCCCCCCCTCCCTGTGCCGTGCGCAGATCAGCAGCGGCAAGGTGGGGTCGGGCGGCCACCCGGTTCCCCCCCTGGACCCCTGCTGGGACCCGCTGGTGCTGGAGGTGCGTCTGGACTGGCCGCTGGGGCTGCTGCTGGGGCGGGAGCAGCTGCGGAGGTACAACCAGCTGTTCGCGCTGCTGCTGCGGCTGCGGCGCATGCAGGGCTGGCTGGACGATGCGTGGAAGGACCTGAGGGTGTGAGTGTGCGCGGCAGAGGGGGGGTGGAAGAGAGGGAGGGACGGGAAGGGGGAGGGAAGGCAGGGGGCTGGATCACATGTTCATCCACTGTAGCTCCCACACCGCCCATACCACCGCACCACTCCCCCTCTCCCTCTCTCCCTCATCCTTAACGCTGTATCCCCCCTCTCCTCCTCCTCTCCCTCCCGCCAGCATGGACAAGCAGCTGCAGCGGTCGCCCTCCGCCCCCTCCTCCTCCGCGGTGCCGCACGGGCGCATGCGCGAGCTGCAGGACCTGCGCAACGTGATGGCGCACCTGGTCAACAACCTGCAGATCTACATTCAGGTGTGGGGTTGTGGGGGGGAGGGGGAGGTTGAGGGGACTGGGAGGGAGGGGCATGGGCATGCAGGGGTATAGAGCTGAGCCAGGGGAGAAGGGGGCAGAAAGGGGGGAGGCGTGGAATGGTGCCCTGCAACCTCGCCTGTGCCGCGGTTCCTGTGGCTTGGCTGACTCTCTTAACACCGCCCCCCAGTCTGTGTTCCCGCGTGTGTTGCATCGCGCTGTGCACCGCCCGCGTTATTGCGTTGGAGCCAAGTAACTGTACTGACCCCAGCTGTCGCCTGTGCTGTGTGCCGCGCCCCACGCCACCCCTCGTCAGACGGATGTGATCGAGGTCAACTTCAGTGCGCTCGAAAACAAGATCTCCAGCTGCCAGGACTTCTCCGAGGTAAGTAGTGAGGGAAGGGAGGGAGCGGCCGAGCGGGACCGCACGGGCGGGCGGTTGAGGAGTCCAAAGAAGGGTGGCGGGGTGGCGCGGGCGTGTGGGTGCTGCGGGCGCTGCTATCCCTCACCGCTGCTCTGCTCCCTGCCTGCCCTCCTCCCCCTCCCTACCTCCTCCCCCCCCTCTCCCCCCAGCTGGAGCGGGCGCACCACGTGTTCCTGTCCACCCTCATGGTGCAGAGCTTCCTCACCGTCCGCTCGCTGTGCGCCGTGCTGGGGGACATCTTCCAGGACGTGGCGGTGAGGGCAGGGGGCAGGGGGCAGGGGGGACAAGGGGGAGGGGGCGGTGCAACCTGCCTGCCTCCCTGCATGCCTGCTCTTTCCCCTCAGCCTGCTGCTTACCTGCCGCCTGCATGCCTTCCCGTTCCCTGCATGCTGCTGTCTGCACGCCTACTCCTTCCCTGCCTGCCTTCCCGTTACCTGCATGCTGCTACCTCTGTAACAGTCCACATTGAAAAAACAAAAACCCACCCCGCCTGCCGCCCCAGTCGCTCTCCCAGCTGGTGTCGCGGGCGGGCTGCGACCCGCAGCGACTGGACTTCGCCGCCATCGCGCGTGTGCGCAGCAACTTCATTCGTCACGCGACCGGGCTATACAACACAATCAGCAGGTGGGGGATGGAGCGGGTGCGGGAAGTCTGGAAGGTTGAGGGATAGGCTGGGGCCCTGCCTGCCAGCTTGTCTGGGAAAGGGGGGTACGTGGAGAAACGCCTTAACCAGATACGGCTGGCGCCTGTGCTGGTCTAGCGCCTGCCTTGGCGTCCCCTGCGCCCGCCTTTAGCTCGTCGGTTTCTTTCCCTTTGCCCCCCTCCTCTCCCCCCCCCTCCCCGCCGCCGCAGTCAACGCATGATCGACTCCTTCCGTGCGCCCCATCTGGCGCAGCTGGTCACCCGGCTCAACTACAACCTGTGGTACGGTGCAGCGATGGGCAGGGGGCAGGGTTGAGGAGGATGAACAACCGGGGTGACTGGAAAAACACGTGCGAGCGTGCATGCATGCGAAGTACGGCTGTCAGGACTGCCACGGCCCCAGCGGGTACACAGCTGTGTACACAGTTGGGGCGTTTGCGGCTGGGACTGTTTCCCGGGATGTGCTGGGAGGCGCGTCCCGCTGCTTGTGTGCATGTTTGGAGTGGTTGCCTGGATGGCTCGTAGATGAGGTTTGCCGGTTTGCCGGTTTGCCGTGCGGGCTGGGGTTGTATGCAGCACCCGCTGCTGGCGGGGGTACTCATCATGTGCGGGGTGGTTCTGGGATGGGCGAGGGAGGAGGTATGGTGGGAGACGGTCGCCATTAGCTGTGTTAAGGCGGGTGAGGTGACCTTCCTCACTGGTGCTGGCAGTCGCAATCGGGAAGCGGGTGATGGTTCACCAGTTGACACACTGTCATTGGGACAATGAGGCGGACATGTACACTGCCGGTGTACAAATATAGGAGTACCCACCCCCTGCTGTCCACTGCATGAGACGCCCTCCTTCCAATTGCTCCCTTGTTTGCCTTCGACTACACACCGCGGGTGAAACATTCGACAACACTACAGGCGGAGTCACAACTTCAGTCCCCTCGGTTACTTGGTAGGCCGCGCTAGGGTCAAAGCTCAAAACCGGTCAGCAGTCTAGCATGGTCTAATTACGTCAAAACTATAATCAGTCAACGCCACCACTCTGCTAACCTTAAAACCCATTCTTCAGGATGGGCAGTGCCGACCCACGGGTCAGACCGCAGCATGCTTTCTGCCACTACCCACCGCCACTTCATTTGTTTCTAGATGCTGCCACATGTTGGCAGTCTGGCACCAGCAAGCATGATCGGTAGTACTTACACAGCTGACCTGCAAGAACACAAGGTGGTGGTTGGGATGGTGTACCACGACTCCTTTCCGCATGCACCATGCTTCCCGCCCTAGAGGGCTAGGGTTTGTACGAAAGAGGCACTCCCCGGCTCGCCATGCACTCCAGCTTGTGGCTCCCCTCCTGCCAGTGCTGCTTCTGGCACTCCACGCTGCAGTAGTGTACGGCACGGCAGCCGCCGCACCTGCTGAGCCTCAGCGCCCCCTCGCATGAGCCGCCGTAGCTCCCGCGAAGGGAACTACGCCGAGGCCGCCCTGCTTCCCTCTGTGCTTGCTTGCTATCCCTGCTACTACCACTTTACACCCCCTCCTCCCCCTCCTTCCCGGCCACCCCCTCCTCCGCGCCCGCCACCGCTGCTCCCATCAACTTGACGGTCTTGTCGAAGCTGCAGGAGGCTAGCAGGTTGCGTTGCGGGTCGTAGTGCAGGTCCCGCAGGTTCACCTTGTGGTGGCGCCAGCTGGCTAGCAGCCGCCCACTGCCCAAGTGGAAAACACACAGCTGCAGGGGAGGGAGAGAGAGGAGGCAGAAAGGGATGGGCATGGGAGCGGAGGCAAGCGGCTAGGGCCATACGGGTTTGGAAGCGCATAGGCACAGCCCCCACCATCCTCCGCTGATCCCCCACCTGCGGCCCGCCCCCGCTGGCGTATATGTAGTTGCTGTCTCGGTGCCAGGCGGCTGTCGGCTGCGGGAACTGCTCCGCCGGCAACCCGAACAGCACCCGCTGCAGGCTCCAATCGGAGGTGCGCAGCACCAGCAGGCGGGGCGAGTCGGTGCACACCTGGGGGTGGGGGTGGGGGTGGGGTAGGGAGAAAAGGTAAGGTAAAGTAAGGTAAGGTGGTGTTTGCGTATTAAGGGACCAAGGCGTGCGTGAAGCAAGACCGGTAGCAAGACGATGACAAAGCTAGTGGGCCAAGGGATCATCCCCTACATCAGCGTTAAGGGCGCCCACACTGCATTCCGTCTACCCCAAAAAGCGTACAAGGGTCATGTGTTCCGTTATCCATCGCGGTATTCGGCTGCCTCTCAGCCCGCCAGGGCCCCTGGACCCCCCTACAAGTTGCGAACCATGGTGACGCCTTATCACACGGCCAGCTAGTTCTTTCCTCATTAGTTCCCTCCCCCACCCGCCCCCCTACCAGCAGGTACGCTCCGCAGTGTGAGGGCAGCAGCTGCCTGGCGCTGAAGGACACGTGGTCGTCGCCCGCCTCGTTCATGTTAACCAGGGTCTCGCTGAGGGGGGCAGAGGGAGCGGCCTGCAGCAGCACGGGAAGGGGGTAGCAGGAGAAGGGGGGTAGTTCAGCGGGGCCTAAGGGGAAGAAGGGGCTGCCGTACCACCCAGCATACCTATCCACACAGGCCGTAGGTGGAACACCCTTTCGCACCTCCCTCCCTCACACCTTCTCCGACCCCCACCACCCGCTCCCAACCAACCCAGGGGCTGTCGTACGCCTCCCCCCACCCCACCAGCAGCTGCCGGCAGTCCAGCAGACGAAGGTAATTGCTGCCGCGCACCCCAACCACCAGCGTACGACCATCACGTAAGAACGCCACGTCAGCAACCGCCGTACCGTACGGAATCTGTTTCACGGTGTTTAGTCGCCCCTTTAACCCAGCCACCTCGTCCTCCCGCAGCCCTGATAGGTCCAATACCATCTCTCCTTGACCTCCTCCACCGCTGCTCCCGCTACTCCTGCCGCCAGTGTTACCCCTAGCTGCTCCTCCCTGCTCCCCTTCTGCTGTTGCTGCCGCCACTACCGCCGGATCCAGATCTAGCCGGAGTACGGCAACTGTTTCATCGGTAGATGCAGTTGCCAGCAGCAGCAGTGGCTGCTGCTGCTGCTGCTGCGGAACCGGCGGAGGGGGCGGTGGCGCCCCCCACGCCACCCTCACCACGTACTTGCTGTGCGGCTGTACGGCAGCCAGAGTGGCGCCCGTGGGGCCGTACAACACCGTCACCCGCCCGTCCATGCCGCCAACCGCAACCAGGGGGAACCCGCAGCTGGGGAGGTGGGGGAGGCGGGGAGGTGAGTGTGCAGGGGCTGCGAGAGTGAGCACCAGGGGAGATGCGGGCGTGTGAGGTCATTGGGTGTGTGACCTCTTGGCAGTTGCATGCGCGTGAGTGGGTGGCAAGGAGACAGCATCCAGGCATTCCTAGCAGGGCTTACGGCATTCCTCGTACGGCACTTGGTTTTATCGCCTTATACCGGTTCTCACTCACCCGTACAGCGGGTGCAGTGCCAGTGACAGCAGCGCCGCGTTGCTAACCCGGGTGGCCCACACAACCTCCGCCGCCTCAGCAGCAGCAGCAGAGGCAGCTGTTGCAGCAGCAGTAGCAGGCGCCACCCCTGCCGCCGCCGACCCATGGGTCGATGCAGTGCTGCGGTGGAAGCGCACACAGCGCACCCAGCCATCCCCTGTGGTTGGAAGGGGTGAAAACGGGGTGAGGGCATGTTCATGAGCTATTGCAATGCAATGCAGCTTAGCGGCGTCGAGCCCTTGCTGCTTGCACGAAAAAACCACATAGCCAAGTAAGCAAGAATGCGCAGCATAGTGCATGTATCCGGCTCCCAATCAACCCTTATCTCCCCACCCCACCCCGCACCTGCCGCCGTGATAACCTCCTCCCTCCCCGGCACCAGCCGTACAGCGATGACGTTGGCTCCCCCATGCACCTCCGGCGGCACATCCGCCACCACCACCTCGCCCGCGTAGTCCCCCGCACCGGCCCGCAGCAGCCGCAACGCCTCCTCCTGGTGCTGCCGCCGCCGCTGGGAGCTGCTGCTGCTGCCGGTGCCGCTGTTGGTGCCGGTGCCGGTGCCGGTGGTGGTGGCGGTGATGCCGGTGGTGCCGCCCTCCTGCTGGTGTTCTTCCTCCGCCTCCTCTTGTAGTTGCTGCTCCACATGTCGCCATACCAGCTGGCAGGGGGGAGCCGAACGAGGAGGAGAGATTGACAAAAAGGTGAAGCCGCCGAGGGGTAAGGAGGCTTAGGAGCTGCACGGCCAGGTAATGAGATTTAAAAAAGGATGGGGCGCAGCTAGGCGGCGGTAGCTTCCCGGCCAGCTACCGTTCTACTGGAGAGCGAGGGATTTCCAATCTCCCAGCCGTGAAAGAGGGCAGCCGTGTTCCTCACCGGCAGCACACCTGCATGAGTTGGGAGGCCTCGGGCAGCTGGCCGTCGTCGTACAGCCGACCCACGTGCTTCTCGAGCGCCCGCAGGGCTGGGGTCAAGGGGTTGTCGAGTAAAGCGAACGCGGGTTTGCACAGGTATGCGAAGGGTGGAGGTATGTTGGAGAGTAGCGCGACCACCGGCAAGTGGGTGGGTGAAGGAGTCGGCGAACAGGAATTCTCGGTAACCCACCATCGTGCATGCCGTTTTCATGCATCCATTGCATGACGTAGAGCTGTGCCACTTGATCGGGGTCTGTTAGGTCCATGTTGACGGAGCAAAGGAGCAGCAGCACGTGTTCGTATGTTGTAGTGCCACCTATACGCGATTAACTATATACCGATGTTGTTGTATTGCTATTGCCTAAAAAACGGTCGGCGCTATGACTATGGCAGGGGCGCTAGCTCCAACTTCAGTTGCTCGAGATGCGCAAGCAATACGGGTGCAGTTAATTGGTTCATTCATTGTTACCACATATGGAAACGCATAAGGGTCTTGGATCCCATATTGAAGCTGGCCAACTAACCTAACGGACAACAAACCGCTATGTACGCCTCCGTAAGCAAACCTAAAGGTCCGCATCTCCCCATGCTAGAGGTGTCAGCTGCATGCTTAGGCTCACGGCTGCCTTTACCTGTCATCCGGATCGACTATCCCAGTGATTGCTGTGCACTGGGCACGTGGACAGGCTTGCTGGGCGCGCGAACATGGGCAAACGCCCGCCGAAAGCTGGCCGCAACTAGTGTTTCTCTGTTTTTAGGATCTTTGCTGCCAAGCCACGTTTTACCCAATGGCGCGGCGGCAGCCAATGTTCTTGGCGACCTTGCAGGAAATATCGATTAAGGACGTCGATTCCCTAATCGACAGTGCCGCCCAGAGACTGGGTGGCAAATACGAGCGGCCAGAGTGCTGCCGCACGCACCACGCGCAAGGCCAGGACGCCCATGCGACCAACCGCACCCCAGCCCTCTCTCCTCCCGACCCCGCCAGCCGCGGGGCCCCGGGGAGGCGGGTGGGAAACTACACCTAAAGCCCTGACAGAAGGGCTAACAACACTCACAGATGCTACAATAAAGGCAGATGCCGAAAATGGTCAGCGAGCTGCCAGTAAGAAATGGCATGACATGCCGTACAACTAACTCAGGTATTTCAGTCCACCAAGAACCAGCCTTTTCCAATGTTCGTTCCATGCGTTTCCCGCCACCCCTGCAGCACTCCCATGCCACCTACACGCCTCATCCTGCTACCGATTGTAGCCTTACAAATCCATTGCTAGCTAGCTAGGGCAACCCCGCCTGCTGTT
This sequence comes from Astrephomene gubernaculifera, assembly GCA_021605115.1. Lineage (NCBI taxonomy): Eukaryota > Viridiplantae > Chlorophyta > Chlorophyceae > Chlamydomonadales > Astrephomenaceae > Astrephomene > Astrephomene gubernaculifera. The sequence goes on along the minus strand of BMAR01000042.1, from coordinate 727 downwards.
CCAACATGCCCACCTGCCTAACCGCTACTAGTTACTGCTACAACCCTAACCAGCTGCTACCTCAGCAGCTACTAGCATCTTTACCAATACACACACGTCCCTTCACATGACCTCACCACATCACCCATCCCGGCCTTCCCACGGCCTTGGCCTCTCTCTCCGTTGTCACGGTGCATGTGCGGCTCCGCTTTGCGCACAGAACCTACCGTAATGCCGCATCTAACACATCCACATCCACATCCACACGCATGGGTTTCACGATACCGCTACCGCTACTACTATTACTACTACTACTACCACCGTATCCTGTAAACTCCTACGCCGTCTTTCAGCACCTCCTTCCTTCGATTACACACCACACCTCCTCTTGTTTCCGCTCAACTACACACCCTCCTCATCATCACCCTCCTCCTCCTCCTCCTCCTCAGTCATCCGAGTGCTGCCTGCACCGCCCCGCCCCGAAGTGCAGCCCCGGCTTGTTCCTGAGCCAGCTGCGGCACAGGTAGCAGAAGTGACTGTTGCAGGACCAGCAGCGGATGTCGTTGTTGCGACCCTCCTTGACGTTCTCCTGACCGCACACCACACAGCGACACGGGCGAACCTGGGGGGAGGTGGGGGGTGGGGTGGGGTTCGAAAAGGATGAGGCATAGAAAACCACGAGGTGGGGTGGGGTGGAAGAAGTGGAGGGGAAGAAGTGGAGGGGGGGAGATGGGGGCTGGGCTGGGAG